>JABTTQ020002874.1:0-605017 GCA_016081115.2 Rehmannia glutinosa
AAATGACACGCTTTATTGATATAACACTTGAAGACCGGAGTATCACTGGGTTTCTATTTTTATATTAATGTTTAGTGTTTAATTTTTCTCATTATTTTTTGAGACACAATCAAATATGTTGCACTCTATGGGAGAATTATGTGGATGAAATATTTCCATATTTAGAAGATCATAGTTTTGAACCCTTAATCGTCATTGTTCAAATGTGTCGAGCCAAAGTTAACGAGGTAAATGTGCTTATCATTTATGCAATTGAGATTGTTGATTCTTAGCTATTGTATTCTTTAAATATGTTTGTAATATTTTTTCCATGTTTTTTATAAAATACAGATGAAGTTAAGGTTTCCAACACCTTTCATATTACAAAATTGATTGTAAATGGTGGCGATGTTGAGGAGATTGACGACTTTCGAAGGAGGGATGATATCGTGTATTCTACTAACTAGATTAATTGTTTTGTTCAAATATTTATAACAATATATTTAAAAAATTGAATATAGTTTTTTAACCCTACGAATAGGATTGTCGGCTGTGGACAAAGCAACCCATTTGATTAGTCATGTGTCTTTTCCGGCTAATTGATCAATCGATGATGATTTGGCTTCCGGTGAATCACCTTTCCGCTTGGTTGTTGACTTTATACATGATGAAGAGATAATATATTTTAATTATTAGTATTATATATTTTTACCAAGATCTATATTATTAACAAATTAATTTAATTATACGATTATAGGTTGGAAGTTTTTGGATTATTGCTACCATTCTAAATATTGTTGGGGAATGGTGGTATTCATCATGCAAGAGGTGTTCTAAAAAACTAACAAGGACTGGAGAGAAGTTCTATTGTGAACGATGCGATAAATTTTATCAAACTGGAAATTTTAGGTACTTCAATTATATATTTTAGTCGAAATATATTATTTGATTCAACGATATTTTCTAATTGTTGCACTAATTCCAAAATTTAGTATGAGAAATTTGTTTATTTTCACCTAAAGATATAGGATTCAGTTCGAAGTCGGAGATGGTACTACAAATGCATAGTTTCTGTGTTGGGATAGGAAATCCTAGATTCTTATTGGGAAACCGTGTTCAGTTATAAAGAGAGAGATGAATGAGGTATATACTAGAACTTTTTAACATCCTTGAATATAAATCATATTTTAGCTAATAGATTTTTAATAGATTTTAACATGATTATAATTAGCAGATTTGGAGATTGGCAAGAACTAGGATGATTTGGCTTCTTTGTAGATCGAAGGTCCTTTTCAAGTTGCGGGTTAGGGAAAATCAAGTTAGGCATTTTACCTAGGAGGCTTTTACATTATGAGATTGACCACGGGACGCGAACTTGTGAAGAGATATTCTACCTTTTCTCTTGAGAGTCGGGTAAGATTTTGTCTTAATATTAATGCAAATATATATTTATTTTTTGAATTACATTTTCTTTTTGAATTGGTGGGAGATGAACATGATGATGACAAGGTGAATTATATTATCTATTAATTATTTTTTCATATTGAGCTAGTCTCTGAAAGAGCCGTTAGACGTGGTCAACATATCCTACCCATTTTGGCCAGGATCAGATCCGCAAAAAAAAATACGAGAAAAAGCCCATTCGGTTGGAGCCCCTAATTTCCCGGCCTTCCTGCAGCAGCCTTCTTCTTCCTCCTCCTCCACAACAAGTGTGCGAGCCCACATTCCCCACCACTACTGCCGCGCCCTGCCTCTTCTTTCACGGCCGTCGCCGATGGCTCACGACACCTCCGTTCTTGTCTCCTCCGATCGATCAAAGCAAATCCGGCGTGGTTACCGGGATTTTCCAATCGAAAGGATTTTCGATTGAATCCCACGTGGAAATGGTGGTAAAGAATGAGATTTGCTAAATGTCCATGAATTAGCGAGGAGAAGAACGAGATTTTCTTTTTTCAAATGTTTAATCAATGGACAACACCAATGTGAAAGGAAAAATGAGCGATGGTTGGTGATGGCTCGTGGTGATGATGCTCGATTTTTTCTTCGGGTGATATGAAGAATGAATATTACACTAAATGATTCAAGTCTTAGTATCAACTAATACTTTTATGGAGAAATACTAATACATTTTATAATAAAAACTAATACGTTGAGCACCTACTAAAATACTCTAGGAAATTACTAATACTTTTCGAGAAACTACTAATACTTTTCCGATGGACAACTAATACATTTCAGGAGTATATTCATGAGAAATACTAAAACTCTTGGGGAACTACTAATACATTTCAAAAGAAGCTGCTAATACTTTTTAGAAGGACGACTAATACTTTTCGGAAGAATTTGTTAATACATTTCGAGAAAATTTTAATTATATTCAGGGGAACTATTAATACATTTGAAAGAACTAACTGCTAATACTTTTTAGAAGGATGACTAATACTTTTGAAGGACTATTAATACATTTCGGAAGAAAAAATTAATTTATTTCAAGGAACTACTAATACTTTTTCGAGGAACTACTAATACTTTTTGAGGGATTGCTAATACATTTTGGAGTATATTCAGGAGAAATATTAAAAACTCTTGAAACTACTAATACATTTCAAAAGAAGCGCAATACTTTTTAGAAGGGACGACTAATACGTTTGAAAAATTTGCTAATATATTTTATAATTAAAGATACAAATTTGTAGAAAAGTATTACACATTGCGTTCTAATGTATTAGATGTATTAAAAACATATATTAGACTTTACAACTTGTAGTGATTCTCTGTTTTATAATTAAAAGAGACAATTTCATGGTAAAAGATGTTTTTTTGACTAATATTTTTCGATTGTAACAACTAATACAATTGAGAGTAACAAGTAATACAAAATACAAAAACTACAACATAAAAGCAGCTAACAACTTTACACCACATAAAAAATACCATTTGAAATTGAAAGCTACGTGACAAATAATAAAGCGCCACTTGAAAATTACAAAAATGCCATTAGCGGAAATTACCAAAATGACTCCGGGTCGCAGGTCAGATCTGTCTAACGGGCCAGACCCGTTAGACGGTCCGACCAGAGTTTTTGTATTTCATATTTGGTAATAAAATTATAATATTATTATAATTTTATACAATAGTCATCCTCTGGAGACGAAGTCAGTACTCCAAACAAGAAATCAAAGAAGAAGGATCCGATAGAAGAGAAAGCTACTCCCAAGAGAATACTGTTTGAAGTCTACATCGAAAAGCAAGAAGCTTAAGAAAGAAATTAAACAGGAGGACGAATCTAATAATTAGATGATTGTGGATATATTGGGAAGTCATTGAACAATTTGTTTGGCTTTGTTTTTTCAGCAACATTGGATATTTCGTTTGTTTTTGGGAACTTATTCCCTTTGGACAATATGTTGGTTTTGGGAATTTATATCCCGTTTGATGATTTGCTTAGAACATAATGTTTTTTCTTTTAATCTTATGTTACCGAGGAACTATTATATTTGATACATATATTATCTTATTAATTATTTTTGCACTATCCTTGATATTTTATTAGGGATTTTTTTGTTATTATGATTTTTCATCATTATTTGTATAAATTTAATCCTTAAGGAAAAGGTAAATCTTTAACTTTAAAAACTGACATTCATATAAGTTTTCTATTTTGTCAAGTCTGGTTATTAATTAATTTTTTTTTCGGGATTGTGCATGTTGGATCTGCTTTAAAGTTTCAGAGATACGACACATATTGAATCGAGGATTCAAGTAGCTGAAAGGTTTTTACATGAATCGTGGATTGATGTTTAATAGAATTTTGTAATCGTGGATTACTAAAGATGTCTTTTTAGTTTTTTGATTTTAGAAATTTCTTTTTGCTAGAATAATTAGTTTTAATTGGATTGAATAAATTGTTAGTGTTGAGAATCTGCATCTCATTAGTAGTTGGTTTGAATATATTGTTTATTGTTTAAATGTTAAGTTATTTTGAGTATGTATTATATTTGAGAAAAACGTCTACTTACTTAATTATTTTTTTTAATATCCTTGATTTGTATTATGGTTTTTTAGTGATTCTGAATCTTTTGTTCATCATTGTATAAATTTCACCATAGGAAATGACTATCTTTTTTTTTTCTTAAACATGTAGACTCTTCAAAAAAATTATCTATTTTTTTCATCATTGTATTATCTATTTTTGTTCGAAAAAAATTATCTATTTTTTCTTAAACATTAAACAAAAAAATATTCAAATAAGTATTGTAAACCGAGCTTTGTGTAAAATTGAGCCCATTGTCTAAACCGAGCCCAAGTTCAATATCTAAAACATTCTTCTTTTTCAAAGACTGATTTTGAAATTAATATTAAACAAAAGATTTACATATTTAAATGGATGGAATGACCGAGATTTTAGAATCCCCACCTAACAAAATTGAAACACAACCTTCTATTTTGTCTTAAAAAAATATGCCGAGATCTCAAAATACAATGTAGAATACCGAGTGTGATATATATTTTAACTTATAGATTTGATACAAAATAATTCAAACCAATAAAATGGGATTAGGGGAAATGGAAAACATCATACAATGAAGAGTCCAAACACCAACAGGATTCCACTACACTCACGGTGTAGGGTCAAACAATTTTTCAGCCAAGACTCTTCTTTAGCGTGAAATTGAACGAATAATATATGAAACAAGAATCTTTTTTCAAATCTATATGGAAAATTATATATTATCGGCATTCTATGTTGTATAATTTCATATAAACGAAATTTATTAAAAATAATAAGAGATATAGTTATCTTTTTTGCAGCACAGAAAAAATATTAAAAGCAGTTAGATTTATGGTATACATGATATTAAACGAAAGACACAATATCAGTTTATATAAAAGTTAGTAAACATGCCACTCAAGAATTTCATGCATAAAACGTACTGCAGTAAAAATACTAAACAGATATACACACGTGTTTTTGGACAATTTAATACCAAGTGCAGTAAAAATAAAACATATACAGGCTCCATTTACAATAATAAAAAACGTAAATATATTTTAAATAATCGTATTTATAATTTGAAAATATCAAGTAAATGTATCAAATTCAGAAACGAAATCTTAATTATTTTGATAAATATGGTACCATATTTGTCAGTGTGAAAATAGGGAAAATTTTATAATAGGGTCCAAATTTAAGAAAATCTATCACTTGAAGACCCAAAATTTCAACCTTCTCAAATCAAGACCCATTTTTTAATTTTTTCTCAAATGGACCCTCCATCAAATTTTGGGTTTTCACTTCAAGACCCAAAATTTCAATCTTCTCAAATCAAGACCTAATTTTTATTTTTTTTCAATCGGGGCCCTTTCCCAAATTTAGGATTCTCACTTCAGGTTTTAAATTTTTTTTTTAAAAAAAGAGAAATGTTAGTGTAATTCTATCACGCCAGCCACAAAAAAATATTTTTCGTTATCTTTTCATTTTCTCGCGCATTCATTTTTTTCCTAATCGATACTTTTTTATACTGTAAATTCAATCATAATTTGAATATCTTACGTTTTTAGTAAGAAAAATATTTTACTAATTCTTTTTTATTCATAATTTAGATGTCTTATTTTTAGTAACCGATAAATATTCTACTACTTTTTTTCATCTTGCTAGCTACATACATTTAAATTTATAGATCCCGGTATCTACACGTTAAATAAAATTGACAATAAGTATGGATTAGGAAAAAAATTTACAAAAAAAAAAAGAAAGAAAAATAATATTTGTGGTTGACATGATAAATTACACTAATATTTTTCTTTTTATTAAATTCTAAAACCTTAAGTGAGAACCCAAAATTTTGGGGAGGGCCCGATTTGAGAAAAAAAAATAAAAATTGGCTCTTGATTTGAGAATTTTAAAATATTGGGTCTTGAAGTGAGAACCCAAAATTTGAGAGAAGGCCCAATTTGAGAAAAATAAAAATCGGGTCTTGATTTGAGAAGGTTGGAATTTTAGGTCTTGAAGTGATAGATTTTCTTATATTTGGACCCTATTATGAAATTCTCCCATAAAAATATCCTTCTTCTAACAATGATTATAAAAAGTCCATCTTTACAAAATAAATTCATTAAAGAATAAATAATGTTGTTTATTTTCTATAAATATTTACAAGACAATTAATTTGAGAGATTTTATAACATATTACACGATTTGAATCTCATAATAATCAAGAACCATAATTCTGTTACCATATAAATATTTTACCATATTTGAAACTTTATCACCAATATATAAATATGTTAAACCATTCAAATGATTATGACTTTTGAGCTTCTTTCAGAGATTCAAATCGACACAATTAAATATTTTATGAACTGCTTTGGATATACAACTAAGTTTA
Source organism: Rehmannia glutinosa (assembly GCA_016081115.2). Taxonomy (NCBI): domain Eukaryota; kingdom Viridiplantae; phylum Streptophyta; class Magnoliopsida; order Lamiales; family Orobanchaceae; genus Rehmannia; species Rehmannia glutinosa. The sequence continues at coordinate 6,369 of JABTTQ020002874.1, forward strand.
GAGACACCGGTGTTAAAAACAGGATACGCCTACGTAAAAAAGTATGAGAAAGCTTACCGAGACATACGGTTTGGGAAGTAAACGCAAGATGTGTCAAAACAATTACAACAATATTGTATACTGGCAATACAAACCTATGTATATAGATATATGTTAGTGTATGTGTTTGTTTTTGTTTTTCTATATAGATTACAGATATATATTTTGAATTTATTTGGGAAAAAACTATTGTGAATTATGCAATGTGATTAATCAATTTTCTATTTTTTGTATGCTGAGGTATTTTTTTGTTCATTGTTTTATGTATTTTGTAAGAACAATATGAAATATATGGTTTACTTATCTGTACATGATGTTCTTCATCCATGTATTTAGTCCTGGCATGTAGTTCTATTGCTTTTAATACCTGTGAAATATCAATGAACAGATAAAAATAAACTTATCAATAGATAGAAATTTATATTGTGTAAATAGCATAGTTATGGACTTATCTTACCGCATACTAGTAGTTTTAACAAGTCAGGTATTCTTTGTCTTTTTGATCTTTTATAGGAGCTCGACATCCATTCTATGACCACCATAGAAAAAATTTACAACCAGCTGAGTATTTAACTACAGATATATCACAAGAAAAAAATTTACAAACTTAAATATGTTTATTCTACGAGAAGAAAATTAAGGTATAAATAATATCACATCAATATCATGAATGACCACAAACTTTATTAATTTTTAAACAAAATTACAACTGACTTAATTTTAGGTTCCCACAAAAACAGTATAACATGTATTGAAGGACATGCATGTAGCAATTTTAAAACGGCAACAATTAATATTCAGAAAAAAAAATCACAAAAAGTTCCACATAGATCGAATTAATCACAACAAAAATCACAAAAAGTTCAATATAAACTCATCGAAAAAATGTTAGTTTAAGTATGAAGTGTTAAAAAAAAAAGTAACTTGTTTTAATAGAGATAAGTATAGAGTCAAATCTGAACTGTTTGTGAAATTTCACAATCTATCTGAAAGGGATAAAAAAATTGTTAATTTAAGAATTTACAGGATGTGTGTAAAAAAACAAAATCACATAACATAAATTACCCGAGCCTCGACATCTAAAAATTAAAATAAATCAGTTTTTTTTTAAAGTTGTGAACGTAAATGAAAAACTGAAAAACAAATTGAGCATAAAATATAAAGTTTACCTACTTAAATGGATCTCGAGGTGCGTCTGATCACGCCCAGACAGACGCGACGACAATCAACCACTTAAACATAAATAAACCAATGATCTAGACAAAATGATACAACAATCCCAAGTGAAATAGAGTATAAAGAAAATGAAATACAAATAAACATAAGTATGAATTACATCTTAAGGTCCAACAACATCCAAAATACATCCGACATAATTACCTGAATAAGTTTACATGCCAAAACTAAAATGTAAAGTACACAATATCCCAATCTTAAATGTCAAAGGATCCTACGCCCTTAAATTACAGTCAAAGAGAGAAAAGAGTAGCAGGATAAATGGTAGTCCAACATCAGCAGAAGTACATGAAATAAGTACAATCATCAGAAAAAGGATGCAAGTTCGACAGGCGGGGCGAGGGTAATCAGTCTGTGGCCGGTTCGACATCTTCAACATAGTCCTCATCTAAAGGTTAGAAAACAGGAGGGGATGAGACAAAAATCTTAGTGGATGGGGTGATCGTGTGCGAGTGTGGCGATATATATAGTTAATGCGAGAAAAATAGTTGTATGAAAATGCGTGAGATATGATGCATGATTTCACACACAGTCCACAAACGTCGTGATAAATATAGTTAAGTAATATACTTATATAGTTTAAGAAACAGTTCGTGGTCACACATGCACTATGTGATTCAGGCAAGACAGGTAGGATTGCGTACGGATTTGTAGTGCCAACCAATGCAATACAAGTAGCGGTTGCGTACGGATTTATAGCGCCAACCAAATAGGTCTGATTAACTCCAGAATCGTATGGATCAGACAGCGATTCCTTCGTTCTTCCTTGTAACTCCCCGAGCAAGATAGTCCAAGACTTGTCACCTTATCGCTCCATAGGGAAAGACAAATCCAAAAGAGAGCTAGCTAGGCCCAGGATTGTCATAATCATGATTATACCTCAAGTACTACAACCCGCTTCCCTTGGACAAACTCCGTCCCTCAGTTGCGGGATTAGGACGATGCGGCCGGAGAGTGAAATAGTAGCCGAGCTGCCCGGTTCCATCCCCGACGTATCCATTCCGACGTGAGCTCGACACACCAAGTTGACTCGAGGCGGGAAAATAAATACAAGTTTAGGTAGTCAACCGATCGAGTATTATTGATTGAAGCGATTCAGAAAATTTTAGAAAATTGCGAGTGGCAATTATGGCGTTGGTGGAGTTATTTGGATGAAGATGAGTATCGGGAGGATAAGCAATCTTCGATATCTTGAAAGATTAGGTGGAACATAAGTCCCGTTATAGATTCGAAATCGCAAGACGAGGAAGTCGCCCCACGATCGGGTATTAATCGGTCAAGACAATCCGATAAGTCAAGGAATTTTTGATAAAATAAAATATTTTAATTAATTATTAAAGTCGAGGGTCCTTGTTAAAAGAAAATTTACAATTAGCCCCGTTTTGTAAAAACCAATACTTTTGGGGTTAAAAATTGAATAATTAAATGTCCCGACCTTGGAAAAATTATGAGGTCAGTTCCTAAATTTTCTAAATTATTCAGAGATTCAGGTTTTTAAAGTTTTGAGGTCTAGTTTTTATAAAATTCTCACATTAGCCCCAAATTTGTTAAAATTGTCGTTTCGGGCCCTAAGTTTAAAATAATTGGAACTCACAAACCGGAAGGGCTTTTATTGTGATTCCAGTTGGAAAATGTCACTAAGGTCAGTTGGATATTGGGACAAAAACAGTTTTAAAAATAAATAAGTATAGGTCCCTTAACTTTTGAAAATCTCATTTTTGTCCCATTTTTAAATAATTGTGTTTAAGGCTTTTAGGGGTCCAATTGTTATGAAATTTGAAACTTGGGTCCAAAATATCATTAAGTTATAGTTAAATTAGTATTTCCAGGTACATGGACAGTATAAGTCCTGGAAATTTTATTTGGGTCCTCAAGTTTAATCTTTTACAATTTGGTCCCTCAATTTTTATAAAATTACTTTCCAAGCTCTAAACACTTGGATTTTTGGAATACACTTAAAATATGTTATTTTCAGTCCCTTAAGAGTTAAAATTTCAAATTTTAAAAATAGGGTCTAGTACAGTTTCGAAAATTGCAATGGAGCCCTCAAACTTCTAAAATTTTACATTCTAGTCCTTAGGCTTTTAAAGGTTGATTTTATTTATCTTAAAACTCTTAAAACTTTATTAAAATATCCAAACATCATTTTTGAACCTGAGTACAGTCCCAATACTCGAAAATTGCAGAGGGATCCCTTAAGTTTTATTTTCTTGCAATTAAGTCCACCAACTTCCCATTTTTGCATTTTAAGTCCAAAATTGAAATTTAATCAATTATGTTCGACTTGTCCAGGTTATAAGTCATACAAAACATGGATTTCAAGGATCATACACATGCATGTCCATTTCATACAAGAATTCATCAAATACAACAATAAAGTGTACATGCATGCACCTAAATTTCAATAAATAGCAATTTTGAGCATCACTTGAGAATTTTCACAACTTGATACAAGAATTTAACATTCAATACATAATATATATATCTCAAGTGCTCAATAACAAAATACTACATACATTTAAGAAAAACACCTAGAAGTTGGCAAGATTTTTCCACCCACCTTACAATTGGATAGTTGTGAAATAAGAGGATAAATTTCACAACTTGATTGAAACTCACTTAGGACAGCCCCTAAGTAAAAAAACAATTATCAAAAATTAAGAGTTAGAAAAATGAGTGAAAAATTAAGGAGAAAAAGAAGAAGGTGGAGAAAATTGAAAATACTACACTTACCTTGTGTAGTAGATGAAATGGAACTAGTAGAAGCTTCAAAGTTGGAATTTTTGGATCACCCTCAAAACCACTTAAGGTCAGCCCCTATTTCTCAAAAATGAAAAGGGGTGTTAAAATTTGAAGAAAATAGGAAGAAGGAGAGAAAAGGGCATTAGTCTCCAAAATCTTACCTTATAGTCCAATTCTCCAACACTTTCTCTTCAAGGTCTTCTAAGGTGACCACAATACTTGCATGTCCTTATGTAGTCTTCTATGTGTACCTCCAAAATCAAAATTGAACTTAAGTTAAGAAGAGAAGATGATGAGCTATAGGATATCAAGTTGGATTGAAGAATAAAATTTTTACCTTGTGAGAGAGGAGTGTTCGAATTTGATGAAGAAGTAGGAGAATTCTTGTGTTTTTGTTAAGTGTTTGAAGAAAGAGGAAGTGTTTGATGATATGAAGAAGGTGTTCTTGAAGATATGAAGGAATGTTTGAAGATGTGAAGGATGTGTTCTTGAATATTTGAAGATGTGAAGGATGTGTTCTTGAAGATTTGAAGATGTGAAGGAATTGTTCTTGAAGATTTGAAGATGTGAAGGAATTGTTCTTAAAGATTTGAAAGGAATTGTTCTTGAAGATTTGAAGAAGTGAATGAATTGTATAGAGAAGGAAGAGGTTTAGCTTGAAGATCAAAATGTCTTTGGTGAAAATGAACAATTTTTGTTCATTTTTGGCTATGTGGCCCACATGGTGAGAGGGGAGGGATTTTTTGATCAAATTCTATGTCTTGTAATTTGTCTCTTGCATGGAGACAAAAGAAGGTCAAAGGTATGGGCAAAGGATGGTTAAGGAAAGAATGTTGGGTGAGTGGGAATAAGTTGGGGAAATTAATATTAAAGAATTGATGTATAAGATAATGTGTATAATGTTTGAATTAATGGTGTAATTATACACAAAATGAATAACATAAGGTGTATATGTACAAGAGTTGGAAGATATTTTTACACCAAAATGCTCCTCTTGGTCGTCCACTATAGGGGCAATTGTGGTATTTCCATATTTTTTTGTCCCAAATTTGATGATAATAGATGAATAATATCAATCTCCAAAATAATTAATGATTTCCTTGATCACTTATACGTCTCATGATCACTTATTCTAAATCAAATTCTTAATTCTATAAGGTATAAGTCTCTAAATAAATAGTCTATTAAAATTCTAAGGTGACTAATAAATATACAAATAGTAATAATGATCAATCAAGTGATCATTAATGTGAAATAGAATTAATAAACGTTTATGACCACAAGTAATAAATAAAAATAAAATTAAATGAAAAATATATTTATTATTAATATTTACCCATCAAAGTGACGGTAAAATTGTCAATAAAGTACATAGACGATAAAAGGATCAATCACACGCTCGGAAAAATCGGGGCTTCATGGACCATACATCTCACCAAAATTATCAAAGACAAAATTATTATAAACATGCAAAAAGAGAAAGATATATAGATGTTATTTCTAAAATGTTTGTTAAAAAATTTAAAAAAAGGAATTACCATATAGATGAACGGCTTGGTTCGGATCTTGGTCGATCTAGACGTTAGGTAAATATCATTCTCGATTTTCACCCGTAAGGGATTGGTTTTCCGATGGACGACCTATGAAATTTAAGGTGTGGATTTTGCATCTCTATGAACGATGACGAAAATTAAGAACAACAGAATAAGATTTGTGCTAAATAAAATAAATGATATTATATTTTTTTCGAAAAATGAAGCAGGGGGAAAATCGTGAAAAATCGAACTTCGATTTTCGGGTTTGCAAGGGAGATGAATGGCGAAAATGGAGAGTAAACCCTAGAAAATGAAATTTGCTTATGTTTTGAGTGGAGTGTTCTACACCATTGATTAAGACTTTTAATCTCGGCCATTGATAGTGAAAACCCATTCCGGAAGCTTAGAAATGAACATCGTTGTTTTATATGGATTTTGTTTCATTTTTTTCTTATTGGGCTTTAATTTTTATTGGGCTCAAAATGAACCCAATTTCTTTTTGTTGATATATTATATTTTTACTTAGAAATACTTTTGTTTAAAATGTTTGCAACTTATTTGAAATATCTATTCTATTAATTATAAAATATAAAATTAAAAATGTTTAAATTTTATGAGATTCTAATTGGCGCCAATGCGGATCATAAGGTATTGATTCCAAGAGTGACACTAACTCCATCCGACCTTAAAATACCTTTCAAGTTTTAGAAGTGATGATTTCTCGATCGATCATTTAAATGCGTTATGACTATAAACAAGAGCAAGGACAATTGCTCTCTAATGTCGGGCTTTATTTAAAGAATTCGGTTTTTCATGACCAATTATGTGTTCTTGTTTCTAGAGTCACCAATCGCGTAGTTTGAAAATATTAGTTTGTGGGGATGACAAATCCAAAAACAAACAGACAATAAATGTTGTGTACAAAGAAGTATTTCAAAATTTGTAATTTTAAATGTCTTGATCTAAAGTGTTTTATTTGTATATTTTTGTGTTAATTGGTAATGTATATCTTAAACAAATGTAATTGGTAATCAATGACACATCTCACCCCGTGCATCACACGAGTAAAATACTAGTATATATAATAAGAGACTATTCTTAGAATAGTAACTCTTACTTTTTCCCGCCCACTTTTCAGTTTCTAGAAAGAATAATGTTTTTTTTTGCAATTTGGATTTAACTAATAAAATGAGATTTTACTATCTTTGGTGGTCAACTTTCTTTAAATAAATTACTTTTTAAAGTTATATAAAAGATATAGTTATATAAGCTTTCTAAATCTCTATGTGTACTTTGCATTAATTATTATATTTATCTTTTTCTTTTTATTTAAAATTTTAATAATTTTTACCGTTTTATCTCCATTTTTGACGTATAATATATCCAATTAATCATATTTTGATCTTGATTTGACACCTATATTGCATATACAAAATAAACAAATAAACATAATAAATAAAAGAAAATATATGATACACTTACTCATTATTTTATAATGGGCTTTAAAAATTACGCATTTGAGCCATGGACATCAATTTGTATATTCATGTATTTTGACTATCTATAATACATGTATAGTTCATGTATTTTGACTATCTATAATACATGTATAGTTTATATTTCTTCGTAATTATATAGAATTGTATTTAAGTTGATTAAATTCAAACAAAAATATTTATTTTAATTGAAGAAAATATCTCAAAATATGTATCCAAATATTATATATATTATATATATCCATACATATCATTATAATAATATATATTCATGTAAGAAGAAATAAAGTTTTTATTTAATATGAACTTATATTCATAATAATGTATATAGAAAATTACTTCTTATATTTATTAATATACTTTTCATGTTAATAGAATTTTTAATATTTATCGGTGTATTTTGATATTCAACTTTTAAAGTTGTACATTTTGACTATTAGATATGAAGTTGTTTGTTTGATATATGTACATATATAAAAATAGAATAACTTTCATTTTTTGAAATGTTTAATTTCCCCTAAAATGAAACTTTTAATTCCTTTAATAATTCTAACAATTGTCTGTTTGGATTTTGCTGCGGAGTATGCTTCTCGAAATTCTGTGCGAGTGGCGTTGGATTCGGTTGTCACCAACTTCATTTCAGCCATAAGAATGCTGAATTTTTCATTCATGTTCTCCTCGACGCGCAGAAGTTCTTTACGATGAAATTCGCACAGCAGTTCCATTTTTGTGGTATGAGAGGTATGCATTCTATCAATGTTTTCTTGCATCCTCTTCTTCATGTCAGCATTATCAGTGCTCCAGATTAGCATCTTATTGTACAATGCTTTGAAGTATCGAACTTGTTCCACGCGCATTGTCTGTTGTTGTTGCCACCATTCCCGGATCCTGACTATGATTCCACGCAGATCGGCCGTAAGATTAGCATCTCGGTTATCCTGCCGCATATCTAATGAGGCCTGGTGCCTTTCCATCTTCTCTATCTCCGCAAATATAGCCTTGAAAACTTCTCGAACCTCAGCTGTTACCTCCGTCTCAGCTGGCAGCCAAGCAGCGTCAAAGTCAAAGTCTGCTGGAACGATGGTGTCTGTTGGAATGACTGGATCAGGTCTATGGAAACGTTGTTGATCTCTAGCTGATTCTTCATCAAGATCAGGCAGCTCCAGTGAGAAAGGGAAAGTTTGTTCAAATGCATCATCACGGACATAGGGAATCTGTTCAACTGTGACTTGCGGCCGTGATGTGCCCGGTTGAGTCGATTCTGCTGCAGCTTTGGGAGCCTGCGCAGTTGACTGTGATTCAGCTGGGGTCTATTGTGGTATGGACCCAGCTGGCTGAGCCTCAGCTGTCTTATCAGCTTCGTCGGTCTCAGCTGGTTTTTCCTTGTGAGTTGTCTGGTCCTCGGCCGTATCAGAAGCATCATCGGACGATGATGAGACTTGTAGAGGTGGCTCATCATCAAAATTGAACTTTTGACGAGCAACCTGAATTTCGCTTACTCGTCTTTGGGAAGAACATCCTCGCTGAGTCGTTTGGACTTGCAATAGGCGATGACTCAGCTTCATCTTCACCTTTAGATCCCAGAAATGTTACATCAGAGTTGTCTTGGGAATCATGAAGGGCACTTATCTCCTTCTCAGATGCATCGATGATAACTAGAGGGATGTTCTATGCTTTTGCCTCTTTACCTCGGGAAGTCTCAACCTCCCGTAGGCCTTCAGTACCTCCTGCAGTCTCAACTGCAGCAAGGTCTTAGACATTCCCTTCGGCTGCACTCACTGCCTCAGGGTCTTCGATAGTGGCATCCACAGGAGTCTCAACTCTGTGGATTGCACTTTCATTGCCCAGAATGTTAACTCCCAGGGCAGATCCATCCTGTGCCTCGACTGCATCAGCAGCGTCCTCAGCCTGCAGAGCAGTTGGCACTTCAGCTGAGACAGTCTCAACTGTCCGAGCTTCGTCAGTGACAACTTGCTGTGTATCTTTTTCTTGTTCCTTCTCCACTTCGCCTCCTAGATTCACGGTGGAGTTAGCTGCAACATTCTCCGACCTAGCTGCATTGGAGGGAGTTTCCCCGGCACACCCAGCTAAGTGACTTGGGTTGGGGTCACTCTTCTCCAAACTCCCGACTGTTTCCTCTGAGTGTTCAGCCGTTGGGGCAGGTGGTAAGACACCTTCAGCAGGGGTTGGCTCGACTTGGGTCCCCAAGTTCCCAGTTTCATCGCCAATGCCCTTAGATCCGTCATCGGAATGAGCTGGGGAAGTGGTCGCAAAGAACAACAACGATTTGCAATTTTCGCACCACTCCCATAGGGTCAATCTCCAGCTGTGACTTGGAAGACTCTCCAGGTCCTTCCATCAGCTGTTGCTCATGCATCACTCTGGATTCCCGCATGGCTTGCTGCATTTCCATCTCTTCTGTAGCAGCAGTAGGGTCCAGATCCTCATCACTTCCTAAGAGAACATCGAGGTGGGGATGAGTGTGATAAGTGGTTCCAGTGAAGGGACAAATATTGGCCTTCTCTCGAGCTTCAGCTTCCTCTGCCAATCGCTCCTTCTCCTTTTCTTTGAAGATATTCAAAATATCTATACAGTTCTCTTCATCCAATGCCTGGACCACAATTGTCAAATCGAGGAAATCCATCAATTCTTCTTCTTCTTCAATAAACTTAGGTCTTTGAAACTGTTCCCTCGATCGACTCAGCTTCCACTTCCTCCATTCTCGTAGACGATTTTGGATGTCTGGATATGGTGGAGATAGCATGATCACATCATCATCATCATCTTCCTGCTGAACTTCTTTCCCAGAATGGAGGGTACTAGAGCTTGCTGCTCTTCACCCTCAGCAGCGTCTGTCGCAGGTGGAAATGCAGTCCTGTCGACAGGAGATTCAGCTATCTCAGCTGCTTCTTTTTCCTCAGCTATCCTATCCACAGCTGGGTCTTCGATTTGCCTCTGCTGATCGGCCTCAGCAGACTTAGCGGTTTCATCAATAGTATCTGGAGACTCTACTTCTCCAGCTGTTTCAGTGATCTGTTCCAGCTGAGTGGCAGACTCAGTTGTTTTCTCAAGCTCTGAACACTTGAAGAGTCTTCTTCTTCTTTTAGTTTTCACCAGAGGAACGTCTTGTTCCACTTCCTCCGGTTCCTCGAAGGTAAAGGCCTTCGCAGTTGTCTTAGAGGCAGCTGCCTTTCTCGTCTTGGCAGTCCTCTTCTTCTTCAGTCCAGGAGAAGGTACTAAGGATTCCTTCTCTGCTGCGGCTGCAGGGGCAGGAGACACGGCTGCAGGGGCAGGTGCATCTTTCGTCTTCTTCGCTGCTGGGCCAGCAGTCTTCTTTCCAGCTGCATGGGAAGCTTTCTTCTTCGGAGGGGAGGAGACAGCTGTATCTACAGGGTCAGCTGATTCCCCCTCACTTGTATCCGCTCTCTTAGCGTAAGCTCTCTTCTGAGCTCCGGAAAGATTCGATCGGAACATCTTCTTGTTGACATGGAACGCCTTTCCATGTCAGAGTGGAACACCCTTCACCTCCATCAACCGGCCAATCACAAGGCCATAGCCTAAGGATCCTCCGAACGATCCATCTTCCTTGAAAGACTTATTTCCAACATTTTGGCAGAGTCTGCTGTATCTTTCGACTTAGCTGTTTCAGCAGCTTCAGCAGCCAACATTGCTCTTTTCTTTTCTTGTCTTCTTTCTCTGAAGACTTTTCTTTCTTCTTCATTCCTGTATTTATTGACTACAGGATATGGACAGTCAATAGTGAAGTGTCCTGGCTGTCTGCAATTCCAACACAAGTTTTTAGCTTTTTGATCAGCTCTCTCATTTCTTGGGTTGTCAGCTCTTTGATATTCGACCTTTTGATACTCAGCTCTCTTTGGTGGCCTATCTTCCCTTGACTTGGAGGGAGCCGAGTGCCTTTCTCGGACGATTCACCTTTATTTCTTTTGTAGTTCTTGTTGAAGAACTTGTTGAATCTTTTAACCATCAAGGAAATTTCCTCCTGGTCAATGACTTCTTTGGTCTCAGCTCTTTTCCCTTCCTTGACTATGAGAGCAGTTGTTTTGGGTACAACTATCTCTTCTTGATCCTTTCTTCCTCGGCTCAAACTCATAAGCTTTGAGGTATGAGAATAGTTCATGATTGGAAGTTTTTGATAGGTCCATCGAGTGCCTTAGAGCCATAGTCTTCATTTCCCACTCAATTTGGGAGGCTCCTTAGTATCTTCATACACATCTCCTTCGTGTCTATTCTTTCCCAAGTCGAGAGCTCATTTGTAATTTCAAAGTGAATCTAGCATCAAATTGATCCATTGTTTCACCTGCAAGCATTTTAAAGTTCTCAAATTTTTGAACAACAACAGATAATTTATTTTCCTTGATTTGCTCAGATCCTTCACAAATTAAGGTTAGTTTATCCTGCATTTCTTTGGGTCGTCTTGCAAGATTTGACTTTGTTGAGCATGGCTTTGTCCAAAGTCTTGTAGAGTATGTCCTTGGCCACATTGTCCAGATTGTATCTTTTTCTGTCATCATTTGTCCATTCTCTCTAGGTTTTTCAACCATAGTCGGGTCTAGAGGAGCAACCTCCTCTCCTTCACCGCAATGCAAATGCTCTCTCCTTGCAGCTGTGTTCACCTTCATTATTTGCAGTGGCCCATCCTCTATCACTATCCACATCTCATCATGTAAAGCTGATAGATGAGCCTGCATACGTATTTTCCAGTCATCAAATTCCTCAATGGTGAACATAGGGATGCGCGTCAAATTTGCTTCTATGATAATAACTTTGCTATTTAGAAAAATGGCTTTTGAAAGAACAAGCGTTAAAAAAAATTCTTTGAAAGATTGGAGATCTAGTTCAGTAACCAGTGCGGAAGGCTCAATGAACCAACCGCTCTGATACCACTTGTAGGTCCCAAGGGGTGTGAGTGTAAGGTTTAGAAGGGGGTTGAATAAACCTTACCAACTTTTCGAAATTTAGTCATTTTAAATATATTCAGAGTTAATTTCACAGCTAAGTCCTTGATGGACAGCTAAGTTAGTTAACCAGCAGAGTTAGCCGAGCAACTCGCTCATCGTCACCCGCTCGATGCTACTTTGAAACCCAAGTTTATCCCTCTCCACAATGTCCTCGTTAATTTCGAAAATCCCTCCAGTCCTCACTCGAACGCTCCTCTGCACGGACCCTCCACCGCCGTGGAGACTCGGACCCAAAAGCTCAAACGCATTGCCGACGACCTATTGACCTTAACAAGATCGAGCGCAATGATTACGTCATCCTATTAAGCTACAAAATGGGCCTCAATCGTTACGGTCTGCGCTCCGCACCCGCCTCGCAATCCGCTTCATCGGGGCGGGCGGCGCATCATCCGCCCCCCCCGCCAAAGAGAAAACAACGTTTGATGTGAAATTGAGAAATTCGACCCGACATCGAAGCTTAAGGTGATTAAAGAGATTAGGCTTTCACGGATTTAGGTCTTAAGGAAGCTAAGGATTTGGTGGAGAAAACACCCGTGGTGGTGAAGGGGTTACGAAGGAGGAGGCGAGAAGATTCTTGAGAAGCTCAAGGAAGTTGGTGCCACCGTGGTATTGGAATGAAATCGATTTGATAAAATGGTTTTATTTCTTTTCACTTTTCGTGGGAGTGGTTTTTTATGTTACTTTACTAATGTGAACTCAAATGGATTTGGTTCATCGAAAAATGAAAGTATTGCTTCAATGAGTTTTCAATTGTTCACTATTGACTAGTTTTGGAAGAATAGCATTGAAATTCATATTGAGTACCTCTTAGTTGTAAAAGATGAATCTTGGATATTTTTTGCTTGAGATGGTACTATTTATTAAAAAAACCAAAGAGAGTTAGCCACTCAACGACTGACCGATTTGTTGATAGAATAACTCACCGCTTTGTCTTATACTTAACTTGGTTGTGATGAGATTTTCAAATGGAAGACTTAACACCCTTGAATTTGGTTTAAGTTTGTTTTAACACTTGAATTTAGCACTTGGTTAAATATCAATTGGAATGAAATTATCGTGAGATATAATGTAGTATGCGTAAATGAAATCTTTGAAATGTAAATGACACGATAAATTTTATAGAGGTTCAAAGATGGGGTAATTCTTCTACTCCTCTCTTCTCCAACTCTGGAGGAATCCACTAAGTTTGATCGAGTACAAAGTGGTTAACAAGACAGATACAAGTCTTGATCACACACCGGTGACTTGATCCTTTGGGACTCGATCCGAGATGCCTTGGTCACACAATTGGTTTCTCGTCCGACTCAACCTCTTCACGGGGCGGCGCCTTTGCTACTTCAACCACTCACTTGCTCAAGCTTCTTGGATTTGATCACGAAGCCCTCCAATAACTTGAGACTGGTTCGACTCTTGAACCTTTCTACAATCCTCCTTGGAATGTAGACCCTTTTGATTCTTCAAAAGTTTCCTCTTCAACAAGTATGAGGTTGTTTTTCCTTCATGACTTGGTGTTGGATCGATTTTCTTCAAGTTTAGGCTTGAGGATTTGCTTGAATAACTTGAGAATATCTTGCTTGGTTACATCTCGAATATTAGCTTGAATGTTCGTGGTTCGGGTATGCAAGGTCTCTTCTTCTCAAATTGATTCCTCTGCTTTTATAGTGCTTTCTTCAAAAAATCGCCCATTGAAGAGACAGCCGATTTTCAAAAGACACTAGTGGTCGTTGGCTTGTCTTGTTGCGATCCTTGATGTTGACATTACCTCGTATTAAATGAACCTTGCCTTTTCGAGCCTGGGACACGAGTGCGATTAGCCGCATTGGTTTATTCTTTTGCACGCTCAAAGGGATCGAGCACTTTAGAATATTTAAAGCATGGAAGTATTACTTATTTAAGTAACTTTGACTTCGGTAACGGACTCTTTTCGATTGTCTTGACTCGATCATATTCCTTAACTTCCCAGGTGACTTGAGTCGCCTCCCAATCATTGGAAGACTCATCTGTCACTTCAACTTGACTTGGCTGTCTAGAGTTGACTTGATCGACATTCTCACAATGTTTGTAACAGAATGATACTCCTTCAATCGAGTTCTTGACTTCTCCTCCTTGCCATACTCACCGCTTCTGGTGAGTCTTCATTTTAGCCTTCGCGGTTGACTTCTTGCATATCCAGCGTAGTTGACTTGACTCGATTCTTGTACAACCCTATCTAATACAATGCAAATTACAAAGAAAATGGGGTGCCAACTTTCTAGTCTAAGTTTTACATGGCATTCATCAAAATCTAAACAATAAATTTCCCAACGGGGACTCGGGCGTCTTCACAAGACTATTTTGTCTTGGTACTTTAGCTCCTTCAAATTCTTGGATTTGTTCACACTGCCCTCCAACGAGTCTAAAGCCTTTGGTTCAAGCTGGAACCTTACTACACCTCCTTCAACCTTGGAGTGACCTTTGTTCTTTAACAAGGTTTTCTCTCCAACAAATTGAAGTTGTCTTTCCTTCATCAATCTGTTGGATCGATTTCCATCGAGTTTACGCTTGAGGATATATTTGAATGCTTGAGAGAGTTTATGCTTTGATTGCTTGATTCTCTTGTGTGTCTCAGTTGCATAAGTTTTTTTTGGTTGGTGACCTTCTCTCAAATCAACTTAACCTTTTATAGTGGCGTTCAAAAATGTATCCATTGAAGAGATAGATGCATTTTCGGACTCCACTTCTGGTCGTTGGCTAGTCTTGTCCTCGTAGCTTTGATGTAGATCAGACCTTGAATTTAATGATATGCGTCTTTCCTTAAACTCGAGGTTTTGGTACATCTCATTGGCTCCTTGCTTTTTGCACTCTTTCAAAGAAACATCTTTAAGGTAGGCGATGACACATGCCTATTTTCAAAGAAACAATTGACTTTGCTTGACAACGAATCTCTTGACTTTTCTTTGATTCTTTTGTCGTATAACTCCTTTGTGATCATCTCCACTTATCCTGGAATGACTCTACTACCGATCACATTGACCGAGACAACTTTTCATCACTTGACCGAGACTTCTACAATTCACTTAGCCGCCACATAGTGATTCTTCTCTTCAACCTTGATCGAGGCCCGCATTCTTCAACTTGGTTGCATCTACTTAGCTTTAAAGAACCTATCTATTACAAGTTGATTTACGAGAATTGGGTGCCAACTTCCTAATCTAACTTTTACATGCTATAATCAAAATCTAATACATTTTTTGAATAAATTCGAATATATATAAAAAGGAAAATAGAGTTGTCCTGATCACAGTCGATCAGGTAACCAAAAGTAAGCCTCGAAAACACCGTCGAGAAATAAAAAAATAGTCACAAGCCGACCAAATGGTGAATGGTTGGGGCGTTAAAACCTCCCAAGGTAAAACCCACCCTTGTGGGGAAAACCCTGGAAGGAAAAAGAGTACCCCATAAAGAAAGAATACGCCCGTAAATGGGAAAAGAAACCTGAAACTAGGACTCATTAATTGACAAACCTAAAGTTGGGACCTGAGACATAGTCTTCGGTGAGAAACCGCACAATCTCTCGGTGGACGCCCACCAAGACTCGCCCGATGACGCTTACGCAGGATATCCGCCACATGATTACCTTCCCGATAGATATGCGAGACCACCGAGATCCATATGTGAAAGTAGATGAAGAGTGTAACACCACTTACTAAGATGACGCCAAGGAACATCCATAGACCTCCTATAAAGCAAGTTCACCACATAAACGAATCCGACTCAAGTCAAAGTTTAACCTAACCCTTAGCAAAAGCATCATGCACATCCCACATTTGCCATAAGCTCCGCCCAAATGCATATCCCATGCCGCTTGATGCTCCACAAAAAGCCCGAAAAAGCCTCTTGCAATTCTCGAAGATGCCGGAAGTCGTAAGACTTCCGGCGCCCCGGAAGCACTACCGTCCGTATTCACCTTTATCCACCCGGAAGAGGTTTACGCCAATTAACTTCCATAATCTTCGGATATTGTCTAGCCCACCCTGGGACCCATAATCTACAAAGTATGAAGAGTTTTTGTTGATC
Source organism: Rehmannia glutinosa (assembly GCA_016081115.2). Classification (NCBI taxonomy): domain Eukaryota; kingdom Viridiplantae; phylum Streptophyta; class Magnoliopsida; order Lamiales; family Orobanchaceae; genus Rehmannia; species Rehmannia glutinosa. Next base: position 22,452 of record JABTTQ020002874.1, read on the forward strand.
ATTGTTCATGCATCCCCGATCTAAAGAAGCAGATTCGATGAAAAGAACACGAAGGTGTTGGATTGCCGCATCCATCGTCCATGTTTTATTATAGAATACCAACTCATTTCGGATATGCCAAATGAGCCAAATGCAGATGAAGAGCAACCACACGCCATAATAAAGCAACTTTGTTCACTAAAACAAAGTTCCATTAAACGCACCAAAAATTCATTAAAACTATAAGCCGTAAAGAGGTGAATGTCAAAAGAACCGAAAATCCAACGCCAAAGAGCTCTGCATAAGACACAAGAAACAAATAAATGATCAATCGATTCTCGCAGAGGAACAACAACGAACACAGACCGAGGGGCCAATGAAACTCTCCCTAAGACGCAATAAGTCCAAGACCTCGAGCCAATTGTGAATGGCGCGCCATACCACCACCGACCAACGTTCCGGGATGTTAAGAGACCAAATCCAAGAACCCCGATTTTCACGGAGTGAGGATGAATATAAGAATAAGCTCTTTAGAGATAACATTCCCATCATTGAATTCACCAAACGCATTTATCCCATGAAGAAGGAGTGATGGGGACACGAACAATATCGACCATATCCAGATAAGTCTCAACAAATGCGAAAGTGAAGTGCAAGACTCATCATAAAAGTAATCCGAAATCTTATTTCTTAAATAAATATTTGTACTCTTGAGGAATACCAATTTTGCGCAATAGAGTATCCCCGATTGTCAATCCACGAATAATACCTCGGAATTTGAGGATCCAACAAGAGTCATCCAAGTAATCCGCGATGCAAAGCTTAATCCCATTCCAAATGGACGAGGGGATGAAAGACCTACGTGGCAAACCGTCCGTAGTCGAACCGCTTCTAAGAGTTTTGAAAATCACAGAATCGAGTTCATAACTTTCCAGCCCAACTTCATCAGAATGCGATGTTAGCTCTGATAATGGATCTCACGCCCAAGCCCCATTCGGAACGAGGCGTGCAACAACGACTCCATTTAACCACCACTGAACCCCAGAATTAACATCCCGGTCAAATAAAGTTTCACATGGCTCTTTTCATTTGTTTGAGCAATGATCGAGGCCATTTGTAAATCATCATCGTGTGCGTAAACGATCCGGTAATCACCAAGTTAACAGGCAAACTCAACCAAAGAAGAGACAAAGAGGTTCCTTTCCATCTTCAAAATTTAAGAAGTACCTTATCAAAGATTTGGATCAGTAAATTCGCAGCCTTTAGGGGCACCTATGAAAATCGGGGCTCTAAAATAAATCGTCGCAAGGCCCCCGATCGTATACCCATGATAGTCCGAACACGCCCATGCACATAATTGAAATCAAGGAACCAAAGTAAACTTTAGATTTAGGGGTTGAAAGCTCCGACCGAGAAATGATAAGAGGTTAGGAGTCAAGCAGATACAAGCATTAGTAGAAGAGGCTCCACACATAATAACAATGTCATCGGATAAAGAATGGAGGACGGAAAATAACATGCCTTGGTGCCACAAACGGTCAAGCCGATTCGAGCAACCGCGGACTCAATGAGTTTGCTCGAACCTCCTCCGCGATGCAAAATAGTGGGAAAGCGAGATCACCCCGTCGAACACCTCTAAAACATGCAAAAGTACCTGCAGCATCCCATTGAGAAGAATCAAGATCCTGGAGGACCGAAGGATAACGTCAATCAATGAATGAAGGTCTCAGAAACCAAACCGACATAAGATATGAAGTAAAAAACCCCAATTTAAAGTGTCAAATGCTTGCGGATATCAATCTTGAAGATCATATTATCATCATTCCGCCCATGCAAAACATTGAAAGCAGGAAACAATTGCAATGCAATCGTGGATCTGCCTACCCGGAATAAACTCGAATGCGTAGGAGACAAACAGGCGGAAATAATCGAACCCAAACGCGTAGCAAGATCTTAGTAATAATCTTGAAAAGAAAATTACTCATAACAATCAGGCGAAAGTTCTCAATTGTATTAGCATCCTTAGTCTTTGGGATGAGCGCCATAAAGCTAGCGTTCAAACCCAAAGGTAGGGACGAGCTAATGAAGAAGTAACGGACAACGACGATCACCTCGGTGAGATGACATCCCAGTGATGATAGAATGTCCCTTGAAGCCGCCCAGGCCTAGAAAACTATCAAAATCCATATCAAACACCGCATCCTTAATCTTTGGGCGAAGGGATGATGCCAAGCTAGCATTATCCAACGCTTCTACCCAGGGGAATCACCTAATCAACCATAGTATAATCCGCAATGGTACCCGAGTGTCGCGAAGAGTTCCTCATAGAAGGAAATAATATGATTCCCAAGAACCGCATCCTCTATGTAATTGCCATCGATCATAAGACCATGGATCCCCGTACGTCCATTATGAATTTGATACCGACTGTGAAAAATTGTTGTATTATGATCACCATCCTTAAGCCATGCCGAAGCGGGCCTTCGCTTAAGGAATTACGATTGTAATAGCAACGTGTGAGGAGAGGACTTTACGGACGTCAATCTCCATGTCCCGACGAGCAGCAAGAGAACCCAAAGTCTCAATATCTAATCGATCGACAAACTTGCTCCATCTCGATACTCCACCCTGCGATTAACATGCCCAAAAACATCTCTGATCCAGACCTTAATAGCCTGCCACAGCCTTTTGAGCTTCCACATGACGCACATCTGCGGATTACGTGAGGCGCAAGGAAATGCCCAAGAAGTAGTTACCAAATTGCGAAATGCATCATGATAATCCCACATACCGGGAAACGAAATGCTAATTAAAGAAGAACAAGAAACCAAAATGGGATGGTGATCGGAGCAATGTGAGGAAGAACCAAGCCCTATAACAACTTGCCAAAAGGAGAAAAATCGACTCGTTGCTAGGGCTCGATCCAATTTAGCCTGAAGAAGAGATAGAGGCATTCGGGGGGAACACCAAGTAAATGAATTCCCCGTAGTTGGCACCGCAAACAAACCAGCATCCTCCAAAAAGTCCCTGAAATCCTGACAAGAGGCCTGGGATAAAGTCCCACTGCCCAATCGCTCATGATGACCCAACACAGCGTTAAAATCCCCAATAAGCACCAGATCAGTAAGATCCAATTTTCTCAAATCCAACCAAAGCGTACGAGCAATATGATCACATAAACCATGAGCAAAACAATATGAAATACCATGAGCAAAACCTAATTTAGAAAATTGAACCAAATATGAAATACAGCACCAAATATGAACCAAATTGAACTTGAGAACAATACATTGAGAATAAGACCAAACCTAATTTAGGATTTAAATACCAAACATCACAGTATCACCCAAATACTAAACTCGTCCGTTTGCGAAAGCTCACAAGAACGGCTTAAACCCAAACTACTACAATAAGAATCTGAAATAGAAGAAATGTCCACCTTAGGCTCACAAATAGCTAAAATAGAAGGTTTATGCTTTTGGCATAAAGCCTTAAGAACATTACGAGAGGCAATGTTCCTAATCCCGGATGTTCCGAAGATGCAATTCATTGAGATGGTGGGGGGTGGCGCCGTGATGAACGCACGATAAAAATAGGCATGTGGTGTGCTACATAATATGACGATTGAGAGTTAGCCACTTCATATGCATAATCGCCCATCTCTTTGAAGCCGCAAAATCTCTTTCGTCCCTGGGGCGATTTGGTTCAATTGTAATGTCATGAATAGCTGGCGATCGACCCCTTAGTAACATCCTCGAATTTAACTGGATTTAGCCGAGTCAAGGGAGTTGTCCCTAAAGGCACGACTAAGAGCACATATTGGCTTTTCTAATGGATCTTTGGACCGTAATAGGCGAATGGTGGAGACAAAGCCAATGTTGGAGGTAGGGGCCTTGGGGGCCGGTTCCAAGTCGTATAATCGCCGAGAATCTGCGGATGGTTGGTCAAGGGTATCATCCGAATCAAGAGCCTCAAAAGTATTACCTAGGGGACATCCGTAGGCAAGTGACTATTGCGCGGTAGGGAGCCTCGCATGCATAGCCGAACCCGTATTTCCCATTTAAGTCATCAACGGTCTTGCCCTTGTCCTCATCGCACGAACGATAAACTTTCCAAACCCTAGAGCGTCCTCATTGAACTCAATTCGGACATGTTCTTTGAGGCCCTGGAACGTCCATGGTCGGGAGATGCGCGCCTTTTTGTAGCCGAGTTTCCCATGGTAGTAAGATGGCAAGAAGCCATCGAGTGTCCTAAAATTACACTTCGAACAAAACTCGGGGAGTTTCTCATAACTAATCAAAACAAAGGAACATCTGCCAACTCGTTTCCACCATAATGTGATCCTCCAATGGCTTTGCAAGATCAATATCAACCAGCACCAACGAAATATCCCGAGAGAACCATCAAACGATCGATCAATTTGTAACGGATTTCCAATAGATCGGGCGATCCCCAGGATGGTATTTGGATCCCAAAGATTCAGGCATCGAGCTCGAAGATGCGGACTCAAACGCCGGCCACAAAAGTATGCACCTTATAAGGGTTGAAACCAGGACCCATGGAGAGAGTCGAATAGTACGGATTAAGCGCCCAATTGATACATAGTTGAGCACGAGCTTGATCCTGCGATGAAACAATTTGACACAAAAGTATCCCTTGCCCAAGGGAATTAGTTTCTAATCATTCTTAATTTGTTAACCTTTTATGCAAAACATAGTAGGCCAGGGCTTATTACCTTTGCCCAAAATAACCCGCCCGATCAAAGAATAAGAAAACTCAGCAAGGCGTTGTTGGTAAACATTTTCGTCAATAGTAATGGAATAATAATCCCCTTTCCTAATGGTTTAGGGATGGATTGCATTTTACAAGTAACCATATTAGAAAATGAAGCAATATTACCAGGGGCCTGTGAAAAAGTAGAATCCAACGGATGGGTATTACCTGAAACCACCTTCGCAAAAGAAGTAACCGAGTTAATATGAGGATTAATGTGATGAGCCGAATGTCGAAGGTTCGATGCATGGGGGGAGCCCATGTTGGAGGAGCTTCCAGCCTGTTGAGTAGCATTTGTGGGAGGGCATGCAGGAGGGTTGCCCTGAGGATGGCAAAGATTGGCCCAGGGGCCATCACCCCCCTGGGAAGGGGCTGTCCTAGTAGAGAGGACAGCCGCCGGCCCCTTAGAGGGGCCGGCCCCCCATGGCAATAGACAGCCATGGGGGTAAATATAGCAGCGGCCGCTGCAGGCATAGGCGTGTGGGGCGCGCCCCACTAACTACCTCCATATGTGTGGGAGGTGCAACAACCATAGGTGGAATGGTTGTAGGCAAGGGCTTTAAGTATGCCCTTTGTGGGACGAGGCCTGCAAGTGGATATGACGAAGAAGACGTACATGGGGGGTTCTTGGAGGGGACGAAGTCCGACGAGATTCCAAAGACCGAGAAAGAGACCGGCCTCCCATTGCCGCTGGGTTCGCGCGCGATGGACGTTGGCTAAAGTTTTGGAGAAGTGTAGAGGATCAAGTTTGCGTGCACGGCGATCAATCAAGTTGCGTGAAGTTTGGGAGACGGATCGAAATTCGATGTATAGCCATAGAAGGGTGGCTCGCCATGGAGCAACAAGGAAACGACCGAAACCTCAAGACAGGGGAGCCGGTATTTGGAAACTTAGAGAGAGAATTTTTTCCAAGTCATCAAAATCTAATACATAAATTGCCCAACAATTTTTCCTTTTTGATGATGCCTAAACTTAAATAAAACTTAGCAAGGTAAATAGTGCATCACAAAGAATGATTGTATGAATATGTCATTTTATTGAATTTATCATTCTTGCACTTTACAAAGCTTTACAAAGTACGGTGAAAAGGAGTATATAAAGTACTTACATACGTGCCGTGTATTTTATTGAAGTAAAAATACAACATGATGGGGTTTTCCCCGTCTTCAACGCCTCTGTTGCTTCCTTCTTCTCTCGTTTCATTTTAAGCTCTTGGCCTATCTTCTTCACTCTTTTCATCTCCTTCCATCTTCTTCTTCTCATAGGCTCTTTTTCGCACTGGTCTTCTCTTCTTTTCCTTTCTTCCCACTCGTGATCTAGTCTTTTGTTTTCTTCTTCTTGCTTCCTTCTCATCTCCTCATTTTTTTGGCCACTTCTCTATTTTCAAGTTCGTTCAACCCAGTCCAGTATAACGTCTTTCTTCTTTGGATTAATGTATGTGATATCTCTTGGCCTTGCTGGTGGAGTACCTCTGCCTCTTCCACCACTTCTTCCCCTTCATCGTCCAGAGTCAGCTCCTCCTTTGGGAGTGTAATATACATGTTGAGCCTTAGAAGTTTGCTGACTACTTCTGGGAGTCTACTGCTTCTCGGCTGTTTGACATAATTCCAAACCTTTTTCCCAGTATAAATCCCATGCCTCCTTCACAGTCTTTCCCTTGAAAAATCCTTCAAATTTAAGCGTCTGGAATTCCTCTAGAGATCTTGGCTCAGATCCTGCATTAGGAGCTCGAAGGAGCTTCACTGCTGGAGAGTCTTTGAGTAACCCTACCGGGTGACCATCGAACTTGGCTTTTAAACCTTCTATGCGACCATGCTGCCTTTAATCTACTTTGGCAAAGTCAGCTTCAATGGCTTCTCGAGTCTTCTTAAAAGCTAACTCAACTTTTTCTTCAGTTGATAAGCCTTGCGGCAGCTGACTAAGGAGGGAGCTGGTGGATGAGCCAAATGGGGATTTTTCAAGCATAATTTTCGAGAGGGGGCTTTTAAGGGATCTTTCCCCTTAATATCACTTCCTTCCCCTTACTTATTTCGCCTTTGATTAATCCATCATTTCCCCCCTTTTTGGCATCATCACCAGGAGAGATTTCTGAGAAGATTGACCCTGGATGAGATCCAGTTTCTTGTGAGTTGCGGAGTGAGTTGTTCAGTGTTCTGATTGTAGAGCCTTCATTTCAGCAGCCATAATCTTCATTTCTGCGTTCATAACCATCATCTCAGTGCGCATACTGACTTTAGTCTTCAGAAGGTATTGCTTATGTTGAGCCCTCATCAACTTCATATCCATTTTGTGTTCCTGGTCCATCCTGAATATATGGTCCATTTGCCTCTGCTGAAATTTAACATTTTCAGCACTCCAAATCACTAGCTTGGCAAACAAAGATTAGAAGTAGTTGACTTGTTCTTTTCGGAGTGCCTTTGTATGAGCCGTCCATTCCCCGATTCTTAGCAATGTGCCTTGAATATCTCCGTGAGATTGTTGCATCATGATTATCCAGCCATTTGTTAAGAGTAGCAAATCCCTTTTCCATGTTTTCTATTTCAGCGTAGATAGCCTTGAAGGCTCTTCAAAGTCTCATTGAATTAGTTGGATCGCTTCTTCTGGTCATACAACATCAAAGTCAAATCCGAACGGCACAACGCTAAGATCGTCTGGAGCTTCAACCTCTTCAGGGTGGATTTCCACAATATATTTTGCACTTTCAGCAGCAAACTCTATCTGAAGGGGTACCTCACCTACAAAAGGGAAGTAATCCGAGAACGGGTCATCCGGGACAATAGGAATTTCTCCTACTCCTCAATCGGGAGCCTTTCCTTTGCTCTTAATACTTGCTTAAGACTCTATGTGCCTCAATTGTTTCGCCTTCATCAACAAATGATTTGTGTTAGCCTCGTGGAGCGACGATCTCGATTGTTTTCACATCTTCATTAGACTCAATTTGTTTTTCCTTTTGAGTAACCTCGACCTCATTTGCCCACAAAGCGTCATGGGCTGGTGATGGCACAATGGGTATGGCCCATCAACCAAAGTAAATTTGAGCGAGTAGCTTTCTTGCTTGCCTCTCGCATTTTTGCCACGATCTCTCGATCTCCGGGTCCTCTACTTGTTTTTCTTTTTTAAGCGGACTCAACTTCGTCCGTCAGATCAAGAAACTCTCTACGAGAGACATTTTCTTCCTCGTAGTCATGTAAACACAAATTTCTTCCATCTCGGTGACTATGGGTGAGGAGTGGCATTTGTTTCTCTTCTTGGCCATTTTACACAAGGAAGTCTCAACATCCTTTAGGTCTTCATTACCCTCAATGATAGTCTCAACCACTATGGGGCCTTCAACATTCCCTTTGCGAGACTCAACCGCATCGGGGTCTTGGACATTCCCTTGAGATGAAGCTACTTTGGGGTCTTCTGTGGCATCCTTCGAGGTCTCAACCTCTTGGATTGCACTTTCGGGGCCAACGATCTTAATCGCCATGGCCTCCTGTCTATCATTTGCCTTAGCTTTCAAAGAACTTTATTGGCTGGATCACAATTGGGATTTCGGCTAAGACCGGTCTTAACGCCTCGAGCTTCATCAACCCCACTCCCATTTGGTCTATTACATTCTCATATTCGCCTCCAAGCTTCAAGTTTGTGAGGTCTCCCCTGACCTCCTCCAACCCGGTGTGGTGTGTGCGATTTCCCCTTGGTGGCGCACGGTTGATTGAGATTAGTGACCCCACTTTGGACACTTGAGACTCGACCGTTTGTCTTTTTGAGTGATCGGCCAATTTGGCGGGTGTCTCAACACCTTTCACGGGGTAGCGCAGTAAGGTGCCTCTACATCTCCTTCCTTAGCTTCATCACCAATCTCCATGGTATGTCCTATGGAGTGCATCGATGAGGTTGAAGCATTAATGGTCCTCACCATCTCCAAAATGTCAAGGTAGAAGAGATTTGAACCGATGATGACTCTCCTAAGCTCCTTCTCAATGTTTGATCATGCATCTTCTTGACTCTTTTATTGCTTGCTTTAGCTCCGTTCTCCACTAGATCAAAGAACATCAGCACTTCGACATCGCTTATCACTATTGGTGGCTTTGTCTGTAAGGCACTTTCGGGGCTTAGTGAAATCATAAGTTTGAGGCTTTTTAGACTCCTAAACCGCCGCTTTCTTATTAGATAGTTTTTTGTTTGTGGTTTGTTGTTATGTGCGATATCTATGAATTTATGGGGGTACTCTTTTTTTTCTATCAAGGGTTTTCCCCACAAGGGTGGGTTTTATCTTGATAGGTTTTAACGAGGCCACAAATGTTTAGCTACTGGCCGGCTTGTGACCAGGACTCTTTTTCATTTTTATTATAATTCACGATTTATTCAAAAAAAAATATAAATAGGTAAGTCGTGTGCATGGGTATGCTAAAACATGGAATATATATGTGTCTCGTATGTACATATACATATATCAATCCTTATGTGAAGACTAATTCATACAATTAAATGTGATTTTTAAAAGTTAAGACTTATCGAAACCGGGAAAGCGCTTTAACTTTCTTTTTTAATAAGTTGGGAATAGTGGTTGGAGGGGAGGGGATAAATGTTAAGAAAATGAAGGATACATGGTTCGAACCCTGGTCAACACTCTTACAAAGGGTGAGCGATACCACTTGAGCTACAAGCTCGTGGTTTCTTATTATTAAAACAAACCACACGCACACACCTTACATTGTGGTTTGCTGCAAGGGTTTCTCTAATTCAAAATCTCGAATGGTTGTTCACTTGGAAATTACTCCTATAGGCTATGGGTAATCTATCTTTATTGCTAGAAGTACTCAATTACCATTTTATGGGTTTCAAATTTTGATGTTTTACTTAGTGAGTTAAATGAAGATAAAGATTGGCGATTAGCTTTGTTCATTGTAGTTGCTACACATACTAAATTAAATCATTATTATTATCGATTAGTGAATTAAGTGGTCAAATCTTGTGACTAATTTCTTAGAGACGGGAGTATTTGTTAGGTAAATGCATATCTAAAGAGAGTAGTTGTTCGGAATTGAAACTCCCATCGGACATTGAATCATATTTGAAGTATGAGAGAGGACAGAGTGATGAAAATCGCCGGTGTGGTTGCGTTCATAGATCGACATGCGTGAAGGAATCATAACAGACGGTTGGTAGTTTGTAGGATGTGCATCAAAATTTGAAGTAAGGCCGTGAAAGTGTGATGGCCTCGGAGGCCTCCTCTGGCGTCCCCGGCTGTGGTCCCCAACCATGATAGCAAGTTCTCGGGACAAGCATGTGCTCCACCTCCTCCACCACGTGATTCCACCAATGTTTTCCCATTGTTGAGTCATGTATCCATAGTTGGTTCAGGAATTCCCGATTTTTGGCCACAATGCCCAACTTCCCAGCCCAAATTTGGCAAACTCATATGCTCCGCCAAATAATGGTAATGGCCCTTTTGATTCTTTCCATACTCAGCTCCAGGTGATTCCTAAAACCTACTCTAATGTGGTTAATAGTTTAGTCGGTTCGATCCGTGAACCGTTAAAAAAGGGTGACTATTACTCGATTCTGATGAAAATATATATAAACAAAGCATCTCGAATTTGCTTTTCTTTGATTGGTCGTGTTGCTATGGGTAAAGGTAATAAACCTAGGCTATTTTACCACTTGAAACGCTTTCTTTCGATTTATGGGGCATTCAAACTAATTGGAAGCTAATCCTCTAGGGTAAGGTTATTTCGTATCAAATTTGACAATATGCAGGATCATTCTCGGGCTCAATTTTGGGTATCTTGGTCCCTTAACCCGGCAATATCGATTATCTCCGTGGGTGCTAGATTTTAATCCCTACAAAGTCACGACTTCGATTGCTAGTGGTTGGATCAGGATATTTGAGCTCGGCCTTGAATATTGGAAACCGCATTTCATTTGGGAATTGCTAAGGCCATTGGTAATCCTTTACAGATTGACAAGAGGTCTTTGGATGGTTCTCTAAGCCACTTTGTCCAGGGTTTTGGTGGAAGTTGATCTTGCTAAGCCATTGTAAGATTATATTATGTTGGAGCGTATGGATCATCGTTCTTTTTCGGTTAACTATGAACAACTTTCGATTTCTATCCCACTTGTGGTATTACGGGACACACTGTTGTATCATGCCGCCGTCGCATGGATAAGCCTGGTGAGAATAAAGAACCCCATGGACATCCTACATCTCAAAGGGGACGTTCTAAGAGCGTGGAGTTTATCGTCCGGTGCCAAAAGCACAAGATAAAGGAAAAAGCGTGGTTAACTCGGTGGATGATGCGGTTTCTTGATCCTTAATCATCAGTCTCCCTCCCTCTAGTTATGGTGCCTAATGCTCATAATGTTCCGGCTTCCTCTAATGTTCGTTTGGGTAATTCGTTTGCCACCTTGGTGAAGCGGACGACTTGGTTTATGACTCGCAATCTTCGGATGTCCCAAATTTTGCTCCTGAATTCACAACCCTGCCTCGCATTTCTATGCCGCCTAATCCAGGATACGAAAGCCATCCAATGTTGTCCAATATCCTTTGGAGAAACCTATCAGACTTTTGAGTAGAGCCATGGGATAGGTCCTATACCCACAACGCTGCAGAAAGACATTGAGCATGGTCCCATACTTCCTATCCATCAACTATCACTCCGGACCCGATGGAGCTAAGAATCTTAATCTAGTGGCTACTAAAAGATGGGCTAATTATGATGAAGATGAGACTTCACACGCTGCAGACCCACACGCCTATGGGGACACGGGACCTATGACTTTGCAGACTTCTGATGCGCCTACTACCATGTCAGCAACACGGTCTTCCACCTTCGACATTACCTCATGAATTGATTGTTCTGGAACATCAGAGGAATAGGGAATGCTACTTCTCGCAATGTTCTCAAGGCCTTCTATCAACGTCACAACCCATCCTTGGTTGCCATCTCGTAACCCGAGGTGGAGCTGGATGCTATTCATGATTCTTTTGGGTCGATGCAGGGTTACAGTTTGTGGTTCAGAATTTTCGGTCTAATGGGAAATCAAATATTTGGATTTTTCACCGTTCGGATGTCAATACTGCAGCATGTTCTCACTTCTGATCAGTGTATTATTCTCAAGGCTCAGTATGCTAGTATCACTTTTCATGTGGGGTTTGTGCATGCCCTTGTAATCATGTGGATCGGCGATACCTGCGGGATAATATTATTGGTTTGGGCATTAATGACTTGGTTTTAATGGGGGACATTAATGCTATTACGGGTAATCATGAGAAGAAAGGTCGGGGATCGACTCTCTTGCTTCATGCCAGGACTTCGAAACTTTATGGAAAGCTCAATGGTTGGAATACATTCCAACCATGGCCCCTTTTACGTGGTGTGCTACGAGGGGTCGGCATAATCTCATTCAGGCCGGGTTGGATCGCTCCATGGCTACTTACAATTTTCTCCCCCTTTGGCAAAAGGTGGATAACTATGTTCTCCCTCGTATTTGTTAAGACCACCACCATCTTTTCCTTTCTGTTCGACGGCGGTTATGAGAGAGCTTGGGTCATTCCGTTTTCGCTGAATGTGGCTTAAAAATCCGGTTTTCACAGACGGTTGCTTCAAATTGGAATATTCCTATTGTGGGCTCTAATCCATTAATTAATCAAGTGTAAACTTAAACGCTTGCGTGCAGTTCTTGAACTTGGAATAGGGAGGTTTTGGTGATGTAAATCGGGCAAAAGTGGACGATAAATTGGAGAAAGTTAAGCAAATTCAATCGGATATTGAGTCTATTGGGTACACTGATAACCTCGGTGAGCGGGAATTCGATGCTCAAAGTTCTCTCAATCATGCCTTATCGTTACAATCTGAATTTCTTCGCATAAATCGAGGGCGACTGGCTTGTTGATGGCGACCGCAATACATCTTTTTCCACCGATGTTGTCAAACCAAGGCCATTCGGTGTGGTATTCATGGTTTTATGATCGACGCCATCTTACTCTTGATCATGTCGCCATTCGTAGTCATGTCATTCACTTCTTCAAGATTTGTTTGCTCGCCTTTGGCTCTCAAGTCGATTTCTCTACTATTGATCATATTATTATTCGGCTTGCTCGGATATTGATAATGTTGTTTTGCACTCTTGCCCTCTCGAGGTGAGATTCGGGAGGTAGTTTTGATCTTAGCGGCCGACAGACTCCCGGCCCGAGGATGGTTTCAATGGGGTCTTCTATCATCGAGTGTTGGGATATTATTTCTATGGATGTGATTGATGCGATTCGACACTTCTTTGTGTGCGGGGCTTTGCCTGGTGGTCTAAATTCGATTTTATGGTCCTTATTCCTAAATTCAAGGATGCCATTGTTATTGAAAACTTCGAGCCGATTGTCATGAGTAATTTCATCTTCAAAACCATTACGAAAATTTTGGCAACTCGGTTTGGGAATATTGTTAGTCGGTTCTTTCTCCCACTCAATTTAGCTTTATTCGGGTCGTCATATTCACGATTATATCACTTTGGTTTCGGAAGGTTATAATATTTTGTAGAATCGGCAGACTAGAACATGATTTTAAAGATTGACATTCGCAAGGCCTTTGATACTTTGAGCCAGGACTTGCTTAATGTATTACATAGATTTGGGTTTTCTCGCTAAGTTCATTGGCTGGATTTTGGCGATTCTTAATTCTGCTCGTATATCGGCCTTGTTGAACGGATCACCGTGGGGTACTTTTTCTGTTCTCGCGGTGTGCGTCAAGGGGGTCCTCTTTCTCCCCTTCTTTTTTGTATTCTTTGAGGAAGTTTTGGGCAGAATTTTCGCAAACTTGGTGGCTTCTAATGATCTTTGGCCATTTGTTGCTCCTCGGAACATCCATTTTCCTTCTACGATGTTATATCTTCGATGATATCAACATCCTCTATGAGGCCACCACTAGCAATGCACGTCATGTAGCCAGGCTCTTCGCCTTTATGCCTCAATCTCGAGGCCAAGTTTTCAATCCTCACAAATCAAGGTCTTTTGAACCTCGTTTCTAGACACATTTGCAATCGGATTCAAGCGTTATTGGGATTCAAAGGTAGATTTTCCTACAACTTACCTTGGCGTCCCTATTTTTAAAGCGCCACCAAGCGGAGGAGGGTTCTTCAAGCTACTTTTGACAAGGTGCTTCTTAAGTTCAAACGATGGAAGGGTTTTCTTTCGCTTGATGGCGGAGTTTGTTTGGTGAACTCTGTGATCATGAGCTCACCGGGTGCATTCTATGCTTGTTTACAAATGGCCGATTACTATACTTAAGCAATTGAAAGCTATGCGGAACTTTATCGTGAGGTGACATCTTCGGAAAGGGAATCACACGGTTAAGTGGGCTCATTTTGTTGCACTCCTAGGAAAGAAGGGGCCTGGGGTTCATTCTATTATCATGGCTAATCAAGCTTATCTCATGAAATTGGGCTGGAAGATCATTACTTTGGATTTCATTGTGCTTGTCGCTCTTATGTCGATATCTATTGTCGGCGGGGCGATCCGTAACTCTTACTTACCTTCATTGATCCAGGTTGGTCTTTGTCCCCTCATTCAGAATTATTTAACGGAATCACGGTGGATTCGGGGCGCGATCGATTGTTGGATTTTGGAATGACAATTGGCTAGGTTTTGTCATTGCGGATAGTATTGGCATTCCTAGCGAATATTGGGTTCATTTTAATGAAACAATCTCGGACCTCTATTATGACAACACTTGGCATTTTACCATTTCTTTTGTGGAAGCTTACATGGATATACCGGGGACATTGTTCGATTTGTCTGTTTCCTTCGCATTCGAGAGGATAAAAGAGTTTGGATGCATTCTATGGATGGGGTGGTTTCTTCTAAGGAGGCCTATTCATTTTCGCGCTGCTCTTAGGTGGTTAGATGGGGCTCTTGGATTTGGTCTACGCACATCCCGGAAAAGAGATCGAGTGGCGGTTCGTAGGGCGATTATCGGTCATCCTGGAGGTTCTTGATGTTATGCGTCCAACGGGGCTTGTTGGTGACCTTTTGTAGTCTATGTTATTCTCGGGTGAAATCGATTGATCACATTTTTGTTTCTTGTGCTTTTGCGGGGCTTCAGTAGGGTTGGATGGCAGTTGAGGTTTTTCTTTGTCACTATTCATCCAGTATATTGGCTTCAATGAATTTCTGGTTCACCTCATGGGTTTCCACTTGGTGATCGGTGGCTTTTCTATGGAAGGTGGCTTTTATTTATGGCGTTTGGCTACTTTGGCATATTGAATGACATTATTTTCAATAATAATAAATGGACCTCGGAGGGAGCTCTGGTTAATCTCCGGGGAGATGATATTGGAATCTGTTGTTCTAGATATGGGCTGCATGAACAACACTCAAGATGATCTCCTTTGTCTTCACCGTCTCAATGTGCAGGCGTGCTCCCGAGCTCCCGAGAATCATCCCCTGTTACTTGGAATCTTCCTCTTCTAAGTGAATTAAGGTTAATACTGAGATGGCGATTTACGGCTCTCCAGCCGTCTAGTCGCGATCGGGGTTTATTATGCGACTAGGGGCTTCTTCGAGGTTGCTTTGTTGAGCAATGCGGATTTGGATTTGCTTTTGAGGCTGAGTTAATTGTTGCGATCTCCTACGCGCATCATAAGGGTTGGACGCATCTTTGGGTGGAATCATCTCTACTTTTGTGGTCGACCTCTTTCATAATCGCGATGGATCTGTCCCATGGCGTCTTCTTGGTCATAGGAGTTACTCAATGCATTTGGTCTCCTAAATGAATTTTGAAATTTCTCATATCTATCGGGAGGGAAAATGGGTGGCAGATTGTCTCGAGAAATTTTCGGAATCCAAGTGGTGGGATGCGCCTCCTGCAGATATTATTACTTTACTCGATGATGATTATGTTGGTCGTAGTCGGTATAGATTTGTCGATAGCCTTTGTTTTTTTATAGCTTGTGTCTCTGTGTTTTGTTATGGATTTTTCTCGCAGGGGTACTCTTTTCCCTCGGGTTTTTCCCCAAAGTGAGTTTTACTCCGGTAGATTTTTAACAAGGCCCCAAACATCGCGCTACCGATCGGCTTGTGATCGGGATTTTTCTTTTTCTATATTATTTTTGACCTTATTCAAAAAAAAAATCCGAACAATTCTGTGGAATATTGCTCGATCTCTAGGGTTTCGATAAAACCCTAGATTCTTACAGTTTGGATAATTTTGACATTCATGGTGGATTTAAATCTTCCTCTCCACCTTGATTTCCTCTTCCCTCATGTGTTGTCACCCCATGTGCCTTCTCTTGGGGGGCAACGACAAGGATGGCCTCTCCCGGGGGTGATGGCCCCAGGTGCGATTCCTCCTCAAGGTGCTCAAGTGGTGGTCTTGATCCCGGCTTCAACGCTTGATTTTTGCTACATCTTCTCCAGGCATCACTTTCAAAGAGGCTATTCATAATAACAAAACCAATAAACCAGGTACCTCACATGCTCCTGTTGTTTTATGCCCGATGGTTTTATCCAGGTATGTCTCAAAATCAATCATATGCTAATGTGGTTAATGGATTTCTTAATTCTGCCCCGGACACTATTTTTTAAAATGAAAATGGGGAGTCATCTATTATATCATCGTCATCGAAGAAAATGATAAAAAAACAAAAACAAAAACTCTCACCAAATGCTTTCCTCGCCATCAACTACGGACTAGTGAAATCCAAAATAAACTAACAGTCTAATTAATTCAATTATGAAGACAATAAAACATTAATGTGTACTAATTCGAAACACTCAAGTATCTTAAACATTCGACATTACCAAATATAATGAAAAAAACAATAATCGGTAGTATAGGCTATATAAGCGATTCAAAATGGGTAGAATTCAAATATGCAGCCATCCGCTACAAGAAAAACCTCTTGACAACTTCCAAAACCGCATAAGCAAGTCTACTTGATCTTGTTTTTGGCCTCAAGCGATTGTTGTGCCCACACTTCTTCTTTCTGATTTGACAAAGACGGGGATGCGGTGCGTGCATAACATTTGTGGCGAGATCATCATGTCGATTATACTTCCTAGCCAAAGCCATCAATGACGGTTCGATAATTCCTCAATGGAGCCTCAAAACCAAATGCAACGTCGACTCTTTCGAATATTGTAATCATGAGTGTCAGGCCATCTTGAGCTACTTCGACAAAAATCAAACGCTGATGATCCGGTGGAATTCCTTCCTTGTCTTGAAGTTTGGCCTTGACATTGTCAATGGTGTCGCTCGATTCGACCTCGAGGGTTATTTTTTTCCCGGTTAGGGTTTTCACGAAGATCTGCATTTTCTCTTGGTTCTGTAGTCGCCAAGGGGGAATATTTTTATGTTACTATTGATGAAAATTGGTATCAAGAATATATTTTGGAATTTCGTATGCTTTGATTGGGCGGATTATTCTTGGAAACTATAGTAAACCATGGGCCCTAATGCCTCTACAAAATCACCTTACGAAGTTATGGAATATTCAAGGGGATTGGAAATTAATACCATTGGGAAAAGGGTATTTCTGCATTAAATTCTCTTCGGATTCTGATAGGAATTTGGTGCTTCTCGTTCATCTTGGCTCTTAAATCCTGGTCTATTTTTTATCTCCATGGGTTACGGACTTTAACCCATATAAAGTCGATTCTTCGATTGCTAGTGTGCAGGTGCGGATTTTCGAGCTAAGTTTTGAATCTTTGGGAGCCTCATGTTATTGTGAGCATAGCCAAGGCGGTGGGTAATCTGGTTGAGATCGATTCAAGTCCCTTAATGGTTCTTTGGGACATTTTGTCGAGGGTTCTTGTGGAGATTGATTTATCTAAACCCCTACAAGATCACGTTATGGTTGAACGTGTTGGGTATTGTTCTTTTGTTTCTTTGAGCTACGAAAAACTTCGAAATATTGTCGTAGTGTTATTCGGCATTCAATGGTTTCTTGTCGTAGAAATATGAATCAAGTGCCTCCTCAAACCCCCATGGACCCCAAGCGGACACCCTGTCTCTAAGGGGTCGGTCTCGGGTTTGCAAAGAATATCGCCCGATTCATAAAGCTCTTGACAAAGGTAAAGAAGTTATGGCTTCAACTTCGGTTGTGGAGGCTAAAAACGTTGTCCCTTCCCGTATGATTGTTCCTCATCCATCCGGTGTTTCCAGGTAATTCATTTGCTACTCTTGATGATGCTGTGATTTTGAACCTATAACTGATCCTTCTCCGATTTCCAATTCGGCTAACACAAGTAATATTGATATTCTTTCATATTCGGATATTCGGAAATAGCTCTCACTATTCAATATCACCTTGAAAAATCAATTCGACACTTATGCCGTGCCATGCGTGACAAATCTCTTGACTCTGCCAAACATAAATTAATGGCTGATGTTGAAAGGGGTTCTTTACCTCCTCTTCACAAGTTTAAGATTTCGACTGATGATGAGGGTCCTAAGACTTTAACTTTGGCGGTTAATAAGAAGTGGGGGGATTACATGGAGGAAAATTCTGGTGCCTCAGAGTTATTAAGGAATGATGGGTATGGACGTCTCTGAGATTAATATATCCGCTTCTCCACATTGGATTATTCCCCCAGATTCATCTCAATGAATTGCCTTTTCTGGAATATCCGAGGGATAGGGAACATTGCCTCCTGCAATGTGTTTAGGGATATCTGTCGGCGTCATAATCCTTCCTCTTGGCTATTGTAGAACCTAAAGTTGATATGGGTGCTATTTTTGATTCTTTCTAGACTTATACGGGTTTATAGTTTGTAACTCGAACTTTCAGTCTCGGTAGATCGGATATTTAGGTCTTTCGGTACCGATGTTAATATTCTGCGGCATGTTTATTTGTCGGATCGGGGTATTGTTCTTGGATGGAAATATCAATATTATCTTTCATATTAGTTTTATTCATGCACATTGTGATTAATGGCTCGAGTCCGTTGTGGCAAGATTTGGTTGGTCTAGGTCCGGCTAATGGCAAAGTAGCATTGTTTCTTGAAAGTGCTTGTCAGGATTTTTGCAATTTCTTGGATAATGTGAATCTTATTTCTATCCACACTTTGGGCAAATTTTTCACTTGGTGTTTGACACGTTCTCTATGCACCGATTCAAGCTCATCCGGGACAGAACCTTAATCGCAACGCTTGCTTTTCCACTCTCTAAAGCACCATGTGGAAGCTATAGTTCTCCATGTATCTCTTTGGAGCATCATCCGATTTTGGTTTCTTTTTTACTCGGACGACAAAAGATCCTTCTCCATTTCATTTCGAGTATGTGGTGAAGCATCCGAGCTTCTTAGCTTTACTTTGGTCTTTTTTTTTTTAATAAGTGCGAATATATATATATATATATATATAAATGAAAAAGAGTTGTCGATCACAAAGGCTAATCGAGGTAACCAAAAGTAAGCCTGAAAACATTGTCATAAATGAAAGCGGAATGGTCACAAGCTGACAGGCAATTTGAATGGTTGGGGCCTCGTTAAAACCTCCCAAGGTAAACCGACCCTTGTGGGAAAAACCCTTGGTAGGAAAAAGAGTCCCCCCATGAAGAATAAGTGTCCAAAATGGGAAAAAAATCAGAAGCGGGGACGCTCTAGCTAACAAACCTATAGTTGGATTGGCCAACATAGTCTGTGTAAGAGACGAAACAATATCGTGGGCGCTCCCCACCAAGTCGCGGCATGCGGAATCTTGCTAAATATATACGCCACCCGATTTCCTCCCTAAAAATGTGTGAGACCACCAAATCCATATGAGAAAGAAGGTAACATAGTGTAACGCCACTTGCTAAGATGGCGCCACGGTACCCCTTCCGATCTCTTCTCACAAAGAACTCCACCACATAAACCGAATCGACTCAACCAAAGCTTAGTCGACCTTTCGCAAGCGTAATGAATTCCCCACATAGCCGCCACCAATTCTGCCCCAAAAGTGAATCACGAACGCAACATTCCACAAAGCAACCACGAAAGAAGCCTCTGCGGTTTGGAAAACTCGGTCGTAAGGCGTCTAGCGCCCCCAAAGCACTCTTTCGTCCGTGTTGACTTTGATCCGACTAGGGGTGTAAACGAGTCGAGTCGAGCTGAACATGGTATTATTCGAGCTTATTTGAATTTTAATCGAGCTTTAAAAAATATGTTTGAGCTTGTTTGATTATTAATCGAATCAAGCTCGACGAGCTTTAGTCGAGCCAAACACGAATCGAGCTCAAGTAACTTGATATTTTTACACATATTTTATTATTTTTACTAATTGAGTCGAGCTCAAGCCGAGCTTTAAATCTTATCGAATGAAAAAAATGTTCAAGCTTGGTTCATTACTTTAACAAACCGAGCTCAATCGGCTTTGAATGATCGATCTCGAATCAGTATCGGTAGCTTGGTTCATTTTTCATCCCTAGATCCAGCCCGGTAAGGGTTTTGACAATTAACTCCGCACGATCTTCACGACCTATCTTGGGCGCGGGGAACACGAAGTCTCCGCGCAGGATGAAAAGGTCATGTTGATCATTATGCATGCAGCCCGGTCTAAGGAAGAAGATTCCAAAATCAGCACGCGCGAAGGCGGAGGGTGGTCGCATCAACCGTCCAAGTCTTGTAATTGAAAGTGAGGTCATTACGGATCTGCCGGATAAGCCAAATACTGAGGATAGCAACGCCACTCGCCATAAGAAAGCCACCTGCTCACTAAAATGAAAACTCATTAAACGCACCATGAATTCATTAAAGCTATAACCCATAAAATTGCGGACATCAAAAGAGTCAAAGATCCATTGCCAAAGGGCTTCGCAAAAACACAAGAGACAAACAAATGATCACAGTTTTAGATTTGCACAACAAAGACAAACCGAGGGGCCAATGAAAGATCCCCTAGGAAGTAGTAAACCAAAACCGCTAGTCGATTGTGGATGGCTCTCAAGCCACAATCGAATGTCGTCCGGAATATGAGTGACCAAATCCGGGAACCCCATTGGACAACCAGTGTGGGGGCACGAGGTAAGAGTAAGCCGATTTCGAAGTGATAATCCCATCCTCGAGAATGCAACCAAGCGGCGTATCCTTCGAACCAGGCGATGGGGACTCTAACAATATCCCGGACGGATCAAGTATGCATGAAAGCGAGTGAAGTTCAAGACCCATCATAAAAATAATCCGAGATGCGATGCGAAATAAATCTTTGGTATTCTGCAGGATA
Source organism: Rehmannia glutinosa (assembly GCA_016081115.2). Classification (NCBI taxonomy): domain Eukaryota; kingdom Viridiplantae; phylum Streptophyta; class Magnoliopsida; order Lamiales; family Orobanchaceae; genus Rehmannia; species Rehmannia glutinosa. The sequence continues at coordinate 43,384 of JABTTQ020002874.1, forward strand.
CCAATCTGTCGGCAATGGTATAACTTGACGATTATCAAGCCAAAATAAGCTGAGAATTACACTCGGGGATCAACGAGAGTCCTCCAAGAAACTTCGTAATGCAAGGCGAATCGGTCCAAATGGAAGAGGGGATATACGACGACGGAGAGATCCATCCGAGGTTAAAATGCGTTTCGAGGGTATTGTAGATCAAAGAGTTTGAAGTTATAACCTTCCAACCGACTTCATGAGAATGCATTATTGGCAACCACAAAGATGAGCGCACGCCTAGTCCACCTTCGGCCGGGGCATGCAACAACGGTTCCAATTAACCACCACCGACCCTTTAGAGTTGACATCACCAGACCAGATGAAATTACGCATGGCCTTTTCCATTTGCCGTAATAATGTTCGAGGCCACTTGTAAACCATCATCATCTGCACAAATGAGTGGTAATCACCGAATTCACCAGGAAGATGTGACCCGCAATAGATAAAGAAGTCCCTTTCCACCTTCTCGAACTTGAGGATATTCTTATCAAAAAAGGGTTGTAAGTCCGTCACCTTAGGCGCGCCCTTGAAGATGGGGGCCTAAGTAAACTTGTTGGGAAGGCTCTAATATGAATACCCGTGTCGTCTAAATACGGCCACGCACATGATTAGAGACCCAGTATCAAAGCGAACTTTGGATTTGCAAGGGTGGAAGGCCGACGAGATATACGCATAAAGTGTGAGAATCTGAATAATAGAGAGTCGTTCTCCAAAGATGCCCCACACATAATCACGAGTATCATCTGCGTGCATGATAGATGAAGGAAAATCGTCTGCTTAGGCGCCTTGAATGGCTGAAGGCGATTCGGGTAACTACCTCGTCAATAAATCTGCTCTTTCGAGAACATCTCCTCCGCAATGCAAAATAGTAATGGTGATAACGGATCGCCCTTTCTAACCCCTCAAAAATAGGAGAAGTAACCCGGGCGATCCATTCAAAAGGATTTGAAATCCTGGAAGATTGAAGGATAACTTCAATCGTGAACAAACACGAAAAACCAAAGCGGCGTAAAGCGTGTATCGAAATCCCAAAGGAACAGTATCAAATGCCTTGTGGATATCAATGTTTAAAATCATATTGGCATCATTCTAACCCTGCAAAACGTTGAAGTTAGAAACCAAAGCTATACAATCGTGAATCTGCACGCCCAGGATAAATCAAACGTGTAGGAGACAAGAAGGTAGAAATGATAGATCCGAGACGAGTTGCCAAAATCTTGGTGATGATCTTGAAAAGAAAATTACTCATCACAATCGGCCTAAAGTTCTCAATAACGTTCGCGTCCTTAGTCTTTGAGATGAGCGCCATAAAGCTAGCATTCAACCTGTAGGAAAGGACACGGTAACAAAAAAGATCGATGCCGCCAACACATCCTTGGAAATGACGTCCCAAAAGTCTTGATAAAACCTCCCATTGAAATTGTCCGGTCCGGAGGCTGCCCAAACCCATATCAAAAGTCGTATCTTTAATCTCGACTCAGGAAGGAATTGCGTCAAAAGAGTGTTATCTGCCGTACCAACCGTAGGAGATATAATCGATCAACCAAAGTATAGTCCGAAATGGTGTGCCCTGTGTCAGCAAAGAGTGCGCATAGAAGGAGATAATATGTTGCCAAGAACAAGGGTCATCGTGTAGCTACCATCAACTATCGGTCCCTGGATCCACAAACATCCGCTATGAATCGACAATGGCGATGGAAAAATGCCGTGTTATGGTCCCCGTCCTTCAACCAAGGCGAGTGGGCTTTACGCTTGAGGAATTGTTTGTAATAACAACGTGCGAGAAAAAGCATTTTGAGCATCAAGTTCCATGTCACGATGCGCCTTAGTAAAACCCCGGACTCAATATCCGCTGAATCGACAAACTTTCTCCATCGATTATCCACCTGGCGATTAACATCCCCAAAGACGTCTCTATTCCAAACATTAATAGTCTGTTGCAGCCTCTTGAGCTTCCACATGACGCGCAACAAATGGTTAGCGGCGGCGCCACGAGAGCGCCAAGAGACGATAACAATGTCGAAAAGAATCATGATGAATCCACATACGCCGAAAGCGGAAAAGGGCCCCGAGGACGAAAGAAGAATAAGAAACCAAAATTAGGTGGTGGTCCGAACCAATACGAGGAAGAACCAAATCCTTACTAACTTGCCAAAAAGAGAAAAATTGGCATGTTGCTAAGGCTCGACCCAATTTCGCCTGAAGAAGGAAAGAGGCGCGCGAGGGGAGCACCAAGTGAACGCCTTTCCCGTAGTCCGCACAGGGAACAATCCATCATCCTCCAAAAATCCCGAAGTCGACAAGAGGCACGGGAAAGAGTACCCTTTGCCCGAACGCTCGTGATGACCCAAAACCGCGTTAAAATCCCCAATAAGCATAAGATCATCGAGACCCAAATTCCTCAAATCCAACCAAAGTGTACAAAAGCAATATGATCACATAAACCATGAGCAAAACCAACATGAAAAACCATAGAACCAAATTAAACTTGCAGAACAAGACACTGAGAAGAAGACCAAACCTGATTAAGGACAGAGATGTCAGCATCACAGAAGACCCAAATATCAGATCGTCCGTTTGCCCGAAAGTTACGAGCCACAAAAGTCAAACCCAAACTATTCCAATAAGAATCTGAAATCAATGAAATGTCCACCTTAGGCTCACAAATAGCTAAAATAGAAGGCTTATGTTTTTGACATAAAGCCTTAAGAACATTGCGAGAAGCAATGTTCCCAATCCCAGATGTTCGAGAAGATGCAATCCATTGAGGCGGTGGGGGGGAGGCGCGCGTGATGATCGCACGGTAAAAACAGGAGTGTGGTGTGATGCGAGAATCGGCGATTGAGAATTAGCCACTTCATCGCATAATCGCCCATCTCTTTGAAGGCTGCAAAGTCCACTTCATGGACCCGTAGTAACGTCGGGTATTCTCGGATTTGGCGAATCCGGGAAGCGTCCCGTAATGCGGTTAAGAGCACGGATAGGCTTTCCCAATGGATCTTTGAACCGTAATAAAGTGAATAGCGTAGAAGCGGGGCCAGCGTTGGAAGTAGGGGCCTGGGGGCGGTTCCACTAGCTGGATAATTGGCACGAGAGTGTGGATGGTTGTCGGTGGTATCGTTTGAACCAAGAGGCGCAAAGGTATTACCAGGTGGATATCCATAGGGCAAGTGACTATTGCGCGGGTAGGGGGCATGCATAGCCAAACCTGTATTTCCCATTGAGTCATCAACGGCCTTGCCGCTTGTTCTCTGCACGGGACGATAAACTTTTGAACCCTGGAGCGACCACGTTGAAGCAATTCGGACATCTTCTTTGAGGCCCTGGAACGCGTTCATTGTCGGGAGATGTGCGCCTTTCTTTAGCCGAGTTTTCATCGATATTAGGCGGCAAAAAGCCGTTGAGTGTCCCGTAACATTACACTTTGAACAAAACTCGGGGAGTTTCTCATAAATCGACTAACACAAAGGAACACTGGCCAATTCGTTCCACCATGATGTGGTCCTCCAACGGCTTTGCAAGATCAATATCAACCAAAGACCGAATGAAATGTCCCGAGAGAATCATCAAGTGATCGATGATACATTTGTAATGGATTTCCAATAGCATCGGGCGATCCCCGAGAATGGTATTGGGATCCTAGTATTCCAAAGCGAGCTCGAAGATGCGGACCCAAATGCTGGCCACGAAGTGTGCACCTTATAATGGTTGAAACCGGGACCCATGGTGAAAGTCGAATAGTACCGGGTTAAGCGCCCAATTGATCGTAGTTGAGCACAAGCTCTATCCTGCGCATGAAACAATTTAGCACAAAAGTATCCCTTGCCCAAGGAATTAGTTTCATCATTCTTAATACCTCATAGCTCAGATAGCCTCTTATGCAAGAGCATAGTAGGCCATGGTTACCTTTGCCCAAAATAACCCGCTTTGATCAAAGAATAAGAAAATTCCGCACGGCATTGTTGATAAACATTTTCGTCAAATAATGTGAGAATAATAATCCCCTTTCCTAATCTGGTTTAGGGATAGAATGCATTTACCGAAACCATATGAGAAAATGAAGCATTATTACGTGGTGCGTGGGAAAGTAGAATCCAACGGATGGGGATTTCTCGAAACCACTTTCGCAAAAGAATTGGCCAAGTTAATATAAGCATTGGAATTATGAGCCGAAAGTCGAGGTTCGATGCATGGGAGGAGCCCATGTTGGCGGAGCTTCCGGCGAGTTGAGCAAAGATTCGTGGAAGGGCATGCGGGAGGGATGCGCTGAGGATGGATGACATTATCCCAAGGGTCATCACCCCCCGGGGCGTCCCTGAAATGTTGGCGACCACCGCCACCCATGGCTATAGGCAGCCATGGGGGTAAAGGACGCCCCTAAGTGGCGCTGAGCTGAAGGGGCGTTGCCCCATAATACCGCCTACATGGGGCTGTGGTAGGGGGCGGTAGGGGAGCATTGTTGGGGGTCGCTGCGTGGGGCTCATGGGCGATGGCAAGTAGGCGTCTTGCGGGATGATCCTGCTGCTATGTACGTCGGTGGAGGCGGGATCGAGGTGGATGTGGATGCCACAAAATTTCACGGCAACTTTGTAGAAGGAGCCCGATGCTGATTGCGATGGATTCCCATCAGGACTACGGTGCGTTGTGCAGAGGGACGTGCAACAGTCGAGAAGGGATTGACTCTTGCGATCGTTCATGGTAAGGCTCAAAGTTCGAAGTTAAACCAGAAAAAATGAGAGACTCCGATGAGGCCATGGAGGGTGCAACCGGCGATGGCGCCGGAGGCATAGGACGGGAGGGCCGATCGGAATTCAGGAGAGAGAAGAGAGAAAAACCCTGGTTTGCTGCATAATATTGGTCTTCTTGAGAGGCCTCTTTTTTTTCTTTCTTTTTCTCTCTTGAGAGGCCTCTTGCATGGCTTCTAATCCCATTTTATGTGTGATGTTTAAATCAGCGTCTTTGGCCTACTCTTAAAATTTGGAATAAAGAAATTTTTGGTGATGTTAACCGTGCAGTTGATCTACAACTTCAAAAGGTTCAGCAAATTCAGTCAGATATTGAAATTTTGGGTTATTCAGGGGATCATCGCCAGGCTGAGTTGGATGCCCAAAAATCCCTTCTTCAGATATCAGCCATGCAGGCTAACTCCCTTCGACAGAAGTCTAGAGTCTCTTGGCTTAAGGATGGGGATAGAAATACCTAATTCTTTCATCATCAATGCCAGATGCGTTCGTTTAGGCTGGTATTCATAGCTTAAGTGTTCAGGGTGATATTTCTCATGATCCTGCGGTCATTAGTTCCCATATGACTATTATAAGGATCTTTTTGCGGCTCCATACACTGGTTCTATTGATTATTCTTGGATTAATCGTTTTATCTCTCAGATGGTTTTGGATGGTGACAATCAGGTTTTAATTTTGCCTCTTTTTGGGCTAGAAATCCGTACTGCTTCCTTCGATCTTGGTCTTTGTGTTCCTAGGGTTGGACAAGTTTAATGGGGCGTTCTATCAGCATTGTTGGGATATTATTGATAGTGATGTCACATCTACAGTACACCACTTTTTCATTACGGGTACTTTGCCCTTTGTCTTAACTCGAGTTTCATGGTGTTAATACCCAAGACCAAAGATGCTATTGCCATTGAGAATTTCCGACCCATTATGAGTAATTTTCTCTTTAAGGTCATTACTAAGATTGATGCTATCATTAGTAAGATCCTTTCTCCTACACGATTTGGGAGTTTGGGTTCATTCTGGTAGACACATCATGATTGCATTGCGGTTCTCTCAGAGGGTTTTAATATCTTATAGAGTCGGTGAGACAATAACATGATTCTCAAAATATTGACATTCGAAATGCGTTTGACACATTGATTTGGGATTTTTTATTTCATGTTCTTAGCCTGTTTGGGTTCTCAGACACATTTATCTCCTGGACTTCGATTATCCTTCATTCAACCTTGATTTCGATCCTTGTAAATAGTTTTTGTGGGTTATTTTGAGTGTGGAACTTTTTGGTAGATGGAGACACACGCTTCATTTGATCTCAAAGATGGAGTTTATGGTCTCCCACATTTACAGGGAAGGCAATAGAGTGGCGGATTGTCTCAGTAAATTGCATGAATCGGACACGTGGTGGGATAGTCCTCTAGCTAGTAGCGAGTACTTGGCTCAATGATGATTATGTTGGCCAATCTCGATGATCGATTTGTTAGTTAGCTATGTGTTCCTTTGGTATTTGGTTATTTATGGGTGACTAATATGGATTCATTTTATTATGAACAATTTTGGGGGCACTTTGTTTTTTCCTTCCAAGGGTTTTCCGACAAAGGTGGGTTTTACCTTGAAAGGTTTTAATGAGGCCCCAACTTTAAGCTAACGATTGGCTTGTGATCTCCCATCTTTCGCTTTTTGACTTTACTTTGTTTCTTTAAGCTATGTAGTCGGCTTGGGACTAGAACTCTTTTTCATTTTTATATATATTTTGAATTGTTCAAAAAATACTGATTTTCGGCTTGATATGCATGTAAGAAAGGTTCTCTTCTTATCTTTTCTACACATAGAATTTGGTAACAAATTAGAAATCATGTATATATGTATATATATGTGTCTTATAATAACTTATAAAATGGAATAAAAATATCAATCTTGATTAAAGTATATATATTCGCTTAGTCGATCCAAGTAAGTTCGAATTAGGTTCATGTGTATGATTCAAAGCGTAATGGTGTACTTAGTTAAATTATGATCTAAGATCCTTCACGAAATTTAAGATAGTGAACTTGGTGATTTTTTTAACAGGTCGTTGTACACCTAAGGTTATAATAAGAAGGTGCATGTCTAACTTTCAGTAGGATATCCAAGGTGAAAGGTAAGTGAAAATTCATCTGCAACTACAATGCATGAACATAGTATTTCTTGCTTTATCGATACTAAATGTGATTTCATTCGTTGGAATTTGCACGTGCATGCAAACATATGAGCATTGTTGAGATGAGGCATGCACGACATAATTTTCTTTGAAAAGAAAATATTTTGGTTGGCCACTAATAGTGCCTTCGAGGCATGCCGGACATGCTTTTATGATATACTTGAGGGTATAGTAGGTGTTTCTTCTCAGAGGATCATAGGGGTTGACACGGGGTGTGCCTCTGATGGTCATAAGGGGATGGACCACTTGACTGTATCTTTATTGATACATTAGGGGAAGACTCGAGGGATCATTGGAGGAGACAGGGGTGGACCTTAGGTGGTCCCGGGAGATTGCTCTGGCGATGTCAATTTGATTATGGCCATGTGCCTATTGATAGTGTTGAGATCTTTCCGGTTCATAGTAGGTGGGTCAAGGGCCCAATGAAAAGAAACGATTCAGAATAAAATGTTTCAACTCATCTTGCGCACTTATGGTAAAACATCTTGGAATGCATTGCATTTGTATTACATTGTCCTTTCAGCATGAATGATTTTCGCTTACTAGGCCTTAGCTCAAGTAGTTCATGCGTTGTAGGTGAGTCGGTGATGATGGATCTCATGGGCGTAATAGGCGGTGTTGGAGCTCCTACATGTTTGCGAGGACAATGTACATGGATGACGACCTATTGGGATAAGTTGATGGGTTATTTTGTCTTTTTGGCCATGTATTATGTTTTAGGTTTATGTTGTACTCTCTTTTGAAAACTCTGATATAAATATGTACATGCAAATAGCTGGGTGATGTGGGCTATGTGGTTGGTCACATGGATGTTTGCTTTGTTTAATGACAGGGTTTGTTATCTCTTTTGCTGGTGGACGTGGTTTGTCATTTCCTTATAATTAAAATGTTTTACTTGATTGTTGTAAAATGTCACAAATGACAAGAAAAAATTATACAGGTATATAAAGGTTACATTGTCAAGTTTCACTTTTTATATTGTAAGTAATGTAGTATTAGGGGTGGGCGTGACATCCAAAGATTCTGCAAGAATTGCTCTCTTTAATACTCAATTTCTCCAATATGAGCATGCGATTATTGGTACGATTCTCTCCACACCCAATGCTCAAAGTGTGTGGTCACTTTCTTCCCAACTTTGCAGTATCTTTGATTGATCCAACCCTTGCATCGGTCTTCAAGGTGCAAGTTCAACTTTCTGGAGCGGATCGGATCTCAAATTCCATCATAGCAACCCTTCATCACCAAGTTGTATACAGGTTGCAAGATCACGCCTAGATCTGCGAGAATCAAGGCATAAAAGATGCTTTGATGGTCCTTGTTGAGTCCGGATCCGGCGTCCCTACAATCATCCGGATACCCGGACAAATCATGAGAAAAGACTTGCATAGTCCCTTCACTAACAAATCGATGAAATGGTTCAAGCAATCGACTTTAAATTTCAAAGGTTGAAGGATAGACGTGTTAAGACAATCTATCAAACACCATTCAACACAAGACCTTCGGATCCCGAATTCTAGCCGATGGTTTATCCAATTGAGGTCGATCGTCTACAAACATCCCAATTGAAAGATTTTGCGAGATGGATCCTATATTTACACCGGAATTAATGCTGATTTTGTATGGGATGTTGATCCATCAATGTGTGACCCGAGAATCTTCTTGTGGAGAAGAATCGGACTCTGTGAGGCAGAGATGATCAACCTCGACCGTCCGATCCAAATCCACAACCCTTACCATGTTACGTAAAAGGGTTACCTATCCTTCAAAAGGAAAAGTACTATTGTTAGAAAAGAAGTCCGGACACCTTCTCCTCCTACTCCTCCCGTTGTCCAGCCTTGCTTCATGGTCAAATATGAAGCGAGTTTCCACCTCTAGAATGGAAGTTTGACACTCAACAGAGGATCACATCCAAGCCTTTTGTGCAAAGCACCACTGTGGAACATGATGGAAAAATAAAGGGTCGCACTCAAAAAAAAAAGAATTGCTAAATTTGCAAATTGCTAACGCTTGTGCCCAAAATAAGTCTTTGCAAGCGATAGACTCGAAGGTCTCATAGATTCTCACAAGTTTTAATCTAACTTTGTCAAGGTTAATATTGTAGACAATCAACTCCAACGAGATATATGAAAAGTCGAAAGATAATATCAACCGGGACAAAGATATAAGGAGCCTTATTGAACAAAACCAATTTTGGTACGAGTTCATGCAGAAAAAAAGCTGAGATTAGGAGACTAAAGAAGTAACTTTCTCAAATTGAAAGGGATAAGAGCGATTAAAGTAAGTCCTTATCTTTTTTCTCCAAATTATCCTACTTATTTTGGCATGGCTTCAAGTATTCCACGTGACATTCCTAAAAAGTAAAAAAAAAGCTTTCTATTCCCAAAAGCCAACCACCTCCAAAGAGTCATGAATTATATCCATCATCTTCCAAGAATGAAGAGAAAAAACCAACAGAATCCTTCATGGCCAGACTATCTCAGATGGATTTTTGATGATACTATACAATAGCTGTAATTGTTTTGCTTTGGGCATTTATTATTGAATCCTCTTCTCGGGACTCAAGTTACATGGCGAATTTGGTTTTTGACCTTCTATGTCTTAAAAGGCTTGCCCCCCTGGGTCGTTTTTTTTAAATGAATTCGAAATATATATAAAAAATGAAAAGAGAGTATTCCTGATCACAGGCTGATATGGTAACCAAAAATAAGCCTGGAAACAATGTCATAATAGAAAACTAAATGGTCACAAGCCAACCAAATGGCTGAATGGTTGGGGCCTCGTTAAAACCTCTCAAGGTAAAAACCCACCCGTGTGGGAAAAACCTGGTAGGAAAAAGAGTACCCCCATGAGTGAAAAATGTCCAAAAATGGGAAAAACTGAAGCCAGGACGCACTAGGTAACAAACTTATAGTTGGATTGGCCAACATAGTCATCGGTGAGATAGTGTACGAGCTCGGGAGGCGGGGACGCCCACCAAGTACCATACTCCGTCTTCTTGCTCAACATGTACGCCACCCGATTGCCTTCCCAAAAATATGTGAGACCACAAAATCCATATGAGCGAGAGGATGCAAGGTATATCACCAAGTGCCAAGGGCCCATGGGACCTCAACGAGATCTCTTCTCCAAAGCAAGTTCACCACATACATCGAATCCGACTCACCCAAAGTTGTGACCATCCCTTGACAAAAGCATCTTGAATCGCCCACATTGTTGAGACCAATTTATCTTCAAATGCATAGCCCGAACCACAACGATTCACGAAACACCCCGAAAGAAACCTCTACAATTCAGAAAACCCAGGAAAGGCTGTGAGATTGCCCCACGCCCCTGAAGAACCGCGTCCGTATTCACCTTGATCCAACCCGGGAGGGTTTTTTTTAACTAACTTCCACGATCTTCGATGCATGTCTAGCCCGCCCAGGAACTCGCACCTCACGCAGCAGGATGAGAAGGTCTGTTGGTCATTGTTCATGCATCCCCGATCCAATGAAGATGATTCAACAATGAGAACTCGAAGATGGAGAGTAGCCATCGATTGTCAAACTTTGTTGTGAAAAAACAACCCATTAGGATATGCCAAATGAGCGGATGCATGAAAGGATAGCCACACACCAGAGGAAAGCAACCTGCTCACTGAAATGAAAGTTCATTAGACACACCAGAAATTCATTAAAACTGTGAACCTCAAATGAGTGAGCGTTAAACGAATCAAAAATCCATTACCAGAGAGCCCCTGACCTTGGACAGAAATACCAGCATCACAAAAGACCCAAATATCCGCACGTCCGTTAGTCCGTAAGCTCTGAGGAACGAACCTAAGTCCCAAGCTACCCCAATAAGAATCTGAAATCGATGAAATGTCCACTTTAGGCTCACAAATAGCTAAAATAGAAGGCTTATGTTTTTGACATATCACCTTAAGAACATTACGAGAAGCAATGTTCCCAATCCCGGATGTTCCGAAGATGCAATTCATTGAGACAGGTGGGGTGGAGCGTGACGTATGCACGGTAAAAACAGGAGTGTGGTGTGATGCATAATCGACGATTGAGAGTTAGCCACTTCATCCGCATAATCGCCCATCTTTTGAAGCCGCAAAGTCCATCTTAGTTGGCCTTGGATAAACCGTTTCAATAGCAATGTCATGGACGAGAGGCGAAGGACCCATAGTAACATTCTCAAGTAATCTGGATTTAGCCAAATCTAGGAGAGTCATGAGGAAAGCACGTTTAAGAGCACGGATAGGCATTCCCAATGGATGCTGAATCGTAATAGCGAGAATAGTGGAGTCGCCGTTGATGTTGGAAGTACGGGCCATGGGGGCGGTTCCCTAGCTGGATAATCTGCCTGAGAATGTATGGATGGTTGATCGGGGGTATCGTCTGAACCTAGAGCCTCAAAAGTATTACCTAGCTGGATATCTGTAGGGCAAGTGACTATTGCGCAGGTAGGGGAGCCTGCACGCATAGTCGAACCCGTATTTCCCATTGAGTCATCAACGACCTTGCCCTTGTCCTGCTGCACAGGACGATATACTTTCCGAACCCTGGAGCATCCTCGTTGAACTGAATTTGGACGTGTTGCTGAGGCCTTGGAACGTCCATTGTCAGGAGATGCGCGCCTTCCCTTAGTTGAGTTTCCCATGGTATTAAGATGGCAAGAAGCGTCGAGTGTCCCATAACATTACACTTGAACAATACTCCAGGAGTTTCTCATAATCGATCGACATAAAGGAACATCGGCCAACTCGTTCCACCATAATGTGGTCCTCCAACGGCTTTGCAAGATCAATATCAACCAGACCCGAACGAAATGTCCTAGAGAACCATCAGCGAGCACTAATCAATTTGTCGGATTTCCAATAGCACTAGCGATCCCCAAGATGGTATTAGGATCCAGTACTCCAAACCGAGCTCGAATATGCGGACCCAAACACTAGCCACTCGATATGTATACCTTGTACGGATTGAAATTAGGGACCCATGGAGAGAGTCGAATAGTTCCCGGATTAAGCGCCCAATTAATACATAGTTGAGCTTGAGTCCGATCCTGCGCATTAAAAAAGTTGACACAAAAAAACCCCTTACCCAAGGGGAGTAGTTTCCAATCATTTTTAATTCCCCGTATTTCGATAGGCGTTTATGCAAAGACATAGTCGCCCATGGCTTGTTGCCTTTTCCTAAAATCACCCTTCCAATCAATGAGTAAGAAAATTCAACGAGGCGTTGTTGATAAACGTTTTCATCAATAGTGTGAGAATAATAATCTCCTTTCTAACTGGTTTGGGGATAGAATGGGATTTTTCGAAAACTACATGCGAGAATAAGGTGAAATTACCTACAGACTGCGGAGTTGAATCCATAGAGTGGTTAGAACCAGGAAGCAATTTTAGCAAAAGTATGGCCAAAATTGGATTGAGCATTAGTATTATGAGCCGAATGTCGAGGTTTGATTCATAATCGGATGTCATTGGGGCAGAGCTTCCAGAACGAGGTGCATCCTTGGAAACAGCACGGGGCGGGGAATGCAATAGGGGTTGCGCAGAGGATGGCAGACAGCGGCCCAGGGGACATCACCCCCTGGGAGGGGGCTGCCCTGGGAGGGAGAGTGTCCGCCAGCCCCTAATGGGAACACATAGAGGGGCCAGCCCCCCCAGGGTGATTGGCATCCATTGGGGTAAAGTAAGGCCCCAGTGGCTGCAACAAGACAAGGAGAGGGGCGCGCCCCGGAATATCCCTCCATTACGCCGGACGCAAGAGTGAGGGAGGAACGACCCCTTGTTGCTATTCCCTTGAATTGGTGCTGCGGCATCGGTGGTGGGACCATACCAGCAGTTGCATGAGAGGTCGGTGGTTGGGCGGGGATTTTTTTTCAGACGGGAGGAACTTCCATGTGAGGCCATAGAAGGTGGACCGGATGGCATACGATTTCCTTTGCTGGAGTGGGGAGCGATCGAACTTGCAGAGGTTCGGTCGCTGATCGATTTTCAAAGACATAGTGTGTTGACGCCGCATGCACCGAATTACTAGGAGGAATAATCGAGGTTGTGGACGTTCATGATGTGACATGTAATTGGAGGTTAAACCGTAGAGTAATTCCGAAGAAGCCATGGTGGCGGCACGTGGGGACACGGTGGCAATAGATGGCCGAACAGTTGTCAAGTATAGAGCATTAGGGTTTTTCCTAGAGAGATAATGTTGTCTAAAACCATTCAACTTACTCTCAAAGAAAGCTATGTGACTTAGAGTACTCAACTCCCGAGTCACTGTCTTGCCCTCCCGAGTCGTGTTAAGCATTCTCCGTTGATACAAGAGGTGCGATGGCACCCTCCAATTTATGGGTGCTCCAGGCAGCGTGTAGCGGCGAGGGGTCTTAAACCGCAGGGTTTTTTCACGGGCGTTTTGTTCATCGGATTGGCGTGGGTATGCATTCCAATCTGAATTAATTCTTTGAGATGATTGCTATAGTAATGGCGTATAAACGAGGGTAATCCATACATTGGCTCGAATCGGATTCTACATATGTATGTGGTCTTCTTTCTTCTCGTTCTTTGTAGGTACCTTGGAAGCTTTATGGAATGACTGGCATCTCACGCTTTACTACTTATCACAAATGGAATTTGTGGTCTCTCATATCTTCGAGGAGAATGGAATCGGTGGCAAATAAGTTATCGAAGCTGGACACAGAGGTGGCATGGTCACATATTCCTCACGGATGCTATTCCGCAAGACCTTCATGCCGATTCTCTAGGCAAATGTTTCATCATTTTCGATAATTTTCTTTGGGGTACTCTTTTTCCTATCAAAGATTTTTCCCTTTGGGTTTTACTTTGATAGGTTTTAACGAGGCCACCATTTAGCCATATGTTTGGCTTGTAAGCATTTCGCTTTTTATGCTTCTCTACACGCATTTGATTTATTTTTCTCTAGCTAGCTGCTTGGCTTGTAAGAAGCAGACAAACTTATTTTTTTAATAATATTATGAAATTATCTAAAAAAACGACCATCTCATATCCCATAAAATAATCCAATACCACTTTCATAGAAATCAGACCACTGAAGAAACCACCTCTTCCTAATCGAAAAAGAAATAAGATTCCGAGAATGCCAAATCATCCCGATCGGAGAAGCATCCATTGACGTGTTTCTTGGGTCAACAAAGAAAGAATATGGAAATTTTATGACGTGGAGAATGAATTAAAATCAAAGACTAACAATAAGGGCTAATTCGGCCTTTTTATTAGGAATACCAAGCCGAACGCGTCTAGTCGGTCCTCTACATCGTGTGTATATTACAAAATCTTTCTTTCTAGTCTTTTTCTCATCCTTCCTCCTTCGATAAGTGAGGCTCCTTTATATCGATCACGAATGATGAGTCAATCAATATTGTATTGAATCTGGTAGTGGGACACTTGTCCATTGTAGGGTGTATCCTGTAGGGTGTATCTACTTGATTGATTGGTCACTATATATTAAAATAATGGTGCTATTCAGTAGCGGCGTGGGAGTAGCCATGTGTTGAAAGATTCTTGTTGACTTTGAGGGAATATTGCTTTTGAGGAATTATTATATTGTGGGCATGTTCCTTTCGAGTTGGTGATGGTATCTCGGGTTGCTATCGTCACATTGATTTCGCGGCGGGGAGACCCGTTTGAGCACCGCTTGACTTTGTTCTAGTGGGTAGGGCTCAATATATGCCATGTCATCGGCTTCGGCCGCTTACGTCATTTGGGTCGGCCTAGGTCATCCGGGTCGATTTATGTCATCATCAATTGAATGGCCACATGGGATTATTTTTGTTCGGCTCGGCTCAGGAGTGTCATCATAATCTTATAATACCGAATCAATCGGATGTTCGATCTATCTACTATATTTAGGCTAGAGATACTCCCGAAACAAGATAGCAATATCTTGAACCCGATTACCGAAAGTTCAAGAAGATATGGAACCAAAAGTAGAAGGACCACATCCCCGTCCTTCAGATCCATCCTCCAAACCAACAAATGGTCCATGGTTTTCTTTTGATGATGTTCCAATTCAAAAGAGAAGAGAAAGATTACACTCTTTCATAGCATGGATTGATCACCAGCTAAGAAAAGAAGGAGCCAATCTGAAGTAAATCCTTATGGAATTCTCTTCAAGATTTGTTGGTATCCTACGCGAATGGTTTCAAAGCCTTGGTGAGTACTCTAGCTTTATAATGCTTCAACTCCATCACTTGTTGTTGGAGAAATTAACCAAGGGTTTATTGGAGATATTACTATTATCAACAAGTTGGGAGAAAGAGTATTGAATATAATGATCCAAATCTCAAACATATCCGGCATTTCTACCTACTGAGAATTCGGCTGAGTTACACTGAGAATGATTCAAGCTTCCGGGAGGGGAGTCTCAAGAATCAAGCATAGGTGAAATTCACCGGATGATGTTTGCAACCCTAAACAAGAGTTTTGAGCAACAAGTTTTCATCAAGGATGTGCTTGATAAAAGAACTCTCCTCAAATCTGTATCGAAAACTCTCATCCGGAGATAAAGTGCAAAGGAAAAGAGTTGCACTTGTTCATCTTCGTCTTCCCATAGAAAGATAAGAAAGATCAAGAAGAAGGCGAAAAGAAATAAAGCTTATCGGTTCTTCTTGAAGGAAACCATTCGAAAGAAAAGTCGACAAATAGGTGTTTCTTATGTGGAAGAAAAAGGAACTTTGCAAAGAATTACCCTAATAAGAAAGACAAAGCAACAAAGTTGGCGTCTCAAGCATTCGGCTTAATTACGCCAACATGGATGATCTTGATATTTTTTTAATAAATCGAAAACTAATATAAAAACGAAAAAGGAGTTCTGGTCACAAGCCAACCAGGTCGCTAAATGTTTGGAGCCTCGTTAAAACCCACCCTTGTGGGAAATACCCTTGATAGGAAAAAAAGAGTACCCCATAATGTCGAGAATAAAATGCCCAGAATAAAAGAACATACAACAAATGGAAAAACAATCTAACAAATCAATAAGCGGGACACCCAACATAGTCTTCCGTGAGAAGAGGTGTGATTGACGCAGGAGGAGTGCCCCACCACGTCACCGAATGCTCCATATTGCTGAGAAAATCTGCCACGGTGTTGCCTTCACGATAAATGTGGGAAACGATAAGTCCGATCTAGGAAACTAAGTGAAGTGTATATCGCTATTTACTCAAGTGCCGCCAAGGGATAGAATTAGGCCATCTATGAAAGAGATCAACCACATAAGTTGAATCTAATTCCAACCAAAGATGATGCCATCCCTTAAGAAACGCATACTAAATTACCACCACGGCTGCCACTAATTCCGCCTCAAATGCATGACCAATACCACAATTACGAAAAACTCCAGCCGCCATACTATGACCGGTGCACCCAGAGCACTTCCATCCGTATTCACCTTAGTCCAGCTGAGGAGGGGAGGATGCCAATCAACCTGAATAATGTTAGGAGCTTTCCTAGGACACCTCATGACATTAAGACGCCTAACCCTTATCTCGAAGATGAGGACTCAACAATAATCACTCGAAGGCTGGATAATAGCTACTTCCACCGTCCATGTCTTGTCATTGAAAATCACCTCGTTCCGAATATGCCAAAAAAACCAAATGCAAGAGATCACCAATGCCCATCATAAAAATGAGAGCTGGTCCTTTGAAACGAAAATTCATAAGATAAACCGTAAATTCGTTAAAACTATGAGCATGCGATAAGAAACATCAAAAGATAGAAAAGAGAGTCCTAGAAAAGCACAAGAAATAATGAAATGATCAATGGATTGAGAATGAGCAAGTCAAATGCAAGAATGAGGGGCCAATAAATCCACGATGCCTCGGTAAATCAATACTGACCAGGCGGTTAGGATAACTCTCCGGACCACAATGGAGCGCCTATCGATATAGCAGAACCATATCCAAGAACCCCATTTAACCAACGGCCGGGGCGTACGTAAATAAGCATACGCATCTTTGGAAGTAATATCCTGTCCAAGAAATGAACCCAAACACGCTTATCCAGAGAGAGGGGCAATGGGGACTCGAGCAATATCGCGGACAATATCCATGTAAGCTTCGACAAAGGAGATAGTGAAATGCCAAGAGTTATCATAGAAGTAATCGGAGGAGTGGTTTTGAAAATATTTTATGTACTCGGGGTTTCAATACGATCGGCAATAGAATATCCCAACCATTTATCACCCAAAATAATACTTTGGAATTGGAACCCGAGAATGTAACAAGAGTTATCCAAACAATCATCCAATAAAGACCTAATCCCGGACAGGATAGAAGATGGTAAAAAGGTTTGCCAAACCATCCATCGGAGAGGAAATATCTACGACAAAACAAAGTGAAAACCTTCGATTTAGAGTTCAACACATTCCAACTTAATTTCATGAGAAAAGCCTGATTAGCTGTAATAATGGGTCGGACTCCAAGACCCCCGCCGGACTTAGTCATACAAGAGTGTGCTTGATTAACAACCACCAAACCCTCGATTGAATATCCCGGTTAAATAAAGTTACGAATGGCGTTTTTCATTTGCTCGAGCATTGAAGTTGGCCATTTGTAAACCAACAAGAATGAACGAAGGAACTGGTGATCGCTGAATTTACCAAACAAATGCGACCCACAATAGATATAGAGGATCCTTTCCAACGCTTGAATTTTGAAGGACCTTATCAAAAAATGGCTGCAACACATGACTTGTTTGGGAGCACCATTCAAAATGAGGACACCCAAATAAGAAGTAGGAAGAGTGCCTAAGGAGATACCCATAATATTCAGGATATGCCCATGAACATGCGGGAGACCCAAGAGCCCACGAAAACTATAGATTTATTGGGGTTAAAGATCCGCCCGTAAATATCCGCGTAAACCCCCAAAAGATCAAATAAGTGAGCGTGCATTCCATAGGTGGCTGCACATAAAATAACAATATCATCCGCATACATACCCGATGAGGGGAACTCGATATTACGAGGTGCCATGAAATGCATAATCGGCATGTGGAAATGGCTGATTCAATAATTTTCACTACTTCTTCCGCCATGCAAAATAGCAATGGAGAAAGCAGATCACCTTGACGAACACCACGAGTACAAGAAAAATAACCCACGGGGACCCATTCAACAAAATCAAAACCCTAATAGAGTGAAGAATAATCCCAATCCAATGAACAAACCGATCGGAAAAACCAAAGCGACGAAGCACATGGAGCAAAAAATCCCAACTAAGTGTATCAAAAGTTCGGGATGAAAAAAACAAAAAACCCTAATAAGAGAATGCTCTCTTCTCTCTCCATTCGCATATAAGGCCACTAGCCTTATGGCTACTCCTCTCAGGTAAATTTTTCGCCCATAGCATGGCCGGATTTATCGTTTCTACAACACCATCTTGTAGTGGCACATGCCTTGATGCCTCTCAACTTTTTTTTGGCTTACTCCAAAACGTCCGTCCCTTCTCCTACACCGCACAAGGACACCATTCAACGGGTGGCAGTGGTCCCCACCTCTTTGTTACAAAAACCGCACCCTCCCTCTTATGGAGGTGGTGGTCCTCAAACTTGATTGGAGAAGTTTGTTACTCCAACAACTTTGATGGTCCCCTCCTCAATTTCTGCTATGGTGCCATGGTCCCAGGTGGTTGCAAATTCCCCAACAACCTGCCCATCCTCAATGTCCCATATGAAGGCAACTGTCCCCCCTCCCATGGTATTTCAAGCCAAACTTTTGGATTCTTTGGCAAATTTGGTTTGGATTCTTTGGATAAAACTTCCACCCCTACTTTTTCCAATATTGTTTCCGGTAAACTCATTTCTATCCCTGAACCTGTTAAAAAGGGAAATTATTACTCTGTGACCATTGACGAAAATATTTATCAAAAGCGTCTTTTGGAATTTGCTTATTCTTTGATTGGTTGTGTTCTGCTTGGTAAGGGTAATAAGCCATGGTCTATCGTGCCGCTTCATAAACGACTTTCTGAATTATGGAGTATTCATAATGATTGGAAACTAATTCCTCTAGGCAAGGGTTATTTTTGTGTCCAATTTTCAAACGCCCAGGATTGTTCCCGAGCTCAAGCTCGTGTGTATTGGGTTATTAACCCGGGTTCAATTCGTTTGTCTCATTGGGTTCCTGATTTCAATCCTTACAAAGTTAATACTTCCATAGCTAGTGTACGGGTTGGAATGTTTGAGCTAAGTCTGGAATATTGGGACCCTAGCATTATAATGGAGATCGCCAAAGCTATTGGCAACCCAATTTAGATTGATCATACATCCTTAAATGGTTCCCCTGGCTATTTTGTTCGTGTGTTGGTTGATGTAGATCTTTCCAAGCCTTTATAGGATCATATTATGGTTGACGGGTGGGCAATGTTCTTTTGTGTCGATCGATTATGAGAAACTTCTTTAGTTTTGTTCTACTTGTTGTATCACAAGCCATTCGAGTGCTTCTTCTTTGGAGTGCTTTTACCGAGGCTACAACACTGCTTTGGACATCCCCCTTCTCAATGGTAACGTTCCAAAGTTTGTAAGATTTATCGCCTGTTCATACTTCCAAGGACAAGGGCAAAGCCATTGTTAACTCAATGGATATTACAGTCTCAACGACGCGTGGTAAGACAAAGTGGACGCTATCATTACAGACCATAATATTGATCTTGCGATTGTGGTTCATTCTCCTACAAAGGTTGTTGTTTCTTCTCCTGTTTCTTTTGGTAAGTTCAATGGTGTTACTATGGGGAATTGTTTTTTGCTTTAGAGGATGTGGTTGATTTAGATATGACTATGGACAACCAGGATGACAAAGATAAGGTCGTGGCGGTGGATACACACGCGCCCCTAGCTCGATTTTGGCTTCACCATTGAATCCTACCATTCAACGAGAATATTTGTTGGCTATGTTGGATGCACATTGAAGTGGATAACACACCATTGAATGCTGCATTCACGAGGAACACCTTGCCCACTTTTTTCGATATCATGAGGCGCCGCGACAGTTCATACAAGTTGGCCAAGCCCATTCGTCCTCTTTATCAAACTATTCGAGATAAGTTATTGGAGGCTTCTAAGCAACAACTTCTTTGTGATGTTCAACAAGGCCCAACTCCTCCAATTCATAATCTCACTCTTTTGGATGATGCTCAATCCGATAGCTTCAAATCCTTAAACGTGGCTGCTACCAAAAGGTGGGAGGACTATCTTTGATGAAGTGGATTCATCTTTTTTTTGATAAATGCGAAATATATTATAAAATGAAAAATAGTGAATGTTGTTTACACGCCAAAAGCGACTAGCTTGAAAAAAAAGTCATCACAAAGTAAAGCAATTTACAAGCCAATCTCGTTAAAACCTATCAAAGTAAAACCCAGTGGAGAAAACCTTTGATAAGAAAAAGAGTACCCCCAGAAGAAATTACAAGAATCGAAAGAAAATGTGTCCTACGATATCATCTTGAATATTTTGTCGAATCTCATTCGGAAGCACATGTGTCCATGCACACCGAGTGTCCATCTTGGATAGTTTATACGCAACATGATTCCCTTCCCCGATAAATATGAGACACAATAAACTCCATTTGTGAGATATAGTGAAGAGTGCGCTGCCATCTTCCCAAAAACTTCCATGGCACCTTGATAGATCTTGATGATAGAAGCTCGACAACATAAGTAGAATCCGATTCTAGCCATAGTTTACGCCATCTCGTTTATAGGCACATTCAATACTCATGATAGCCGCCATTAGTTATTTGGAATGCAAAACCGAGTGCCCATTCTCGAATGAAGCATCTAGTGAAGAATCCACGACAATTTCGAAATACACCAGTGCGCACACACCGACTGGGCACCATGAGCACAACCATCCATGTTGACTTTCATCCAACCTGGGGGAGAGGAGGAAACCAATGCACAACATGAAGCTTGGGAGGTGGTTTGATACGACCCGGTACTGCAATTTCCGAGACAGAACAAATAAAAATAGAGTTAGACATAAATCAGAGTGCAATCCCGAGGAATCCTAGACAAAGGCCGAAGCATTATAATAGTCATTTGAGATCCGGGGAACAACTCCTCGAAAATCCATCTATTTCTCATGTGCCATATAATCCAAATTGTTGAAGTGAACGCCACCTGCCAAAGAAACCTAACTTGACCACTAAATCGCTTTTACATGAAGAAGACGCATAAGCTATTGAATCCCTCATCAAGTGGCAACATTGTTTGGAACGTATCTTGCAACCAATGCCAAATAGGGCAAACAAAATTGCATTTGGTGAAAATATGATCGATAGAATCGAGTCCTAATAGTATAGAGAACACCCGAAGGCCCACAAAAACCTCGAACCCAAAGATTATCAAGAACCGCCAGCTTGTTAGAAATCACTTTCCAAACCATGAGGGGTGACGAGCGGAATGTGCGGTGACAGATCCATTTCCCCCATTGTACTTTGGGGAAAGAAACACGAATATGCCCATATGCATTATTCGATGAAACCCCACCCTCCAAGGAATGGAACCAAACATGTCTATCAACCGAAATAGGGGTAATCAGAAAATAAAGAATATCAATTACGATGTACGTGAAAGTAATCAAGAAACCCTCCGTGAAATGCCGGACATCATTAAAATAGTAATCTGAAATTGTTTGAGAGAAATATTTATAAGCATGCTCGGAATACCAATTCGATCGCAATAGTATACCCAAGCCAATTGTCCAACCAAAATCTAACCGTAGATTGATTGGATAAGGATCCAATGAGACGAGATCAAATCCATAACCGAAGGCCTTAAAGCCAGCCATATTGAAGCCCAATGTACGGAGGGCGGCGATCATGCCCATTCATATATCTCGCAAAGAGTGACGAAAACTAGATCGACCAAGTCATGACCTTCCAAGATATTTCAATCAAGAAAGCTTTGTTAGCGGTGAGTAAAGATCGAATTCCAATACCACCTTTTCCTTAGGAGCACAACATCTAGACCAATTAACGTTCTAATGAGCCTTTACTTGTTTATATCCCCGGACCATACAAACTCGGATGGTGGGCGTGGCAATCCTTCATCTTCGGGTTCTTATCATCAAATCATCTTCATTAGATCGGGGCTGCATGAACAATGATCAATAAGACCTTCTCATCCTTCATAGGCTGCGTATTCGGGCGAGCTAGACAAGCCCGAAGATCGTGGAAGTTAATTGGTAAAAACCCTTCCGAAATTTGGATTAAGGTGAATACGGACGGCAAGTGCCGGGGCACTGTGAAATCATACAGCTTAAGGGGTCTTCGGAATTGTAGTGGCTTCTTTCGGTGGTATTTTGTGAATAATTGTGGTGCGGGCTATGCGTTTGAAGCGGAGTTAGTGGCGGCGATGTGGGCCATCCATTATGCATTTGTTAAGGGATGGACACAACTTTGGCTTGAGTCACATTCGATTCATGTGGTGAATCTGGCTTAATAAAAGATCATTTGAGGTTCCATGGCGTCACCTTAGCAAGTGGCGTTACACTCTTCATCTGCTTTCACAAATGGGTGGTGCTCTCACATATTTTTCGGGAAAGGCAATCGGTGACAGATATCTTTGAGTAAGAAGATGGAATATGGGGCTTGGTGGGGCATCCCCCTTGAGAAGAACTGCGCCTTTTCTCACTGCTTTGGGGCAATCGGGGTTGTCACCTAATGCGTTCGGGATTCTATTTTTGTATGTTAGGACGCCTTTTTTTTTATTATGGGGGTACTCTTTTTTTTTTCGGGGGTTTTCCCCACAAGGGTGGGTTTTACCTTGGGAGGTTTTAACGAGGCCCCAACCATTGACCATTTGGTCGGCTTGTGACCATTTTGATTTTATTTCGTACTTATTTTCAAGCTTACTTCTTTGGCTACTTGATCAACTTTGTGATCGGGATGACTTTCTTTTTCATTTTTATATATATCTTCCAATTCATTTAAAAAAATTTAGAAACAATTTTATTAAAAGGTTGGAAGATTCGAATCGTGGGGCTCCTTTGAAAAATGGTGCACCAAGGTAGTTAAACAGAAATGTGCCTCTCGAAATACCTAAATTAGCCGAATCCACGAGATGAGGCGTTGCGGCGTGTTATCATTGAAAAATATTTTCAATTTTCCTAGACTAAATCGATGACCAAAAATATGTCCATAAGCGTTGAGAATATTTAGAATGCACCGCAATTGCTCCAAGATTCTTGAACAAAGAATAACGATGTCATCTGCGTAGAGCAAGCAAGGTGGAAAGCGTATGTTTCGAATCAGTAGTGAAAGGCGTGAGGGAGCCCTGTTGTAATTTTGCCTCAAGCATCCTGGCTAGCACCTCCTTAGCATAGAAAAGTAAAGGCAATAATGGATCACCTTGTTTCACCCTCTTCAAACATCCAAAATAACCATCCAGGAGATCCGTTAAAAAGAATAGACATTGTGGTCGAGTTGAAAACTATCGAAACCCATTTCGGAAAAATTGTTCGCCAAATCCTATTCTGCGAAGAACATAAAATATAAAATCCCCGGAGAGTATCAAAACGCCTTTCTAATATCTATTTTAAGAATCATGTTCCTTCCCCTGTTATTCGAGGAGACAATTAACACTCTCCAAAGCAAGGGCAATGCAATCATGACTTTGTTTCCTCCGGATGAAACCAAATTGCATGTCCGAAACCACCGTCTTCAAGATAGAACAAAACCTGGTGGCGAGAATCTTCGTGACCGCTTTAAAAATAAAATTCTTTGAGGACAATAGGCCTATAATCTTCAATTTTCTTAGCCGAGAAGAAGTTTTAGGAATCAACATTATAAAATTAAAACTGCAACACACTTGGAGGCATCCAAGAATAAAGAAAGACCGCATCGGCGCCGTGATATCCCACCCACGATGTCCCAACAATGGTGGAAAAAATGACCATTCAAACCATCCGGGACTGGCGGCTGTCGGATCGAGATCAAATGGAGCTTTTAATCTCCTCATCGGAAGGAATGTCACACAACTTAAAATTTTCCGCATCCAAAACTAAGTTGGAAATAGTATCATCCACCATCGAGTAGTCTATAACCGTAAGCTGATTTTCAAAAAAAAGTTTTTATAGTATTCCCAAATGTGTGTTCGAATAGTATGCAAATTTGTCGAGAGAACTACATCATTCACGAGCTTCGAATTGCACCTTTAGACCTCTTCATCCGCAATTTATTGTGAAAAATTCCGTATTTTTATCCCCGTCCTTCAACCACGTGTGCGACTCTTTTGCCTCAACAATTCGTATTGACGGTTCAACAACTTATTCAATTCCGTGCGCAACTCAATCTCCTTTGTGTTGATGTCTCGAGGGGCCATTAAGGGAAACATTGAATTAAATGTTGTTTAAGTGTTGTTGAAGAGATTCCACCTTGCGATTAATATCGCCAACAACATTAAAGTTCCATTCTTTTAGAATCGGTCTAAGGCGTTTAAGTTTTATCATGAATTGAAGCATTGGATTGCTAACGTGCATGGGTCAGTTGGTTCATGCCATGGATTTCAATTTCGGTGATCGGTGGCTTTTTCTATGGAAGGTGGCTATTATTTCAGGCGTTTGGCTCCTTGGCACATCAGGAATGATATTATTTTCAATGATAATAAATGGTTTCCGGAGGCGGCTCTGGTTTAGCTCGGGCCATGATTTTGGAATCGCTATTCGGATAACGGATGCATGAATAACACTCAGGTGACCTTCTCTGTCTCCACCATCTCAAGGTCCATGGGCATGCTCCCGAGCCCCGAGAATCATTCATGTTACTTGGCATCTTCCCCTCCCGGTGGATTAAGGTTATCTGGATGGCGTGTCTTTGCTAGCTCCCCAGGCCTTCTCGTGGTAGCTGGGGTTTACAGTACGACTAGGGGCTTTTTTAGAGGTTGCTTTGCTGCGCAATGCGGATTTAGATTTGCTTTTGAGGCAGAGTTAATTGCAGTCATTTGGGTGATCGTCTCACGCTTTTCATAAGGGATGGATGCACCTTTAGGTAGAATCAGACTCGTCTTTTGTGGTTGATCTCTTTCATAATCACTATGGCTCCATCCCGTGGCGTCTTCAGGGTCGCTGGAATTACTCTCTGCATTTGATCTCTCAAATGAATTTTGTTATTTCTCACATCTATCGGAAGGGGAATCGTGTGGCAGATTGTCTCAGTAAATCCTCGGAATCCAAGTGGTGGGACACGCCCAGCGGATATTATCCCCTTACTCAATGATGATTATGTTGGTTGTAGTCAGTATAGATTTGTCAGATAGCTTGAGTTTTTGTGTTTCTTATGTTTATTCCGGATTTATTCTTGGGGTACTCTTTTCCCAGGGGGTTTTTCCCACAAGGATGGGTTTTACTCCGATGGGGTTTTTAACGAGGCGAACACACGCACTACCAAATCGACTTGTGATCGGGACTTTTCTTTTCTTCTATATTATTTTCGACCTTAAAAGAAAACCCGTACATGGGTCAGCCTAAGAACGAGCTACAACATCCTTGAATCCATCATAATGTAGCCACATGGATTGGAAACAAATAGGCGAGAACCCTAAAAAATGTATTATCACATCGAAGAAAAATCGGATTATGAGCGGTGACGCGCCCCAACATAACCTGCGTGGCAAGCCATAAATCCAGAAAGTTTTGAGTTGCAAGAATACGATCCAAACGTGCCTGAACTAAACCTCTGCTAACTCGAAATGAACTCCACATGAATCATTACGGTCATCGACACTGAGTAAGTTCATTATTATCAATAAAATTCTAAAATTCTCTACAAGATATAGCTGTTTGTGCGAAGAACCCTCCATGACCAAATCATTGAGCTCGAGGCTATTAACATCCTGCGACAAGCGGCGCTGGCTAAATACGAGCAATGCGCGTGAACAAAACCCATGTGAAACTGCATGCTATTAAAAATCACCTTACAAATCAAACATTGATCGAGAATTATGAATAACTTGAAAATTGGCCTGATTCGAATGATTAAAAAGCCACAAATCAGGCATACCATTGTCACAAAACGTCTCGATTCGAACATCATACCTAATGATTGCGAGAAATGAATGCTCATTCAATTAAAATGCACCATAGGTTCAGCAATAATCACAAAATCTGGTTTATGAATGCGGCATAAGTCTTTAAGCATAGATTTAGAGGACTCATTACTAATTTCTCTAATATTCCAAAACATACAATTCATTAAGAATGGGTAGAAGAAGCACGCACTGCGGTGTTGGATTTGTCTATACTCTCCATAAATATATTACCTTGTTCATCTTTCTCGGCCATGTTCGACCACCTCTTTCTTTGCCACTGACCATAGCCTTGAAAGTGTCCGATGGCTCATCTAATTGCATAGCATACTTGAAGGAGTTTCTATAGCTCTTGAAGCTCTGCATGTCCATTTTTCATTCAAATTTGGAGAAATCACCATGTTAATTGTGTCATGCCTTTGTGTCATTATTTTGTGCCCCCTGGTTGTATATAACCATAGTGCGGTCCGATTCCCGCTCCCATTTCATGCCGAGTCGACGTCTTCCCCATGTCCTCCAAGTAGATTCCCAGTTCGAGTTATTCACTTGTTATGAGCATGGCTTCTGTATTCGTTCTCAAAAATTCAAATGAATTTCGAGTAGCAATGCCCCTGTTCATGAGAACATCCTTCCTTGCATTAGCAATCTTCGTTTGTGCACGTCGAAGTTGGACTTGAACCCAATTGTCATAACACATCTCCTTTCCTTTGTTGGCCTTTACCACTTTGGTTCCCTTGTGTTCTCTGTTTGGCCACGATTGATGTCCGCCGTTGTTTGTACCGGTGTGGTATTTTCTCTCACCTCCTGAGGTGATGTTTGTCTGCATTTGGAGATGGTGTGTCCAACAATTTGATAATGTGAGCAAAATTTGGGCAATTTTTCGTAACTAAGAGATACAAACAAGTAATGGCCGACCGCTCGACCATTAAAAATTCTTGTAAGGGTGAATTTAAATCCGATTCCACAAGAACTCGAACAAAGTGTCCCATATCGCCCGTAAAAGATTTTCCATCTATCTGCATGGGAGTACCAAGAGTCATAATTAGAGATGGGTGCGAGTATTCCATGCTTAATTCGTATATACGAACCCATACGAGACTTCAAGTATTGATTCTGTATGGGTTGAAAACGGGACCCAATTGGTGAGGCGAATTGAGCCGGCTTCAAATTCAGCTAGGTTTGAGAAAAACTTTGGTTTGGTCATCCAGGCTAGAGAATTGTATGTTATAGTATCCTTTTCGAGTGGTATAAGCCGCTATCAATGCTCTGTATGCCATGTATCCGTGAGCTTTCTCTTATGATTGTCAAGAGCCTATGGTTTCGTTCCCTTAGGAACCAATAATCTGCCAATCAAATTGTTACACAACTCCGCTACTCATTATTGGTATATATCCTCATCCATGGTTACGGAAAAGTATTCGCCCTTCTTGATTGGCTTTGAAGGTTCACCAGGAGATATGGTGTTAGCGAAGGTTTTGGTTGTTCCAAAACCATTGAAATTCGGTGGAGTATCCTTCCCATGCACGTTGCTTATGTATGTGGGGTTAGGGTTTATACTAGGGTTTTGAACAACACCCTCCTCCATCCTAGGTGCATGGATACAACCAGGGCACCCTAAAACTGGATCTGAATTATCGATTAGAATGCCTGAAGCCAAGGAATAATTACCTGCTTCATCCGAAAGTTTGCGATCTACGATTATGTGACATTCGGGATTAGCCACTCACGTGATGTATGTTCGCTGCGTTGTTGGATCATACGCAGAATTTATCGATTGTGTATCACCAATACATAACTAGGTGATCTCGGAAATAGGACTTAATCGAAATCCATCATTAACGAGACTAACAATTGGATTGAAGAAGGTGATTATGTTCGAAGACTGTCATTCTCTAGAGAGAATTTTTCGCCGCTCCACAGAAATAAAAAATAAGTGGATTCATCTGATAATGAGGATTTTAGAGTAATTGTTTAGTGCTTTTATTTATGCATTCTTGTGTGGATGTTGTCTTTCAAGGTACCTTTTCTCTCCACACAAGCCGAGTTTGAAGAATGTTTTGAATAAATCGAAAATGAAAATGTAGTCCTAATCATAAGCCGACCAGGTAGCGAAAGCCAAAAAAAAGTCGAAAAGGATACTAGAAAGTCAAGTGCAATGATCACAAGCCGACCAGGTAGCTAAATGGTTGGGGCCTCGTTAAAAACCCCAAGGTAAAACCCACCCTTGTGGGAAAAATCCTTGGCGAGGAAAAAGAGTACCCCCATAAAAACATCGAGAAAGATAAAACAATCAAACACATGGACGAATTATCTAACAAATCTATAAGTCGACTAGCCAACATAATCCTCCGTTTTTTTGAATAAATGCGAAATATTATTAAAAAATGAAAATATAGTCATCGATCACAAGGTGATCAGGTAGCCAAATGAAAGCACGAAAACGCGTCATAAAAGAAAGCGAAATGGTCACAAGCCGACCAAATGGCTGAAAGGTTGGGGCCTTGTTAAAACCTTCCAAGGTAAAACCCACCCTTATGGGAAAAACCCTTGAAAGGAAAAAGAGTACCCCCGAATAGGCGCCCAAGATAGTGAAAGCAAGTCGAGCAAGACACACTAGCTAACAAACCTATAGGTGGATTGGTCAACATAGTCATCGATGGGTAATGTACCAGCTCTTAGGAGGGACTCCCCACCATGTTCCGTACTCGTCTTCTTGGTCAACATATACGCCACCCGATTGCCTTCCCGAAAAATATGTGAGACCACAAAATCCATATGAGTGAGGAGATGCAAGGTGTAACGCCAACGGCTAAGGTGGCGCCGGGGACCTCGGTCGATCTCTTCTCCGGCAAGTTCACCACATATATTGAATCCGACTCCAACCAAATTTGTGTCCAACCCTTGTCGGAAGCATCTTTGGATCGCCCACATTCTTTGCGGCAATTCGGCTCCAAATGCATATCCCGAATCACAATGATGTGCGAAACAACCCCGAAAAATTCCTCTACAATTTCGGAAGACCGGAAGCGATGATCTACCCGGCTCCCCCAAAGAACTTCCATCCGTGTTTACCTTAATCCGGCCGGGAGGGATTTTACGCGATTAACCTCAACAATATTCGGTGCTTGCCTATCCCGCCAGGAACACGAAGCCTCCACGTAGGATGAGAAGGTCTTGTTGATCGTTATGCATGCATCCCCAATCCAATGATGATGATTCTATAATGAGTACCGAAGATGGATAATCGCGCGTCAATCGTGTCCCGATTTTGTTGTGAAAAACCAATTCATTCGGATATGCGGAGAAGCCATATGTAGGAAAGAATTGCCACACGCAGAAGGAAAGAAACCTTTCATTTGAATTGAAAGTTCATTAGGTGAACCAGGAATTCATTAAAGTTGTTGGCCTCAAATGATTAACATTAAACGAGTCAAAAATCCATCGTCGAGAGAGCCCCTGCAAAGACACAAGAGACAAATAAGTGGTCAACCGATTCTCGCAGATTCACAAAGAAAGAGCGTAAAGCGAAGGCCCGTAAAACTTCCCTGGCACGTAATAAGTCCGGACAGCCAATCGATTGTGAATAGCTCGCTATGCCACCACCGATCGCCGCTACAGGATGTGTTGCGACCAAATCCAAGAACCCCACTTTACCGCTTAGGATACTTGGGGACGACGTGATCGAGGCGACCTTCAAGGTCATCAAACCATCCTCTGAATTCAACCATACACATGTATCCCTTGAGTTAGTGGCAATAGGGATGCGTGCAATAGCCGGACTAGATCCAAATAAGCCTCCACAAATGAGAAAGTGAAGTGCCAGGTCCCATCATAAAAGTAGTCGAAATGCGATCTTTGGAACAAATATCTATACTCCTCTGCAGGATACCAATTACATCGCTATAGAATAGCCGGCCCGATTATCAATCAAAATAATACCTCGGAATTAGCACTGGGATCCATCGAGAGTCAACCAAGCAAGATGAAATGAAAGGTTTAATCCCGGCCCAGTTGATTGAAGAAGGGATAAACGACCTCTGGACCACCCCATCCGCGATCAAGAAGCGTCTAAGAGTGGTGTAGATCACCGAGTCTGAGGTCATTACCTTCCGCCCGATTTCATCAAGAAAGCCATATTAGCGCAACAATCGATCGAACTCCCAAACCCCCCTTCAGTCCTTGGTGTGCAGCACAGTTCCAATTGATGCCACGAATCCTTTGAATTCACATTCCCGGTCAAATGAAGTTAAGCATCGCCCTTTCCATTTGCTTGAGCAACGTGCGGGCCATTTGTAGACCATCATTGTGTGCACAAACGAACTAGTGATCACCAAATTAACAAGGCAAACTCGACCAGCAAGGGAAAGAGCGAACCTTTCCATCGTCGAATTTGAGGATAACCTTATCAAATACCGGCTGAAGATTCGCAACCTTAGGGGCACCTTTGAAGGTAGAGGCGCCTAGATAGACCGTGGGAAACATCCCGGGCTGTATCCCCATGATAGTC
Source organism: Rehmannia glutinosa (assembly GCA_016081115.2). Taxonomy (NCBI): domain Eukaryota; kingdom Viridiplantae; phylum Streptophyta; class Magnoliopsida; order Lamiales; family Orobanchaceae; genus Rehmannia; species Rehmannia glutinosa. Next base: position 73,901 of record JABTTQ020002874.1, read on the forward strand.
TGCACCCTCCAACGGACATGTGATGATACCGGGTGCCAAAATATACTTTAGATTTATGAGGTCGAACGCTTGGCCCAAAATATCGGCATAAAGGTTAAGAATCTGAAGAAGGATACGGGCGTTGGTCGAAGAAGCTCCACACATAATCACAATATCATCAGCGTATAAAATGGATGATGGAAAAACGATGCCTCGGGCGCCACAAACGGAGCGATCTGATTCTGCTCGACCGCAATTTAAATAAATTTATTAAGTACCTCTTCTGCGATGCAAAACAACAACGGAGATAGAGGATCACCTTGTCTAACTCCTCTAAAAGAGGGAAAAAACCCCACGGTGTCCCATTGAAGAGAAGGAAACTCTAGATGACCAGAAGAATAACATCCACCCGGTGAATAAATATCTCGAGAGAAACCTAAGCGGCGCAAAACGTGGAGTAAGAACTCCCACTTCAATGTATCAAATGCCTTACGGATGTCGATCTTCAAAATCATATTCGTGTCCACTCTACCATGCAAGACATTAAATCCTTGAGAGCGATGGCGTACGATCATGAATCGCCTCCTGGAATAAACCCAAATGCATAGGCGATAAATATGCGGCTATGATCAAACCCAAACGTGAAGCTAGAATCTTAGTAATAATCTTGAAAAGAAAATTACTCATAACAATCGGGCGAAAGTTCTCAATAACATTAGCATCCTTAGTCTTTGGGATGAGCGCAATGAAGCTAGTGTTCAAACCCAAAGGTAGGGACGAGCTAATGAAGAAAAACCTGACCGCGGTGATCACCTCGAAGTGAAATGATATCCCGAAGTGGCGATAGAAAATCCCATTGAAACCGTCAGGCTCGGAGAGCTATACGAATCCATAGCAAAAACCACTTTCTTAACCTCTGTATCGAAGCGGAATGGTCAAGCTAGTATTATCCGATGCCCCTAACCTGGGAGAAATAACCGATCAATAATAGTGTAATCCGAAAGCGTTTCCCCGATTAATACGCAAAGAGCTCTTCGTAAAAAAAAACAATGTGATTCCGAAGAATCGCTGTATCATCAGTATAACTGCCGTCCACCATAAGACCCTGAATCCCCGATCGTCCACTGCGAATCTGGCTACGACAATAAAAAATGTCGTATTACGATCCCCATCCTTAAGCCAGGTCGAGCGTGCCTTTTGCTTAAGGACTTCAGATTGTAATAGCAACGTCTGAGACAACAGCTTCTGGGCGTCCAGCTCCTGGTCGCGACGAGCAGCCGTATAGCCCAAATTTTCAATATCTGTCTAAGGCCAACATAATCCTCCGTGAGAAGGGACACAATATCATCTGGAGGAACGCCCCACCAAGTCTCTGGCTGCGACTTCTTACTTAGAAAGTCTGCCACTCGATTGCCTTCGTGGTAAATATGAGAAACCACCAGCTCCATTTGCGAAGTCAAGTGAAGAACGTACCGCCATTTACTCAAGTGCCGCCAAGGGACAGAAGAAGATCGTTTATGAAGAAGATCCACCACATAAGCAGAATCCGATTAAAGCCAAAGATACGTCCATCCCTTAATAAATGCATAGTGAATTGCCAACATCGCTGCCATCAACTCCGCCTCAAACGCATACCAAACACCGCAACGATCCACAAAACAACCCCGAAATAAGCCTCTGCAATTCCGGAATACCCCAGATGTCGTAAGACATCCCAGCGCTCCCAAGGCACTGTCGTCCGTATTCATCTTGATCCATCCTGGAAGGGGTTTTGCCAATCAACCAGACAATGTTTGGAGCTTTCCTTGGTCGTCCAAGAACCGAAGTCTCAGAAGGATGAAAAGATCACGTTGATTATTATTCTTTTAAATAAATGGAAGATATATATAAAAGAAAAGAAAAAGAGTTAGCACGAGCACATGCCGCTCGAGTAGCATAAGTTTGGTGCCTCGTTGAAACCTACCAAGGTAAAACCCACCCTTGTGGGGAAAACCCTTTTCAAGAAAAAGAGTATCCCCATAAATGGAACAAAAGGCCATTCCATAAAATAGAAAAGCACGAAGACCAAATGCCAACTACGCAACAAATCTAAATTGTGAAATCCCAACATAGTAAATGCGCAAGAAGTTGTACTATTACGTCGGCGGACTATCCTACCAATATGTTAACTTGATCATCTTGCAAAAGTGGTCCACCATATGGTTCCCTTTGCGAAAGATATGAGATACGATGACTTCCATATGCGAGAGCAAGTGTAAGGTGTGTTGCCATCGAGCCAAAAATCTCCAAGGAACATTAGTCGTGCGAAGGCGTATTAATCTTGCGTTTGGCTTATCCGCACATTCACAATGACTTCATTTTCAATGACAACTTATGGGACGGTGAGGCCGCCATCATTCAACCGTGTACTTATTATTCGAGTCATCATCTTTGGATTGAGGTTGTATGGATAATGACCGAGTGGGATTTACTATGTTTGAGGTGGCTTCATATGCAGGCGTCCTCGTAAGGCTCCTAAAATTGTGCAAGTGGATTGGCATTCACCTCTCCCTGGATGGATCAAAGTTATCACGGATGGCAGCGCGATGGGTGCGCCAGGGGTTAGTGTTGCGGCTGGTGTTTTTCGGACTGCTCGGGGCTTCTTTCAAGCCTGTTTCGTGGAGCATTTGGGTATTGTTCATTTTTTCTACATCGAATATCTGCGATTATTAAGGTAGGGATTTTCATAGTATTTGTCTTTATTTAATGTTTCATGATTATACTTCATTGATTGCAATATATGTCAAGAGGAAATAAATTCATATAAGCTAGGGGCCATGAAAAGGGTCTGGGATCAAACCTATCTTCGGGGTGAACCCGCATGATGCTATATGCGATAACTTGCGTCGAGAGGAAAAAAGAGGAAATTTATGAATTTTTATTTGTAATTATGTGAATGATTTTCATTTTATATTAAATATTGACAAATATATCCCTCTTTGAGCGAGATGAAGCTCACCCTATTATTATCATGACTTTCGGGTTGAGGAATCCGGTGAAGATATGATGTTGTGGATGGTGGAATAAATCATGATATATGTATATTATAAATAATTATGATCGGACTAAATTTTGGATTTATGTCTTTAATTTTTTCGCGGTTTATGCTTGGGATAATTGTTGGTTATTTAATTTGGAAGATGTAATAATATTATTATTATTATCATTATATTTTTCTTAAGAATTAAAAATTTAAATCGGCTTTTTGATTATTATTGGGATTATTTTAATTTATAAACTCGGGGTTTTCATAATAATATTTTAGAGTACTTTAATTTCATAAAATTGGTTCGTTACAAGTGGTATCGAGCAAACTCGAGCAATATTATCGACCAAAGTTGTCTACGAATTACATGATTACAAATTGCATGAACAAACATTAACTAATCACACTTCAGGGCACTACGTGCGATTTTCACCGTGACTATGTGCGGCGGCAAAAGCATGATCTTTCCGATTCACGGCTTTTTCCTCCCGGAAAATCACACATCTGAATGATCATGGATGCTTTTCTTTTTCCTTAAATTAGTCACCGTTTACTACAATCGAGATGCGATCAAGGATGATACGAGTCAACCTCTAGGGTTACGTCATGAACGATTACCAGTCCGTGCGTCGTTCTCAACGTCTCACGCCATCTCCAGCATTGATGATCAGAATCTTGGCCCTAACAAAAATCACACGCTGCCCAATCCTACTACTAGGGTTTCGAAAGGGTCTTTTGCTTAAACCTAACCTCGGTGCCCCCAACCGATAAAACTCCAACCATGGCGACAAACCCTAATCTGCATACTAAATTTGCATGACGACTCATTTACAATGTATGCATGAGGTCCTCCGACCATTTACAGATGGAGCTAAACCGGGCCATGGATACACAAACTTGAACTTCGTACAATCTTTCACGACGGACGATCCCCGACCGGTCAAAAAAAGGCAATTATTTCTCGGTTACCATTGATGAACATATCTACCAACGAAGAGGACGGCGAGTGCGCAACACCTTGATTGGTAGGATTCTGCTGCAGAAAGGGTTTAAACCATTATCGTTGTTAGAGTTAAAAGACAAACTCTCGAATGTTTGGAAGATCAAGGATGCATGGAGGATGATACATTTGGGGAAGGGTTATTACAATCTTCAATTTACGAACATGGAGGAGCGCAACAGGATTTTTTCAAAAACCTCATGGAATCTGCAACCGGGTTCTATCCGATTAATGAATTGGATACAAGACTTCAACCCTTATAGGGTTAACACGTCCATGGCACAGGTTTGGATACACATTTATGAATTAGGCTTTGAATATTAGCATCCATCATTGATCAACAACATTGCTAGTGCGGTGGGTACGCCGATACAAATCGATGATAGGTCCTTGAATGGTGAAGTTGGCCACTTTATACGGGTTCTCGTTGAAATTGATTTGAAAAAGCCTTTGCAGGAGTCTATAATGATAGAAAGAGTGGGCCATTGCTCTTTTGTATCGTTAAGCTACGAAAATCTTCCAGAATTTTGTGCTCATTGTCGAATAGTTGGACACAATGTTAACCGGTGCAGACAATACAAGCCTAAGGAAATACATTCTCTGAGGCGAACATATGCAAAAGACGGACAGCCGGTCGAGAGAAAGGTCTATGGAAAGGGCACGACCGATAAAGGTAAAGGGGTGGAAACGAGAAACATGGGTTCAAGTGAAAAAATGGGGCGCATGGTCTTGGAGGTGAGTAAACCGCATGAGAACATTACGGTGCGAGAATTCTTTTGATATTCTCCCGGACAACGTGGAGGTGGGGCAGTCATCAAAGATAGAGGAATCGAAAGAGGTGGAGATGGATAAGATTGGTGAATTGCATGAGAATCAACCGGTACAGGTTAACATATCACGCAATGAAAATAATGACAGGACGGATTGTGTTGTTTGGCCATAATTAGACGGAAAACTATAATGCCAATAGTATGAGTGTAGGTCCCAAGGGGTGTGAGTGTAAGGTTTAGAAGGGGGTTGAATTAACCTTACCAACTTTTTAAATATTGAGTCAATACTACGGCTAAGTCCTTGATGGACGGCTAAGTTAGTTAATCGTGAGTTAGCCATTCAAGACTGATCGAGTTGTTGATAGAATAACTTGATCGTGATATGTTTTGTGGAGAAGACTTAACACCCTTGATTTTGGTTTAAATTTGTTTCAATACTTGGTTTTAGCACTTTGTTGATTATCAATTGGATAGCAAATTTATCGTGAGATATAAATGTAATATGCATAAATTAAAGTCTTTGAAATGTAAATGACACAATAAGTTTTTATAGAGGTTCGAAGATGGGGTAATTCTTCTACTCCTCTCTTCTCCAACTCCTGGAGGAATCCACTAAGTATTGATCAATATACTGAGTGGTTAATGATCCCGGATACAAGTCTTGATCACACGGTGACTTGATCCTTTGGGACTCGATCGGAGATGCCTTGGTCACACAACTAGCTTCTCATACGACTCGGCTTCTTCACACAGGCGTTTGCCTTGCTACTACAACCCACTTGCTCAAGTTCCTTGGATTTGATCACGAAGCCCTCTAAATAACTTAAGCCTGGTTCGATCTTGAACCTTCCTACAATCCTTCGTGGAATGTAGACCCCTTGATTCTTCAAATGTTTCCTCTTTAACTGATTGAAGTCGTCATTCCTTCACGGTGAGTGTAGGATTGATTTCCGCCTTCGTAATGTAGGCTTGAGGATTGAGCGTTTAATAACTTGAGAATATTTTAGGTTACAAATGTTTCTTTCTTGCTTGTATTCAATTCTCAGATGGTCAAGGTTACCTCTTCTCAAATAAACTCCTCTGCCTTTTGTAGTGGTCTTTCAAAAAAATCTGCCCGTTGAAAAGATATGCTTGTTTTTTGAAAGTCACTTGTGGTCGTTGGCTTGTCTTGTTGCAGTTCTTGGAATTGACATTTCCTCGTATAAATGATCCTTGACTTTGAGAGAGATCGACACGCAGTGCAGTGCTTCCCATTGGTTTATTCCTTTTGCACGCTCCTCGGGGATGTGCACTTTAAGAAAGGTAGTATGGAAGTATTACTTGTTTAAGTAATTCTCTTGATTTCGTGCAACGGATCTCTTCGATTATCTCGACTTATTTGCATTTCCTTGCCTTCCCAGGTGACTTGAGTCGACTTCCAATCGTGGATGACTCTTTGTCACTTCAACTTGAGACTTGGCTATCTTGAGTTGACTTGGCGATACTTCACTTTGCACCTTGATCGAGTTCCTATCTTCTCTTCTTTGCCATACTCACCTGCCTCACAAATGAGTTTTCCTTCTAGTCTCCGGTTGTCTTCTTGCATGTTTAGGCATAGCGACTTAACTCACTCGACCAGCCCTATCCATTACAATGCAATTTACGGCAAAAATGGGGTGCCAACTTCCTATTCTATGTTTTACATGGCATTCATCAAAATCTACAAAATAATTTCCCAACAATTTCCCCCTTTTTGATGATGCCAAAACTTAAAACATACATCAATAATTAAACAACAAAGATACATACAGGCAAATGTAGAATCACAGAATGTATGCTTAGAATCGATCTTTTATTGATCATAACATTCTTGTTCTTTACATAGCTGTTTACAAAGTGTATCGTGAGCTTGAATCAAAAGAAAATGTATCGAGCTTAAATGAACCTTAAAGTAACCATCTTTGTTCTATATCTCCACAAGTATAGAAATTGTACAATTTTATTCAATGTACGTAAGACTTACATAAAAATGTATTTACATAATAAAATACACAAAGGGGTGGACAACAACACTTCATCTCCTTCGCTGCCTCCTTCTTTCATCTTCTTGACTCTGTCATCTTCGACCTTCTTCTCTTTTTCTCATCTTCACCGCCTTCTTCTTTTTATACGCCCTTCGGCGACTTCATCTCTTCTCGTCTTTCTTGTCTTTCCTCCCATAGCTGAGTTTGTCTTTTATTTTCCTCTTCAATTGTCTTCACATACTCAACATTGTTCTTAGCCACTTGCGGGTTGGCTACTTCGTCAAATCCACCCAATAGATCCCTCCTTTCTTGCCGGATCTATATAATCAATATTTTTGGAGGTCTCAGGTCCGAAACCTCTTCCTCCACCTCTCGCTTCTTCCTCTCTTCCTGGGCGTGTCTTGTCTTTTGGGGTCTTCTTTTTCCCAGTGAGTGACTAGCGAGTGACCGTGCAGAGAGCGCGATAGTCTCTTGCTGTCGGCTTCTTCACATAGTGTGAGACCTTTTTCCCAGTACAAATCCCAGGCTTGAGCGTGGACATATTTGCGAAGTAACCTTGGATGCGGCGTCTTAAATTCATCACAGATCTTAGCTCGGTTCGGCGTGCGAAATGGCATAGGTGTCTCATGCGTTGGAATGCCTCCATGTTATTTTGAGAATATCCATAACTTGGGCATCCATCCTTCCTTCCACTTCCTTCATCCCTCGCTTCAATGTCTTTCTCTTTTCACCCATAGGTACAAAGTGAGTGTTGGAGTGGCGAGTCATTGGGAGTTTCTTGATAATATCATTTTGTGTGACAAGACCTTGTTGAGGGGTTTTAGCAATCATCAAGGTCACATCTTTCGAACCTTCCCCCTCAGCGAGACTTCCCTTTCTTCTCTCTTATTACTTCCTCAATTTGTCTTTCCCTTCACAGTGCTTCCTCCTTCTCGGCGGATCCCTTGGCGCCTTTAGGTATTCCTCTTCCCCCTTTTTGGCATCATCAAAGGAGAGAGGAACCCTGAAACAAGCTAGCAAGCAAGAAGTCTAGTCTGGCGATAGCCGAGTTACGTCAATCTGGCTGCGGAATATCTTTTGCGGAACTCGGTGCGGGTGGCATTGGATTCATTTTGCTACCAACTTCATCTCGGCCATGAGAAGATCTGAATTTTTGATCCATATTCTCTTCCACGCTTGCGGGGAGTTCGTTCTTATTGCTTTCACGCAGCGACTTTATCTCTGTGGTGTGAGATTCATGCATTTGTTCGATGTCTTTGTTGCAATTTTGTCTTTGCATCGTATTTTCAGCCCGCTTGAGACTAGCAACTTGTTGAACAATGTCTGAAATATCGAGCTTGTTCCACATGCATTGTCTTCTTTGTTGCCACCACTCCGGATCGACTATTATGCCTCGCAAATCGCCAGTAAGGTTGGCATCTCTGTTATCACCTCATGTCGGTGAGGCTGGTGCCTCTCCATCTTTTCAATCTCGGCAAATAAGGCTTTGAAAACTTCCGAACTTGAGTTGTCTCCTCTGTTTTCACGGCCAAGCAACATCAAAGTCATAGTCATTTGGAACAATGGTGTCGATGGAATAACGAGGTCAGTCGTGGGAAGCACTCGCGATCTCTAGTTTGATTCTTCAGGGAGGTCGGGTACCTCAAGAGAGAAAGGAAATGATTCTACAAAAGGATCATCACGGGCAATGAAATTTGTTCAATGATAAATGGTGCTCGTGAAGTCCCCCAATGGAGTCGAACTTTGCGGCTTTGGGAGCCTGCGCAGTGTACTCTGTTTGTTTGTGGTGGTGCATTTGTGAAGTCGACCCGACTTTTGAGCCTCAGCTGTCTCAACGGCTTCGTCGGTCTCACTAGTTTTTCCAAATGAGTTGGTGGTCCTCGACCTTATCGGAGCGTCATCAGACGATGACGAGATTGCCATGGGTGGCTCATCATCAAAGTTGAATGTTTGGCGAGTAGTCTTGAGGTCGGACTTACTCGTGGTTGGAACATCCTCGGTGAGTTTTTGGATCTGCAATGGGGATGACTCGACTTCATCTTCAACCGGATCCCAAAAAAGTTACATCAGGATTATCCTGGGAGTCGTGAAGAGCACTTATCTCCTTTTCTGATGAATCAATGATGGCAGGAGGGATGTTCTGTGCCTCAATCTCTTTACCCCGGGAAGTCTCAACCTCCCGTTGGCCTTCATTACCTCCTGCAGTCTCAACTGCAGTGAGGCCTTGGACATCCCCTTCCACGTGTCATTTGTCTTGGGGTCTTCTGTGGTGGCATCCCTTTGGAGTCTCAACTCCATGGATTGCACTTTCGAGTGCCAGTGTTAACTCCCGGGCAGTTCCTTCCTGTGCCTCGACTGCATCAGCAGCGTCATTGGCCTGCAGAGCAGTTGGCACCTCAGCTGAGACAGTCTCAACTGTCTGAGCCTCGTTGATGACAACTTGTTGTGTATTTTGTGGTTGTTCCTTCTCCACTTCGCCTCCGAGATTCATTGTGGAGTCAGCTGCAGCATCCTCGACCTTGCTGCAGTGGAGGGAGTTTCCCCCTCGGTGGCACACCAGGTGAGTGACTTGGAATGGGGTCACTCGTCTCGGACTCCCATTTGTTCCCATTGAGTATCACTGTTGGGGCGGTGGTAAGACACCTTCATTAGGGGTTGGCTCGACTGGGGTCCCCACAATCCCGTTTCATCACCAGTTCCTTAACACCTTCCTCCGAATGAGCTGGGAAGTGGTGGCAAAGAATGAGAGTGGCAATCAGTGCACCACTCCCATGGGATCAACTTCCACTGTGATGTGGAAGACTCCTTGGTCCTTCCAACATCCTTTGCTCATGTAGGGCTCGGATTCCCACATGGCTTCTGCATCTCTAATTCTTCTAGCGATGCTTGAGGTCCAGATCATCATCTTCACTCCCAGAAAATGTCGAGCGAGGATGTGTATGTTCAGTGGTTCCAGTAAAAGGACAAAGACTGGCCTTTTCACGAGCCTCAGCTTCCTCTGCCTGTCTCTCCTTCTCCTTGTCCTTGAAGATCTGCAAGATATCTGTGCAGTTTTCTTCATCCAGTGCTTGGACCACAGTGGTCACCCCAAGAAAGTTCAACAGTTCCTCTTCTTCTTCGATAAACTCCGGTCTTTGGAACTGTTCCTGGATCAACTCAACTTCCACTTCCTCCACTCTCGAGAAGATTTTGGATGTCTGGATAAGGTGGGGATAGGATCATCACATCATCATCATCTCTATCATCTTCTCCTTGCTGTCCCTCGTTCTCAGGGATAGAAGGTAGCAAGCTTTGGTGCTCCATACCGTCAGCTGCGTCTGTTGTAGGAGGGGATATAACCCTGTCAACAGGCGAGTTTGCTTTCTCAGCTACTTCTTGTGTCTCAGTTGTTCGAACTACATCTGTGTCTTCAGTTTGCCTCTGCTGATTGCCTTGAGCAGACTTGGTTGTTTCATCAATAATTTGGAGACTCTACTTCTCCAAATAGATCTCGTGTCTGTTTGACTTAGTGGTGACTCGGCCGGTTTCTCAAGCTTGGAACACTTGAAGATTCTTCTTCTTCTCTTTGTTTTGTACCGGAGGGACTTGGTTCGGATAAGGTTTCTTCGAGTCTGGGCGGTGGGGGGGCGGCACCGTTGTCTTCTTCTCGAGGAGTTGGCCGTCGTGGCTTATCAGTTCTCCTTTTCTTGACGACCAGGAGAAGGTATTTGAGATTCCTTTCTCGCTGCGGCTGCGGGGCGAGAGATATGGCTGCGGGGAGTGGTGACTCGAGCTGCGAGGGGGGAGCAGATTTCTTTTTCTTTCTTTGCGGCGTGATCTTCTTGGCGGTGCGGGAGCGACCTTCTTTTGAGGAGGGGGGAGATTTGTATCATCAAGGTCGGTGATTCCCCCTCACTCGTATCGCTCTCTTAGCGTAGGCTCTCTTACGTGCGCCGAGAGAGGTTTGATCGAAACATCCTCTTGTTTACATGGAACGCCTTTCCATGTCGAAGAGGGACTTCCTTTACTTCCTTTATTCGGCCAATCACCGGGCCGTATCCCGAGATCCTCCAAATGTACCATCCTCCTTGAAGGATTTATTCCCAACATTCGGCAGCGAGTGCGTATACAAACTCGGCCGAGTTCACTTTCTTCTCTTCAATGATCGCAGCCATCACGATCAACTTTGCTTTGGACAAGCTGGTCAAAGCTCCCAAATTGATGTCTATGCATTTGGCTACGATGTCCAGCAATTTGTGATAGTCCTCCTTTAGTAGCCTCTTATTAGTATAGACTACTTTCGAAGACGATCGGACTTGGCTACTTCCTTCCAAGCGACGGCCAGTCGACATCGACTTCATAAATTTCCGACACTCCTTCCACCAACAACAAGCGGTGTTACGCGGATCATGGCGTAATGGTGAACTCCTTTCCATGAAGCAGAGGACTTGATGCCCTCATTGTGAACCTCGGCGTTCACGAGAACGTGCGACCTCTTCTACTTAGGTCATTGGGAACTCCATCGTCAAAAATGGTCTTAATCCAGATTTTTCCGTTTCTCGGCAATCTTCTTCACGAGGATGTCGTCGGACCCTTGTTTAACCATACCATCGAAGTCCACAAGAGACCCGGTGTGGATTTGCTTTCCTAGCTTGACAAAATCATGAGTAGAGGCCATTTCGAGATGTTTTACCAAATGAAACTTGAAAACCGAGTGAGGATTGATAGGGTTTTGAGAGAAAATTTTTGCTTTTGCTTTCGAGAGAGATGAGCAGGTTTTGGGTAAAGTGAGTGAGAAACGGACGAAATGGTTTAAGTATGGTTTATGAAAGGGCGTCTTTGGTGGTTTTGAAATTTGATCAAGATCAACGGCTTAGATCTTGCACGCCGATTAACATTTAAGTTCTCGCATTTAATGCGGCAGCATTTATATCCAATCATAAGCTTGGTGTGCAGCTTTTGACTGTACACGTCATAATTATGCTGATGTCATTCTTAAAAATATTCCCGCTTAGTAAAAACGATCGCGTTTTTGTCACTTTGCTCATAAATGACTCAGCTTACTCCTTAGCTGATTTAATCCTTCTTCTCTCTATTCTCCTTGTGACTCATCTGTCAGTTAACTCAGTACAGCTGACTTTCCAATACGGCTGATTCACTTAGCCGAATTACGAGTTCAGCTCTTTTTCCTCTTTTCATGTTTCATCCTTTTTCTTTGAGTCTTCTGAGTGTCAACTAAGCTCAATTAACCCTAGTTCATGCTTGAGTTCTTCAAATCTTGACTCACATAATGGTTTTGTGAAAATGTCAGCCAACTGTTTATCGGTTGAAATATATTCAAGGTGATGTCCTTCTTTTCAACACGATCTCTTATGAAGTGATATCGACATCAATGTGCTTTGTTCTTGAATGTAACATAGGATTTTGAGTGATTGCAATTGCACTTGTGTTATAACACATAATTGGAATTTCTTTTCCTCAACCTCATAGTCTCTCATTCTTTGTCTCATCCATAAGACTTGGGCACTGTATTTGCTGCATCTATGTATTCTCCTTGGTGTGGAGGGCGCTATTGAATTTTGCTTCTTGCTAAACCAGGAAATTAGCCTATTTCCAAGCATTTGACATGTGCACGAGGTGCTCTTCTGTCAACTCTACATCCAAAGATAGTCGAGTCCGAATAACCAATTAGCTTGAATCCACCTTCCTTTGGATACCATAAGCCAACTTCTTGGCTTCCTTTCAAATATCTCAAAATTCTCTTGGCTGTAGATCATGTGGCTTTCTTTTGGAGCAGATTGAAATCTTGCACATACACCTACAAAACAAAGGTGATGTCCGGCACGCTTCTTTGTGAGATAGAGCAATGATCCAATAAGTGCTCGTATCTTGTTTGATCTCTGAGCTTGCCATCTGCATCCATATCCATTTTGGTGATGTATTCATTGGTATTTTCAGAAGACTTCTCTTCCATACCGAATTTCTTCATTAAATCTCTGGTGTATTTTGTCGACTTATGATGAAGGTTCCATCCTTCATTGTTTCACTTGAAGTCCAAGGAAGAATGTCGGCTCTCCCATCATGCTCATTTCGAATTTGCTTTGCATTAGATTTGAAAATTTATCACACATGACTCTTTGTTTGTGGATCCCAAGATGATGCCATCCACATATATTTGAACAAGCAATATACTCTTCCTATCTTGAATTACGAAGAGTGTTCTGTCCACTTTGCCTTTTGTGAATCCGTTCTCGATCAAGAATTGTGACAATGTATCATACCATGCTCGGGTGCCTGTTTCAATCCATATAGAGCTTTCTTGAGTTTGTATACTTTATCTCCAAGAGTCTTTGCTCAAATCCTGGAGGTTGTTCAACATACACTTCTTCTTCCAATAAACCATTAAGAAATGCACTCTTTACATCCATTTGATATACAATAAAGTTCTTGTGAGTGCATAGGCAAGAAACATCCTTATGGCTTCCAATCTTGCACACAGGAGCAAATGTTTCATCAAAATATATCCTTCTTCTTGGCAATATCCTTTGGCTACCAATCTTGCTTTGTTTCTTATCACAGAACCTCTCTCATTCATCTTGTTTGAACACCCATTTAGTGCCAATGACGTTTTGATGGGTAGGTCTTTGAACCAATTCCCACACTTTATTTCTTTCAAACCGATTCAGCTCTTCTTGCAGCTTGAATCCAATGTGTGTCATCCAATGCTTGAGACACATCTTTTGGTTCTATTTGTGAGATGAAGCATGTGAACATTGCTTGTTGTTGAGTTCGGATCTAGTTTTGACACCTTCTCTTACATCTCCAATGACTAGTTCGGTGGATGGTCTCTCACCATCTTACATGAGGTTGGAGCACGTTAGTTGGATTGATCGTCTTGCATTTGTGTTATTTTGATCAGTTCTCTCATCATCACTTAGCTACAAATTTTCCAGTTGTTTTTGAGACTCGGCTATCTCATCTTCTTACGGGTTTATAATTCCTTGACTTCAACATAGGGACTCTTCGCATGGTTGGTTGATTCAACTTATCGGTGACTCTTCAATGTCTTCTCCATTTACATTGGGCTCATCGAACACCACATGGATGGATTCTTACGTAACCATAGTCCTCTTGTTGAGTACTCAGACGCTTTGCTTTAATTTGAGTATCCCAAGAAGATACCTTTATCGACTTTAGCATCAAAAGCCTTTAAATTATCTTTGCCATTGTTATGGATGAAGCATCGCATCCAAATATTCTAAAATATATGACATTTGGCTTTCTCCTGTCCAAATCTCATAGGAGTCTTTTGTTGTCTGTTTTATCATGCATCTATTTTGAGTATAGCATGTTGTGTTTATTGCTTGACCCAAAATCTTTTAGGTAGCCCCCGCTTGACTAACATGGTCTTCTTTGCTTCTTTAAGAGTTCTGTTCCTTCTTTCGCAACTCCATTTTGTTGTGGAGTCCTTGTGAGATAATTCATGACCAATACCATTTTCAATACAAGATCTTGAGTGATTATACTATTGACAAACTCGGTTCCTCTGTCGATCTTATTTTGATAATGGTTTGACTCTTCTCATTTTGGATTCTTTTCATCGATTGTGGTAGTTTTCTGCAGAGTTTCTTTCTTCTTACACATGAATATTGTCCATGTATATCTTGAGTAGTCATCTACTACCACCAAGGTGTATTTCTTCCCACTTATGCTAGCTGGTTCAATGGACCAAATAGATCCATATGTAGCAGGTGCAATATTCTAGTTGAAGATGGACATGTCTTTTCTTTTAATGATGATTTGATTTGCTTTCCCATCGGCATGCATCACATACACTTTCCTTCTTGTACACTAAGTCCGGAAGTCCTTCTACAAGATTGCTCTGTCAAGCTTGTTAATTGTTTTGAAATTCAGGTGACTCGGCTTCTTGTGCCCACCAACTAGATTAGATTTGTGCTCTTTGCTATGACAGTGCTTGGTGTTGCAGATTGACCAATCTACCACATACATGTTCTTTTTTATACGCATCCTTGCAAAGACAACTTCATTGGATTGATGTCCTTGACTTGGCATATATCCATGTTGAATCCAACATTATAACCCTTGTCACAAAGTTGGTGATGCTTAGCAAGTTGAAGTTGAGTCCTTCAACATATGCAACATCGTGATTTCTAATCCATTTTTCTTGATGGATCCAGTGCCCCTTATTTCTCCGGAGCTTCATTTCCTCCAAATATGAATTTTGCACCTCGACTTCCTTGAATTTTGACAGATTTTTCTTGTTTCTGTCATATGTCCGGGAAAGAAACTATCCATGTACAAGGTTACTTGGCACTCAATCATTCCTTGAACTCGCAATCAAGGAAATTAGATTTTAGGTACCCATACTTGCTGGGTCTGAGGGGTTAGTATTATAAGATGATCCAACCAGCCTATAGCCAAATGATTTGACTCTAAGAGGTTGCCATCTATCGGTGTCATAATCATAATTAACTTTAGCAAATTGCTTGGGGTTCTAGGTTCATACAACTGTCTCTTTTGTCATTTGCTGTGAATGTGTTTTAGCAATTGTTGTATTTGGGTAGTTGTGATATTTCGAGTGTAGTGCCTAGGCGCATAAGTGTGTTGATGATAGCTCTTATGACTTTGGAATGGTCTTTGTTGAGTTTTAGGCCTTTGCCATTTAGGCTTATATTCCATAGATCTTTTTGATAGTTCACATTATTCCAATCAGCTTGGCTTGGGTAGTTTCTACCATTCCCATCATATATATTTCTTTTATAGAATTTAAGGACTTTTGGTAGCTCTGTTTCTTCTTTTTACGAGTATTTCCTATTTGGAGTTTCTTTGAGAAACTCTTTGGATTTCTTCTCATTTGTCCTCTCAAAGACACACTCAATTGGTCGCTTTCCTTTTCCTTTATAACCAAGGCAGTTTGCTTGTGATTGTGCTTTGGAATAAATGTGTGTGTGCATTTGGAGTTTTGGATTTTGAGATACTTCATTACTTGAAGATCATTTTTCCAAAATCACTTTTGGAGCTTGACATAGCACAGAGGAATTAAATCCTAAGCTTTGTCTTGTCTCCACATTCTCTTTGACTCATAATAAGGTCATCCAAGGATTTAGATGCCTTAGTGAATGAGGCAATCACATTTTGAGGTCATTCTCCTCTTTTCTATAGCGAGATATTTCTACTATTAACTTAGCATTTTCAGCCTTGGACTTTTATTCTCATCGGCTATTTGACTTAGAGTACTCGGCTCCTTAGTCAATTTGAGAGTTTTGGCTCTTGAGTAGGCTGTTTTCCTCATTTAGTAGTGTGTGTGAGGATTTAATGTGTTCAAAGTCTTTCATCATTTTGCCTAATGAATCATAAAGATCAGTGGGTGATGAAGTGTGTGTGTCACGGTCACTATCACTAGAATCCGAGTGTGATGAGTTTGAGTGTACCTCATCTTCTTGGTCAGGTTGGTCTTGTCCTTGGCCATTAAACGGATCAAGGCTTCTTCTCGAGTCACTTGAGTAGTCAGCTTCACTACTCTATGAATCATTTGTGTCTTTTGACTTGTTTGTCTCAGTGATCTCTGACCAACATTGCCTTTTTCTTTTCGTTCTTCTTTCTCTCACGAAGACTTTCTTTCCTCTTCATTCCTGTATTTGTTGACTACGGGATGTGGGCAATCAATGGCATAGTGACCTGGTTGTCTGCAGTTCAAGATAGATTTTCAACCTTTTGATCACTCTTTCCATTCTTGGATCGCCCTTTGATATTCAACTTTTTGATGCTCTGCTCTCTTGGTTGGCCTATCTTCCCTTGACTTGGAGGGAGCTGAGTGTCTTCTGGAGGATTCACCCTTGCCTCTCTTGTAGTTCTTATTGAAGAACTTGTTAAACCTTTTAACCATCAGGGCTATTTCCTCTTGGTCAATGACTTCTTTGACCTCAGCTCTCTTGCCATCCTTAACAATTAGAGCAGTTGTTTTGGGCACATCTGTCTCTTCTTGGTCTTTTCTCCTCAGCTCAAATTCGTAGGCCTTGAGATCTGAGAATAGCTCATGGTTGGATGTCTTGGATAGGTCCATGGAATGCCTCAGTGCCATGACCTTCATTTCCCATTCAGCTGGGAGACTTCTTAGAATCTTCATACACATTTCCTTCTGTGTATATTCTTTTCCAAGTGCAGATAGCTCATTGGTAATTTCTGTGAACCGAGCATCCGGTGATCCAAGGTCTCTCCTGCAAGCATTTTAAAATTCTCAAATTTTTGTACAGCAACAGATAGTTTATTTTCCTTGATTTGCTCTGAGCCTTCACAAATCAAGGTTAGCTTGTCCCAGATTTCTTTAGCCGTTTTGCATGATTTGACTTTATTGAACATGGCTTTGTCCAAAGTTTTGTAAAGAATGTCCTTGGCCACATTGTCCAAGTTATATCTTTTCTGTCATCATTTGTCCATTCAGCTCTCGGTTTTTCAACCATAGTGGATGGGAGCAACATCCTCTTCACCTTCACCGCTGACTCTCCTTACAGTGTGTTCACTTTTAAAATTTGCAGTGGCCCATCTTCTATCACTATCCACATTTCATCGTGTAATCTTTGATAGATGAGCACGCATACGAATTTTCCAATCATCAAATTCCTCAATAGTGAACATAGGGATGCGTGTCAAATTTGCTTCCATGATAATAGCTTTTTCTTGATTAAAAGAGTTTTGAAAGATCAAATCTTGAAACAATCTTTGAAAGATTTGGAGATCTAGTTCGATAACCGGTGCGGAAGGCTCAATGAACCAACCACTCGATACCACTTGTAGGTCCCAAGGCGTGTGAGTGTAAGGTTTAGAAGGGGGTCGAATAAACCTTACCAACTTTTTAAATATTGATTTAATACTACATGACTAAGTCTTGATGGGATGACTAAGTTAGTTAATCGTGAGTTATCCACTCAACAGACTGATCGGATTTGTTGATAGAATAACTCATTGTTTTGACTAAAGACTTAACTTGATCGTGATATGTTTTTTGGAAGACTTAACACCCTTGATTTTGGTTTAAGTTTGTTTCAATACTTGGTTTTAGCACTTTGTTGATTATCAATTGGATAGCAAATTTATCGAGATATAAATGTAATATGCGAGAAACTAAAGTCTTTGAAATGTAAATGACACAATAAGTTTTTATAGAGGTTTGAAGATGGGGTAATTCTTCTACTCCTCTCTTCTCCAACTCCTGGAGGAATCCACTAAGTATTGATCAATATACATAGTGGTTGACCCGATACAAGTCTTGATCACACAGTGACTTGATCCTTTGGGACTCGGTCCGGAGATGCCTTGGTCACACTGGTGGCTTCTCATACGACTCGGCTTCTTCACTGGTATTGCCTTGCTACTACTACAGCCCACTTGCTCAAGTTCCTTGGAATTGATCACGAAGCCCTCCAAATAACTTAAGCCTGGTTCGATCTTGAACCTTCTACAATCCTTCGTTGAATGTAGACCCCTTGATTCTTCAAATGTTTCCTCTTCAAGCGATTGAAGTCGTCTTTCCTTCACGGGTGAGTGTAGGATTGATTTCCTTCGTAATGTAGACTTGAGGATTGAGCGTTTAATAACTTGAGAATATTTTCAGGTTACAAATGTTTCTTTCTTGCTTGTATTCAATTCTCGGATGGTCAAGGTAACCTCTTCTCAAATAAACACCTCGGCCTTTTGTAGTGGTCTTTCAAAAAATCTTCCGTTGAAGAGATAGGCTTGTTTTTTAAAAGTCACTTGTGGTCGTTGGCTTGTCTTGTTGCAGTTCTTGGAATTGACATTTCCTCGTATAAATGATCCTTGACTTTTCGAGAGATCGTCGACACAGTGCAAAGTGCTTCCCATTGGTTTATTTCTTTTGCACGCTTCGGGATTTGTGCACTTTAAGAAAGGTAGTATGGAAGTATTACTTGTTTAAGTAATTCTCTTAATTTCGTGCAATGGATCTCTTGATTATCTCGACTTGATTGCATTTCCTTGCCTTCCCCAGGTGACTTGAGTCGACTTCCAATCATTGGATGACTCTTTGTCACTTCAACTTGAGGCTTGGCTATCTTGAGTTGACTTGGCGATACTTCACTCGATTGCATCTGTTTGCACCTTCGATTGAGTTCCTATCTTCTCTTCTTTGCCATACTCATTTGCCTCACAATGAGTCTTCCTTCTAGTCTCCGGTTGTCTTCTTGCATGTTCGGGCATAGGCGACTTAACTCGGCTCGACCAGCCCTATCTATTACAATGCAATTTCAGCAAAAATGGGGTGCCAACTTCCTATTCTAAGTTTTACATGGCATTCATCAAAATCTACAAAATAATTTCCCAACAATGAGAGACGACAAGGACCAAGATCAAGTGCACAAAGCAATTGAGGAGGTCGAACGCAGCAAACCTATCAACACTTATGAGATAACAGCCACGACTCTAAGGAGAGCTTTAAGGCAATGGCGATCGCTGCCGAGAAAGAGATGGACAAACTTGGAAGAAGAAGAACAACTAGGTAATGCTTTCTTTGAAAGTATTGATTTAGATACGCACGTGGTGCGTCCCCCTCCCCATAATTTTTAATGAATTGCATGTTTTGGAATGCTAGAGGACTTGTAACGAGGCCTCTAGATCCATGCTTAAGGATTTATGTCGCGTACATAAACGGACATTGTTGCTATTGCAAAGCCGAAGGTTAATTTTTCTACTATTAGTTCTTCTTTTTGGACTGCTATTAATCTCACTTTGGTCGCGTGAGAAAATTTCCGTGCAAAAGGAGTTCCGATATTTGGGTTTTTGTTTGTAATAATAACATGCGGTGCAACCTCATTGGGTCTCGGACCAGTGGTGGTTTGTAAAGTGGGAACTCAAAGCTCACAATTGTTTATGGGATTTGTGCACGCTCATTGCTCGTACATTGCTAGAAGACAACTCGGCTGGACGTGCAGGACTTGGGGTTGATAACATGGTTATTTTGGGTGATTTTAATGCCATTCTTGGGCGCATGAAAGGCGGGGTAGAGCTCGAGTTCATGCTACGCAAAGCGAATTCAAAAAATTCATTGAGGATAATAATTGGAATCAAGTTCCCATGGTCGGGAATGACTTCACCTAGGGAATCTTTCGTCCTTCAGGGGGTTTAATCCAGGCGAAGTTGGACAGAATTTTGGCTACCTCACAGTTCATGAATATGTGGGATTCTATTGGCGGATTTGTGGGTCTAAGACATTGCTCTGACCACAATCCCATTGTCTTGCGTTGTAACTTTTCTACGCCTCCCACGGCACCTCCGTTCCGCTTTTAGTCAATGTGGCTTCAGCACGAAGGGTTCAAAAAGGTGGTGGCTGACTCTTGGGGTATTGATTGCACGAACAGGTGATCCAATGGCTCGTGTGATGCAAAAATTAAAAAGATTACAGCATACTCTCCGACATTGGAATTACACGGTATTTGGGGACATTCATAGGCAGGTGGATGCCGTCCAGAACAAGCTTCAGGATATTCAGTCTAACATCTCCTCTGTTGGGTATTCGGATTATATTATGCGGGAATTGATTACATACGGAGCTTAACATCTCGCTTAATGATAATATGAATTTCCGAGATAAAAAAGCCGCATTTAATTGGTTGAAGGATGGGGATCGAAACACTGAATTTTTCCATCGCAAACTTAAAGCTAAGAGGTCTAAAAGCTATATTACTCACATGGTGGTTAATGGCCAGTTGACGGATGATCAGCCGCAAATTAGAACACATGTTCTTCAGTTCTATGAGCACTTATTTTCGGAAACGGTGAGTGGTAATTCTGATTACTCTATGGTGGATAGTGTCATTCAGCCAACGATTACTCAAGAGGAAAATTTAAGGCTAGCTGCTATTCCCTCTGACGAGGAGATTAGAGGGGCTGTTTTGATTTGAGCCCGGACAGCGCGCCGGGTCCGGATGGCTTTGGGGGACATTTTTATCATAATTCCGGGAGATCATTGCAGAGGATATTTCTCCGCAGATTCGATCCTTTTTGTTAGCAATCGTTTGCCTATGGAGTGTAACTCGAGCTTTATGGTCCTTAATCCAAGAACAATAATGATGAGCGGGTGGAAGAATACAGACCGATTGTCTTAAGTAACTTCTTGTTCAAGATTGTTACTAAGATTTTATCCGTCGATTTGGAGATATTCTCAAAAACCATGTTTATGGTATGCAATTTGGTTTTATCCCTGGGAAGCAAATTCATGGTTTGCATTTGCTCGGCATCGGGGGAGTCAATTGTCTTCGAAAAGTTCGACTAGACACAATATGATTCTTAAAGTGGATATTAGGAAAGCCTTCGATACTTTGAGGTTGGACTTCATTCTTCACGTTCTTAGACGGATGGGCTTCGATCATGGTTTTATTAATTGGGTGAGCGTGATATTTCAATCGCAAGGATCTCTATTCTATTTAATGGAGGTCCGCAGGTTATTTCCGCTGCACTCGAGGAGTTCGTCAGGGCGACCCATTATCTCCTCTTCTTTTTCGTGCCGCCAAGACGTTCTTGCTAGATCACTTTGGATGTGGTCGTTCATCAAGGGCACATCGCTCCGTTCAAAACGGGACGCAACATCAGTTTTCCCCTTGCTTACTTTACGCCGATGATATTCTTATCATGGCTGCTGCTACATGAGAGAACGTCGGACTATTAAGAATATTTTGTTGGGGTAGTCGCATCTCCGGACTGAATTTCAATCCGGACAAGTCAAAGGTCTATTTTAGGGATAATTCATCTACTAGGCTCATGAGATGAATTCGGGACGCACTAGGCGATTTCTCGTGGATCTTTTCCCATCACTTATTTAGGCGTACCACTTTGTTCAAAGGGGCTCCCAAAATTCGATATTTTCAGCTTTGCTCACGATAAAATGCTGTCCAAATTTAAAAGGTGGAAAGGCACGTCTTTATTTATGGCGGGTCGAATTACTTTAGTAAATTCAGTGATATCTAGCTCATTTGTTCATTCTATGCTTATTTATCGTTGTGGGACGTTGCTCAAGTCAATGGATAAGGCTATGAAGAACTTTATTTGGTCGGGGACATTACCAAGAAAGGGGTTGTGATCAATTAGGCTCGTTGTTGTGCTCCTAAGGAAGAAGGGGTGCGGGGTTGCGATCCTTATTGCGGCCAATACGTCTTTTCGATGAAAGTTGCATGGAAGTTTATTGATCGCGATCTATGGTATTTCGATTCTGCGTCAACGCTTTTTCAATGGTACCCCTAAAAGGAACTACATTGGTTCGTCTATTTGGCCTGGTTTACGTCTGTCACTTTGGAGTTGATTTCTCAATCCCGATGGATTCCGGTGAGTGATCTTGTGTTTGTTTTTGGCTGGATAATTGGTTAGGATACTCAATTGCCGATCGCATTGGTATCCCCGCCAATATGTATCGGTATTTTGATTACCCCATTTTCGAGGACTACTTCTTCAATGGGGTTAGGCATTTTACGGAAGATTTCATGATGGCTTATATCGGCATTGTTATTGACATTCTCCAGTTTCCGATCGCTCGAATTTGGAGGATAAACGTATTTGGATAAATTCAAAAAGCGGGGATGTGTCATCAAAGGAGTCTTATAATATGGTTAGAAATCAATTCCCGAGGTTCGGTGGGGAAAGTGGATTTGGTCGGCTAATATTCCGACAAGAAGATCTATTACCGTTTGGCGTTCTATATATAACCGTCTCCCTGTTATGGACAACATTCGGGATCTTGGGGGCCTACAAAGATGTTCATTATGTTACGAAGACTCGAGTCCGTCGATCATATCTTCACCGGTTGTAAATTTGCGAAAGCAATTTGGAATTGGATTCAAGATACTTTGAAGTTAGTATTCCATTGAATGGAGGTTTGAACCACCTATATGTTTGGGCCACGCGTCGGAGGTTCGATCATGAGTTATCACACTTTGGAAATCTGCTATTATATCCACAATATGGGTTATCCCGTGTGTTCGCAACAAGTGGATATTTGGGGATGTCAAACCTCTTCATACGGCTGCAATTATTTTGATCAAGGTACTTATTATGGAATCATCGGTTATGGATTGTAATTACATGTCTAATTCGATTTTTGATCATACTTGTTTACGGCATCTTGGTGTTTCGGGAGGCCCAAACCATCGCCAGGATTAAGACCATTTCTTTGGTATCCTCCATTACCAGGCCAGGTGAAAGTTAAATCGACGGATGTGCATGGAGCTCCGGGGAGATGTACGGCGGCAGGGGTATTTCGAAATTGTAGGGCTTTTCACGGGTTGCTTTACTCACAAAATTGGCATTGGATTTGCTTTTGAAGCGGAGTTGATCGCAGCAATGACAACAATTGAGCGCTTTATAGGCGAGGTTGGCACAAATTGTGGCTAGAATCCGACTCCACATATGTTTGCGATTTCTTTGGACACACGGGCTATAAGGGTCCCATGGAAGTTCTTAGCCCGATGGCGGATGACTCTTCACTACCAATCCCTCATGGATTTCGGGGTCTCTCACATTTACGGGAAGGCAACAAAGTAGCGGATAAGCTCTCAAAGATGGATGCTCACTTAGACTGGTCTCACTTGATTCTAGACTCGGTCTCCAACGAGTTGCATGAAGACATCATTGGCCGATTTGCTTTCGTTTTGCTTGATATATGGGGTACTCTTTTTCCTATCAAAGGTTTTTTTCATCCGGGTTTTTCTTTGATAGGTTTTAACGAGGCCCTGACTTTTTTTCTCGACACCGCTTGGCTTGTAAGCGTTTTTCGTGACTTTTGTTTATAGTTTTGGACATGATTGGTTGTATTGGCTAGCCGCTTGGCTTGTAGGTAGCATCCTTTTCTTTTTATATTATCTTCCCATTTGATAAAAAAAAAAAAAGTGGTATCGAAAGCGAGGTTTACGGTTCGTAGACTTGTTTAGAAAAAATTTGTTTCAAATAATTTAAAAAGAAAATAGTCTAGTGACATCCACCTCCGTCATATCTCGTCGGATTTCTCAAGGTATGCAATTTATTATGTCATGCTCTCGCAAAATGTCATATTATATTATCATATTTTAGAATTACATTTTATGAATTCAAGTCGTTATTTTTATTAAAATTATTAGATAAAGAACTCCTCGTGTAAAAAAAAAGAAAAAAATGCATTTTTGTTTCCGAATATTTATTGAGTTAACAAATTTCGAGGACGAAATTTTATTAAGAGGATAGTATGTAATATCCCGATTTTAAAAAAATAATAATTAGAACACTTAAATATTAATATTATTGTTATCTTTATTAGACTAATAATTATCAATAATATTATGTGTATCCTTTCTTAATAAACTTATATACATGTTATATTTATTATGTTTTTATTATTATCTTTATTATGATAATTACTAATATTATAATCAATATTTTACCTAGAGGTTAAATTAGGGGTTATGTTAGGGGTTAGTTTAGGGGTTTATTGTAGGAGCTATTTTAGAGTTTATTTAGGGGTTAGAATTAATTAGTATAAATGTGTATAACTTCTTACACAAATTTTACACCAAATTTTAAATAATTATAAGGTATGATATTTTTTTCTACTTATTATTCAAGTTTTCTATGTATATGTGTATATATATATATAATTCCCAATTCACAAGCTTCTTTCAATACTTATTTTTACAAATTACTTCATTAATTAGTACGATTTATTAAAATCACATATTAATTATATATATTTAACATAGAAAACGAAGGGTCGCGGACTTAGACTTTTATTGTTCATTTTTCTACATCGAATATCTGCGATTATTAAGGTAGAGATTTTTATAGTATTTGTCTTTATTTAATGTTTCATGATTATACTTCATTGATTGCAATATATGTCAAGAGGAAATAAATTCATATAAACTAGGGGCCATGAAAAGGGTCAGGGATCAAACGTATCTTGTGGTGAACCCGCAATACTATATGCAATAAGCGGCATCGAGGAGGAAAAAGAGGAAATTAATGAACTTATTTGTAATTATGTGAATGATTTTCATTTTATATTAAATATTGACAGATATATCCCTCTTGAGCGAGATGAAGCTCACCCTATTATTATCATGACTTTTAGGTTGAGAAATCCTATGAAGATATGATGTTGTGGATGGTGGAATAAATCATGGTATATTTATATTTTAAATAATTATGATCGGACTAAATTTTGGATTTATGTCTTTAATTTTTTTCGTGGTTTATGCTTGGGATAATTGTTGGATATTTAATTTGGAAGATGTAATAATATTATTATTATTATCATTATATTTTTTCATAGGAATTAAAAATTTAAATCGACTTTTTGATTATTATTGGGATTACTTTAATTTATAAATTCGTGTTTTCATAATAATATTTTAGAGTACTTTAATTTCATAAAATTGGGTCGTTACACTTGGTCTATCAATCCTGGCTCGAGGCTCGGGTGACTTGGTCTATCAACCCTGGTTCCATTCGATTATCGCCTTGGGTTCCAAATTTCAAACCATATAAGGTTTATACTTCAACGACTAGTGTTTGGGTTCGCATAATTGAGTTGAGCATCGAGTATTGGGACCCAAGTTACATTATGGAATTGGCTAAGGCCATTGGTACCCCAAAGACAAGTTGATGAAAGGTCTTTGGATGGTTCTCTCGGGCCATTTTGTTCGTGTTTTGGTGGATGTTGACTTGGCTAAACCCCTTCAGGATCACATTATGGTTGAAAGAAGGGGTCATTGCTCGTTTGCTTCTGTTGGGTATGAAAAATTATTGTTATTTTGTGGCACATGTGGAATTACGGGACATTCGGCGCGACTTATCGGAGGTTAGGCAACAATGCCAATTTGAAAGAGCCACGGGGACGGCCCACATCCCGGCGAGGTCGATCACGAGTATGCCAGGATTCCCTCACCCAATCCTTCTCAATGAATTGCATTTTTTGGAACATTCGGGGGATTGGGAATATTGCTTCTCGCAATATTCTTAAGAAACTATGTCACCATCATAAGCCTTCTTTGGTTGCTATTGCCAAACCTAAAATGGACTTACAGACTATCTCTAATTCTTATTGGGTCAGTCTTAGTTTACAGTTTGTGGCCCAGAAATTTCGGGCTTCGAGGAGGTTGGATATCTGGGTTTTCTGTCGTTCGGACATCACGGTTCTTCAGCAGGTTCTTATCTCTGATCAGTGTATTATTCTCAAGGTACAATTTGCTAATTATATTTTTCATGTGGGGTTTGTTCATGTGATTTGCAATCACGTGATTCGTAGACAGCTTTGGTCTGATATTGTTGCTCTGGGTACTGATGATATTGTTCTCATGGGGGATTTTAATGCTATTATCGGGAATCATGAGCGTACAGGTCAGGAGGTGGCCTCCATGGCCTCTTGCCAAAATTTTCGAGATTTCTTTGATAATGCGGGGGTGATGGCTATTCTCACATTTGGTAAATTATTTACTTGGTGCAGCACACGCCCTCATCCGGAGCTTGAAGCCCAAAACTCTCTTAATCAAGCTCTTCTCCCGTAGTTTGAATTTTTCAGAAATCTCGGGCCGCTTGGTTGGTTGATGGAGACCGCAACACTTCATTTTTTCACTATTGTTGTCGGACTAAGGCCGCTCGGGCTGGTATTCACGGTCTGATAATTAACGATATGCTTTCCACGGACTCGTGGGTAATTCGTAATCACATTATCTAGTTCTTTGAGGAGTTGTTTACGGCTTCCATGGGTCCAAGTCCGGATTTTTCTTCAATTGATCATGTTATTCACCCGGTGGTGTTGGATGGAAAACGATTGATTAATCTCTTTGCCGTTGGACTTAGAGATCCGAGATACAATTTTTGATCTCGCACGCAGACGATTCCGTGCCCGGATGGTTTCAATGGTTACTTCTATTAGAACTGTTGGGATATTATCTCTACGAATGTCATTATTGCGGTGCGTCACTTCTTCCGATCGGGCTTCTCCTGGGTGACTTAATTCAAGCTTTATGGTTCTCATTCCTAAAAGCAAAGATGTGAATGTTGTGGAGAATTTTAGGCCCATTGTCATGAGCAATTTCATCTTCAAAATTATCACAAAGATCCTGGCTACTCGATTTGGCCACATCGTCGGTCTCATTTTATCACCTACTCGATTTGGTTTTATTAGGGCCGCCACATTCACGATTATATTGCTCCGGTCTCGGAGGATTTCAACATTCTACATAATCAGGGCGACTGCAATATGATTCTTAAGATTGATATTCGTAAGGCCTTTGACACTCTCAGTTGGGATTTTCGTTTATATGTGCTGCGCAGATTTGGCTTTTCGGAAAAATTTGTTATTTGGATTTTGGTGATTTTGAAATCAGCCCATATCTCGATTCTCGCTTAATGGTTCTCCGGTTGGTTATTTGCTTGCACGAGTGTGATGCGTCGGGTGATCTGTTTCACCTCTTCTCTTTTGCATAGTGAAGAAGTCCAGGAAGACTAATTGCTCGATTGGTGACATCCAATCTTCCAAGCCTTTGTGGCTCGCGTAATATCATTTTCCCATCCACCATGCTCTATGCGGATGACATTGTTATACTCTGTGCGGCAACCTCTAGCAATGCACGTCATATTTTTGACGCTCTTAGTCATTATGCTTCTCTTCGGTCGGTGTTCAGTCGGCTAAATCGAAGGTATTTTTGGTACTCGGTTTCATAGTATATTAGAAACCACGTTCGGTTGTCATGGGTTTATCGGTTGGTTCATTACCGACTACTTATCCGGGCGTTCCCATCTTCAAGGGTGCTCTAAGTAGGGGTGGGCATCGGGTCGGGTTTTCGGGTTTCGGGTTTTGGTGGGCACCGATGTTGTAGGGTAGCAAATTTAGACACCGACACCGTCGATAAGTTCGGGTACCGACTTTTGAGCACTGAAAAAAGTCGGGCACCGCCAGTCGGGTTCGGGTACCTGCCTTTTTTTTTTTTTTTTCTTTTTTTTTTTTTTTGGAAATCTGTTGGGCTTGCACTTGCATCAAGAAAAATTGCCCAAATTGCGCTTTTTTTCTTTTTTGAAATCTGTTGGGCTTGCATCATCTTCAAGAAAAATTGCACAAATTGCCTGGGTCTCTATTCTACATTGGATTAATTTTAGTATTAATTTTTATTAAATTAGTTGAAATATAAAACTAAGATAAACACGTGTCATGAGCTTCAATTTAACTCTGGCCTGGGTCTCTATTCTAATTGTGCTAAAGACCACGTAATGAAAAAAACTCAAATATTAATGTCCGATGGATCGGGGTTTTGCGAAAGCGGCGAGAGGGTGAACCGGTGAACAAAGGTGGTATTTTCTTTTGCAACTTTTTTTTTTTTTTTAAATAGGCGGGTACCGATCGGGTTTTCGGGTTCCGCTTAAAGGACCCGATCCCGACCCATGTTTTTAAAAATCGGGTTTGGGTAACCCGATACCGAAAATATTTTAAATTACCCGACCCGATCGGGTAATTTCCGATCGGGTCGGACGGGCACCGAAAACCCGACCCCGAATGCCCACCCCTACTCCTAAGCATGGTGTGTTGCAGCCGTTGTTTGATAAGAATATGTTATAATTTAAACGATGGAAAAAATCCTCTCTTTTCTTGGCGGGTCTGCCCATTTGGTCAATTTGTTATTTTTGAATAAATTCGAGAATATATATAAAAATGAAAAAGAGTCGTCCGATCACAGCCGATCGGTAGCCAAAGAAGAAGCTGTAAACAACATCAAAGCAGATAACATAAAGGTCACAAGCCGAGCCGGATGGGTTTGAATGGTTGGGGCCTCGTTAAAACCTTCAAGGTAAAACCCACCCTTGTGGGAAAAACCGTTGGAAGGAAAAAGAGTACCCCCATATGAAAGTGCGCGCAAATATGTATGCGGATGCACTAGCTAGCAAACCTATCAAACCTATAGTTAGATTGGCCAACATAATCCGAGTGAGGGATGGGATAATCGCCGCTGGGCGTCCCCACCATGTATCCTCGTGCGACGTCTTACTAAGAATATCGGCTACACGGTTGCCTTCCCTAAAGATGTGCGAGACCACGAAATTCATCTGAGAAAGAAGGTGAAGGGTGTACCGCCACCTACCCAAATGGCGCCAAGGCACTCCCGTCGATCTCTTCCGCAAAGCAACTCCACTACATAGACCGAGTCCGATTCCAACCATAGTTGGTGCCACCCCTTCAAAAACGCGTATTGTATGGCTAGCATAGCCGCCGCTAACTCCGCCTCAAAAGCGAAACCCAATCCACAGCGTTCCACAAAGCAACCCCGAAAGAATCCCCTACAGTTGCGAAAAACCCCGGAGGCCGTTAGGCGACCGGGCGCCCCCGTAGCGCTTCCGTCTGTGTTCACTTTAGTCCATCCCGACAAAGCCCTCTCGCCATGTAACTGCACAATCTTGGGCCTGTCTAGGTCGCCCGGGAACCCGTAGACGGCGGAGAATGAGAAGGTCCTTTGGTCATTATGCATGCAACCTCTGCCCAAATAAGAAGACTCAAGAATAAGAACACGGAGGCGTAGGATGGCCGCCTCTAGTGTCCAGGTCTTGTCGTGAAAGGTCAAGTCATTTCGGATGCGGATGAGCCAAATGCGGGATAATATGGCTACCCGCCAAAGAAAAGAAACCCGCTCTCGAAATGAAAACCCATTAAACGCACCGGAAATTCATTAAAAGCGTAAGCCCAAAAGTAGTGAATATCAAATGAATCGAAAATCCACTTCCATAGGGCTCTGCAAAAGCACATGAGACAAATAAATGATCAATAGATTCGCATCAGCACAACAAAGAACACAAACCGAGGGGCCTCGTGAAGGAACCCCGAGGACGCAAGACGCCCAAAAGCGCGATCGATTATGAATGGCACGCCGAGTCACATCGATCGTCTTTCCGGAATATTAGGTGACCAAATCCAGAACCCCATTTCACCACAGGGGAATGGGGGCGCATATAAGAGTAAGCGCGCTTCAAGAAACAATCCCATCATCGGAGTGAATCCATGCTCGCGTCCGACAAATCCGGCGATCGGAATTCTTACAATATCTCAAACCATATCCAAATAAGCCTCTATAAATGATAGGGTGAAATGCCAAGTCCCATCGTAAAGTAATCCGAGATACGGCTGAAATAAATATCCGTACTCTGCGGAATACCAATCCTATCCGCAATGGTGTAAAGAAATATTGTTTTTTAAAAAAAGAAATTTGGAAGTCTGTCGGGCAGTGCAAGACCACCCCAGGATGGCCAAGGCCAAGCGAGAACGATCTCTTCACCAAAAAAAACTCGGAGACCCGCCATAAAGTCGTTAATCACGCTCGTCGGCGGCCATGGTTCATCCACGGACTTGATTTCTGTCTCCTTAGAACTCAAGGATACAGAGGTGCGAGCCTATAGAAGCAGATCCTGTTCAAGTAAGGTCATTTGGTCAATTCTATTATTGCCAGCTCCTTGGTTCACAATATGCTTATCTACAAATGGCCTATAGCTATGCTTAGAAAGTTGGAGAAGGCGATGCGGAAATTTATTTGGTCTGGGGATGTTAATCAGAAGGGTTCTGTGGCAGTTAATTGGACGCGTTGTTGCACTCCTAAGAGTGAGGGAGGTCTTGGGGTTCGATCTATTATTTCTGCAAACCGGGCTTTTCTTATTAAACTGGGTTGGAAGGTCCTTACTTCGGAGTCAGTGGTCTTTTGATACTCTCCGTAGACGTTTTCTGCTGGCTAACGGTTCTATCAGACGTTCTTTTTTGCCTTCCTCCATCTGGGCGTCCGGCTGTGGAGGATTGCCAGACTGATTCCAGATGGATTCCGAGGGCGCAATCTTCGATTAATTTTTGGACCGATAACTGGCTTGGGTACATCATCGCTGATCGGATTGGCATCCCGCATGAGTTTCGGGATACATTTCGGAATCCTATTCGGACTTCTTTTTTGATAACACTTGGCACTTCACTATGACATTTGTGGAGGCGTACTTGGACATTGTTCGGGATATTGTCCGTTGCCTGATTGCTCCGGATACTTTGGATAAAAGGGTGTGGACTCATTCTATGGATGGGAAGGTGACATCGAAAGTAGCTTATGCCTATATACGTCCTGTCCTTTCCTCTTTGTTGCATGGGGGTCTTGGATCCGGTCTTCCCATATCCCTGAAAGGCATTCTGTCGTGGTATGGCGGGCTATCTACGGACGTCTGGCTGTTATGGACGTCCACCAACACAGAGGATTCATTGGGCCCATTGCTTGTAGCCTATGTTATTCTCACCCAGAATCGATTGATCACATTTTTTGTTTCTTGTGATTTTCTTTGGAGCTCTCGGGATTGGATTCTTTGCATCATTTTTGTGACTTTTCATAAGGTCTATAGCTTCAATGAATTTCTGGTTCATTTAATGGATTTTTGTTTCAGTCCGCAGATTTCTTTTCTCTAGAAGGTGGCGACCATTTCTTGCATTTGGCTGTTATGGCACATCAGAAATGACATTGTTTTTAACGACAAGAAATTGACTATTGATGCGGCTATGGTTCAATTAAGAGCTATGATTATCGAGTCACTGCGTTAGATAAAGGATGCATGCAGAATACACAAGAGGATTTACTTTGCCTTGGTCTCTTCCCCTTCCCCGATTTGGATTAAAGTCAATACTGAGATGGTTGTGCAACCGAGCACACGGGCGCATTATATGGCGGCGGCGCGATTTTCGATTTATCGGGGCTTTTTTTGTGGGTTCTTTGTGGAACACGTGGAACGGGCTATGCTTTTGAGGTCAAATTAGTTGCAGCTATGAGCGCAATTTCTATGCTTTTCATAAGGGCTGGACTAATCTTTGGCTGGAGTCCGATTCTACATATGTGGTCGACCTTTTTAGATCTCGGGTTGGCTCCATCCCATGGTGTTTACTTAATCATTGGCGTTATTCTCTTTTCCTGATCTCCCAGATGAACTTTATGGTTTCTCACATCTATCAGGAAGGTAATCGTGTTGCGGATCAGCTCAGCAAATTTACATGTGCTTCCACTTAGTGGGACGCTCCTCCGGTGGATATTATTTCTCTACTTACAAATGACTATGTGGGACGAGCGCAGTATAGATTTGTCAGCTAGTGTTGAGTTGTCCTTTTTATTCTGGTTGTATGGTTTTCTTTTTTCGGGGGTACTCTTTTCCTACTAAGGGATTTTCCCACAAGGGTGGGTTTTAACTTGGTAGGTTTTTAACGAGGCCCCAAACATTGCGCTACCTTATCGGCTTGTGATCAGGATTTTGTTTTCTTTTATATAAATTTTGAGCTTTATTTAAAAAAAACAATAAAGATCAGACCACATGTCAAAGCAAAAGGCGATCAATCCGCTTGCAAGTAAACGGAGGATGATTACATATACAAACCCTAAACTCAAACCAAAGACACTATTTGCATTTATTTACAGTGAGAGTTTCAAAAGTTATATACAATACGAGTTCCACATATAGCATAATAGAAGAAAAACCAAAATGAACCACAAACACACCCGACATGTTGTCATCCATATCCATGATCCTCAAAGCCTAAAGAAGCTTCAAAGCACTTTGCGCACGATAAGCCAATGACTCAGGCATTCTCATGCTCACCGCAATGCATGAACTACATCGACAAGTAAAAATCATCCATGTTCAAAGAATAATGATGCTTTACCAACATGTAATGCTACATGTAAAATCCATGTATTAAAATACTTTATTCCAATCATTTTTCTATCATTTGGGCCCTGACCCAACTACTATGCACTTAAAAGAGCTATGCACACAACAATAATCAAATGACCAATAATATTGTTATGATGTTACGTGTGGTCCATCCTCCCGCTGCCCGACCACGGGTCCCCTACTGCGTTCCATGTGTCCGCCAAGAAGTATCCCACTCCATAAGGTCATAACATAGGTACCCACAAATGGTCCATCCTCCTATGATCCACCGAGAGCCCATCTTCCATCTAGCTTTGTGTTCACCAGAAGTACCCCACTTGTTATACCTAAACATTTATCATAAAGCATGTCCAAAGATGGCTCGGTGCATTAGCAAAGTGGGTCAAATAAATTCGTGCATGTGAATACCCTCTTGTAATATGCATGCACATGCAAATGTTGTGAATGACATGTTCAATGACTTACCAAGCACCATATTGCGGCATCATACAAGCCAATTATGCAACATCTAATATCCACGTATATTCAACAAGATACCACGATCACAATACAATTAATTCAAAACATACTATGTCCATGCATTACGAATGAGATGGATTTTTACATACCTTTTGCCCTTGAATATACTACTAAGAATTTGCTAGTTTTTTTTTGAATATATTCGAATATATATATATATATATAAATTAAAAAAAAGAGTTGTCACGATCACAGATCGATCGGAGTAGCCAAACAAGTAAGCCTCGAAAATGAGTTCGAAATAAAAACGAAGTGGTCACAAGCCGACCAGGATGGTGAATGGTTAGGCCTCGTTAAAACCTCCCAAGGTAAAACCCACCCTTGGCAGGAAAAAGAGTACCCCAGCGTCCAAAATGATACATCAAGGATAGCCAAGACGCATTAACTAACAAACCTATAATTGGGCTGGCCAACATAGTCTTCCGTGAGAAAAGGCACGATATCCATGGCGGGACTCCCACCAAGTCTCGAGTGCGATCTTTTGCTTAGTAGATCCGCCACCCGATTGCCCTCCTGAAAAATGTGCGAGACCACCAAGTCCATCTGTGAAAAAAGATGCATAGTGTAACGCCACTTGCTAAGGTGGCGCTAGGGAACCACCTCGGATCTCTTCTGGAGCAAGTTCACCACATAAGCAGAATCGGACTTAAGCCAAAGTTAAGTCCAGCCCTTTGCGAATGCATAATGAATGGCCCACATAGCCGCCACCAATTCTACCTCAAAAGCAAAGCCCGAACCACAATGTTCCACAAAGCAACCCCGAAAGAAGCTCTCAGATTCCGGGAAGACCCCAGAAATTGTAAGGCATCCTGCTGCCCCCGGAGCACTGCCATCCATATTCACCTTGATCCAGCCCGGGAGGGTTTTTTGCCAACTAACTCGCACGATCTTCGGGGCTTGTCTAGGCCGCCCAGGTACACGAAGTCTTTGGAGAATGAAAAGGTCGTGTTGATCATTATGCATTCAATCCCGATCTAAGGAAGATGACTCCATGATAAGAACACGAAGGTGGAGAATGGCTGCGTCCACCATCCAGATTTTGTCGTTGAAAGCCAAGTCATTCCGGATATGCCAGATGAGCCAGATGCAAGATAACACTGCCACACACCATAAGAAAGCAACCTGCTCACTTAAATGAAAATTCATTAAACGCACCAGGAATTCATTAAAGCTATGAGCCATAAAAAGGTGAACGTCAAATGAATCAAAGATCCACCACCAAAGGGACCCTACAAATACACAAGAGACAAATAAATGATCAACACATTCAAGCAACAAAGACAATAAAAGCCCTTGAGACCAAGGGGCCAATGTAACTCCCCTAGGACGCAATAAATCCAATACCGCCAGTCGATTGTGGATAGCTCTCCATGCCACAATTGAACGTCGTTCCGGGATATGAGGTGACCAAATCCAGGAACCCTATTGGACCACTGAAGAGTGGGGTCGTAAATAAGAGTAAGCCACTTTTGAAGTAATAATCCCATCATCGAGTGCATCCGACACGGCGTATCCTTCAAAGCCGGGGCTATGGGGACGCGAACAATATCCCGGACTAGATCCAAGTAAACCTCAACAAACGAGAAGGTGAAATGCGGGACTCATCATAGAAGTAATCCAAGATGCGATGCGAAATAGATATATGTATTCTGTGGGATACCAATTCTATCTGCAATGGCATATCCCAACCATTGTCAAGCCAAAATAAGACCTCGAAATTACACCCAGGGATCCAATGAGAGTCATCCAAGAAAAATGTAATGCAAGGCATAATCTCGGTCCAAATGGAAGAAGGTATGAATGATCTTCGGAGAGAACCGTCCGAAGTCATATAATGTTTTCTAAGAGTTTTGTAAATCACAGAATCCGAGTTCATAACCTTCCAACCCAGTTTCATCAGAAACACATTATTAGCTACCATAATAGAGCGGACGCCCAATCCCCCTTCGACCCGAGGCATACAACATCGATTCCAATTTACCACCACCGAACCTTTAGAGTTAACATCACCAGTCCAGATAAAGTAACGCATGGCCTTTTCCATTTGCTTAAGTAAGGTTCTAAGCCACTTGTAAACCATCATCGTGTGCACGAAGGAACTAGTGATCACAGAATTCACCAGGCAGACACGACCAGCAATCGATAAAGATGTCCCTTTCCACCTTCTAAACTTGAGAATCACCTTATCAAAAATGGGTTGTAAATCCGCAACTTTGGGAGCTCCTTTGAATATCGGGGCACCGAGATAAACCGTAGGGAAGACCCCTAACTGAATACCCATAATCGTCTGTATACGGCCACACACATAGTTAGAAACCCGGGTGCCAAAGTAAACTTTGGATTTGCGAGGATTGAAGGTCTGACCCGAAATATCTACATATAACGTGAGGATCCGAAGAAAAATGCGTGCAATCACTGAAGAGGCCCCACACATAATCACAATATCATCCGTACATAATGGAAAAAGGGAAAATGATCGTGTAGGCGCCATGAACGGCCCTAGCCGATTCTCGGGATACCGCTTCAATAAATCGCCAGTAACTTCCTCCGCAATGCAAAAGAGTAGAGGAGATAAAGGATCCCTCCGCCTAACCCTTCAAAAACAAGAAAAATATCCCACGGGCGATCCATTCAATAAAATTAAAATTCTAGAAGCCAACGAACGAAAACCTCCGAAAAGCCAAACCGACACAATACGTGAATAAAAAAACCCCAATTAATAGTATCAAATGCCTTGCGGGTATCAATTTTCAAAATCATGTTGGCATCATTTCGGCCATGCAAAACATTGAAGCCTTTAGAAACCAGGGGCTATACAAATCGTGAATCACTGCCGGAATAAACCCAAAATGCGTAGGGAGACAAATAAGCGAAATGATAGAGCCCAGACGAGTAGCCCGGATCTTGATAATAATCTTGAAAAGAAAATTACTCATAACAATTGGTCTGAAGTTCTCAATAGTATTATCATCCTTAGTCTTCGGTATGAGCGCCATAAAACTAACATTCAATCGGCGAGAAAGGGACGAGCTAGTGGAGAAAAAAACGGACAACGGCGCCACATTTGCTGAAATAACGTCCCAAAAGTGACGATAAAACATCTCATTGAAATCGTCCACACCGGAGAACTATCCGAACCGATATCAAAAGCGACTTCTCTAATCTCCGACTCGAGGGAATAGTGTCAAAAGAGCGTTATCCGTCGTACCTACCATAGGAGTAATCACCGATCAACCAAAGTATAGTCCGGAATGGTATCCCATGTGTCCGCGAAGAGCTCCTTATAGAAGGATATAATATGATTCCCAAGAACAACTGGATCATCTGAGTAACTATCATGGATCATCAGTGCTTGGATCCCCGAGCATCCACTTCGAATCTGACAACAACAATGAAAGAATGTTGTATTACGATCCCCATCCTTAAGCCATGCCGAGTGAGCTTTCTGCTTTAGGAATTCATATTGTAATAACAGCATGTGAGACAACCCATTTTGGGCATCAATTTCCATGTCACGACGTGTAGCAGTAAAGCCCGCGGTCTCAATATCTGCCTGAATCAGCCCGTATCATTCCCAACTGTATATTTAGGTGCACCGATTTTCAAGGGTGCCCAAAGGTTGCGGATTTCTGCCCGTCTTTGATAAGGTCATCCTCAAATTGAGAAGATGGAAAGGTTCATCTCTTTCCCTTGCTGGTCGAGTTTGTCTTGTTAATTCGGTGATTACTAGTTCTTTCGTGCACACCATGATGGTTTACAAATGGCCCCGCACCTTGCTCAAGCAAATGGAAAGGGCCATGCATAATTTCATTTGGACTGGGGATGTAAATACAAAAGGGTCGGTGGTGGTTAGTTGGAATCGGTGTTGCGCGCCTCGGATTGAAGGGGGATTGGGCGTTCGATCGATTGTGGCGGCTAATACGGCTTTCTTGATGAAATTGGGCTGGAACGTCATGAACTTAGACTCGGTGATCTTTAACACTCTTAGGCGGCGCTACTTGACATCGGATGGGGAGATTTGGAGGTCGTTTATTCCTTCTTGTATCTGGGCCAGGATTAAACCTTGCATCTCGACTTGCTTGGATGACTCTCGTTGGATCCCACGGGCTAATTCTGATGTATTATTTTGGATTGATAACTGGCTGGGTTACTCTATAGCAGACAGAATTGGCATCCCACATGAATACAAACACTTATTTCAACATCGCATTTCGGATTACTTTTATGACGGGTCCTGGCACTTCACTTTCTCATTTGTGGAGGCTTATTTGGACCTGGTCTGGGCTATCGTGCG
This sequence comes from Rehmannia glutinosa, assembly GCA_016081115.2. Taxonomy (NCBI): domain Eukaryota; kingdom Viridiplantae; phylum Streptophyta; class Magnoliopsida; order Lamiales; family Orobanchaceae; genus Rehmannia; species Rehmannia glutinosa. The sequence goes on from JABTTQ020002874.1 coordinate 111,189, forward strand.
AGTCCCTATTGCTCCTAACTCGAAGGATACACGTATTTGGTTTAATTCTGAGGATGGTTTGGTTACTTCGAAAGCAGCATATGCTTATGTTCGTCCCCACTATCTGGTGGTCAAGTGGGGTTCTTGGATTTGGTCGCAACACATCTCGGAACGGTGATCGGTGGTGGCGTGGCGGGCTATCCACAATCGATTGGCTGTCTTGGACTTGTTATGGGCCAGGAGGAGTTTTATTGGCCCCTCGGTTTGCACTCTTTGTCGTGCCTTTGCAGAATCGGTTGACCATTTATTTGTCTCTTGTGTCTTTGCAGGGGGCTCTGGCGATGGATTTTTTATTCTTTCAACGTACACCCATTTGAGGCTCATAGTTTTAATGAATTTCTGGTGCGGCTAATGAACTTTCATTTCAAAGTGAATGTGTTACTTTCCTATGGAGGGTGGCTATCCTTTCTCGCATCGGCTCATTTGGCATATCCAAAATGAGTTGGTTTTTCATAACAAAATCTGGACAGGAGGCGGCTACTATTCATCTTCGGGTTCTCATCGTTGAATCATCTTCATTGGATCGGGATGCATGCGGACCAACAGTACTTCTCATCCTGCGTAGGTGCGAGTTCCTGGGCAGGCTAGACAAGTACCGAAGATCGTGGAAGTTAATTGGCAAAACCCTTCTCGGGTTGGATCAAGGTTAATACGGACGGCAATTCTTCTGGGGACCAGCAATCCGACACTTCTAGGGTTTTCCGAAATTGTTGAGGTTTCTTTCGGGGTGTTTCGTGAATTGTTTGGTCGCAGCAATGTGGGCGATTCACTATGCTTTTTTGAAGGGTTGGACACAACTTTGGCCGAGTCGGATTCGATGTATGTGGTGAACTTGTCTGGCAAAGAGATCTCTGAGGTACCATGGCGCCACCCTAGAACTTGGCGATACACCTTGCATCTTCTCGTGCATATGGATTTTGTGGTCTCTCATATTTTTCGTGGAGGTAATCGGTGCCGACATGTTGAGCAAGAAGACGATTACGGTACATGGTGGGGTGTCCGCCCGAGGAGCTCGTACATTATCTCATCGATGACTATGTTGGCCAATCCAACTATAGGTTTGTTAGCTAGTCCGTCCAGGCTTCGGTTTCTTTTCCCATTTACAAGGGTGGGTTTTACCTTGGTAGGTTTTAACGAGGCCCCAACCATTCACCATTTGGTCGGCTTGTGACCATTTTGTTTTATTTATGACATTGTTCTCAAAGCTTACTTTTGGTTACGATCGACTGTGATCGTGAATACTCTCTTTTTCTTTTTTGTATATATTTTCGAATTTATTCAAAAAACATTACATGAAAAGAGTCTGTGAAGTATTTGTTTCTAAATAGTTCTTTAAATCTTTCCTGTGTCATAGTCTTAACATCTTCTATGCTTCTCATCGTATCCCACCAATGTTCCGCACTTCCACGAAACATAAACGAAGCACACATTACTTTTTCTTCTTCCGAGACTCTCTTGTATTGAAACATGTTATCTAAAGTCCTCCACCAATCTTCTACGCTTGTGAGATCTACCGCATCGCAAAAGGTTGGTGGATTTAGCTTTTGAATCTTTCCCTACTATCTCGACTTGATCCACCCTTTGATGTGGTTGATTAGTTTATGCTCTTTGTTCTCCAAACCTATATCCCCTCGATGGATGAGTTGTTGAATTTGTTGATTGCCACTTTGGATGAGCTCCGTAAGTCGATTTATGACAATATCTCGATCACCAATTGGTCTAGGTGTCTCCACTCCTTGGTTTTTTTGAATAAGTGCGAATATATATATATAAAAAATGAAAATAGAGTATTCGATCACATCGATCAGTAACCAAAAGAAATCCCGAAAACAATGTCAAAAAGAAAGCGAAATGGTCACAAGCCGACCAAATGGCTGAATGGTTGGGGCCTCGTTAAAACCTTCGTGGTAAAACCCATCCTTGTCGGAAAAACCCCCGAAAGGAAAGGAAAAAGAGTACCCCTAGGCGCCCGTAAATGAAGAAGCAAAGACGTGACAAACCTATAGGTCGGTTGGCCAACATAGTCATCGATAATATAATCAATAATATCCTGTGGTGGGACGCCCACCATGTGCCATACTCCGTCTTTTTGCACAAAATATCCGCCACACGATTGCCTTCTCGAAATATATGTGAGACCACAAAGTCCATATGGGCGAGCAGATGTAAAGTGTAATGCCAATTACTGAGGTGGCGCCACGGGACCTCCGTGGATCTCGTCTCTAGCAAGTTCACCACATACATAGAATCCGACTCACCATAGTTGCATCCCTTTTCTAGAAGCATCTTTGGATTGCCCACATTGCGCCCATCAGTTCAGCCTCAAACGCGTAACCCAAACCACAATGATGTACAAAACATCCTCGAAAGAAACCTCTACAATTTTGGAAAACCCCTGAAGCAGTAAGTCTCCCCGGCGCTCCAGAGGAACTTCCATCCGTGTTGACCTTGATCCAGCCCGGGAGGGGTTTTTGCCAGTTAACCTCCACAATCTTGGGGCTGTCTTGGGCGTGACCTTGATCCGGCCCGGGAGGGGTTTTTGCCAGTTAACCTCCACAATCTTCGAGGCCTATCTTGGGCGTCCTGGAACTTTCAGCCTATGCAGGATAAGGAGGTCATGTTGGTTGTTGTCAATATAACCCCCGATCCAATGATGATGATTCTACAACGAGTACTTTCAGATGGATTGTCGCAGTGTCGATTGTCCAGATTTTGCTATGAAATACTATCTCATTCCGGATATGCCAAATGAGCCATATACATGAAAGGATAATCGCCGCCAGGAGGAAAGAAACCGCCCACCGAATTGAAAGTTCATTAGCCGTACCAGAATTCATTAAAGTTGTTGGCTCGGCGGGAACGTTAAATTAGATAAAAATCCATCGCCAGAGAGTCCTTGCAAAGACACATGAGACAAATAAATGACCAATCGATTCTACAAATTCACAACAAAGAATGCAAACCGAAAGGCCAAGAAACTCCCCTTGGCTCGTAATAAATCCAAGACAGCCAATCAATTGTGGATAGCCCTCCACGCCACCACCGATCATCATGCGGGATGTGCCGCGACCAGATCCAAGAACCCCACTTGATCGTTGGATACTTAGGCCGCACGTGATCATATGCAGCCTTAGAGGTAATCGAGTCATCCCTCCTCGCATACAACCAAACACGAGTATCCCTAGAGTTAGGGCGATGGGGACTCGCACAATCGCCCGAACAGATCCAAATTAGTCTCCACAAATGAGAATGTGAAATGCCATTTCCCATCATAAAAATAGTCCAAAATGCGATGTCGGAAGAGGTATCTATATTCGCCGGAATACCAATACGATCAACAATAGAATAGCCAGCCAGTTATCAATCCAAAATAATACCTCAGAACTAGCTCCCGGGATCCAACGCGAATCCTCCAAGCAAGATGAAATAAAAGGTTTAATCCCAGTCCAGATAGAAGATGGAATAAAAGACCTCCGGTCGTCCCATCTGTGCCAGTAAATCAACACCTAAGTGTGATAAAAATCCCCGACTACGAGTTCATGACCTTCCAGCCCATTTTCATCAAGAAAGTTGTATTAGCCGCAACAATCGATCTAACGCCCAACCCCCCTTCCGAGGCGTACAACACCGGTTCCAGTTAACCGTCACCGAACCCTTGGAATTCACATTCCCAGTCCAAATGAAGTTATGCATTGCCCTTTCCATTTGCTTGAGCAATGTGCGGGGCCATTTGTAAATCATCATTGTATGGACAAACGAGCTAGTAATCACCGAATTAACCAAGCAAACACGACCAGCAATAGAAAGAGATGAACCTTTCCATCGTCTGAATTTAAGTATGATCTTATCAAAAACGGGCTGAAGATCCGCAACCTTAGGGGCCCCTTTGAAGATTGGTGCACCTAAATAAACGGTAGGGAACGCCCGGGCTGAATCCCCATGATCGTCTGTACTCTTTCCACGAATATGAGATGAGACCGGTGCCAAAATAAACTTTGGATTTGCAAGGATTGAAAGCCTGGCCCGAAATATCTCGCATAAAGGTTGAGAATGCGGAGAATAATACGGTGTTTCTTTGAAGAAGCTCCACACATAATAACAATATCATCGGCATATAGGATAGATGATGGAAAGATTATGGGTCCAGGCGCGACAAACGGAGCAAGCCTGTTATGCTCAACCACAACAATGATAAATTTACTAAGAACCTCCTCTGCGATGCAAAACAACAACGGGGATAAAGGATCACCTTGTCGAACTCCTCTAAAGCAAGGGAAGTATCCCACGGCGTCCCATTCAAGAATCGAAATTCTCGACGATCAAGAATAACATCCACCAGTGGATGACGATTTTGAGAGAAACCAAAGCGGCGCAAAACGTGAATTAAGAAGCCCCATTTCAAGGTATCAAATGCTTTACGATATCAATCTTCAAGATCATATTCATATCCAATCTACCATGCAAGACATTGAATCCTTCAAATACCGGTGCAATCTGATCATGAATCATGCTGCCGGGGACAAATCCGAACTGAGTAGGTGATAAATATGTAGTGATAATCGCACCCAGACGCATAGCTAAAATTTTAGTAATAATCTTGAAAAGAAAATTACTCATGACAATTGGGCGAAAATTCTCAATAACATTAGCATCCTTGGTCTTTGGGATTAGCGCCATAAAAACTAGCGTTCAATCCCAAAGGTAGTGACAAACTAATGAAGTAAAATCTGATCGCGGCGATCCGATCGATATAAATAACATCCCAGAAGGGTCAATAGAAAATCCCATTAAAACCGCCTGGCCCTGGCGAGCTATCCGAATCCATATCAAATACCGCATCCTTAATCTCGTAATAGATGGAATGACAAGGCTAGCATTATCGGCCGCCCCCACCCGGGAGAAATCACACGATCAATAGTGCAATGAATCCGGAACGATGCTCTCATTATCCGCAAAGAGCTCCTTGTAGAACGAAATAATATGATTCCCAATCGCTTTGTTTTATCATCCGTGTAAACACCGCCCACCATAAGACCCTGAATCCCGATCGCTCATCTGCGAACCGCTCGACGATGAAAAATGCCGTGTTATGATCCCCATCCTTAAGCCATGCCGAGCGAGACCTTTGCTTAAGGAATTCAGATTGAAGTAGTAATGTCCGAGAGAGAAGCTTCAAGGCCCAGCTCCGATCCCGACGGCGTTTGTATAACCCAAGCTCTCAATATCGGCTGAATCGACGAACCCGCTCCATCCGAAATTCTACCTTGCGATTCACATCTCCAAAAATGTCCCCTGTTCCAAACCTTGATTTCTCGCCTTAACCTCTTTAGCTTCCACATAACGCCCAATAGAGGATTGGCGCCATTGAAGGCGAGACCAAGAGGTAGTAATCAAATCAAACGTGTCATGATGTACCCACATGCGCTAAAACTGAAACGCAGGACCCTACTAATGGAAGTAGAGCAAGAAACCAAAATGGGGTGATGATCGGACCCAATGCGAGGAAGCACTAAGCCCTTAATGACCTGCCAAAAGAGAAAAATTGACAAGTTGCTAGAGCCCGATCCAACTTAGCCTGGAGAAGGGATAGAGGCCTCCGGGGGTACCAAGTAAATGATTTCCTCGTAGTCGGGACTGCGAACAAACCATCATCCTCCATGAAATCCCTGAAATCTTGACAAGAGGCTTGGGATAAAGTATCACTACCAGAGCGCTCATGATGTCCCAATACCACTTTAAAATCCCCAATAAGAAGCATATCCGTATGACCCAAATTCCTCAAATCCAACCAGAGTGCGCGGCGAGCAGTATGATCACACAAACCATGAGTAAAACCAACATGAAAAACCATGGAACCAAATTGAACTTGAAGAACAATGCATTGAGTTGAAGACCAAACCTGATTAAGGACAGAGATGCCAGCATCACAGAAGACCCGGATAAACCGGACATCCGTTGTCCGAAACTCTGCGCCACAAATGTCAATCCCAAAGAATTCCAATAAGCCCCGAAATCGAAGAAATGTCCACCTTAGGCTCGCAAATAGCTAAAATGGAAGGTTTGTGTTTTTGACATAACGCGCTTAAGAACATTGCGAGAGGCAATGTTCCCAATCCCCGGATATTCTAGAAGATACAATTCATTGAGAGAGCAGGGTGGTGCCCGTGAAGATCGCACGGTAAAGACTAGAGTATGATGTCTTTGCCGCAGATCCGGACGTGAATTGGCCACCTCATCCGCATAATCCGCCCATCGTTTTGAAGCCGCAAAATCAAGCTCATTTGGCCCTGGTCGTTCGCTCAATATCAATTTCATGAAGCTGGCTGGCGGTGGGCCTTGGTTGACACTCTAAATTAGCTTGGACTTGGCAGAGTCCGGGAACGGATCCCGAAAGCACGAGTGAGGGTCCGAACAAGGCTTCTCCAACAGATCTTTGAACAAGAATAGGAAGAATATGTGAGACGTTTCCGGTGTTGGAAGTGGAGGCCACGGGTATTAAACCCTTGCTGGATAATCGGATTGAGAATCGATGAATGTTGATCGAGGATGTCATCTCGAGGCGAGAGCCAAAAATATTCTTGGTGTGTGTATCGAAGGGCAAGTGACTATTGCACCGGCTAGTAAACTGAGGCATAGCCGAACCCGTATTTCCCATTGAGTCGTCAACGGCCTTGCCCTTGTCCTGTTGCACAGGACGATAAACTTTACGGACCCTGGAACGTCCTCGCTGCACTGAGTTAGGGCGAGCAGTTGGCGCACGTGAGCGTCCCTGGGAGGGTGAGTCTCGCCTTTCCGTAGCCGGAAAGCCTGCTTTAGAGAGATGGCAAGAGGCTTTCAAATGTCCCGTAATGCCACACGTAGAACAAAACTCCGGGAGTTTCTCATAAGTGACTGACACAAATGAACACTGGCCCGTACGTTCCACCATAATATGATCCTCCAGTGGTTTGGAAAGATCAATGTCCAGCAGTACCCAAATAAAGTGACCCAAAGAACCATCAAGAGAACGCTGATCAATTTGTTGGGGGTTTCCAATAGCACTGGCAATCCCCAAGATTATACTGGGGTCCCAATACTCCAAACTGAGCTCAAAGATTCGTACCTTAGCGCTGGCCATGGAGGATTGTGCCTTGTAAGGGTTAAAATTCAGCACCCATGGAGAGAGACGGATAGTACCAGGATTAAGCATCCAATTAGTGCGTTCTTTGAGCCCGCGATCGATCTGCGCATTAAACAATTTGACACAAAAAAATCCCTTGCCCAGGGGAATTAATTTCAGTCATTTTTAATACCCCATAAATCGGATAGGAGTTTATGCAAGAGCATAGTCGCCCATGGCTTGTTACCTTTTCACAAAATAACTCTTCCATTTAAAGAATATGAAAATTCCGCAAGATGTTGTTGGTAAACATTGTCGTCGATTGTCACGGAATAGTAATCGCCCTTTCTAACTGGTTTAGGGATAGAGTGGGATTTACGAAACCATTTGGGAGAATGATGTGAAGTTACCAGTGCCCGAGGAGTGGAATCTACATCTTTGGGTACCTGAAACAATTTTAGCAAAACTTTGTTCCAAATTGGGATTGGGAATATGAGTCGAATGTCGGAAGTTCGTTTCATGGTTGGGTGTCGGAGGCGAGAGAAGATCCGGCCAAGAACGAGAAGAGGTCCCGGGATCGAGGCATAGGATGGCATGCGGGGAATGCCATGAGGATGGGAGGCGGGGCCCGGGGGTCATCACTCCCGGGGACCACTCTAGAGGACAGAGTGGCCGCCGGCCCCTCATGTAGACATCTAGAGAGGCCGGCCCCCCCATGGCCATAGGCAGCCATGGGGGTAAGGGGAGCGTCCCCCATAACCGTTGCATGGGGGGACCACAACCCCTTTGGATGCTGCACTTTTGTTTTCCACAGACGCGGAGGATCGGAGATGGAGGTTTGCATGTACTTCTCTTGTGGGATTAATCCGGTGAGATTGATCGATGACGAAGGGAGGCTCGAGTGTTTTGAAGATGGCACGAAAGTCGATGGGATGCCCAAGTAAGCAAACGGAGGCGCGAACAGCGAGAGATACCACCGTGCGAATGATCACTGCTGCAACCATGCTGCAGTGTCGCGAATACGCGACCCCATGGGATGCGGAGGTGCTTGCGATCGACTAGGAAGAAGGTTGTTGCATCTCGAGCAGGTTGCCGGGGAGTCCTTGTGGTACGTCGAAGCATACCTATTTGAGTTCGTCGGTTGTAAGTGATCGCTCGCGGAGATGGGAGCAATGGTGTTCGTAGGTCCCATGGAGGTTGTCGTCGTGCGAGATGGGTGGCTAGGGTGTGGTGGGGGTGAGAAGATCAAGTATATCCGAACCGGGGTGGCTCGCCATTGGAGCGAACGGAGAAGATATTTGGAAAGGACAACCGGCGATCGTGGATCTAGAGAGAAAAATTTTCCTAAAATCTTATAATTCATTATCATCACGAGTCTCAAATGTCTCCACTCCTTGGTTCCTATCCCTACCACTACTCTTACCTCTAGTTTTCACCATATTTGAAATCTTTGTCTTAGGATAACCTAATAACACATGGCCAATATAATTCCATGAAACATAAAATGCATCAAGCAATAAAATAAAACTTACATCGGCATTGTTGTGCTCCACGAGTTTTAAGTTTTTGTACATGGATAGTCTGAGAACATGTAGCCATGCTCTAATACCACTTTGTGATGCCCACCCCTATTACCACTACTCGAAAATATATATATAATACAACTCGGCCACAAACTCTATTTAAAAAGTGTGATTTTTTTCCTTTCCCTGCGTAAATTTAAAACTGACAATAACGAAATAAACTTTGTACGCAACAATAAAGATCGGACCACATGTAAAAGCAAAAAGGTAGTCAACCACGCTTGCAAGTAAACACGATGATTACATATACAAGCCTTAACTCAAACCAAAGACACTATTTACATATATTTACAATAGAGTTTCAAATATTACATACAATACGAGTTCCCACATATAGCACAATAGAAGAAAAACCAAAATGAACCCACAAACACGCCCGACAGGTTGTCATCCATATCCATGATCCTCAAAACCTGAAGAAGCTTCAAAGACAAAGACAATAAGCCAATAACTCGGGCATTCTCATGCTCACCGCAATGCATGAACTACATGAGCTAAAGCTCGGCAAGTAAAAATCTTGCATGTTCAAAGAATAGTGATGTTTTACCAACATGTAATGCTAACATGTAAAATCCATGAGTTAAAATACTTTATTCAAATCATTTTTCTTTCATTTGGGCCCCGACCCAACTATTATGGACCGTACAAGAGCTCGCATACAATAATAATCAAATGGCCAATAATATCATTATGATGTTACATGTGGTCCATCGTCCCGCGGCCTAGCCAAGGGTCTCCTACTTGTGTCACATGTGTCCGCCAAGAAGTATCCCACTCCATAGAGTCATAACATAAGTACCCACAAATGGTCCATCCTCCCGTAACCTACCGAGAGCCCATATCCCAATCTAGCTTTGTGTATACCAGAAGTACCCCACTTGTTATACCTAAACATATATCATAAAGCATGCCCAACATGCCTCGGTGCATTAGCATTAGTGGTCATATATCTATTTTCTTCCAACAAATATTTTTGTGCATGTGAATACCCTCTTGTAATATGCATGCACATGCAAATCTTGTGAATGGCATATTCAATGGCTCACCAAGCACCATATTGCAACATCATACAAGTCAATTATGCAACATATAATATCCACGTATATTCAACAAGATACCACAATCACAATACAATTTATTCAAACAATAATATGTCCATGCATTACAGTTGCAGATGGATTTTTACTTACCTTTCGCCCTTGAATATACTACTAAGAATTCGCTAGTTGCTTTCCTCCCCTTCTCTATGTATAAGAAAAGCGTAATAATATAAGTCATTAATTCTGATTTTTAGATCAACAAGTTTATATGCTAGAAACTTATAAAGGTCAAGAGATAAAGAATCATTCCGTGCTTGGCACTCATCCGCTCGTTTCGGGGAGAGATCGATGGCCTAGTCATTTTGGCGTCTGAGTTGGCTAAAAACATATGGTGCAAGGGTCCATCGATGATCAGCCGGGATGCTTGTTCGCCTCGCAACATGCGGCGACTATGCTTACGTGGCTGGTGGAATGGGTGCGTCGGCGAAGTGAGGTTTACGACACGATCGAAAAGTATAATCCGGATAGTGGGTCATGGGAACGTATACGGACATGTTGAAGGATGATCTGTCCAATCATCTCACTCGCCTCCTCTACTTGTGGTAGTAAATAACGAGCTTTACTCATTAGAAGCTTCTTCGAACCGGTGAAGGTGTACTTGAAAAATACGAATACTTGGAAGCAATTGGGGCGGTTCCGTTGAGAGCTGATTGTAATAGAGGTTGGGGAGTCGCGTTCAAGTTTTCTTTGGGAGACGAGCTTTTGATAATTGGAGCGTCGTCTATTTCTTGTGTTGGTAATTACATGGCTATATACACTTGTTGTCCGAATCCACGTAGGTGAGTGAATCGGAAGCCTCATGATAGTGGAAGAAATCGGCTTAGCCACTTCATTTTAAATTGTTACATTATGGTGGCTTGATGGAGCATGAACGGATAATTAAAGTACGAAGGGCGATTGATGATTTGATTGTGTGCCTTGTAATATTTTACTTTCTCTTTGTACATACCTAGAAACTGATGATGCCATGTGTAATCATAACTCAAGTATGAGAGTTATAAATCCACGTTTGAGCTTTAATATCCATTGTATATTGTAACTCGCTTTCTTGTGACAAGTTTCAGTCTTATTGAAAACTTTGTCATTTTACTTCCAAAAACATCGACCCCAAATAGTAGTTATATGTGTGTGTGTGTGCCTATGTTAGTGATAGGCATCCATTTATCTTAGCCTAATAAAATGAGGCGGTGCAAGCTAAATCATACACATTGATGTACGAACAAAGTGCTTAGGACATACAAGTTTAAAAGATGATATCCATTAATTCTTATCTACAAATAGTTACACCCCACATATATATATAGTTGTATATGAATTAGTCCTTATCTTTATATTAGTCATTTAATTATATGTCCACTAGGTAAGAAATATATATTTAAAGATAAGCAATTCATACGTAAGTATATATGTATTAATTTTTATCAATACATATTTATATATACGAGGATGAGATCTCTTGTGGCAACCTCTTACCGTGTGGCAAGTATGGATTAATCTCATCCATCCACACCTTTTATTCAATGGTCAAGATTTTATTTTTGAATCGAAATATAATATAAAAGAAAAGAAAAATCCTGGTCACAAGCCGATCGAGGTAGCGCAATGTTTGGGGCCTCGTTAAAAACCTACCAAGGTAAAACCCACCCTTGTGGGGAAAACCCTCGGTAGGAAAAGAGTACCCCGGCGAGATAAAATAAATCCATACAACCATAGTCAGAACACCAAACCCAAAACTAGCTAACAAATCTATCTTTGCGTTAACCGACATAATCATCCGTGAGCGGTGAAATGATGCAGGAGGGGCGTCCCACCAAGCCGAATCACAATTGTACTTTGAGATGATCCGCCGCCCGATTACCCTCACGATAAATGTGGGAAACCACCAAGTTTATATGAGAAAGCATAAACGAGTATACCGCCACCGATTCAAAAATCTCCAAGGAACGGAGCCAATCCGAGATCGAAGAAGGCCCACCACGAAGGTAGAGAGTCCAACTCGTGTGGTCAAGATTGCTATTAAAAATAATTGATTTATTAATTAATTAATAGGTGGAAAGGGCATAATAGTAACTAGCAAAACGCCATAAATCATGCCCCTACAATCAAGGGATTGATTAATATCATGTTTTCATAATCGAAATTGTGCACCATTTTAATAGTTGAATCTGTACACCATTTAATAACGATTGTACATCATTAATTCTTGGATGATTGAATGCACTATCAACAATCCAATGGCTAGGGTGATGCGAGAAAATTAAGCGGCTTTGTCCGTTATTCGAATTGGAATCATTCGGTTTTTGGGAACATTCATCATCGGTCGACTCGAGTTGAAGGCCATCTTCAAACTCTCCAAGTTGCCATTTCAATGAATGGTTATTCGGATGATCTTATTCACGAGGAAGTGACGTTACACACGGAATTAAGCAAGCTACTAAACAGCCAATATGAATTCTTAAGGCAAAAAAGTCGCACTCAATGGCTTTAGGATGGGGATCGCAACACTAAATTTATCCATCGAAAACTCCGGGCCAAACGGTCTAAAAGCTATATTACTCATATGGTGGTGGATGGTGAAATGACGGACAATCAATCGGCGATAGATTAGAAGCCATGTCATTTGGTTTTCTGACGACTATATGGCCAATGCAATGATTACTCTTTAGTAGATAGCGTTGTACACTTTACGGTTACTTAAGAAGAAAATACAAGGATTTGCGCTATCCCCACAGATGAAGAGATCAAAATGGCTATTTTTTTATTTGAGCCCGGATAGTGTGGACCCCTACGGATGGATTTGGGGGTCATTTTTACCATAATTGCTTGGACATTAATCCGGGGGATATTTTTTGTCGGCCGTGACGTTCTTTCTTTGGTACTAATCATTTTTCGATGGGGTGTAATTCAAGCTACATGGTTCTTATCCTTAAGAACAATAATGTTGACCCGGTTCAGGAGTATAGGCCTATAATCTTAAGTAACTTTCTCTTCAAAACAGTTACTAAGATTTTGGCTACTAGATTTGGTTCTATTCTTAAAGGCCATGTTTACGAGTATGCAATTTGGTTTTATCCTAGAAAGCAAATTCATGATTGCATTGCTCTAGCATCGAAGGGGTGAATTGTCTTCTTAATCGTTCTACATCGCATAATATGATCCTTAAAGTGGACATCGAAAAGCTTTTGATACGCTCCAATGTGATTTCATTCTTTATGTCCTCCGACCTATGGGATTTGATCAGAGGTTCGTGAATTGGGTTAGCACAATCTTTACCTCAACCCCCATTTCTATTCTTTTTAATGGATGCCCGGAGGGTTACTTCCACTTTGATGCACTAGAGGTGTTCGTCGGGCGACCCATTATCCCACTTCTTTTACGTGCGGCGGAGGATGTTTTGGCGCGTACTTTGGATGTGGCCGTCCAACATGGTTTTCTTTCCCGTTCAAGCCCACACGATCCATTATATTCCTTCCTTGTTTATTATACGCAAATGATATTCTTATCATGACGGCAGCCACTTGGGAGAATTGCCATTTTTGACCAAATTAACTTAACTAAAGACACTTAGACCAAATTAACTTTAACTAAACACCTTTGACCAAAATGCTGAAAATTGACCTTCCTAAGTAAAATGAAAAATCACTCCTATTGGGCTTGAGGTGTTGGACGAAAATCATGGCCCATAAGCTCCAAATTAAGTCTTCAATTCAGTTCCATGCTTAAGCGCAACTTATTATATGCATTCTGGCCCAACAACTTGAATAACATTCATTACTTGGCCTTCTATTGAGCTCCCTTGCACATTTTGTTTAATTTCAACAACAAGAGTCATTAAAGCTTGCTTGAATTGTTTAGCTCTTGCTCTCGTGATTGGCCCTCCATGAATCATCATCGGTTCTTTATTTCCTTGAGTTGTAATTGTGGAATGGCCTTCATCAATACACAAAGTATATTGAACCGTCTGTGGTTGTTTTCGAATATCTAAAAGAGTGGGCAACTGACTATTTTCTGAAACAGGAGGTTTGGGAACGAGTTACGTGTAGCAGGGGAGGTGTAAGATCTAGGGGTGTGCACGAGACTTGGATATATCCGAAACCGAACCGTTAACCGAACAAAAAAAATCCGAACCAAATATATACGTTGACTTTTAACTTTTCCCAAATGATCCATCCCAAATTTTTTATTGGTACGGTTTTGGATATTTTTAAAATATCCGTATCGAGAACCATCTTGAACCGTACCAAACCAAAGATCCGAAATTAGAATCGATTTGAAAATAATTTTTTATATAATATATTATATAAAAAGTGTTAAAACTTTTAAATTTCTAAATCTCCTAACCAAAAAAAATAATCAGAATCTTTTAAAATAACAACTCTCTAACCCTAATATATTAGTACTTTTTTTTAGGGAATATATATTAATACTTACTTTTATATTCACATATAAAAAGAAAAATAATCCTAGACTCCTAATATTAAATCCCTCACTCGATGCATTTAGGTTATAAATTACAAACCTAGGAGCATCGAGTGAGGGATTTGATATTAGGAGTCTAGATTATTTTTCTTTTTATACGTGAATATATAAGTAAGTATTAATATATATTCCCCAAAAAAAAAATTCCCTCACTCAAAGTCCGTTCATTATAAATTACAAACAATGAGATGCTTGCTTTTTGCATTTATTTTGTCCTAAAGTTGAAACAAAGCTACGCCTATGATGGTTTTGGTTAATGATTATGAGTTAAAATTCAAACATATGATGATTGAGTGATTTCACTTGTGATGCATTGAGTGATTCATACATATTCATAATTTTATATTGTATATGCTTTTTTGTCTAATATACAAACTTGTTGCCTCTTTTTAAAATTTTGTGAATCTTATGTGATATACCTACTTTCTCAATAATCTGGGGGATTTGTTTTACATGAGTATACTTAAAAACCCACCAACAGAAAATATTTTTAAAGAATCCCAATTGTATGATAATGAAAGAATCAACTTGAGAGATTAAAACTCAAGTAATTGAGACTTGATTCTGCAGACCACGTGTATTACCTTTTTTCAATTATACAAATTGTGCAATTTAGTGATCATATTTTTTAAATTTCTCTTAATAATCGTGCGTGTTATTTTGTGGCAGATTTATTATAATTGAAAATATCATATCATGGCCTCAAATTCTAATCCTAAAGGAATTACAAATTGTCTAGTCACATCAAAAGTGGTAAGAAGTTGTCTACCTCTTAGTTGATTTAATACTCTCTTGATCTTTCCTCTTTCTAATTACTTATGTATTTAACTTGAATGTTTTTTAGCATTGACTAAGAGGGAAATTCATTGTCCATCACCTTTAACTAGTCTAAGTCCTACCCAACCAAATAGATGGCTCCAATTTAGTTCAAGTAGAAGGTAACATTACTTCCCGGTCACCAAAAAGACTAGGTCGACGTATGGGAACAATTTGAGAAAATAAGAGATCTTGATGGTAATGAGCACGGGAAAGCTAAATGTATATGGTGTGATAGAATTTATGGGTGTAAGAATGAGGCGGGCGCTTCGGGACTATGGAAACATTTACGAGCAAGAGTGCAAAAAGTGTCCAATTAAAAAAACAATTGGTCGAAGCACATAAGGAAAGAGATAAAACTCAAAAAATATTGTGTTTTGAAAGTGCAAGTGGTTCTCGAGATGAGAAATTAGTTAGTTGGAAATTTGACCAGGAAAGGGTGCGAGAAGCTACAATTAAGTTTGATTGTAAAGGCTGAACTTCCTATTAGGTTTGTTGAAGGGGAAGGGTTTTAGGATTTTGTTGAAGCTACTGTTTTAATGTTTAAAATACCATCTAAATACACAATTGCTAGAGATTGTTTTACTTTGTTTGCTAAAGAGAAGAAAAAATTGAAAGCCTTATTTCATCTCAATGTTCAAGTCAAAGGGTCTCTTTAACTACGATGCTTGGACAAGTGAACAAAATGTGGGTTACTTGTGTTTGACCGCCCACTTTATTGACTCAAATTGGAATATGCCGGAAGAATTTTATATGGACTTGTTTTAGAACATTAATGTTAAAATATGTTAGTTTTATTATGATTAATATGATATTGTGATCTATATTCTTTGCATGATGGATTAAATAGTTAAAGTAGGATTTCATTAATTAATAATTTCATGTTAATTATCTTTTTTTGTCTCTTTGTAAAGCAACAATAACATCCGATTCTCCGATTCTTTGTTACGAACTAAACTGATCCATTATAACCGAATATCCGTACCGAACCGTCCTAAAATTTGGTACGATGCGATACGAATATTTTTAGCTACGGATGCGGTTCCGGATACCATTTTCTCGAAATATCGAATTTTGGTACGGTTTGGATATTTTTGAATCTCCGTCTGCGTACCATGCACACCCTTAGTAAGATCCTCCAAATTATGAAACGAGTCCTCCGAATCCAATGCATCAAATGAATTATCCAAAGCGATACTAGAGGAAGCGAGCGATGGCACGAGAAGGAGAACCCGTAGGTCCCAAGGGTGTAAGTGTAAGGTTTAGAAGGGGGGTTGAATAAACCTTACCAAATTTTCGATTTAGTCCTTTTAAATCTCTGAGTTGATTCTACACATTTGTGTCCTTGATGGACAATCGAATTAGTCACTCAAGAGAGTTAATCTCTCAGCAGACTAAATTCGGTAGCCGTTGATGGAGTAACTCATTTGTTGGCTATAATTTAACTCAATTTGTGGTTTTATTTTTAGCGGAAGACTTAACACCCTTATGTTTGATTAAGCAAGATTTTAGAGCTTGATTTAGTACTTATAAATTATCAAATGGATAGCAAATTTATCGCCAGATATAAGCGATTAAAAGTGCGAGGAATTTAAGTCTTTGAAATGTAAATGACACAGTGAAGTTTTTATAGAGGTTCGAAGATGGGGTAATTCTTCTACTCCTCTCTTCTCCAACTCCTGGAGGAATCCACTAAGTAATGATCGTTTACAAAGTGGCAATGATCCGGATACAAGTCTTGATCACAACACCGACTTGATCCTTAGGGACTCGGTCTGAGACGCCTTGATCACTCGGTGGCTTCTCGACGACTCGGCTTCTTCACGGGGGCATTTGCCTTGTTACTACTGACTCACTTGCTCAAGCTCTTTGGATTTGATTACGAAGCCCTCCAAAAGCTTAAGACTTGGTTCAGCCTTGAACCTTTCTACAATCCTTCCGGAATGTAGACCCCTTGTTTTCGTATTTTCCTCTTCAACCGATTGAAGTTCTCTTTCCTTCACGGTGAGTGTTGGATTGATGTACTTCGTAATGTAGGCTTGAGGATTGAGAATGTTTCAGATTTTTCTAATATGCTTGTTTGTCTCACATGTGTGTCATCCTTCTTCTCAAACAAACTCCTCGGCCTTTTATAGTGAACTTTCAAAAATTTGCCCGTTGAAGAGATAGGCTTATTTTTGAAAGTCACTTTGCGATCGTTGGCTTGCGAGTTCTTGGAATTGCCATTTCCTCGTATGAATTGTTCTTTCACCTTTTCGGAGTTCGACACGGTGTGGTGCTTCCCATTCGTTCATTCCTTTTGCACGCTTCGGGTGAGCACTCCGAGAAAGGTGGTATGGAGATATTACTTGTTTAAGTAAATCTCTTGATTTCGCGGCAACGGTTCTTTTACGATTATCTCGACTTGACCGCATTTCCTTGCTTTCCCAGGTGACTTAGAGTCGGCTTCCAATCATTGGATGACTCTTCTGTCACTTCAACTTGAGACTTGGCTTTTCTTGAGTTGACTTGATCGATGCTCCACTCACCGCATCTCATTTGCTTCTCGATAGAGTTCTGTCTACTCTTCTTTGCCATACTCATTTGTCTCGCAATGAGTCTTCCTTCAGTCTTGATTTGTCTTCTTGCATGTTAGGCGTATTTGTCTTAACTCGGCCTTGGCCAGCTCTATTTATTACAATGCATTTTAAAACAAGAATTGGGGTGCCAACTTTCTATTCTAAGTTTTACATGGCATTCATCAAAATCTAAACAATAAAATTCCTAACAATTTCCTCCTTT
Organism: Rehmannia glutinosa; assembly: GCA_016081115.2. Classification (NCBI taxonomy): domain Eukaryota; kingdom Viridiplantae; phylum Streptophyta; class Magnoliopsida; order Lamiales; family Orobanchaceae; genus Rehmannia; species Rehmannia glutinosa. Next base: position 129,086 of record JABTTQ020002874.1, read on the forward strand.
TTGATGATGCCAAAACTTAAACCATTCAAAAATGCAAATAGTAAAGATACATACTGAGATAGTGTATTGACATAGAATGTATGCGCTGTGAGAATAGATCTGTTTATTGATCATATCATTCTGTTCTTTTACAATCAAGTTTTACAAGGTGTATCGTGAGCACATATTTGTTTACACTGAAAAAATAAAGAATTTATAGCTTTATTACAAAAGACTTACATTGTATGTATTTACATGATAAAATACACGAAGGGTTGGACAAGAACACTTCATCTCCTTCATTGTTCTCCTTCTTTCATCTTGATCAAGCATCTTCTTCTCTTCTTTCTTTTTTGTCGTAAATCCACATTTGCCTTCTTTTTCTTCTCATATGCTTTTCTCGGTGCGACTTCATCTCTTCTTATTCTTTCTGTCTCTCCTCCCATAGCTGAGTTTGTCTCTTGTTTTCTTCTTCTAGTCTTTTGCATACTCGGCGTTAGTTTTAGCCACTTTCAAATTTGCCACTTGGTCAAGCCCAGCCCAAGAGTAGATCCCTCCTTTCTTTCCCCGGATCTACGTATTCAATATTCTTGGGCGAGGCCCAGGTCCAAGCTTCTTCCTCCACTCTCGCTTCTTCCTCTACCTGCAGGCGTATCTTTGTCTTGGGGTCTTCTTCTTTCCGGTGAGTGACAGCGGAGTGACCAGCAGAGCGATCGTATTCTAGGTTGTCTGCTTTGCTGTCTTCTTCACATAACGTGAGACCCTTTTCCCAAGACAGTCCCAAGCTTGAGCCATAGACATATTTGCAAAGTATCCCTCGGATTCGAGCGTTTTAAATTCATCGATCGATCGTGGCTCTGTCTCCGACATCCGAGATGGCATAAGTGTCTCTCTCTTTGGAATGCCTCCATGTTCTTTCAAGATGTTCATCACCCTGGCATCCATTCTTCCTTCCACTTCCTTCATCCCTCGCTTCAATTGTTTTTCTCTTTTCACCATAGATACAGCAGAGTGTTGGAGTGGCAGAGTCACGGGAGTTTGTTGCCGATAATGTCACTGTGATGTAACCTTGTTGGGGGTTTGTGCAATCATCAATGTCACATCCGTTGATCCTTCCCCTCAACAAGCTTTCCTTTCTTCTGTTTCAAGACTTCCTCGGTGATTTTCCCTTCTTTTGCTCCTTTCTTTCGACCGAGATGTTAGCGCTTTGAGGTATTCCTCTCCCCCTTTTTGGCATCATCAAATGATAGAGGAACCCAGGGAACATCTTTGGCAAGCATGAATTCGAGTCTTTCGATGGTTGAGTTCGCTTTGAAGTCCTGCGTTGTATGCAAAGACGAATTGGTCGAGTAGCGTTGGATTCTCACTGAAATCGCTTCATCTCGGCCATGAGAAGGCTGAATTTTCTTGTCATGTGTTCTTCCAAACGCTGTAGATCATTTGTATTTTGCTCACGCAGCGCCTTGATCTCGGCGTAGTGTGAGCTTCATGCATATGCTCAATGTGTTCTCTCGGCTTCGTTTTTGCATCAAAGCATTTTCGACTCTCCACACCGGCAGACTTGTTGAACAATGTTCAAGTATCTCACCTGTTCCACACGCATTGTTTTTCTTTGTTGCCACCATTCCCTTATCCGAATGTTATGCCTCTTAAATCAGTTTGTAAGGGTGGCATCTCGTTGTCCGGTCGCATGTCCAAAGAGGCTCGATGCCTCTCTATCCGTTCAACCTCAGCAAATAGTGCCTTGAACACTTCTCGAACTTCACCTGATTCTTTTGTGGCGAGTTGATGGCCATGCAAACATCAAAATCATAATCATTTGGAACAATGGTGTCCGATGGAAGAACAGAGCTGGTTTGTGATAGCGTGCTTGTTCGTTTCGACTCTTCGTGGAGTTCGTATCTCCAGGTGAAAAAGGGAAAGATTCTACAAAAGATTCATCACCGCCAATCGGGATCTGTTCGATGATGAGCGGTGCACGTGAAGTTCTATTGGGAATCGATCCTGCCGCAGTTTGAGGAGCTGCAGTGATGGTCTCTTGTTCACCGGGTTTTGTTGTGAAGTAGACCCGCTTGCCGAGCCTCACTGTCTTAACAGCCTTCGTTGGTCTCGGTGATTTTTCCATTTCGAGATCGGTCCTCGGCCTTATCGAGCGTCATCGGACGATGATGAGATTTCCATTGGTGGCTCATCATCAAAGTTAAAAGTTTGACGAGTAGTCTTGGGATCGAGACTTGCTCGTGCTTGGAACATCCGCGGCCGAGTCTTTTGGATTTGTCATGGGGGATGACTCGGCTTCTTCTTCGCGCCCGATCCCCGGAAAAGTGACATCAGGGTTGTCCGGGAATCATGAAGTGCGCTTATCTCCTTCTCGAGATGGGTCGATGATGGCGGGAGGGATGTTCTCTACATCGACTTCTTTACCCCGGGAAGTCTCAACCTCCCGTGGGCCTTCATTACCTCCGGCAGTCTCTCTTCGCCGCAAGGCCTTGGTCCTCCCTTTCGACAGTGTCACTGTCTTAGGGTCTTCTACGATGGCATCCATTGGAGTCTCAACCCCATGGATTGCACTTTCATCGCCCAGTGTTAACTCCCGTGGCTGTTCCTTCCTCGTGCCTCGATCGCATCGGCGTCATTAGCCTTCGTAGCGGTTGGCACCTCACCGAGACAGTCTCAAGCCTCGAGCTTCGTTGATGGCAACTTGATGTTCCTCTTGTGTTTGTATTTTCTCTACTTCGCCTCCTTGATTCGTTGTGGGAGTCATCTGCAAAGCATCCTCCGACCTTGCTTTGCAGTGGAGGAGTTTCCCCACCGGGCACCACCGAGTGACTTGTAATGGGGTCACTCGTCTCCAAACTCCCATTGTTTCGATTGATTGTTCGGCCGTTTGGGGCGGTGGTAGCACACCTTCAATAGGGGTTGGCTCGACCGGGGTCCCCACTATCCCGTTTCATCGCCATCTCCCTTATTGCCTTCTTCTCGAGTGAATCTGGGAAGTGGTAGCAACAATAAGGTGGCTATTTGTTGAACCACTCCCATTGGATCGATTTCGGTGTGTTCGAGGACTCTCCTGGTCCCTCCATTAGTCTTTGCTCGTGAAGGATTCTTGATTCGTGCAATGCTTGCTGCATTTGAAACTCTTCGTGCGGCAAAGAACATTCTCCCGATCCTCATCATGTCGAGAAGACATCAAGAAGAGGATGCGTGTGTTCGTGGGTGCCGGAGATAGGCGGATGCTTGCCTTCTCACGTGCTTCGCTTCTTGACTTGCTTTTCTCTCTCCTTGTCCTTGTAGATCTGCGGCAGGATGTCCGTGCGCTTGTCTTCATCCGTAGTGGGAGCACAGAGTTAATCCAAGGAAATTTAGCAGTTCTCTCTTCTTCTTCTATGAACTCAGGCCGTTGGAACTGTTCCCTTGACTTACTCAACTTCCATTTCTCCACTCACGCAGACGATTTTGGATGTCCGGGTAAGGTGGAGATAGGATCATTACATCACTATCCGCTCCGCAGTTCTTCTTGTGCTTGTGTGTGAGCTACACTGTTTGTGTCTTGGTTGCCTCTCTGACGCCTTGCAGACTTGGTCTGTTTCATCAATTACATCCGGAGATTCTACTTCTCCAGATCTCCCAGATCTGCTCTAATCGAGTGGTCGACTCTGGTGGTTTCTCCGAGCTCGGAGCGCTTGATAATTCGTCTTCGTCTCCTGGTTTGTACCAGGGAATTTCTGGTTCGAGATGTTGTCTTCGAGTCTTGTGCGGCGGGGACCGTGTCTTTGGTGTTTGTTTTCGAGGAGCTGGCCGTCTTGGCTTGTCGGATTCCTCCTTTTGACAATCGGAGAAGGTATTTGTGAGTCCTTCTCGACGCCGCCGCAGGGGCGGGAGACACGATCGGGCGGTGACTCTCTTGCAGGGCGGGAGCATGTTTGGTTTTCTTTCTTTGCAGGGGCGATCTTCTTTGGCCGGGAGAGGAAACAGTTTTGTATCTTTGGTCACTGATTCCCCCCCTCATCAGTGTCGCCTCTCTTGGCATAAGCTCGCTTCGAGCGCCGAGAGAGGTTTGCTCGAACATCCTCTTGTTAACATGGAAAGCCTTCCCATGTCTAAGAGGGACTCCTTTCACCTCCAATAGCCGGCCAATCACTAGGCCATATCCGAGGGATCCTCCAAATGAGCCATCTTCTTTGAAGGACTTGTTCCCCACGTTCGGGCAGAGTCCGGCTTGAGACAAACTCAGCCTCGGCTTTATCTTCTTTTCTTCGATGATTGCGGCCATTACAATCGCTTTGCCTTTTGACAGATTGGTCAAAGCCGCCAAATTTGATGTCGATACATTTGGGAACTATGTCCAACAACTTGTGATAATCCCCTTTGCCAGTCTCTTGTTTTTTGTGTATATTATTTTATCAAAGAAAAGTCGGACTTGGCTATTTCTTTCCGGCGCCACCAAGTTTACATCAGCTTCTTTAATCTCGGATGCTCCTCTCTACCGGTAGTGAGCAATGTTCACCAAATCCTTGGCGGTGATAGTCACCGCTTTCCGTGAGCAGATGACTTGATTCCTTCATCGTGAATCTCAGCATTCACGAATTGTGCGACCTCCTCCACATAGGTCATCGGATATTCTAACGTTAGAAACGGTTTTAGCTCGGACGTTTCCAACTTCTCGGCGATTTTCTTCACTAGGGTGTCGTCCCCTATTTCATCATTCTCACAAAATCCACCGTAGAGTAGGTGTGGATTTGCTTTCCTAACTTGGTAAAGTCATAAGTTGGTGCCATTTCTCAGATTATTTCAAGGAAAAACTCGAGAAAATGATTTGAAGATTGATAGGGTTTTGAGAGTATTTTGCCTTTGCTTTTGAGAGAAAGAGATGAAACAGTTTTAGAAGTGTGAGAGAGAAACGGACGAAAATGGTTTATGAAAGGACGTGCGGGTGGTTTTTGAATTGTGATCGAAATCAACGGCTTGGATTTCGCACGCCTATTGAGTATTTCATGTCTCGTATTTAATGCGGGCAAAGATTTATATCCAATCATAAGCTTGGTGTGCGGCTTTATGTCCGTACACATCATCATTATTTGACGTATTCCTTAAAACATTCCCGCTTAGTCAAAACGATTGCGTTTTTGTCACTTTGCTCATAAGTTATTCACTTATCTCTTAGCCGATTTAACTCTACTTCTCACAGATTCTCTTAGCGACTCAACCTATCATTTGTCTCGGTGTCATTTGTCTTTCCGATCTGGTGATTTAATCGAAGCCGATTTGTTTTTTACTCTTTTTCACCTCCTTTTCGTTCCATTTCTTTTCTTTGGTTCTTCCGTGTCTCGGCTTAGTTCAATTAATCCCAACTCATGTTTGAGTTCTTCAAATCTTGACTCACATAATGGTTTTGTGAAGATGTCGGCTAGTTGTTTATCGTTGAGATATATTCCAGGATGATGTCCTTCTTTTCAACATGATCTCTTATGAAGTGATATCTCGACATCAATATGTTTTGTTCTTGAGTGCAACACAGGATTTTGAGTGATTGCAATTGCACTTGTGTTATCACACATGATTGGAATTTCTTTTTCCTCAACTTCATAGTCTCTCATTCTTTGTCTCATCCATAGGACTTGGTACAACTGTTTGCCCGCAGCCTATGTATTCTCGCCTCAATTTGTGTAGAGGTGGCTATTGAGTTTTGCTTCTTGCTAAACCAGAAATTAGTCTGTTTCCTAGCATTTGACATGTGCCTCAAGTGCTCTTCCTGTCCACTTTGCATCCAAAGATAGTCAGAATCGAATAGCCAATTAGCTTGAATCCACCTTCCTTTGGATACCATAGGCCTACTTCTTGGCTTCCTTTCAAGTATCTCAATATTCTCTTAGTCTTTGTCATATGGCTCTCTTTTGGAGCAGATTGAAATCTTGCACATACACCTACAGACTAAGGTGATGTCCGCCTGCTTTGTGAGATAGAGCAGTTGATCCAATAAGTGCTCAGATCTTGTTTGATCTAGACTTACCATCCGCATCCATGTCCATTTTGGTCGATGTGTTCATTGGTATTTTTACGAGAAGACTTCTTCTCCATACCAAACTTCTTCATTAAATCTCGATGTATTTTGTTTGACTTATGAAGGTTCCATCCTTCACTGCTTTCACTTGGAGTCCAAGGAAGAATGTCGCTCTCCCATCATGCTCATTTCAAATTTACTTTGCATGAGGTTTGAAAATTTTTACACGGCTCTTTGTTAGTGGATCCAAAAATGATGTCATCCACATATATTTGAACAAGCAAAAGATACTCTTCTTGTCTTGAATTCTCGAAAAGTGTTCTATCTACTTTTCCTTTTGTGAATCCATTTTCGAGTTAGGAATTGTGACAGGTATCATACCATACTCTGGGTGCCTGTTTCAATCCATACAGGGCTTTCTTGAGTTTGTATACCTTGTCTCCAAGAGTCTCCTGCTCAAATCCTCGGAGGTTGTTCAACATACACTTCTCCTTCCAATAAACCGTTTAGGAATGCACTTTTACATCCATCGATATACAATGAAATTCTTGTGAGTCGCATAGGCAAGAAACATCCTTATAGCTTCCAATCTTGCTACAGGGGCAAATGTTTCATCAAAATCTATCCCTTCTTCTTGGCAATATCCTTTGGCTACTAGTCTTGCTTTGTTTCTTACCACAGAACCTTCCTCGTTCATCTTATTTCGAATACCCATTTGGTTCCAATAACATTTTGATGTATGGGTCTTTGCACTAATTCCCATACTTTATTTCTCTCAAACCGATTCAGCTCTTCTTGCATAGCTTGAATCCAATGTGTGTCGCCCAATGCTTGTGACACATCTTTGGGCTCTATTTGCGAGATGAAGCATGTGAACATTGCTTCTGTTGAGTTCGGATCTTGTCTTGACACCTTCTCTTATATCTCCAATGACAAGTTTCGTGGATGGTCTCTCACCATCTTACATCAAGGTTGGAGTAAGTTAGCCGATTGATCGACTTGACTTGTACTGTGTTTCTTGTGGTCACTCTCTCGTAATCACTTAGCCGCAAATTTTCATTGTTTTTGAAATTCAGCTATCTCATCTTCTTCGAATTGATAATTCCTTTCCAAAGCCTTCAAAAGATAGGGACTCTTATGTATGGTTGGATGATTCACTTATCACCGGTGACTCTCCAATGTCTTCTCCATTTATATTTGGCTCATCAAATACCACATGAATGGATTCTTTCGCAACCATAGTCCTTTTGTTGAGTATTCTCAGAGGCTTTGCTTTCAGTGAGTATCCTAAGAAGATACCTTCATCGCCTTTAGCATCAAAAGCCTTTAGATTGTCTTTGCCATTGTTGTGGATGAAGCATTTACATCCAAATATTCAAATATGCAACATTTGGTTTTCTTCCGTCCAGATCTCATAGGAGTCTTTGTCATTTGTCTATTTATCATACATCTGTTTTGAGTGTAGCAAGTCGTGTTGATTGCTTTGACCTAAAATCTTTTGGTAACTCTCGCCGGCCTAACATGGTCCTTGCCGCTTCTTTGAGGGTTCTATTTCTTCTTCTCGCAACTCCATTCTCTGTTTGTGGAGTCCTTGTCAGCCGATAGTTCATGACCAATACCATTCTCAATACAAGATCGAAGTTATTATTCCATTGACAAACTCGGTTCCTCTATATCCGATCTTATTTTGATAATGGTTTGACTCTTCTCATTTTGAATTCTTTTCATCACCGTGGTAGTTTTTGTAGAGTTTCTTTCTTCTTACACATGAATATTGTCCATGTATATCTTGAGTAGTCATCTACTACCACCAAGGTGTATTTCTTTCCACTTATGTCGGGCTGGTTCCCTTTGGGCCAAATAGATCCATATGAAGCAGATGCAATATTCTTGTTGAGGATGGGCATGTCTTTTCTTTGAATGATGACTTGATTTGTTTTCCTTCGACATGCGTCACATATACTCTCCTTCTTGTATACCGAGTCCTGGAAGTCCTTCCACAAGATAACTTCTTGCAAGTTTGTTGATCGTTTTGAAATTGGTGACTCACTTTTTGTGCCACAACCAACTTGATTCATTGTGCTCTTTTGCTAGTAGACAAGTGTTGGGTGTTGCGGTTGACCAATCCACCACATACATATTTTTCTGTCTACATCCTTGCAAAGACAACTTCATTTGATTCAATATCTTTGATTTGGCATATACCCATGTTGAATCCAACATTGTAGCCCTTGTCACAGAGTCGATCGATACTCGATAAGTTGAAGTTGAGTCCTTCAACATATGCAACATCCGTGATTTCTAATCCATTCCTCTTGATGGATCCAATGCCTCTTATTTCACCAGGAGCTTCATTTCCTCCAAATATGACTTTTGCTCCTTTGACTTCCTTGAATTTTGAAAGATTTCTCTTATTTCCTGTCATATGTCCGGGGGAATGCCACTATCCATGTACCAGGTTCCTTGGCACTCACTGCCTTGAACCCGCACTCAAGGAAATTAAGTTTTAGGTACCCATACTAGTCCGGGTCCCGAGGGGTTAGAATTGTAAGATGATCCAACCAACCTATAGCCAAACGATTTGACTCTAAGGGGTTGCCATCTATCGGTGCCATAATCATAATTAATCCTGGCAAATTGCTTGGGGATTCTAGGTTCATACAAGTGATCTCTTTTGTCTCAGTATGCCCGCATATGTGTTTTAGCAATTGCCTTCCTTGGGTAATTGTGGTGTTTTTGAGTGTAGTGCCTAGGTGCATATGTGTCGATGAAAGCTCTTATACTTTTGGAATGGCCTTTCTTTGAGTTCTAGGCCTTTGCCATTTGGGCTTATGTTCCATAAGTCTCGTGGCCGATAGTTTACATTATTCCAATCAGCTTGGCTTGGATATTTTCTACCATTCCCATCATATGTATTTCTTTTATGGGTTTTTCGGGATTTTTGGTAGCTCGCTTCTTCTTTACAGAGTATTTTCTGTTTGGAGTTTTTGAGGACTCGGCCGTGAATCTCTTCTCACTGTCCTTTCAAAGACACTCAATCAATTTGTTTTCCTTTTCCTTTGTAACCAAGGCCGTTTGCTTGTTATTGTGCTTTGGAGTGAATGTGTGTGCAACATTTAGAGTTTTGGATTTTTCGGACTCTTCATGGCTTGAAGATCCTTTTTCCAAAATTAATTTTGAGGTTTGACATATCACGAGAGGAATTAAATCCTAAGCCTGTCTTGTCTCCACATTCTCTTTGACTCATAATAAGATCATCCAATGATTTAGATGCCTTAGTAAATGAGGCAATAACATTCTTGAGGTCATTCTCCTCTTTTCTATAGCAAAGCAATTTCTCGCTATTAATTTAGCATTTTCAGTCTTTAAACTTTCATTCTCAACAACTATTTGACTTAGAGTACTCGGCTCCTTAGTCGACTTTGAGTTTTGACTTTTGAGTAGGCTGTTTTCCTCATTCAATAGTGTGTGTGAGGATTTAATGTGTTCAAAATCTTTCATCATTTTGCCTAATGAATCATAAAGATCAAAAGAGGTGATGAAGTGTGTGTGTCTGATCACTATCACTAGTGTCCGAGTTTGTCGAAGTTAGATTGTACCTCATCTTCTTGATCTTGTTCTTTGGCCATCAAGCGGATCGGGCTTCTTCTTCGAGTCACTTGAGTAGTCGCTTCTTTGCTCTCTCAATCACTGTCTCTCTTGACTTGGCTGTCTCGCAGTCATGACCATCATTGCCTTTTTCTTTTCTTGTCTTCTTTTCTCTCAAGACCTTTCTTTCTTCTTCATCCCCGTACTTGTTGACTACGAGGATATGAGCAATCAATGGCATAGTGACTGGTTGTCTACATTCCAACATAGATATTGACCTTTTGATGACTCTTTCCATTCTTGAGTTGTCCCTTTGATACTCAACTTTTTGATGATATGTTCTCTTGGTTGGCCTGTCTTCCCTTGATTTGGAGGGGAGCCGAGTGTCTTCCGGAAGATTCTCCTTTCCTCTCTTGTAGTTCTTATTGAAGAACTTGTTGAATCTTTTAACCATCGGGCTATTTCTTCCGGGTCAATGACTTCTTTGACCTCGGCTCTCTTCCCATCTTTAACAATTAGAGCAATTTGTTTTGGGTACAACTGTCTCTTCCTGGTCTTTTCTTCTCGGCTCAAACTCGTAAGCTTTGAGGTCCGAGAATAACTCATGGTTGGATGTCTTTGATAGGTCCATGGAATGTCTCGGTGCCATGACCTTCATTTCCCATTCATTTGGAAGACTTTTAGGATCTTCATACACATTTCCTTCTGTGTATATTCCTTTCCAAGTGCATGACTCATTTGTGATTTCGTGAACCGAGCATCCAGTTGATCCAGGTTTTCTCCCGAGATCATTTTGAAGTTTTCAAATTTCAGACGACCCACCGATAATTTGTTTTCTTTGATTTGCTCGAGCCTTCACAAATCAATGTCAACTTGTCCCATTTCTTTAGCCGTTTTGCATGATTTGACTTTATTGAACATGGCTTTGTCCAAGGTTTTGTAAAGGATGTCCTTGGCTACATTGTCCAGGTTGTATCTTTTCTGTCATCATTTGTCCACTCAATTCTTGGTTTTTCAACCATGATTGGTCCGGGAGCAACATCTTCTTCTCCTTCACCGCAACTCTTCGCATGTTTGTGTTCACCTTTAATATTTGCAGAGGCCCATCTTCTATCACTATCCACATCTCATCATGTAATCTTTGATAGATGAGCTGCATACGAATTTTCCAATCATCAAATTCTTCGATAGTGAACATAGGGATGCGTGTCAAATTTGCTTCCATGATAATGACTTTTTAATAAAAAAGAGTTTTGAAGGTTTAAGTACTAAAGCAGACTTTGAAAAGTTTGGAGATCTAGTTCAAGAACCATCTGCGGAGGGTTCAATGAACCAACCGCCTCGATACCACTTGTAGGTCCCAAGGGGTGTAAGTGTAAGGTTTAGAAGGGGGGGTTGAATAAACCTTACCAAATTTTCGATTTAGTCCTTTTAAATCTACAGAGTTGATTCTACACAGCTGTGTCCTTGATGGACAGTCGAATTAGTCACTCAGTAGAGTTAATCTCTCAACAGACTCAGCTGAGCTGTTGATGGAGTAACTCAGCTATTGGCTATAATTTAACTCAACTGTGGTTTTATTTTCAGCGGAAGACTTAACACCCTTATGTTTGATTAAGCAAGATTTTAGAGCTTGATTTAGTACTTATAAATTATCAAATGGATAGCAAATTTATCAGCAGATATAAGCAGTTAAAAGTGCAGGAATTTAAGTGCTGAAATGTAAATGACACAATGAAGTTTTTATAGAGGTTCAAGATGGGGTAATTCTTCTACTCCTCTCTTCTCCAACTCCCCGGAGGAATCCACTAAGTAATGATCAGTTTACAAAGTGGCAACAGTCCGGATACAAGTCTTGATCACAACAGCCGACTTGATCCTTAGGGGGCCTCCCGAGACGCCTTGATCACTCAGCTGGCTTCTCGTACGACTCAGCTTCTTCACAGGGCAGCTGCCTTGTTACTACAGCTCACTTGCTCAAGCTCTTTGGATTTGATCACGAAGCCCTCCAAAAGCTTAAGACTTGGTTCAGCCTTGAACCTTTCTACAATCCTTCCTGGAATGTAGACCCCTTGTTTTCAGTATTTTCCTCTTCAACTGATTGAAGTTCTCTTTCCTTCACAGGTGAGTGTTGGATTGATGTACTTCGTAATGTAGGCTTGAGGATTGAGAATGTTTCAGTTTTTCTAATATGCTTGTTTATCTCACATGTGTGTCATCCTTCTTCTCAAACAAACTCCTCAGCCTTTTATAGTGAACTTTCAAAAATTTGCCCGTTGAAGAGATAGGCTTATTTTTGAAAGTCACTTTGCAGTCGTTGGCTTGCAGTTCTTGGAATTGCCATTTCCTCGTATGAATTGTTCTTTCACCTTTTCAGAGTTCTGACACGGTGTGGTGCTTCCCATTGGTTCATTCCTTTTGCACGCTTCGGGACCGAGCACTCGAGAAAGGTGGTATGGAGATATTACTTGTTTAAGTAAATCTCTTGATTTTCGTGCAACGGTTCTTTTCTGATTATCTCGACTTGATCGCATTTCCTTGCTTTCCCCAGGTGACTTAGAGTCGCTTCCAATCATTGGATGACTCTTCTGTCACTTCAACTTGAGACTTGGCTTTTCTTGAGTTGACTTGACTGATGCTCCACTCAATTTGCATCTCACCGCTTCTCCAAAAGAGAGTTCCCTGTCTACTCTTCTTTGCCATACTCAAATTGTCTCGCAATGAGTCTTCCTTCAGTCTTGATTGTCTTCTTGCATGTTAGGCGTAGCTGTCTTAACTCAGCTTGGCCACTCTATTTATTACAATGCATTTTAAAACAAGAATTGGGGTGCCAACTTTCTATTCTAAGTTTTACATGGCATTCATCAAAATCTAAACAATAAAATTCCTAACAGAACCAAAGACGCATCGCCAGCGTCAGTATTATCCATTGAGTTATCGACAGTCTTGCCCTTTTCCTTAGAAGTATGAACCAGACGATAAGCTTTGCGAACTCCGGGACCAGCCACGCTGCGTGAAGCAGACACCCAACCCGACCCATCAAATTATTGTTATTTCCCAAACGATGACAAGACATAGAAGAATGCCCCGTAATGCCACAAGTCCCACAAAACTCCGGTAATTTTTCATAACCAAGATACACAAAGAAGCAGTGGCCCATACATTCAACCATGATAGTTTCTGCAGAGGCTTTGAAAGACCCACATCCATTAAAACTCGAACGAAATGCCTAAGTGAACCATTTAAAGACCTCTCATCAATTTGAACTAGCGTGCCAATGGCCTTGGCAAGGCCCATAATATAGTTCGGTTCCTAGTATTCAATAACTCAAATATTCGAATTTCATATGTGGCTATAGAAGAATTAACCTTGTAAGGTTAAAATCGGCACCCAAGGAGACATTTAATGGAACCAGGATTTAGGCCAAGACACATGGGCTTGAGCCAGGAACGATCAACAACATTATTGAATTTAAGACAAAAAAATCGTTTCCCTAAAGGAACCAATTTCCAATCATTTTTGATACCCCATAAATCTGAAAGCCTTTTATGCAAAGGCATAACAAGCCATGGTTTATTGCATTTTCCAAGAACAACGCGACCAATTAAAGCATAAGCAAATTCAGAAAGACGTTGTTGGTTACCAACATTCTCATCCATAGTCACAGAATAGGAATCACCTAACTACTTAGGGATCTTGAAAAATTGCAGAGGTTTCTTTCGGGGTGTTCGTGAATAGTTGTGGTGCTGGTTATGCGCGCTCAAGCCGAGTTGGTGGGCAGTGATGTGGGCGATCCATTATGCATTTATTAGTAAGGGATGGACACAACTTTGGCTGGAGTTGGATTCGATTTATGTGGTGAACTTGATTGATAAGAGATCCGTGGAGGTCCCATGGCGCCACCTTAGCAAGTGGCGTTACACTCTTCACCGATCTCCCGAGATAGATTTGGTGGTTTCACATATTTTTGGGAAGGCAATCGGGTGGCGCATGTGCTAAGTAAGAAGACGGAATATGGGACTTGGTGGGCGTCTCGCCCAAGATCTTGCGTCTTTTCTCACCGATGACTATGTTGGTCACCCAATTATAGGTTTGTTAGCTAATGCGTCCGGATTCTTTTTTGTTTGTTTGGACGCCTTTTTTTCTATTATGGGGTGTACTCTTTTTCCTACCAAGAGTTTTCCCACAAGGGTGGGTTTTACCTTGGGAGGTTTTAACGAGGCCCCAACCATTCACCATTTGGTCACTTGTGGCCATTTCAATTTTGTTTCGTTCTTTTTCAAAGCTTACTTCTTTGGCTACCTGATCAGCCTGTGATTAGGATGACTCTCTTTTTTTTATTTTTATATATATATTCCAATTAATTTAAAAATGAATAGGAATCACATTTCTTAATGGGTTCGGGATTGGGTTCGATTTAGCAGCAACAATATGAGAAAAAGTTATAGGTTACCTTGGTTTTGATGAACACATGAATGCATAGGGAAAAATTACCAGAAACCACCCGAGAAAAAGTAGAATCGCGCGGTGAAGGAAGTGGGAAACCTTCTTGATCAAGTACATGTAGAGTTGTCCCTTGGTAAGTTCATGACATAAGAGGGTTTCATCGAGCGTTGTTTATTATTGAGGCCGTCATTGAGAACCATGGTTGGATTAGGGCCTCGTGGAAGATGTAGGTTGAACCCAGAGGCCATCACCACCCGGGACATGGCAGCCATGGATGGTCCATGGCTGCCATGAAACCGGCCCCCCAAGGAGGGAAGATTGGGGGCCGACCCCCCATGAGATGAAGAATTCATGGGAGTAAGCCTCATAAAAAGAGGCGTTGCCATGGGGTAATCACCCCCATTAGGCTGGACGGCCAAGGACCCCAATGACAAAGGTGCTGGAGTTCTAACGAGATCGCTGCGTATTAGATATGAAGAAGATGACTGTAAATAAACCTCCGAAGGAATTAAATCCATACTCTGAATCGTTTCATGTGTGCTAACCATTGAAGAGGACGACTTATGCGGAAGAAAATTGGACAGAATAAAGCCATAGGAAGAATAAAACTCGGTTCCACCATTAACATCATCTGTCGAAGCTTTATTATCATATGTATGGGATTTAATAGAAACCCTAGGACGTAAAGATCTACCATCATCCCCATGTTGTGCAGAAAACCCCATAGTTCATGTAGCCATGGTTGTTGAGGGCTGGACGAATCCTGAAGCATCACCCGGCCAGAGATTGCTGCAAGTCTGGTGGCCGTGTGGATGAACTCGAAGGAAGTTATGACATCGGACATGAACATTGTAGATGTGACAAAAAATTCGACGTTAATCCGTAAAATGGCAACCCCATCATTGAAATGCCGGAAAAGTGCGATCGAAAAAATTAAAAATTATGATCTACCATCGGAAAAGTAGAGAGAAGTGAGAGGACTTTTTCTATATTTCTTTATGGATGATGCTGATATTGAATCTTTATTTTCTAAACAAGACGAGAAGGATGAAGACACTTCATTTGCAATACAATATTCGACTGATGACCAAGGACCAGAACAAGAAGAAGACGAAGATTCATCCTCAGAGCTCCCAGTCTTTATGATCAAGTCACAACCATCATTTATGACAAGCTACTTGATCCAAGAAGGGATGCCTTATCTAAATATTGAAGTGCAAATTCTACCATCCAAGTATGATAGACCAATCAGAGCTGTTGGTGTATTCGATACAGGAGCTAGAAAGTCTATGATGAATCTTGACATACTACCTAAAGATACTTGGCAAAGACATTTCAAATACTTCTATGCAGTTGGTGGACAGACTTTTCATACCTCACTCATTACAAAGAAGCAAGTTGGAATTCAACTCTTTCCGGATTGTACTATATGGATAAATATTATTGGCAGCAGACTCCATGGACAAGATATCTTGATGGGCTTCGATTTTTTCTTCCAAACTAAAAGACAATTCCAACTTTACACCACCATCCAGATTCTGTTTACTCTATCAGAAGCACCTCCAGAATATGGAGATATTACAAACCAACTTCTGAAGTGTTGTATAGACTCTCATGCAGATTTTCAGCATTCAACACCACTTTGGAAAAATCACAAGTTCTTTATTCAGCTCCCTTTCAAAAAGAATGAAGATGTGAATGCTATCAAGGCGACTCATCCTGGAATGACTCTAAAGAGTTGAACCTTGCAAGGAAAGAATTCAACCAACTATTAGCACTTGAACTAATTGAGCCCACAAAGTCCAATTGGGCTTACCATGTATTCTACGTCAACAAAAGAGCCAAACAAGTATGAGGGTTCAAACCCTTTATAAGGGTATTGACCGGGGTTCGAACCCGGTATCTTTCAGTTTATTTGAAATTTATCCCCTCCCCTCCAACTAGTACTCCCAACTTATTAAAAAAAATTATTACAAAGCTCTTAACCATTTCCTCCTTGATGATAAGTTCCTTTATCTAAAACTCAAATGCTTTTTTCCAACTCTCTAAAGCCCAAATCTTTTCAAAGTTTGATTTAAAGTTAGAGTTTCGGCAATTGAGAACTTTCCCAGGGATTACAAAGCTCTTATTAAGCTTATTTCCTCTAAAATTCTCTCTCTAAAATTCTCTCTCAACAAACGACCGCCGGCTGCCTTGTTGATTCTTCTCCGGTCGTCTTCTCCGACGAACCTCATGGCGGAGCCGCCATGGCACAAACTATACATCAAATTTCGAACCTCCCATCTATCCTAGCCATCATCCCCGATCATCCACGACTTCGCAACAAATCTCAACGTCATGCCGTCTCGCACCAACGCCCTCCCCGCACCGCACCGGAATCCGCCATGACAAAGATGAAGCTTGCACATGTACCTACAACTTCATCTTTTTCACAGGGGACCATGGTCTCCGGAACACAAACCCTAATTTCCTCATCACCAACGCATGTCGGAGGCGGGCCATTGCATGGGCCCGGTCGGAACTATGATTTTGCCGCACCTCCGGGAGACGCAAGCGGTCACACTCCAAAGACCGCGTTCCTCACGCCCGGGCACCTCTTCCTTCTGCTGATTGACATGGACGTTTCTACCCCCTAAACATGATGCTCCTCCGACGACGCTGACTTCTAACCCGGCGTCAGGCGGCGATCAAAGGCCGATCATCGCACTGTTGTTACCAAGCGTGGTTCCCCCTCGCCCTCCCTTGCACTTGTTGCTCATGGGGCATCTTCCATGGGGGACCACTCCAACCGCCTCCACCAGGCGGCGGTTACTTTGGGGGGGCGCCCACTCTCTTTCCCCCCATGGCCGCTGAATGCCTTGGGGGGACCAGCCCCCCTTTGCCATCCCTTGGGGGGCTGGCTGCTATGTCCACTTCCAAGCCCGCCCCCCCCAGGGGGTGATGACCCCGGGCTACCGTCCGTCCGCCCGGATCCCAAGCGCAGGCCTCCGTCAGAATTCGACTTCAACGACATCCGTTCAAGAATCGAACCTGCGACAATCGGCTCATACTTTGAATGATCAACCCAATTTTGTACAATATTTTGCTAATATTGTTTCAGGTTCTAACCATCCGGAATCCACGTCTCAGGCTCCAGGTAATCATACCTTCTTTCCGACAGTGGTTTCAGGTAAAAATCATTCTATCCCAAAACTGGTTCGTAAAGGTGATTACTATTTTGTTACCATCGACGATAATGTTTACCCAAGATCGTCTTGCTGAATTTTCTTACTCGTTGATTGGAAGGGTTCTTTTAGGAAAAGGTAACAAGCCATGGGCGACTATGCTTTTGTATAAACGCCATCAATTATGGGGTATTAAAAATGATCGAAACTAATTCCCTTAGGCAAGAGATTTTTTGTGTCAAATTGTTTAGTGCGCAGGATCGTTCTCGTGCTCAACAGCGTATTAACTGGACGCTTAACCCTGGTACTATCCGTCTATCTCCATGGGTGCCTGATTTCAACCCTTACAAAGTACAAACTTCAATGGCCAGCGTTTGGGTACGCATTTTTGAACTCGCCTGAATATCGGGACCACAATAACATCATGGGAATTGCGTGCTCTTGGGAATCCAATTCAGATTGATCAAGATTCCTTGGATGGTTCTTTGGGTCATTTTGTTCGGGTTCTGGTGGATATTGACCTATCCAAGCCTTTGGAGGAACACGTTATGGTTGAACGACCGCAAGTGCTCTTTTGTTTCATCACTTATGAAAAACCCGCATTTTGCTCGAGATGTAAGTGTTACGGGGCATTCCAAAGCATCATGTCGTTTTAATAATGTGGGAATCCGACGATGGAAGGGCGCGCTTCACCAGCTCATGGACGTCGCGGGCACGGATACCCGCAGAATTTCTCAGCAGCCGCCGTTCCAGGGGTTCGTAAGGTTTACCGTCTGCTCGGCGAGCAGACAAGGGCAATCTTTGTAGATGACTCAATGGGAACTACGGGTTCGACTATGCGCGCACAAGGTTATCCACCTCGCGCAATAGTCACTTGCCCTTCAGCGTTCATCTTGGTAGTACCTTTGAGGTCCTTGGTTGATCGATTCCCAGGACCAAAGAACCGGCAGATTATCAAGCTGATTACACCGCCAGGAGTCGTCTCCCAAAGCCAAAGCAAGATTTCCAATAAGGAACCGGTTTCTACCATTATGCCCATTACGATTCAAGATCCTTTGGGAAGCCTATTCGTGCGGCCGAGCCGTGCTTTTCGGGATAGCTCCTTGGACTCGGCTAAAGATAGAATTCTCTGGCAGGTTACATCGGGTCGTCCCCACTAGCTCATGATGTCACCATTGTTTTAACGCCCAAAGACCACATGAGATGAATTTCGCAGCCTTCCAAGAGATGGGCCGACACGCAGATGAGGTGGGTCGGTCTCAATCGTCGATTCGGTAGCATATCACACACTGCTTTTACCGTGCGTTCATCACGGTGCCACCCCCTTCATCTCAATGAATTGCATCTTCTCGGAACATCGGGGATTGGGAATGTTGCATCTCGCAATGTTCTTAAGGCTTTATGTCAAAAGCATAAGCCTTTGATTTTGGCTATTTGTGAACCGAAGGTGGACATTTCGACTATTTCCGATTCGTATTGGCGTAGCCTGGGTTTGATTCTAGCGGGTCAAAATTTTCGAGGCAATGGACGGTCGACATTTGGGTTCTTCACGACTCCACAATCTCAATCCTTAACCAGGTTTAGTCTTCTACTCAATGTATCGTTTTCCAAGTTCAATTTGGTGCTTTGATTTTTCACATTGGCGTCACTCATGGGTTGTGTGATTACATTGCACGACGTGAGCTATGGCGGGATTTGAGGAATTTGGGTCTTACCGATCTGTTACTTGTTGGGGATTTTAATGCGGTTTTGGGACATCATGAGCGCTCGCGCAATGATACGCTTTCCCAAGCCTCGTGTCGATTTCGTGGATTTTATGGAGGATTTGGATTGTTTGCGGTGTCCACTACGGGAATTCATTTACTTGGTGCTCACCCCGTAGGCCTCCATCTTTACTTCAGCGAAGTTGGACAGAGCCTCGCCACTTGTCCATTTTTTGCGCCCGCGCGGGATGTAAAGGGTTTAGTTCTTCCTCGCATTGGTTCCGATCACCACCCTATTTTGGTTTCATGCTCTTTGGCCATTAGCAGGGGTCCGGTTCCATTTCGTTTTCAGCGTATGTGGGTTCATCACGATTCATTCAGGGATTTGGTTACAACCTCTTGGGTCTCTCCATGTGACGCGCCCAATCCTTTATTGCATGTCATGAAGAAGCTCAAGCGGTTGAGAAAAGTTATTAAAAATTGGAACATGGATGTGTTTGGGGATGTTAACTGTAAGGTGGATAGTCAGTTGGAGCTTCTTCGTCAGATTCAGGCAGACATTGAGGCATTGGGCTATACCGCCTCTCTCCGAGATAGTGAGTTGGACGCCCAATTAAAGCTCCCGCAGACGTTGCAGTTATAATCCGAATTCCTTAAGCAAAAGGCCCGTACTGCCTGGCTTAAGGATGGGGATCGTAATACAACATTTTTTCACCGGCGTAGCCAGATTCGTAAGGGGCGTGCATGCATTCAGGGGCTTATGGTAGATGGCAGTTACACTGATAATGCTGCTATCCTTGGGGACCACATTGTTTCCTTCTACAAGGATCTATTCACGGATACTGGGAGTTTCGGCTTGGATTTCTCGTTAGTCGACCAGGTTATTACTCCAATGGTTGGAGCGCAGGCGAATGCCACTCTAACAGTCATTCCGTCGGATTTGGAAGTTAAGGAAACAGTTTTTGATATGGATTCTGATAGTTCTCCGGGGCCAGATGGGTTCAATGGGATTTTTTATCGTCATTTTTGGGATGTCATCTCCGCTGAGGTAACTGCTGTCGTTCGCTTTTTCTTCAGCAATTCATCACAACCTCTGGGATTGAATGCAAGTTTCATGGCGCTCATCCCTAAGTCTAAGGATGCGAACGTCATTGAAAACTTCCGTCCGATTGTTATGAGCAATTTCATTTCAAGATCACTTCAAAGATTTTGGCTACACGCTGGGTTTGATTATTGCGGATTATTTATCTCCAACGCAGTTTGGTTTATCCTTGGAAGACAAATTCATGATTGTATTGCCATGGTATCCGAAGGGTTCAATGTCTTACAGGTCGCATGGATTGAATATGATCCACGAAAATAGATATCCGCAAGGCCTTTGACACATTAAGGTGGGATTTCTTGCTACATGTCTTGCACCGTTTCGGTTTCTCGAGAGATCTTTGTGCATTGGGTGGAGGTGATTTTTCGGTCATCCAGGATATCTGTCTTTGTTAAATGGGACTCGGTGGGCTATTTTCCATGTTTCGAGGAGTCGACAAGGGGATCCTTTATCACCACTATTGTTTTGCATTGCGGAGGAAGTCCTAGGGCGGCTTATTGCAATGGCGATGGAACTGTCTCGGTTATCTTCATTCATGGCGCCAAGGGAGATAGTGTTTCCTTCGTCCATCTTATATGGCGATATTGTCATCATGTGTGGGGCGTCTTCTACTAATGCCCGGTCTTACTTCAGATTCTTACACATTATGCGGATATCTCGGGCCAAGTGTTTAAACTATAGAAATCGAAGGTTTACTTTGGTTCGCAGAGTTTCGTCATATGTACGTGACGAGTGCAACACATTTTGGGGATCCATCCGGGGGTGTTCCCACTTTGTGTATTTGGGCGCTCCAATCTTTAAGGGCGCTCCAAAGGTTGCGATTTACAACCGATCTTTGATAAGATTATCCTCAAATTCAGACGATGGAAAGGTTCATCTCTTTCCCTTTGCCGGTAGAGTTTGCCCAGTTAACTCGGTGATCACTAGCTCTTTTGTGCACACCATGATGGTTTATAAATGCCGGCTCGTTGCTAAAACAAATGGAAAAGGCCATGCGCAACTTCATTTGGACGGGGATGTGAATGCTAAGGGAAAGGTGGTGGTCAATTGGGACAGATCGCACGCCCGGGCGTATGGGCCGGGCAGGCGTGCGATCTATTGTGGTTGCCAACAAGGCCTTCTTAATGAAACGGGTTGGAAGGTGTTGAACTCGGACTCGGTGGTTTCGAGAACCATCGAGACAACGATACTTTACAAGGAATGGGGATATTCGGCGGTCCTTTATTCCTTCTTCCATCTAGCCGGGATTAAACCCGCATTTTCGATTGCTTGAATAATGTTCGCTAGATCCCAGGGGCAAATTCGAGGTATTATTCTGGATTGACAATTGGTTGGGATACTCTATGCGCATGCAATTGGTATTCCGAAAGGACTATAGATACTTATTTCATCAGCGCATTTCCGACTATTTTTATGATTGGACCTGGCACTTCACTCTCGCTTTCGCGGAGGCCTATTTGGATATGGTCCATGACATTGTGCGCGTCTCGATTGCTTCGATCACGCGAGATACACGTGTTTGGTTGATCTCGGAGGATGGCTCGGTTACCTCGGCGCTTACAACCATCTTCGCCCCAAGAGACCCGGTCAAATGGGCTCTTGGATTTGGTCGCAACATATCCCGAAATAGAGATCGGTGGTTGCATGGAGGGCCATACACAACCGACCATTGGCTGTCAGGATTCTTTACGAGCTAGGGGAGTTTTTATGCCCTTCGGTTTGTGTTCTTTGTAGGAATCGGAGTAATCGGTTGATCATTTATTTGTCTCTTGTGCTTTTGCAGACATATATGGGCGCCGGATCTTCCACACTTTTCAAGTTCACCCTTTTTTGGACATATAGCCTTAATGAGTTAATGGTGCGGCTAATGACTTTTCATTTTAGTGACCAGATCGCTTTCCTCGGCGGGTGGCGATACTTTCTTGCATCCGGCTCATATGGCATATCAAACGAATTGATTTTTCACAACAAAATCAATACCCTGGAGGCGGCGCGATCATTCATCTACAAGTACTCATTGTAGAATCATCATCATTGGATCGGGGTTGCATGAACAATGATCAACAATACTTATTTATCTTGCACGGATTGCGAGTTCATGGTAGGGCTAGACAAGCTCCAAGGATCGTTGAGGTTCTTTGGCAAAAGCCCCTTCCGGCCTGGATAAAGGTAAATACAGATGGCGCGCCCTCAGGGCGCGGGAAGGCTAACCGCATCCGGTGTTTTCCAAATCTGTAGATGCTTCTTTCGAGGGTGCTTTGTTCACCATTGTGGATCGGGGGTATGCATTTGAAGCTGAATTGATGGCAGCAATGTGCGCGATCCAAAGTATGCATTTGCTAAGGGTTGGACACACCCTACACCTCCTAAGCCATCGAAGCATCGGGCGCCACACCCTACACCTCCTAAGCCAAATGGATCTCGTAGTATCACATTTTTTCGAGAAGGCAATCGGGTTGCGGATATTCGAGCAAGAAGACGGACAGCAGACATATGGTGGGCGTCCCGCCCACTGAGCTATTACACTACCTCACTGATGACTATGTTGGTCAATCCAACTATAGGTTTACTACTTAGTGCGCTACTGCTTCAGGATTCTTTTCCATTTTTAGGCGCCTACTGTTTCCTAGGGGGTACTCTTTTTCCTTCCAAGGGTTTTTCCCACAATGGTGGGCTTTACCTTGGAAGGTTTTAACGAGACCCCAACCATTCAGCCATTTGGTCGGCTTGTGACCATTTATTTTGGATTTTGATATTATTTCCAGGGTTCTCTTTGGTTACCTGATCAGCCTGTGATCAGGACTACTCTTTTTCATTTTTATATATATATTCGAACTTATTCAAAAAATTGAGAACTGTCCCAGAGGATAGATATAAAACTATTTTTTGCCTTCTTACACCCCAATACCAATGGACAGTCATACCATTTGGTTTTAAGGTTGCATCCTCCTTACTCCAAAAAGCAATGACCCAACTTTGACCCTATCATACATACCACCCTAATCTACATTGATGATATCTTATTGTTCTCATCAAACAAACAAGATCATGAGGTTTTGCTACACCAGTTCTTAGATATTGTTTAGTCACATGGCATCATGCTGTCTGAAAAGAAGAGCTCTATCGGTCAAACAAATATTGAGTTTTGGGAATGAAAATAATCGATGGAAAGTATCAACCTAGTCCGCACATTGCTCGGGCATTGAAAAAGTTTCAAATGAAAACTTGTCAATCAAAGAGATTCAACAATTCCTTGGTATTGTTAATTATATCGAGATTTCATTAGGATTGCTCCAAATACACTTACCATCTTTCAAAGATGCTCAAGAAGAGTGCTCCACCATGGGGATCATCCCATACCAGAGCGCTTCAACAACTTAAGCAAATATGTCATAAAACTCGGCCATTGAAAATATCAAGTACATGGCAAAGGATTCACCGAGACCGATACTAGTGATGAATATTGGGGAGCCATTTTGCTTGAAAAAGAAGATGGGAAAATCATTTATCGTGGACATGCAAGTGGACGGTTTAAAGATTCCAAGAAGCATTACCATGTTGTCTACAAAGAAATCATTGTTGTAAAGAATGGGATCAAGAAGTTTGAATTTCATCTTATTGGTCACCATTTCATAATCCATATGGATAATACATCATTTCCACAATTATGGAGCTCAACAAAAAGGGTGTTCCAGGAGAAACAATTTTTGAGATTTAAAGATTGGTTTTCCAAGTATCGATTTCTGATTCAACATATTAAAGGAAATCACAATCTTGTTCCGGATTATCTTTCCATATCATAGCCATACAACTAGTATTGTCAAAAGGTATTTTCCCAACTATATTAATGGCATATCCCGAAGGCCAATTCCCCTTCCCCCAACAAAAAAAAAAACACCTTTCAAGGACCTAAGTGATTTACAAATTTATGCAAAATATTTCATTTTTTATCACTTAGCCAAATTTGTTGTTCAAGTTAATCTCCCTTCGATAAGGCATGTTTTTATCCGATAAACCTTTCTATGGGATGCTTATCATTTCCACCACTACTCCTATTCCAAAAGATGGCCTATGGTATTTGTGGTGTCTTTCCACTTTTCTTGAATGGCATGACAAGATTCAAAATTGGAAAGAAATGTTACAAGCAGAAGTAGATCGGAACAAAGATGTCCTAGATTTATATATTGTCATGGTCTTACACCGGTATTTCACAATGGAAAAAGGGTACCGATTTATTTTTTGAATAAATTCGAGAATATATATAAAAATGAAAAAGAGTCGTCCCGATCACAAAGCCGATCAGGTAGCCAAAGAAGAAGCCTGTAAACAACATCAAAGCAGATAACATAATGGTCACAAGCCGACAGATGGTGAATGGTTAGGGCCTCGTTAAAACCTTCCAAGGTAAAACACACCCTTGTGGGAAAAATCCTTGGAAGGAAAAAGAGTACCCCATATGAAAGTGCGCCCAAATAATGTATGCGATGCACTAGCTAGCAAACTGTCAAACCTATAGTTAGATTGGCCAACATAATCCTCGAGTGAGGGATGGGATAATAGCCGGCCGGGGCGTCCCCCACCATGTATCCTCGTGCGACGTCTTACTAAGAATATCGGCTACACGGTTGCCTTCCCTAAAGATGTGCGAGACCACGAAATTCATCTGAGAAAGAAGGTGAAGGGTGTACCGCCACCTACCCAAATGGCGCCAAGGCACTCCCGTCGATCTCTTCCGCAAAGAACTCCACTACATAGACCGAGTCCGATTCGGCTATAGTTGATGCCACCCCTTCGAAAAAAAAAGCATATTGTATGGCTCGCATAGCCACCGCTAACTCCGCCTCAAAAGCGAAACCCAATCCGGCGTTCCACAAAGCAACCCCGAAAGAATCCCCTACAGTTGCGAAAAACCCCGGAGGCCGTTAGGCGACCAGGCGCCCCCGTAGCGCTTCCGTCTGTGTTCACTTTAGTCCATCCCGGCAAAGGCTTCTGCCATGTAACCCGCACAATCTTTGGGCCTGTCTAGGACGCCCGGGAACCCGTAGACGGCGGAGAATGAGAAGGTCCTTTGGTCATTATGCATGCAACCTCTGTCCAAAGAAGAAGACTCTAGAATAAGAACACGGAGGCGTAGGATGGCCGCCTCTAGTGTCCGGATCTTGCCATGAAAGGTCAAGTCATTTCGGATCCGCGGATGAGCCAAATGCAGGATAATATGGCTACCCGCCAAAAAAAAAAACCCGCTCACCGAAATGAAAACCCATTAAACGCACGAGTAAATTCATTAAAACCGTAAGCCCAAAAGTAGTGAATATCAAATGAATCGAAAATCCACTTCCATAGGGCTCTGCAAAAGCACATGAGACAAATAAATGATCAATAGATTCCGATCAGACAACAAAGAACACAAACCGAGGGGCCGTGAAGGAACCCCGAGGACGCAAGACGCCCAAATCGCGCATTCGATTATGAATGGCACGCCAAGTCACAATCGATCGTCTTTAGGAATATTATGTGACCAAATCCAGAACCCCATTTCACCACAGGGGGAATGGGGGCGCAAATAAGAGTAAGCCGCCTTTCAAGAAACAATCCCATCATCGGAGTGAATCCATGCACGCGTCCGCGAATCCGGGCGATGGGAATTCTAACAATATCTCGAACCATATCCAAATAAGCCTCTATAAATGATAGGGTGAAATGCCAAGTCCCATCGTAAAAGTAATCCGAGATGCGCTGCCGAAATAAATATTTGTACTCCTGCGGAATACCAATCCTATCTGCAATGGTGTAACCCAACCAATTATCCAGCCAGAATGAAATGTTGGAGTTGCATCCAGAATCTAACTGGTGATCCTCCAACAACCCGTCGAGCCCGGCCTAATCCCCTCTCCAGATGGAAGATGTGATATACGAATTACGAGGAGAACCCTCCGAGGTGAAAAATCATTTTCTGGAGGATGTGTAGACCAAAGAGTTTGAAGTCATAATCTTCCAACCCATCTTCATAAGGAAGGCATTGTTGGCGACCACGATGGAACGGACGCCCAAGCCTCCTTCCGCCCGAGGCATACAACAAATGACTCGATTAACCACCACCGAACCTTTAGAGTTCACATTCCCAGTCCAGATGAAATTACGCATGGCCGTTTCCATTTGCCGAAGCAATGTTCTAGGCCACTTATATACCATCATAGTATGCACGAAGGAGCTGGTAATCACCGAATTCACCAAACAAATGCGACCAGCAATAGATAGAGAAGACCCTTTCCACCTCCTGAACTTAAATATAATTTTGTCGAACATGGGCTGCAGATCCGCAACCTTTGGCACCCCTTTGAAGATAGGGCGCCTAGATATGTCGTGAGGGTAGGCGCCTAGATGCATCCCCCGTAATCATCTAAATACGACCTCGCACATAAGTAGAAACCCGGCTACCAACATAAACCTTAGACTTATTTGGATTGAAAATCTGCCCCGAAATGTCCGCATAAAGATTGAGCACCTGAATAATAGAACGTGCATTGCTCGTGGATGCCCACACATAATCACAATATCATCCGCATACATCATCGATGGAGGTAAGACAATCTTCCTACGCGCCATGAAGGCCTGAAGGTGGTTGCTCCTCACCGCTTCCTCCAATAACCTCGCTCGAACCTCCGTGCAATACAAAAGAGAAGGGGTGATAACGGATCCCCTGTCGACCCCACGAAAAGCAAGAGAAATAACCCACCGGTGACCCATTCATAAGGACCGAAAGTCGGATGATTGCAGGATAATCTCAATCCGGTGAATGAACACCTCGGAGAAGCCAAAGCGACGCAAAACGTGTATTAAAGAAAACCCCAATGAATCGTATCAAAAGCTTTGCGGATATCAATCTTAAGAATCATGTTTGTATCACTCCGCCCCCGCAAAATGTTAAATCCCTCTCGAAACCAGCGCAATACGATCATGAATCTTACCGGGATAAATCCAAACCGAGTTGGAGACAAGTACGAAGATATGATGGCGCCCTGACGAGAAGCCAGAATCTTCGTGATAATTTTAAAGAGAAAATTACTCATTATAATCGGCCTTAAGTCCTCCACCGCATTCGCCTCCTTTGTTTTAGGGATGAGTGCCATGGCGGCATTCACCGTCGGAAAAGGAGGCCGAATAAAGAAATAACGGACCGATGCCAACACCTCATCGACACAATGTCCGAAATGCCGATAGAATCTCCCATCGAATCCGTCCGGCCCCCGTGCACTATCCAAACCCATATCAAAATCGCTCTTTAACTCCTCGGAAGCCGGGAAGGAATGGCAACAAGAGCGCATTATCAATTGTAGTGATGGTAGGTGAAATCAATGGTCAACCAAAGTATAATCCGAATGGGTCCGCCTCAGATCGCAAAAAGGGTTGTGTAAATGAGACAATATGGTTAGCGAGGGTCCCCGGATCCTCCGTGAAAGTACCGTCGACCATCAAACCTCGAATCCTGTGACGTCCGCTTCTAATGGCGGACGATGAAAGAATGCGGTGTTCCGATCACCATCTTTTAACCATGCGGGAACGGATTTCGTGAAGAAAATCCGACCGCATGAGCAATGTACGAGAGAGCTCATCTGCGCCTCCAATTCCATGTCCCTCGGCTCCTCCGTGAAACCCTGATGAATATCGCCTTGAATCGCGGACCTTTTCCATCCGATAATCCACCGACGATTAACATCCCCAAAAAACCTCCTTGTTCCATATCTTAATCGTCTGTCTCAACCTCTTGAGTTTCCACATGACGCGTTGGGGTGGGTCGGGCGACGAGTAAGGGAGAGCCCAAGAGGCAAAGAACATACCCCGGAAAAAGAATCATGATGAATCCACATACGCCTGGAATCGAAATGGAGAAGGTCCTTGGAGATGGAGGACGAACATGAGACCAAAGATGGGGTGGTGATCCGAGCCAATGCGCGGAAGGACAAAGCCCTTAGCAACTTGCCAAAGATTGAAAAATGGGCCATTGCCGTGGCTCGATCCATTTAGCTGAAGAAGAGCTAGAGGCCTTCGAGGGGAGCACCAAGTAAACAAATTTCCCGAAGTCGGCACAAAGAAATAGCCTTGCATCCTCCAAGAAATCCCTAAAATCTTTGCAAGAAGCCCGGGATAAAGTACGCGTGCGAGCGCTCATGATGACCCAACACAAAGATTGAAATCCCCAATAAGAAGCAGATCAGTAAGACCCAAATTCCTCAGCTCCAACCAAAGTGCACGCCGAGAAACATGATCACACAAACCATGAGCAAAACCAACATGGAAAACCAAAGAGCCAAATTGAATTTGCAGTAATAATACACGAGAAGAGGACCAAACCTGATTAAGAACCGAGACGTTGGCATCACATAGGACCCAAATATCCGGGCGTCCGTTCGCACTTAAGCTCTGAGCAGCGAAACTGAGTCCCAAGCTAGTCCAGTAAGAATCCGAAATGGATGAAATGGCCACCTTAGGTTCACAAATGGCTAGAATAGAAGGTTTATGTTTGTGACATAAAGCCTTAAGAACATTGCGAGAAGCAATGTTCCCAATCCCCTGATATTCCGAAGATGCAATTCATTGAGAAGGCGGCGCGGGAGGAGGTGCCCGTGTCGTGTGCACGGTGAATACAAAGCGTATGGTGTGTTGTGGAATCGGGTGTTGAGAATTGCCAACCTCATCAAAGATAGTCGCCCATCTCTTAGAAGCCGCAAAGATCATCTCACGTGGTTCGTGTGCTCTTGTTCTATAGTAATGTCATGGACCGGTGGCGAAGGGCCGGACGCAACGCTTTTGAGAATTCTCGATTTAGCCGAGTCCAAGGAGTGTCCCGGAAGGCGGCCGAGAGCTCGTATTGGCTTACCCAAAGGATATTGTACTTGTGATAGGCATAATGGTGGAAATCGGGTCGGTGGTGGAGGAAGTGGCCGTGGGAGACGCCCCTAGTTGGGTAATGTCCGAAAATCGGTGACATGTGGGTCCTAAGAGTCGACTAAGCCAAGCACTTCAAATGTGTTGTCATGACTAAATCCGTGGGGCGAGTGACAATGGCGCGTGTGTAGGGATCCGACGCGCGTCGTAGAGGTCATTTTTCCCATTGAGTCATCAACGGTTTTCCCTTGTCTTTGCCGGGGACGATAAATTTTCCGAACACGTGAACGCCCCCCGTTGTGCGAAGTTTTGACGAGTATCCGGCGCCCGTGATCGATCGGGGCTTGGGCGTGAAGCTCGCCTTCCACGCTAGATTGCCCGCATTGTTAAAGCGACATGAAGATGGTGAATGTCGTAACGCTTACACTACGCCGAACAAAACTCGGGAGTTTTTCATAGCCAACAAACGAAAGAGCACTTGCGGTCGTTCAACCATAATATGTTCCTCCAATGGCTTGGAGAGATCAATATCCACGAACTCGAGACAAAATGACCCAGAGAACCATCCAGAGAACGCCGATCAATCTGCAAAGGATTCCCAAGAGCACTAGCGATCCCCATAATGTTATTCGGGTCCCAGTATTCGGACTAAGTTCAAAAATATGCACCCAAACGCTGGCCACCGATGTTTGCACCTTATAAGGGTTGAAGTCAGGCACCCATGGGGATAGACGGATAGTCCGGTGATTAAGCGTCGATTAATGCATTGTTGAGCCCGAGAACGGTCTCAAGCAAAACAATTTGACACAAAAATCCCTTTCCCAAGGGAATTAATTTCGATCATTCTTAATACCCCATAATTGAGATAGGCGTTTATGCAAAAGCATAGTCGCCCATGGTTTATTACCTTTTCCTAAAATAACTCTCCCAATCAACGAGTAGGAATATTCAGCGAGACGTTGTTGGTAAACATTGTCATCAATGGTAACGGAGTAATAATCACCTTTTCGAACCGGTTTGGGGATAGAATGATTTTGGCGAAAACCATTGTGGAAAACAAAATAGGATTACCCGTGGCCTGGGGCGTGGAATCCAGATTATTGGTACCGCAACTATTTTAGCAAAAGAATACTCAAAGTTGGGATTAGCATTAGGTTTATGAGCCGAATGTCGCAGTTCTTGTTCATGATTGGATGACGTTGAAGCAGGATTCCCGCATGTCATTGCGCGTTCTTGGAATCGAAAGATGTGGGCCCGTGGGCGGAGGAACATGCGGAGGGTGGAGAGGGGCCGGGGGTCATCACTCCCGGGGAGGGGCGGCCAGGAGGAGGGGTGAGTGGTTGCCCCCCCAGGCAGATGGGGGGGGCCCCCCGGGGCAGCGGCCATGGGGTAAAGGATGCAAAGGATGCGGGCGCATCCCCTTTTCCCCAACCACCGGGCGTTGCGTGGTGTCCGCATCGTGGGGACCGCCGAGGGTCAGCACGCTACGGGGAGAGATGGTACGAGGTACAAGTACGAGGAAGCCGGGGCCGCCGCCACGTCTTGCGCGGGCGCCGCGAGGGCCCGGGGTGCGTTGGGCGTGCATGGTTGTTGCAAAGAAGGTGGTGGCGCCTGCAAGTTGAGGACCGTGTGACGACGCCCGAGGAGTGATGGAGGGAGGCGGAGGACGTTCGTGGAGCATGGGTTGGGATGAATTCGATGGCATCCCATAAGCGGCGAAGGATACACGCCCCGTTGACAAAGACTTACCGTCGATGGATTGTGCGAACATGGAAGAGTAGGGCGTGCATGGTGTTGTTCAAATTCGAGGTTAAACCAGAGAGCTCCGGGCGAAGCCATGTCCGGCACGGCCGGAGGAGAGGGGACGGGGCGTACAAACCGTACTCAAGAGAGAGAAGAGAGAAAAACCCCTGAATCTCAAATCAATATTCAATATCCCCTCTCGGCGGTAGTTTTTGTAACTATCCCTTCTATTTTAGCAAAAGAATACTCAAAGTTGGGATTAGCATTAGGTTTATGAGCCGAATGTCTTTGACGTAAAAGGGTACCGATTTATACCGACATCTTTATATTTCAAATGGAATGTTTTATCAGGGAACAATCACCAACCACCAAGATGAGGTTAATGAATTATGCATGTATCTCCTGGTTTTAAAAAGCTTCCACCAAACCCACCTAGACCTAGGAGCCTATATATACATCACTCGTGATAGATCCATATGTTGAAGAACCGCAGTCGAGTGACCAACAAGAAAATCAATAAGATACTCGGATGATCGAGCCAAACTCCCAAGACTAGTGGCTTGTTGAAGATGAAGACATAGATTGGACAACTTTGGATTGTTTTGGACATAACCCTGGTCAAAACAATACTACGACTACCATTACAATCCATGTTGAAAGGATGATGTCAACATGGTATAGGTGTCCTTATAATGGACACGTGTCGCCTTTTAATAATAAGTGTTCTTTTAGTGGACAAATGTTAGTTTATGGTTGTAAGTGTCTCTTTCTTGGACACATGTTAGTTTCTTATCCTTGTAATGTAGCATGTGTGTCGTTTGTTATTTTAAGTGTCCTTTTAGTGGACACATGTCAGTTTGGTGTTGTAAGTTTCCTTCTAAGGGGAACGTGTCAGCTAGTTATTGTAAGTGTCCTTTTAGTGGACATGTGTCAGTTTCCTATTTAAGGTGTCCATGCAGGTGACGTGTGTACATGATAGGTAGACGTTAGTGGACAAATGTATAGTTCTCATGAAGAAGGTCTAAGAAGGCAACGCGTGTCTAGCAGAGGTGTCGTCTTATAAGAGGGACACATGTCACTTTCTTGTTTTGTACATAAGGCCTATTTTTTTGAATAATTCAAAAAAATGTAATAAAAATGAAAAAAAGTACCCTAATCACAAGCCGACTAGGTAGCTTATGTTAATAAGTCAAAAATAAAGGTGGGGCCTCGTTAAAACCTTCCAAGGTAAAACCCACCCTTGTGGGAAAAACCCTTGGAAGGAAAAAGAGTACCCCAATAAATAATTCAGAGTGATAGGACCCATATTAGTCGCCCATAAAATAACAAATAAACAATGAAACACCGGGCTAGCTAACAAATCTGTGCTGAGACTGACCAACATAATCATCATTGAGAAAATTAACAATACTCGCCGGAGGACTATCCCACCATGTGGCCGATTCATAAAACTTGCTGAGACAATCCGCCATTCTATTACCTTCCCGATAAATGTGAGAGACCACAAACTCCATCTTAGAAAGCAAATGAGGCGTGTGCCACCATCTATCATGGAAACGCCAAGGGACCAAACCTGGCATGCTGAATAAATGCACAACATATGTCGAGTCTGACTCCAACCACAATTTATGCCAGCCCTTGTTGTAAGCGAAAGACATAGCCATCGCCGCCAGAAGCTCGGCCTCGGAAGCATAACCAGTACCACAATGCTCAACAAAACATCCCCCAAAAAAACCTTTGTGCATGTGGAAAACCCCAGCAGCCGTGCAAGAGCTCGGAGGACCCAGAGCACAACCATCCCCTATTCACCTTAATCCAACTACGTAGGGGTAAGTGCCAGTCAACCTGCACAATTCCAGGGGCCTTACGAGGATGCCCCATCACTTGCAATGGTTTAAGGCAGAGTAAGTCCTCCTGGGTGTTATTCATGCAACTTTGATCCAGTGAGGCGGATTCTATGATAAGGGACTGAAGCTGGACCAAGGCCGCCTCCGTCGCTCAATTCTTGTCATTGAAAATAACTTCATTGTGAATATGCCAAATTAGCCAAATACAAGAAATAATGGTAGCCCACCATAAGAAACGAGTTGATCACTCATTCGAACATTGAGAACCCGTACAAGAAACTCATTAAAACTTTGAGTCGTATGAAAGTGAATCTCAAACAACCGGAAAATCCAAGACCGAGAGAGCTCCTACAAAAGCACACGAGGCAAAACATGGTCAATAGAGTTAGAATAAAAGTGGAATAAACAGCAAATCGAAGGTGCGATGAACCTCAAGTCTAAGAATATCCGGGACAAAGCAAGATGATTATGAATAGCCCGCCGGACGGTGATGGATCGTTTGTTTAGGGATATGAGACGACCAAATCCAGTACCTCATTGAACTTTTGGAAGAGAAGGACATATGTGATTATAAGAGGTCTTAGAAGAAACCTCCCCATCCAACAAATGAGTCCAAACACATTTATCAAAAGAGTTAGGCGTCATCAAATATCGAACAATGTCCGAACAATATCCGAGATAAGCCTCCACAAAAGAGATAGTAAAATGTCGGTGTCATCAAAGAAGAAATCGAGATGCTCGGCCGGTCATACAACCAAAATAACACATGTGATTCATATATTGGAATCCATCTAGAGTTTGTCATACAATCCTCACCATCGGTCCGAGGCCAGCCCAAATCGAAGAAGGTAAAAAGAAATGTCGAATGGAACCACCAGCCAAGAAAAACGACGACGAAGGGTGGTGAAAACCATGGAATTGGAAGTAAGAACTTTCCATCCCATTTTCATCAAAAAGCCTTATTAGCAATAATAATTGGAGCACCCCAAGGCCACGCTCCTTACGCGATATACAATATTTTCCCCAATTAATCGCAGAATGAACCTTCGTAAGAATGTCCCTGGTCCAAATAAAATTACGCATAGCCTTTTCCATATCCTTAAGCATGGAAATCGACCATCTATATATAAGTATACTATGAACAAAAGAACTGGCAATAACCGGATTAATCAAACAAATACGCCTTGCCATGGATAAAGAGGTATCTTTCTAGCGTTTAAATTTCAGCAAAATTTTATCAAAAATAGGCTGCAAGTGGGCGGCTTTGGGCGCCCCTTTGAATATGGGGACACCAAGGTAGGTGGTGGGGAGACTACCCATGGTAATTCCTATAATTTACTGAATCCTACCCTGAATATATGAAGAGACTCAAGTGCCAAAGAATACCTTAGATTTCACCAGATTAAATGCCTGCCCAAAAATGGAGGCTTACTAATTAAGAATCTGAAACACACGATGGGCATTAGAAGTGGATCATTCACAAAGAATCACAATATCATCATCATAGAGAATACAGGGGAAAACAATCTATCTCAGCGCCATGAATGGAGTAATAATCTGCTCTGAAATAGAAAAGGCCAGAGCATGAAACTTTTTTAAGATTCTAGTGACAAGGAATCTGCTGAGGGAACCATGAAACCCTGAGTGTTGACATCTTCAATGGACACGCTTTCGGTATCCATCTGTGACCAAGTCATGGAATCTCGCAAATTCACCGTCCTTTCTTCTTCTCTACAAAGATTCTCCTTGGTATATCCCTGCTACAAAAATTCTCATGGAAGTACAATGTTAAGCATGGCATCCGTGTATGCCATGTCCCCCGCACAACTACCTTTTTACGCTTGTCGGGTCATAGGCTCCATCCCCAAGGCCTTGATTAGGGTTCCAATTATTAATTCCTTTCATTGAGACGATGTAGGGATAACCCCTCACTCAAGTAAGCCTCCTCGCTACCGTGAATGTCGGAATTCATGTGACTCAGCGCTATCCCCTCCGCAAAATCGGCACCATTGAATATGCGGATTCGATCGCTATCTACGCTCTCACATCGCTAGGGTTCCCCGGTGTCTTTGCTCACACTACTATCCGCTGCTACTTCATACGGTGGGATTTTGAATCAATCTTCATGTTTTAAGTCTTCCATGCATGATGTTCGGGTTTACTTTTTTTTGATAAAGTGATCGATATATAAAAAAAGAAAAGATAGTCTGCTTACAAGCCAAGCAGCTAGCATAAACCAAAAGTGAAATGCCTCAAAGTTCGATCAAAAGAAACTTAATGAAACTGCTTACAAGCCAAGCAGATAGCCAACATTGGGGCCTCGTTAAAACCTATCAAAGTAAAACCCAGAGGGAAAAACTTTGATAGGAAAAAGAGTACCCTTAACTATGTAAACCGAAATGAAATCGCCGCTCTTGTCTTCATTCAACTCAGTGACAATCGACTCAGGAATCGTGTATGACCACTCCAAGGGGACGTCCATCTTAGAAAGTTTATCCGCTACTTTGTTGCCCTCCCTGTAGATATGTGAGACTCTGAACTCCATGTGAGAGATATAGTGAAGTGTCATCCTCCATCTAGCTAAGAACTTCCATGGTACCTGAAGAGATCTTGTTTCAGAACCCGCATACATACGTTGAGTCCGATTCTAACCACAACTTGATCCATCCTCGCTAAACGCTCGAAAGATGCCCGCCGCCATACATCCGCCGGTGCTCTCGCGCACATCCATCCGTATTCACCTTCATCCATCCTGGTAATGGAGGGTACCATCTAACGTGCTTGATGACAGGTGGTGGTTTTGGCCTTCCATGTACAGATAGCCTTCTTAAGCATAAAAGATCATAAATCGAGTTGGACATATAGTTGCAATCTTTGGTTGCTGATTCCATGATGAATGCCTTAACCAAAATGATAGCGGCCGTGTGAAGGGGTCTAACGTCCCGAATATCCATTCATTGCGTGCGTGCATGCCAAATAACCCAAATAGTCGAAATGATAGCCGTTTTCCAGAGTGAAGCAAGCTGCGGACTGAAACGTTGTTGAATAGCCCAAACATAAAAATGATTCACGCCTCCATTAAGTGGCATTTGCACCTCGAAAGCGTCTTGAATCCATTCCCAAATCGCCAAAGCAAACCGACACCGTGTGAATAAATGGTCAATCGACTCGAATCTGCGTAGCATAATGAACAAGTGTGGGACCCCAAGATCCACGAATGTTATCAAGAACAGTAGTCGATTATGAATTGATCGCGAAATGATGATTGATCTTCTCAACGGAATGTGTGAAGACCAAATCCACTTACCCCATTGAACCTCCGGGAATTGATTACGAGCCAAAGTGTAAGCCTCCTAGAGAGGATACGCCCCTCCTTAGAGTGAACCCACACACGCGTCTGTCCGTCGAATGCGGGGCAATCGGAAAATTAAGAATATCAATGACAACCCCCGTATACTCCACAATGAATTCCTCAAGAAATGCCACACCCCATTATAAAAGTAATCCGAAGGTATTCGTAATATTGAAACAGATGAGGCGGAATACCAATGCGATCCGCAATTGAGTAACCTAACCAGGTTATCCAACCGTAATCGAACTCCGATCTTTCCCGGAATCCAGCGTGATTGGGAAATCAGCTCCAAGACCACCGGCACACGATCCCGACCAAATCGACGATCCAATATATGCCATTTGGGCCCACCATTGAAATATCTATGCCGCAAAATCTCGAAAACCATAGACTAGATTGAAGCAACTTCCATGCAGCCTTCATAAGAAATGCTTTATTAGCCGCCACCAGAGATCGAACTCCCAGTCCTCCTTCCTCTTTAGGTGCACAACACCCGCCCGATTCATCACACCGCACCTTTCTTATTAATATCACTGCACGAGATAAAATTTTTCATAGCCTTTTCCATTGATTTGAGCAATGTCCTCGGCCAATGATATACAAGCATCGAGTGAACATACGATCTAGAAATGACAGAATTAACAAGAGTAATGCGACCAGCCATCGATAAGGACGTACCTTTCCACCTTTTAAATTTGGACAAAATTTTATCATGTGTAGCTGGAAATATCTTATTTTGGGCGCCCCTTTGAACAAGGGGACTCCTAAATAAGTGATGGGAAAAGCGCCACGCGTGTCTGGGCAGATGATTCTCGAACTCTTCTCATAATCCGAATAGGCGTATTGTCACGGAAATAGACCTTCGTCTTCTCGGATTAAATTGCTGGCCAGAGATGCGCCCATAACTAGTCAAAATATGTTTAATATGATGACAATTCTCCCAAGAAGTCGCTTTGTCATGATAAGAATATCATCGCATATAGTAAACACGGAGGAAGACCGAAATTGCGGGTAGTTTTAAATGGAGCAATATATCCTATTTGAATAGCCATATCAAATGTACGCGCTTAATACGTCTTCCGCCGCACGTAAAAGAAGGAGAGATAGAGGGTCTCCTTGACGGACTCCCGAGTGCATCGAAATATCCCTCCAGGACCCCATTTAATAGAATTGAAATCCTTGCCGAGTTAAAAATCGATGTCACCCAACTCAAGAACCCCGATCGAACCCCATACGTCGAAGCACGTGGTAAATAAAATCCCATCTCAATGTATCGAAAGCTTTTCTAATGTCCACCTTAAGAATCATATTCGGCGTACTAGAGCGATTAAGAAGACAGTTAACTCCTTCCGATGCCAAGGCAATGCAATCATGGATTTGTTTTCGGAATAAAGCCAAATTGCATACCATGCACATGCTCTTTCAAAATATCCCCAAACAGGACGGCTAAGATCTTAGTAACTATCTTGAACAAGAAGTTACTTAAGATAATTGGCACAGACTCCTCCACACGAACATCGTTGTTGTTCTTGAATTAAAACCATATAGCTAGAGTTACATCCTTTAGGGCGATGTGGCAAAATGTCCGCAGCCGATAATATCCCAACAAAGCTATGATAGAAGTACCCCCAAAACCATCGGCCCTGGAGCACTATCGGACTCAAATTAAAAACGACTTCCTTAATCTCATCATCGTAGGAATCGAACACAACCTCGGAATTTTCCTCCCGAATTACCGTTTGGTGAACCACATTGTCCACCATGGAATAATCAAGCATTACCGTTATCCGATTCCGCAAAAAGTTGTTCATAATATTGGATGATGTGGTTTTTGATGCTGTTGATCATCGTCATTTGCCCATTTGCAAGCATATGGGTGACATGGCTACGAGACCTCTTGGCGCGTAATTTCCGATGAAAAAACTCGATGTTACGATCACCATCCCGCAACCATCGTGTTCGGCTTTTCCGCCGCAACAACTCATATTGTTCATAAGCGGTGATTAAGATCATTATGTAAATCAAGCTCTATTTGAATAATGTTGTCGAGAATACCCAAATGCGGAGATGTGAGATTGAAAATCCGTAAGTTTTTGCTGCACTTCCTCAACCTGTCGATTAACATCTCCAAAAACGTGTAGTTCCTTTGTCAAAGAATGGACCGTAATCTTTTAAGTTATTGCATAACACGGGCCATAGGATGATTGTTTGGACACTCCATCCCCCCATGAGTCAGCCACCACTTTTTTAAAACCTTCGTGATGGAGCCACATTGATTGAAAACGAAATGGAGCCGCCGAAGGAGGTGTAGAAAATTGCATCTCAAGATAATAGGATTATGATCTCGAGGCCAAACCACCATAGTATGCCACAGATTCATGAACCGATTAGTGGCCAAAATCCTATCCAACTTCGCTTGAATTAGACCCCTTGCCGGCCTAGGAAAATACCCCATGTATAGTCGTTCCCTACCATTGGAACTGAATGAGATTGTTGTCATCAATAAATATTTTAAACTCCCCGCATGAAATGTCGTGGATCCGAGCTCCACCCTGTCGTTCATGAGCTCCCAGAATGGCATTAAAATCCCCCACCATAACCAAATTATCTTGCCCCTAATGCACGCACATCAAGCCAAAGTTTCCGTCTAGCAATATACGAACAATGGGCATGCACGAAACCCATTAAAATGGTGATTCCGGACCCCCACTTTACAAACCACAATTTGATCAGAGGCCCAATGAAACTGCACCTGCATGTTAGTAGTACGAACAAAAACCCAAATATCTGGAATGCCATTAACGCGGAAATTCTCTGCAACCAGGGTTAGACTAATAGCATTCCAAAATGAAGCGCTAATAGTAGAAAATTGAACTTTCGGCCGCATAATCGCAACTATATCGGGTTTATAAACACGACATAATTCCTTGAGCATGGATCTAGAAGCCTCATTACCAAGACCTCTAGCATTCCAGAACAAGCAATTCATGATAAATTAGGGGGAAGGGGACGCACCACGTGCGTATCAGAATCAATACTCTCAATGAAAGCATTACCTAGTTGTTCTTCTTCTTCCAAGTCGCCCATCGCTTTTTAGCCGCCACCGCCATTGCTTTAAAGCTATCCTTGTGGCTCGTGGAAGTGATCTCATAGGTGTTAATGGGTTTTTGCTGCTGGCCACTTCTTCGATTGCTTTTTGAACTTTATCCAATCCATTATCCCGCACCTTGCCATTGTCCGTATCTTTGTTCATTGTACTTGGGTCCGCCAAAATAATCCGCCTGTCAGATTGTGAGATCGCGAATCATCCCTCTCTTCCGTGTGATCCTTATTTCCTCTCGTTAGATGTTTCCATTCCCTCAAATTATCCATGAGCATCACCTGTTCATTCTCATCATTATCTTGTAGTGATGTGAAGGAGTTTCGCGTATTGATGATGTTCGTTGGGTTAGTCTCCATAGGCGGACTCCACGTTTCCTCACTTGAACCCATTCTTCCGTTACCACCCCTTTTCCTTTGTCCCGTAAATTGCGACCTCTTTCCATTGAACGCCCTCTCACCGGGCTGTCCATTTTCTGTGGCTGTTCGGTTTGAGGGTGTGCTTCCTTAAGCGTATAGTGCCTACAACGATTAATATTGTGTCCCACTATTTTGCAAAGTGAACACAAAATTTCGGGAAGATTTTCATAACTAAGAGATACGAAAGAGCCATGTCCAACTCTTTCTATCATTATAAACTCTTGTAATGGCTTATTTAAATCTATTTCAACAAGCACTCGAATGAAATGTCCAACTTCTCCATTCAAGGATCATTCATCGATTTGAATAGGGGTTCCCACAAATAGCTAGCGATATTATTGATGAGTGATGGGTGCGAGTATTCAAATCCTAATTCATAGATACGAATCCAAACTCAGGCCGTTGAT
This sequence comes from Rehmannia glutinosa, assembly GCA_016081115.2. Taxonomy (NCBI): domain Eukaryota; kingdom Viridiplantae; phylum Streptophyta; class Magnoliopsida; order Lamiales; family Orobanchaceae; genus Rehmannia; species Rehmannia glutinosa. The sequence continues at coordinate 168,823 of JABTTQ020002874.1, forward strand.
GTGTTAGCCCTATATGGATTAAAGTCTTGCATCCATTTCATTAATCGAATCGAACCAGGTTGCGATTCCACGTCGTTTTTGAAAATATTCGATTCCTCTCCTCCATGTTGGTGAACGCGCAAGTTGTAATATCCTTTTCCCAAATGGATCAATCTCCATGCATCCACAATATTCCAAAAATTTGTCGGTTTCGATTTTAACTCGGCGTAGTGTTAATGGCTTAAACCCTTTTGGCAAAAGAATTCTCCCAATCAGCGTATTCTTCAATTCGGTCGTCCTTTGTTGATAAATTTGTTCGTCTATAGTTACCGAAAAGTAGTCGCCTTTTTTCACCGGGCGCGGCTCATCTTTCGTAAAGAATTGGACGAAGTTCATATGTTTGTTCCCATTCCCCGCTTGTTTTCGTCGTCTCTCGATCCTTTTTGTTTCGTGGAATATCTCGTAAGTTTGGTTCTGTCATATGTGGGGATCGTGTCTACGTCAATGGGAGACGCCCTCAATGGCTTAGAAGGGACCACTAATTCATCAAAGGAAGGAGCCATAAGAAAAGAATTGGTGGGGACCGCAGTCAAATCAGGTGTTGAGGCTTTCAAGGGCTTTGAGGGGGGCTTGAATACGTCAATCGAAGGATGAAGGGGGGGACCGCTCCCTTAACAATTTGGGACGCCCAAGAAGGCTTGGAGGGGACCACAATGTCCTCAAAAGAGGCTGACATCTTACAAGAATTAGGGGAGGGCGTGACTTTTTCAATGGAGGATGCCAAAAAAGACATGGGGGGGACCGCTGCATCATAAGACTTCATGTTAGTGGAGGGGACCATCATAGAAAGGGAATCTACTTGTTCCACCATGGGGTTGGACGTCCAAAGAGCCCTAGGCATGGTGGGGACCACAACTTGGATGGAGGAGGAAGGAGGGACCACCATGGAGGACGAATTTGCTGCAACTTCTTGGAAGGGATGGGAGTTGTTTGAAGCATGAGAAGCAGCGGCCTTCGATGGCGTGGGCTGCAAGTAGTATTTCGACGGGACAACATCACTCCTCTTGGGCTTGAGGTGTTGGTAATCAAAGTTGGGTGAGATATTGGATGGGCTGTTAGATGTTTGAATCTCGGGAATAAAAATACATCCATAATCGGAAAATCGAAAAAGATTTGGTCGGAGTTGAAGTAGGCGATCGACGGTGACGAATACATGGAAATCAGAAAAAAGATAATCACCGAGTTCGTTATGATGATTTGCCGACCAGGTCCTTGGGAGATGACGCCGGAGAAGGAGGCGGGCACGACGCGCCGGCAAACATAGGAAAAAATTAGAGAGAGAATTTTGATTCTCGCCGTCAGATCTCGAACATGATGTTCAGTTTACTCTCCTCTCATTCCCACGAAAAAGGTAATATTTTCTCCTTACATTGCGATGAAATATATGAATCTAAAACGACAATTATGTGAAAATTCATTGATTGGTGGAACTTTATGCTAAGGGCAAGAAACCCCGACTATATCGAATTTTCATGAAAAATTGAAGTCTTTATGGCGTATTTAATCTCCCTTTCGCATTACATTGCTTGGTGAAGGCTATTACTTTGCTAATCTCATGGATAGAGATGTTGTGTGGAAAAAATGTTATTATTCTTTGTCCCTAGACACATTTCAATTGCAGCCTTGGACGCTGGATTTTGATCCCAATAACACAACCACTCCCATAACACAAGTTTGGGTGAGAATATTTAGGTTAAGTTGGGAGTATTGTCATCCCGAGGTGTTATTGGGGAATGTTAGAGCCATTGGTTCCCCAATTATAATTGATGATAACACTCTATCCGCTCCATGGGGCATTTCGCACGGGTCCTTGTGGATGTTGATTTAAGCTCAAGTCTTCCCGAGAAGATGATGATTGAACGTATGGGGCACTCGTGTTTTTTTTTTCATTATGAATGCCTTCCAGACTTTTGCCGCCATTGTAAAATTATTGGCCACTTAACAGCCGCATGCATCTTGGGAAAATTACTGATAGGGCAACCACCGGTTAGAGGTCGAAGCCGTTCTCGAATCCTAAGCCTCGTGGCAAGTCAAGTCTATGGTTCATAATGATAACGACTTGGCGATGGACAACATTTGAACTCAAATGCCCCAGATGTTGCTATTCCCTGGAGATCGGAATCTCATTCCATAATTATTCCTCCTACCACTTCTAATGCTTTTGCTATTCTCGATGGGATGGATGGAGATAATATGGATATGGACGTTGAGCATGGATTGCCACTGGAGATGGTTGCACCTATTGATAGTCCAATTTTGGCGATTGAAGTAGAGCCTAATTCAATGGATAAGAATTTAATAGCAGATGCGTGTCTTAATTTGCACACTGATATTATGGGGATTAATAAGGCAGCCTCGTCTTCTGCTGATGATAAAATTGGGAGTAATGATCATATTTCTCACTTAGAGACTGTTATACGGGCTTCACAGGGTTGTACACCTTCCGCCCCATTTTTTTCTTCTTCCTCGAATCGGATGATGCCTCTGTGGATCTATTAGCAAATAAAAATTACAGGAAATTCATCAAAAGCTTTTGGGTGGGGGTCCTTCTAGGCTGCCCTACGGGTGCCTCGTAGGGAAATCGAGACATCGAAATACTATGAACATGGTAACCTCCAAGTCTTGGGCTGATGAAGTTGAGGAGGAATCTCGGGATAATAAAATGGCTCGCATGAGGAGCGTCTAATAATAAATGAATATTCTTCATCGAACGTTAGAGGGATATCGAATGATCTCTCTAAAGCTACGCTCCATCATCATTGCTCTCTTATCAAACCAGATTGTCTTTGTTTGGTGGAACCTAAAACATATATTTCATCTATTCACTCTTCCTTCTCGGATGACTATGGGGCTTTTCTGTTCCGATAGTCAATCAACGGCCTGGTATGCTCTCTAACATATGGATTCTGGTTTCGCACATTTTACTTGGCTTAGTGTTGCACGACAGGTCAATTTGTCTTGTTGAGACCGGTCTTTTGGTAGATAATTTTAATTGGTTTTGTGTATGGGCATGCCTCGTATGTGCAGCGTCGGGATCTTTAGCGGGATTTATTATCTTATCGGGCTTCTAATTATTTAGTTATGGGGATTTTAATGTGGTGTTGGGTGCTCATGAGCGTCATAACTTGCACGTTCTAATATGAATTCTGTCGAATTTTTTAAGTTTTATTGAGGATTGCCGTTGATTGATATTCCCTCTTCTCGGTCATAAATATCTCCCTTGGTCACTTTATTCGTGTGTTAGTTGAAATAGACCTCACAATTATTATGGTTTCTACAGGGCCTAAGGAATTAGATTTTGCAAAGCATCAAAACGCTGGGCGGACTACACCGACGAGGTATCTAATTCTCACACATCTCATACTAAGGACAATATTACTCGATACTTCCGTGCGTTCACCACGAGCTGTTTCCCCACCTATTTCTCAATGAATTGCATCTTCCTCGGAATATCCGGGGTATTGGGAACATTACCTCTTGTAATGTTCTTAAGGCTCTATGTCGTAAGCATAAACCGTCGTTATTGGCTATTTTTGAGCCTAAGGTGGACATTAACTTGATGTCGGATTCTTATTGGACTAGTTTGGGTTTGAGCTTTGTGACTCGGAGAACTTTCGTTCTAATGGGCGGGCGAGAGATCCGGGTTTTTCGTAATCATGGCATCTCTATTTTACAACAAAGTTGGTTTCATCTCTGTGTATTGTTCTTCGTGTTCGGTGGGGTTCTCGACTTTTAATATTGGTTTGGTTCATGGTCTATGTAATCATATTGACCTTCTTGGTGATTTTAATGCGGTTTTAGGGCACCATGAGAGATTGGGCTGTGGTACTCTTTCTCAAGCTTCTTGTCGAGGACTTGAGGGGATTTTTGGATGATCTTGGTTTGTTTTCTCGTGCCACTACGGGTAATACTTTTACTTGGTGCGCCACCCGTACGCCCCTTTCCTTTCTCCAGGCTAAATTGGACCAAGCCTTAGCAACTTGTCGATTTTTTCTCTCTTTGGCAAGCGGTTAAGGGTTTGGTTCTTCCTAAAGATCGGCTCGGATCATCATCCTCTTTTAGTTTCTTGCTCGTCCTCTATCGGCCCAGGGTCGGTTCTATTTTGAGTGCATGGAGTTTATCATGACTCATTTCGGGAACCGGTTGTCTCCTCTTGGGCCCAGCGTCGTGTCCTTCCCTAACCCACTCTTGCGTATCTTGTGGAAGCTCAAAAAGTTACGTCGGACTTTTAAGGTTTGGAATAAGGACATTTTTGGTGATGTTAATCGTAAGGTGGATAGTCGATGGAGAAAGTTTGTCGATTCGGACGGATATTGAGACTTTGGGTTTCCTTGTTGCCCGTCGTGAATTGGAATTTGACCCAAAGCGCTCTGTCCAAAATGCTATTATTGCAATTTGAGTTTTTGAAGCAGAAAGCTCGTACGGCCTGGCTTAAGGATGGGGATTGTAATACAGCTTTTTTTCATCGTCATTGTAAGATTCGTGAGAGTCGTTCGGGATTCAGGGTTTGATGATTGAAGGTAACTTCTCGGATGATCGGTTGTTCTTGGAAATCACATTACCTCATTTTATATGGAGCTTTTCTCGGACTCGGGTGTTCCATTTCAGACTATTCTATGGTTGATCAAGTCATATCTTGAAGGTGGTAGCAGCAGATAATGCTCTTTTAACGCCTATTCCTTCGGATTTTGAGATTCGAGAGGTAGTTTTTGATCCGGGTTCGGATAGTTCTCCGGCCCCGACGGTTTTGATGGGATATTTTATCGTCACTATTGGGACATTATTTCAGCAGAGGTTATCGCCGCTATTCAGTTTTTTCTTCACTAGGTCGACCCTCCCTTTGGGGTTGAATGCTAGTTTTATGGCTCTCATTCGAAAACTAAAGATGCGAATACTATTGACAACTTTCATCCAAAACAATCCAAAGTCGCCGCAATCTATGTCTTCATCTTCAACAGCCACGGATCTTGGGAATCGGCTTGAACATCCGAGTATCGTGTCACCTTCTTGGTTATCTTCTCGTTGGTGACTTGACTCGGGTTCATCAACACATGGATTTATCACAAGTGATGTATATATAGGCTCTGGTCTAGGTGGGTTTGGTGGAATCTTGTGAAGAACCAAGAGATGCATGCATAATTTAATAACCTCGGGCTGCTGGTTGGTGATTGATCCTAATAAAACCTTCCATTTAAACTGTAAAGATGTCGGTATAAATCGATACCCTTTTCCCATTGTGAAATACCGGTGGAGTACCATGACAATGTATAAATCTGGGACATCTTTGTTCTGATCCACTTCTACTTGTAGCATTTCCTTCCAATTTTGAATCTCGTCATACCATTCAAGAAAAGTCCAGCGATTGGATGATTGGTTGACTTGATTTTGGAGGAATGACAGATTTCTAACGGGCATTTCAACTGAATGATAGTAAAGGGTGGGAAGACACCACAAATGCCATAAACCATCTTTTGGAATAGGAGTAGTAGTGGAAATGGTAAGGATCCCATAAAAAGGTTTATTTGGATAAAAACACGCCCTCTCGAAAGGGATATTAACTTGAACAACAAATTTGGCTAAGTGATAAAACATGAAATGTTTTGCATAGTTTTGTAAATCACTTAGGTCTTTGAAAGGTGTTTTTGTGGGGGGAAATTGGCCTTCAGCATATGCCATTAATATAATTTGGAAAATACCTTTCGATGATACTAGTTGTAATGGTTGTGATCTGGACAAATAATCTGGAACAAGATTGTGATTTCCTTTGATATGTTGAATCGTGAACCGATACTTGGAAAACCAATCTTTAAGTCACATCAATTGTTTCTCTAGAACACCCTTGTTCTTGAGCTCCATAATTGCCGAAATGAGGTATTATCCAATGAATTATGAAATGGTGACCAATAAGATGAAATTCAAACTTCTTGATCCCATTCTTCACAAAGAAGAATTTTGTTGTAGACAACATGGTAATGCTTCTCGAGAATCTTTGAACTGGCCCACTTGCATGTCCACAATAAAAACATTTCTCATTTCCTTCTCAAGCAAAATGGCTCCCCAATATTCATCACTAGCGTCGATGTCCGGGAGTATCCTTTGTCCCGTACTTGGGATTTTTAATGGCGGAGGATTCGGCATACTTGCTTGAGTTGTTGAACTACTATGGTCTAGAATGATCCCCATGGTGGAGCATTCCTCTTGAGCATCTTTGAAAGCTAGTATATCCGGAGCAATCCGGAATGAAGTCTCTCGATATAATTAACAATTCCAAGGAATTGTTGAATCTTTGTGATTGACAAGTTTTCATCTCAAAACTTTAGCAATTCCGAGCAATGTACGGGCTTGGCGATACTTTCCATCGATTATTTTTATTCCCAAAAACTCAAGATTTGTTTGACCGAGAGCTCTTATTTTCAAATAGCATGATCTTGTGTGATTGAACAATATCCAAGAACGGTGTAGCAAAGTCTCATGCTCTTGTTTGTTTGATGAGAACAAGAAGATGTCATCAATGCGACATTAAGGTGATATGTAGGATAGGTTGAAAATTTGGGTCATTGCTTCGATAGAGTAAACAGCTTACGGATGGTGGTGTAAGGTTGGAACTATCTCTTGTACTTCAACCCATGAGGTAGAATCTATAGGCTTTTAGCTTGGAAGAACAAATCAAAGCCCATCAAGATATCTTGTCCATGAAGTCTATTGCTAATAATCTTCGTCCATACAGTACAGCCTGGAAAGAGTTGAATTCCAAGTGGCTTCTTTGTAATGAGTGAGGTATGAAAAGTCTATCCATCAGCTGCATAGAAATATTCATGATGACTTTGCCAAGCATCTTCGGGTAGTATGTCAGGATTCATCATCGACGGCTCCTCGTATCAAATACACCAATAGCCTTGATTGGTCTATCATACTTGGATTGTAGAAATTGCACTTCAGTATTTGGATACGACATCCCTTCTTGGATCAAGGAACTGGGCTTGAGTAATGGTTGTGACTTGATCATAAAGACTAGGAGCTCGGAGGATGAATCTTCTTCTTCCTCTTCTTCCGGTCCTTGGTCATCGTGGAATATTGTATTGCAAATGTTGTGTCTTCATCCTGCTCGTCTTGTTAAGAAAATAAAGATTCAATATCAGCATCATTTATGTTGGCATAATTAAGCTGGAATGCTTGTGATTTTTTTAAATAAGGTAGAAAATAATATAGAAGAAAAGAAAAGTCTTGATCACAAGCCGATTAGGTAGCGCAGTGTTTGGGGCCTCATTGAAAACCTACCGGAGTAAAACCCACCCTTGTGGGAAAAACTCCCAGTAGGGAAAGTGTACCCCCGCGAGAATAAATCCAGAATAAACATAAGAAACACAAAAACTCAAACTATCGACAAATCTATACCGACTACGACCAACATAATCATTATTGAGTAAGGGGATAATATCCGCTAAGGGCGTGTCCCACCACTTGGATTCTGAGGATTTACTGAGACAATCTGCCACACGATCCCTCCCGATAGATGTGAGAAATAACAAAATTCATTTGAGAGATCAAATGCAGAAGTAATTCTAGTGACCCAAAAGACGCCACGGGATGGAGCCATCGTGATTATGAAAGAGATTAACCACAAAAGACGACTGATTTCTACCTAAAGGTGCGTCCATCCCTTATTAAAAGCGTAGGAGATTGCCCTAATGACTGCAATTAACTCTGCCTCAAAAGCAAATCCAAATCCGCATTGCGCAGCAAAGCAACATCTGAAAAAGCCCCTAGCTGTACGGTAAACCCCAGCTGCCACGAGACAACCCGGGGAGCCAGTAGCACTGCCATCTGTATTAACCTTAATCCAGCCTGGGAGGGGAAGATGCCAAGTAACAGGAATGATTTTGGGGGCTCTGGGAGCACGCCCATGGACCTTGAGACGGTGGAGAGAGGAGGTCACTGAGTGTTATTCATGCATCCCTTATCCAAAGATAGCGATTCCAAAATCATCGCCCGAGCTGAACCGAGTTACCTCTCAAGACCATTTATTATCATTGAAAATAATATCATTAGGATGTGCCAAAGGTGCCAAACGCCGTAAATAATAGCCACCTTCCATAGAAAAGCCACCGATCACTAAAATTGAAATCCATGGCATGAACCAAAAATTCATTGAAGCTATGCGCGAGATGGATAGTAACATCAAAAGCCTCAACCATCTAGCCCCACGATATCTTGCAAAAGCACAAGAAACAAAAAGATGGTCAATCGATTCTTCTTGAGAGTAACAAAGACTACAAAAAGTCGGCCCAATGAAGCCCTGGGGAGCGCATAATATCTAAAACTACAAGGCATCCAAAGATTGCTCTCCAAACAACCACGATCTCCTTTCCGGAATGTGCGTTGAACAAATCCAAGAACCCCATCTAGTTACCAGGAGAGCAGGCCCCAAAAATGAATAAGCCTCTTTGAAGAAACCACCCCATCCATAGAATGTGTCCATACTCTTTTATCCTCCGAATGCGGGGGAAGCGGACAACGGACAATATCACAAACAATATCCATGTAGGCCTCCACAAAAGAAATGGTAAAATGCCAAGTGTCATCATAATAAAAGTCGAGATCGTGTCCGAAAATGAATTCGGTATTCTATCGGAATGCCAATTCGATCCGCAATGACATAGCCTAACCAATTGTCATTTCAAGAACCTTTTTTGACGACTATGCCCCGGAACCCAATGTGACTCGTTAAGAAATCTCGAACCAGGGACGAAGACCAGCCCGGATCGAGGAAGGTAAGAATGAGTTATGGATCTCCCCGCCGCCAACGAGATAACCCTTGCAAAGGGTGGCGAGCACAATGGAATCAAGTAATAATCTTCCAACACAATTTCATGATATAAGCCTCGATTATCGTGATGATAGATCGAACACCAAGGCCCCCTTCTTTCCTAGAGTACAACAACGAGCCCAATTAACCACATGAGTACCTTTCGGGAGATGTCACGGTCAGGATAAAATTATGCATAGCTTTCTCAAGCTTGCTTAAGCATAGCAATCGGCCATTTATAAACAAGCATAGAGTGCACCAGTGAACTCATAATCACAGAGTTAACCAAACACACCCTACCAGCAAGCGAGAGAGAAGACCCCTTCCATCGTTTGAACTTGAGAAGCACCTTGTCAAAAGTAGCGTGTAAAACCCTCTGCTTGACTGCCCCTTTAAAGATAGGGAGACCAAGGTAGGTTGTAGGGAAATCGCCCACCTGAATCCCCATAATAGCTTGAATCCGATTACATACGTGTCTAGTAACAGAGGTCCCAAAAAAACCTTCGATTTGTTAGGATTGAAGGCTTGCCCCAAGATAGAAGCATAAAATCAAAGAACCTGGCGAACATGACGGGAATTGCCAGTGTTAGCCTCATAGAGAATGACTATATCATCAAGATACAACATCGTAGGCGGGGAAAATGGATGTTCCGAGTAGCAACAAAAGGTCGAGATCGCTAGACGCCACCAAGCCTGCAAATATTCTGCCCAAAACTTCTCAAGAACACGTAAAAGAAGAGGAGAAAGAGGATCCCCTTGACGAACACCGCGAGAACAAGAAAAGTAACCCACCAAAACAACGTTCAACAAAACGTAAATACGAGCAGAATTAAGAATCACCGAGATCCAACTAATGAACTTAGCAGAAAACCCAAATCTCGTAAAATGTAAAGCAAGAACTCCCACTCAAAGTATCAAAGGCTTTGCGAATGTCAATCTTTAAAATCATGTTCTTGTCCGATCGATTCTCGCAAAATATTGTAGCCTTCGATACCAAAGCGATACAATAATAAATATGACGTCCGGAATAAACCCAAACCGAGTGGGAGAAAGAACCCTGTTGACAATCTTCCCGAAACGAGTAGCCAAAATCTTCGTAATGATCTTAAAAATGAAATTGCTCATACAATCGGCCTGGAAGTTTTCAATAATAATGGCATCCTTGAATTTAGGAATGAGGACCATAAAGCTCGAATTGAGTCCAACTGGCAAAGTCCCAGACACAAAGAAGTGACAAACTGCATCAATGACATCAATAGAAATAATATCCCAACAATGATGATAGAACACCCCATTAAAACCATCCGGACCAGGGGAGCTATCAACACCAAGATCAAAAGCTGTCTCATTTATCTCAATGTCAGAGGGCAAGGAATGAAGAATCCCATTATCAACCTCTGAGCATGCCAGAGTAATAATCTGGTCAATAGCAGAGTAATCGACTGAAGAGCCAACCGGAGCCGCGAACAAATCTTCGAAGATACCAGACCGAACGGCCTTGGTTTGACAACAACGATGGAAGAAAGAAGTATTATGATTGCCATCAACAAGCCAGTCCGCCCTCATTTTTTGCCGAAGAAATTCCGACTGCATCAATAAGGCATAATTGAGCGAACGCTGAGCATCAAATTCTTGTTCCCTGAGGTTGTCCGTATAGCCAATAGTCTCAATATCCGATTGAATTTGTTTAACTTTCTCCAATTTATCATCCACTGCCCAATTGACATCTCCAAAAACCTCCCTATTCCAAGTACGATAATCGGACACAAATTTGAGTTTACACATCGTTTAATCAAAGGATTAGAGCCTCGCAATAGGAATATTCCAATAAGAAGCAATCGGCTGCTGAAGACCCGGATGTTTAATCCACATACGCTGAAACTGGAATAGGCCCAGGCCTCGCATAAGGTGAGTCGAACATGAGAGCAAAAGGGGATGGTCATCAGAACAAATACGAGGGAGAACATAGTTATCCACCTTGTGCCAGAGGGAAAGAAAATTAGAGGTAGCCATGGAGCGATCCAACCTAGCCTGAACGAGATTATGCCGACCCCTCGTAGCACACCACGTAAAAAATGACCCATGGTTGGGATGGACGTCAACCTCGCACTATCCATAAAATTGCGGGTCTGGCGGGATGCAAGAAAAGAAATCCCCGACCCTTTTTCTCATGATTACCCAGAATAGCATTAAAATCTCCAATCAAAACCAAGTCATCAATGCCCAAACCAATAACATTATTCCAGAGATACCGACAATCCACATGGTTACAAAGGGCATGCACAAACCCACGTGAGGGCAATTCTTTGCAAAATGCCTTTTCTTCCACATAGAAACTCCTATTCATCGACATATTTCTAAAGTTTCCTTCTGAAGAACCGATAGGCTTTATTTCTTTTCACCTTCTTCTTGATCTTTCTAATCTTTTTAGGGGAAGACGAAGATGAACAAGTGCAGTTCTCCTTTCCTTTGCACTTTATCTCCAAATGAGAGTTTTTGCATACAGATGATCCAAATCTCAAAGATGTCTATCTTGCATCTCTACCTAAAGTACTTGACTGAGTTACACATGATGATTCGGACTTCCGGAGGGAAGTCTCGTGAATCGCCCAGGCAAAATCCAGCAGATGACGTTTGCAACCCTAGACAAGATGTGTGAGCAACAAGTCTTCATAAAGGATGTGCTTGATAAAAAGAACTCTCCTCAAATCTGTATGCAAAAACTCTCATCCGGAGATAAAGTGCAAAGGAAAGGAGAACGCACTTGTTCATCTTCGTCTTCCGTAAAAAGAAAGATAAATCAGCGAAGTTGGCATCACAAGCATTCTAGCTTAATTATACCAACATAAATGATGCTGATATTGAATCTTTATTTTCGAACAAGACGAAAGCAGGATGAAGACACAACATTTGCAATACAATATTCCACTCGATGACCAAGGACAGAAAAATAGGAAGAAGAAGATTCATCCTCCGAGCTCCCGGTCTTTATGATCAAGTCACAACCATCACTCAAGACCAGTTCCTTGATCCAAGAAGGGATGCCGTATCCAAATATTGAAGTGCAAATTCTACCATCCAAGTATGATAAACCAATCAAGGTTATTGGTGTATTTGATACGAGAGCAGACATCGATGATGAATCCATACATACTACGAAGATGCTTGGCAAAGTCATCACGAATACTTCTATGCAGCTGATGGACAGACTTTTCATACCACACTCATTACAAAGAAGCCAGTTGGAATTCAACTCTTTCCAGACTGTAATGTATGGATGAAGATTATTAGCAGTAGACTCCATGGACAATATATCTTGATGGGCTTCGATTTGTTCTTCCAAGCTAAAAGCCTACAGATTATACCTCATGGGTCGAAGTACAAGAGAGAGTTCCAACCTTACACCACCATCAGAAGCACATTTACTCATCGAAGCACTCCGAATACGGAGATATTACCAACCAGCTTCTCAAGTGTTGTGCAGACTCTCATGCAGATTTCCATCACCCAACACCACTTTGGAAAAATCCAAAGTTCTTTATTCAGCTCCCTTTCAAAAAGAATGAAGATGTGAATGCTACCAAGCCACTCATCCAGGAATGACCCCAGAAGAGCTGAACCTTGCGAGGCAAGAATGCGACCAACTATTAGCACTTGGACTCATTGAGCCCACAAAGTCCAATTGGGCTTGCCCTGCATTCTACGTCAACAAAAGAGCTGACCAGGTACGAGGGAAAAAGAGGCTTGTTATTGATTACAAAGCTCTTAACCATTTCCTCCTTAATGATAAGTTCCTTTACCTAAAACACAAATGCTTTTTTCCCAACTCTCTAAAGCCCAAATCCTTTCAAAGTCAACACGGACGGCGATCTGCGTGGGAGCGCCGGGCATCTCACAAAGATCCGGGGTGTTTAAGCAGAGGCTTCTTTCGTGGCTGCTTTGTGGAAAGTTGTGGTTTGGGTTTTGCTTTTAAGGCGGAGCTGATGGCGGCCATGCGGGCAATTCATTATGCTTTCGAGAAATTTGGACTCAATTATGGCTGGAGTCGGATTCGGTTTATGTGGTGGAGTTGCTTTGCAAAAGAGATCCACAGGGGTTCCTTGGTGTCACTTAAGCAAGTGGCGTCACATTCTTCATCTTCTCGGCGCACATGGATCTCGTTGTTTCAAATATTTTTTCGGGAAGGAAATCGGGTTGCGAACATATGCCGAGCAATAAGGCAGTATGGCACATGGTGGGACATCCCGCCCACGAGCTTGTACACTATTTTATCGATGACTATGTTGGCCAATCCAACTACGGGTTTGTTACTTAAGTGCGTCACCGCCAGGTTTCTTTTCCTATTTTGTTGGATGCCATTATCTTTCCCGGGGTACTCTTTTTTTCCTTCCAAGGGTTTTTCACACAAGGGTGGGTTTTACCTTGGGAGGTTTTAACGAGGCCCCAACCATTCACCATATGGTCGGCTTGTGACCATTTTGTTCTTGTGATTTCCAGGAACCTTTTCGTTTTTGACATTATTTCCGGCTTATATTTGGTTACCTAATCAGCCTGTGTAATCAGGATAACTCTATTTTCATTTTTTAATAATATTTCGCATTCATTCAAAATAAATTGGGAATTATCCCGAGAGGATAGATATAAAGCGCTTTTGCCTTCCTACAACCCAATACCAATGGACGGTCATGCCATTTGGTTTGAAGGTTGCACCTCGATATTCAAAAAGCAATGACCCAAATTTTCAAACCTATCCTACATACCACCCTAATCTACATTGATGACATATTTGGGTCTTTCAGTGCTCTGATGTTAATATTTTGCTGCATGTTTATTTGTCGGATCAGGGTATTGTTCTTGGTGGAAGTGTCCAAAATATTACTTTTCATATTGGGTTTATTCATGAGTATTGTGATTATTTGGCTGTGGTCAGTTATAGTAGGATTTGATTGGTCCGGGTCCGGTAAATTTATGGTGTTAAGTGATATAAATGCCATCTTGGGCAATCATGAGCGCCTTGGTAGTAGCATTGTTTCTCAGGCTGCTTGTCAGGATTTTCGCAATTTTATGGATAATGGGTATCTCATTTCTATCCACACCTTGGATAAAATTTTCAATTGGTGTTCTACCCATTCCCCTTTTGCGTCTAATCCAGGCTCACCTCGACAGAGCGCTGGCTAAGCTAGCTTTTTCTTCTCTCGGCATCGTGTGGAAGCTCTAGTTCTCCTCGTATTTCTTTGGATCATCACCCGATTTTTTTAGATAAATGAGAAATATAATAAAAAAAAAAAGAAAAGTTAATGGTGTTGTTTACAATGCCAAATAGCTAGCAATGAAAAAACTAAGAAATTGGCAAAAGTTAAAAAGCCAAACCTATGAAAAGGGATGAAAAACCCAGGTCACATGCCGACCGGTAGCTAAATAGTGGGGCTTCATTAAAACCTACCAAGGTAAAAATCCACCCTTGTGGAAAAAACCCTTGGTAGAAAAAAAGTACCCCGGAAGAAAAACAACGAGCAAATAGAATCCACCCTAGTGGCAAGACGAAGATCAAAAAAGGACAACCACGCGGGGGCCATGCGAGATAGGCATGACCTACTTGTGCGTGGAGTCGAAAAAAGAACAACCAATGAGAATAGGCACACAGGCCGTGCTCCCAAGTACGAGATAGATCATATGTCTTGTCGAGAGTCAAAAGGCAAATCAAGCACGGTCCGTGCCATAGTGCACAACCCGCCCGTGAGTGATGTCGACTTCCAATGTGAGTCGATGCACGGGTCGTGCTCGACCCGTCGTGTTTCCGAAATGAGGAATCCCTCCCAAAAGTTAATGCCAAAAGACTTTGCCCCTCGCATCATCATGAATATTCGATTGAATTTCCTTTGGCATCACATGCGACCATCTTGGAAACGTAATATAATGCCCGACGCCAACGTCCGTAATACTTCCAAGGGACCTTTAACGACTACGAAGATAATAGATCGTAAACATAAGTGGAGTCGATTCGAGCCACGGCTTGTGCCACCCTCTCCTATACGACCGCTCAATCACAAAGATAGCGGCCATTAGTTCCGCTTGGAAAGCAAACCCAATGCCAATAGTTTGAATAAAGCATCCCGTGAAGAAATCCCTACAGATTGCGATAAATGCCTGACCACACATCTACCTTGGGCTACGTACACACAACCATCTCTATTAAGTTTCATCCAACCTCGGCGGGGGATGCCATTTGACTAGCATCCTTAGATTCGGCTGTATATTCCCTTAACCCGCAATTTATGGAGACATATCAAATCAAAAATAGAATTGGACATTGGACCCAATACCAAACCTCGACATCTCTATAATAAATGCCCAAAGAAGGACAATAGCGGAAGCATTTTGCGGCTTTACACCTCAAAAATCCAACAATTTCAAAAGTGCCAAATAATCCAAATGGCGGATAAATAAGCCCCTTTCCATAGAGCCGCAATTTGGGGATTAAAGCGCATATGCATGGCAAAGATGCAGAGATGATTAAAGCCCCCTTCGAAAGGTAACACCACTTGAAAAGTATCCTCGAATCCAACCCCAAACGTCCGCTGCAAACGACGAGGTAAACATATGGTCCATCGAATCTTGAGCCTCATAGCATAAAGCGCATGCCAAAGGGCCGCCAGGCGATTGAAGATAGCTTTCCAAACCACCATAGATGATGAAGGCCATCCCTGATTACAATCAAGGAAGTAAAGAACCGAATCTTTGATGACTTTTGTTGAAATTAAAGAAAATGTTCAAGGGAGCTCAATAGAAGGCCAAGTAATGAATGTTATTCAAGTTGTTGGGCCAGAATGCATTTAATAAGTTGGGCTCAAGCATGGAACTGAATTGAAGACCTAATTTGGAGCTTATGGGCCATGATTTTCGTTCAACACCTCAAGCCCAAGAGAAGTGATTTTTCATTTTACTTAGAATGGTCAATTTTCAGCATTTTGTTAGTCAAAGTGTCTTTAGTAATGTTAATTTGGTCAAGAATGACTCTTAAATAAAGAATCTAGTCTAAGAGTCATTTTCTAAGTCTAATAAAGGTGGTCTAGAGTGTCTTTTCACATCTCACAAGAGTGTCTCTTCAAGTCCCATGAAAGCCAAACTTGGCAGAGTCATTGTCTATCTTTTAAGGCCATTAAAAGTGGTCAAGAGTGTCTCTTCAAATCCCATGAAAAGCCAATTCGGGCTTAACATAGAAGCATTATATTGTATCTATAAAAACATGGCAGCCCATGTAAAAATGCACAAGTTATTGATATATTGAAATTGGCATGTGCCTTTGTGAGTTGAAATTCTCTTTGTAGAGTTTTCAATTGTTTAGGAACTTATCAAGATACTTGAACAATATCTTGTGGTGTTCACCATACCAAGGTTCTTGGCTGATTATATAGCCAGCGGGTCAAGGTTATAAAGCTCTAGGTAAGATCAAACTAGATCATCGATCCGGAATATCCGCCGCCACTCTTGGTATACATTGAGTTCTTGAATCGATTTATTTAGTGGGTCCTTCGTTCAACCGTATCAGTTTGGTGTCAAAGCAATCTGGTATTGATATGATTTCCTATCTTTTTATCGATATTCTATCTTCTAGTTTTCCAAAAAGAAAAAACAAGAAAAAAAAAAAAAGGAAAAAAAGAAAAAAACGAAATTAAATCTGAATTCCTTCTCCATATTCAATCTTGAGAAATACATACAAAAGAAAATTGTATCTTGTCTCTTAGAAAGAGTACTTATTGTTCTTTTTGTACACGGGCATATCATTTGTTGAACATGACTTGAAATTGCTTTTCTTGATTTCTTCTTATTCTTATTGATCCTACATATGAGAATTTGAGTGGTAAAAGTCATTGAGTGGTGAGATCATTCGGGGAGGTAAGCAAATTGAGTGAATTGTGTGAATCTTCTTGAGTGATACACGAGTGATTGTGAGGAATATATCATGGAGGAGACGTCGGGAAACAAGGTTGGAGAATAAGATTTCACAATTGAGGCCATGCAACAACAATTTGCACGATTTACATCGATTCTTGAAAGCATAACGGATCGTTTGGAGAGGCTTGAACAACCAGCAGCTAGGAGGCATGGTATTCCTCAACCAAATCAATGGAGACGTAATGAGGAATGGGAATTTGAGGAGGACGACGAAATGGAGCCTCAACACCATGGAAATAGGCGAGGTGGGAGAAGGCAAAATAATGAAGTTGATTGAGACTTAGGGAACATCAAAATGAATATTCCTACATTCCATGGAAGAAGTGATCCCAAAGCATATTTGGAGTGTGAGAGAAAGGTGGATCTTATTTTAGAATGCCACAATTACTCGAGGAAAAAAGCTTGGGCTGAAATGAAGACTACCATGCGTAGGGATTTGTACCTTCTCATTATTTTCGTGACTTGTATCAAAAACTCCAAACAATTACTCAAGGTAGTAGATCAGTGGATGAGTATTATAAGGAGATGGAGATTTCAATGATTAGGGCTAATGTTGATGAAGACAGGAGGCTACCATGGCAAGATTCCTAAGCGGGCTGAATAGGAGATTGCTAATATAGTGGAATTGCAACACTAGTATCGAATTTTCAATCTACCAACAAGATGAAAGAAGGAATGTTGAAAGCAAGTGTTGGTACAACCTATAAAACTCAAACCGAGGCATTTAAAACCAAGTACAATGAGGTTGATAAGGGAAATGTTCTCAACTCCAATTCTCGAAATCGAGATATCAAATATTTCGTTGTCAAGGGTTTGGACACATTGCATCCGAATGTCCAAACAAGAGACCGATGATCATGAAGGATAATGGAGAGATGTAATCTGAAAGTGAACATGAAGAGGAACAACTTAAAGAGGCCATACCCAAACATGGAGGCTTTTAGTGGTTAGAAGAGATCTAAACATGCAAACAAAAATGGAAGAAGTGAACAACAATGGGAGAACATCTTCCACACAAGATGTTTAGTTCAAGGTAAGGTGTGCATGTTAATTATTGATGGAGGGTGTTGTGCTAATGTTGCTAGTTATAAATGGTGGAAAAACTGAATTTAGCTACCACGAAGCACCCTAATCCATACAACTGCAATAACTTAATGATTGTGGAGAAATTCGTATGACTAAACAAGTATTTGTATCATTGTCTATTGGCAATTACAAGGATGGTGTTCTATGTGATGTGGTACCAATGCATGCTAGCCATATTTTGTTGGGGAGACCATGGCAATTCGATAGAAGGGTGACATATGATAGTTTTCTTAATCGATCCACACTCAAGCATCGTAATAAAAACACCCAACTTGTTTCTTTGACTCCACAACAAGTGAAAGAACATCAAATCAGTATGTCCCAAGCAAGAAAAATGAGAGAGGCTGAGAGGAAAAAAAGAAGAGTCAGAAAGAGGGGCAAAATTCGAGTGAAAAAAAGAGTGGAGAGAATGATAAGAGGAATGAATTGAGTGTGAGTGAGTGAGGAAAGGCACAGGGCAATAAAAGGCTGAATTTCTACGCAAAAGCGAGTTTTTTTTAATAAGAATCGAAATTATATAGAAAAAAACAAAATTTCTGGTCACAAGCCGAATAGGTAGCGCAATGTTTGGGGCCTCGTGAAAACCTACCAAGGTAAAACCCACCCTTGTGGGGAAAACCCTTAGTACGAAAAGAGTACCCAAATGAGAGAAGAGAAAGCCATATACAACCAAAACAAAAGAACATAATGCAACATTAGCTAACAAATCTATATCTTGCGTTCGTCCGACATTGTCATCGGTGAGGAGAGAGATAATGTCCATTGGGAGAGCGTCCCACCAAGCGTGAGTCACACGTGTATTTGCTTTGATGATTCGCCACATGGTTACCTTCCCGATAGATGTGAGAAACCACGGGATGGAGCCAATCCAAGATCGAAGAAGATCAACCACATATGTAGAGTCCGATTCCAACCAAATATTAGTCCGGCCAATTTGAAAAGCATAGGAAATAGTGCTCATGGCAGCAACAAGTTCAGCCTCGAATGCAAAGCCCGTTCCCACACCGCTCCGTGAAACACCCACAAAAATCCTCGATAAGTACGGTAAACGCCTACCGCCGTGATACGTCCTAGAGCTCCA
Source organism: Rehmannia glutinosa (assembly GCA_016081115.2). Classification (NCBI taxonomy): domain Eukaryota; kingdom Viridiplantae; phylum Streptophyta; class Magnoliopsida; order Lamiales; family Orobanchaceae; genus Rehmannia; species Rehmannia glutinosa. The sequence goes on from JABTTQ020002874.1 coordinate 187,791, forward strand.
GTTGCACAACCATCTGTATTGACCTTGATCCAGTCAGGGAAGGGAAGAGACTAATGCAATGGGATAATGCGAGGGGCCTTAGGTGGACGGCCCCTAACCTTAAGCCGGTGAAAATGAAGTAAATCCTCCTGAGTATTCTGATGCACCCTTTATCCAACGAAGCAGATTCAATGATCATGACTCTCAGCTGAACCAATGCCGCATCCGTAGTCCAATGCTTGTCATTAAAAATCACGTCATTTCTAATATGCCAGATAAGCCAAATGCAGGGAACAGTCGCCACCCTCCAGAGAAAAGCAATCTGCGCACTGAAATGAAAATCCATTAAATGAACCAGGAATTCATTGAAACTATATACGTTACGAAAAGCCACTGCAAATGAATCCGCAATCCGGTCCCGAGAGAGCTCTCGCAAAATGACAAGAAACAAAAATGTGGTCAATTGATTCCGAATGAGAGTAACAGAGACTGCAAGCAGTAGGGCCAATAAATCCTCTCGGGCGGCAAACATCCATAACTGCCAGACGTTCGTAGATAGCCCGCCAGACCACAACCGTGCACCTTTCTCGGAATGTTGGGGACCAGATCCGGATCCCCACTTCTGCAGAAATGACATCGTCCCATCCATAGAACGAGTCCACACTCGTTTATCAAAAAAATCGGAGCAATCGGACAATGGACAATATCTCGAACAATGTCCAAGTAAGCCTCCACAAACGACATAGTGAGATGCCATTTGTTATCAAAAAAGAAGTCCGAGATAGGGTTCCAAAAGTTAGCACGAAATTCATGCGGAATCCCGATCTGACCGCAATGATGTACCCAAGCCGCTTATCTCGCCCGAGAAATTAATCAAATAGTGCGCCCCAAGAATCCATCTCGAATCGATCCCGGCAATCCTCTACGATTGGACGCAACCCCGCCCCGGATGGAAGAAGGCAAGAAGGAGCATCTAATCAAACCATTATCCATCAAAAAGCGTCTACGAGAGTATCAAAGACCACGGAATCCGAAGTGAGAAGCTTCCACCCATCTTCATAATAAATGCCCGATTTGTAGAAATGATGGACCGAACGCCAAGACCCCCTCACTCTTAAGAGTGCAGCAACGCGTCCAATTGACCACCACAGAACCTTCGACGATTAATATCGCCATCCAAATGAAATTACGCATAGCCTTCTCTAATCGCTTAAGAAACACGATAGGCCATTTGTATATAAGCATATTGTGAAGCAAGGAGCTGGCAATAGTAGAGTTAACCAAACATACCCGACTTGCCAATAACTCCAAGATAAGAAGTGGGAAAGGATCCAATCGACAAACCCATGATCGCCTGAATGCGGTGCCTAATATACTGGGATACCCATGTACCAAAAATACCTTCGATTTAGCAGGGTTGAAAACCTGGCCAGAAAGAGAAGCATAATGACCAAGGGTATCAAAGATATAACGTGCATTGCCAGAGGTTGCCTCACTAAGGATAACAATATCATCCGCATAAAGCATAGAGGACGGAAAGACAATATTCCGCGGAGCCACGAAAGGCGTAAGGAGATTGAATGACACCAATCGAGAGAGAATCTTCCCCAGGACTTCTTCGACAATGCAAAAGAGAAGAGGTGAAAGAGGGTCACCCTGACGTACCCCTCTTGTGCAAGAAAAACAACCGACCGAGTGTAAAATGACCGAGATTCATGCAACAAATTTCTCCGAGAAGCCAAATCTACACGACACATATATAAGAAAATCCCGGTGAGAGTGTTAAAGGCCTTACGGATATCAATTTTGTAATCATATTATCATTGGAATTGAGTCCGGTGGCGGGCAGGATCCGTGACCGGATCTTGAATCTCTAAATCCGATGGTGAAGAGGTTAAACAATCATTCTCCACATCCAAAGACCACTAGATTAATGACTTCATCAATAGAAGAAAAATTCGAATCGGACCAACAGAGCCTTGAATAAGTCCTCAAAGAACTAATAATGTGACTACGGATGACCGACGGGTCCGTGGAAATCATACCATTAATCATCGGATCGTGAATACCAAAGACGAGCGGCCTTAGTCTAACAACAATGGTGGAAAAATGAAGTGTTGCGATCCCCATCAACCAACCAAGCGCCCCGAGATTTTTGCCAAAGAAAATCATATTGAAGATGAAGCGCTGATTGAGAGAATTTCGAGCATCAATCTCCTTATCCCGACATTCAACACTATACCCAAGAGGCTCGATGTCGACTGAATCATCTCAACTTCTCTAACTTTTCATCCACCGCACGATTAACATCCCCAAATACCTCCGAGTTCCAATAACGAAGCACATGACACAACCTTTTCAATTTAATCATCAAGCAAATTAAGGGGTTTGCACTGTGATTGGCCTCCCATGAAGAAGCAATAACCAACTGAAAACCGGGTGTTTAGTCCACATACATTGAAAACAAAATGGAGATGGACCTTTATGAGTCGTGGTCGCACAAGAAAGCAAAAAGAAAGATGATCCGAACAAACGTGAGGGAGAACAAAAACTTCAGCCCGCTGCCATCTGTGATGGCTATAACTCGATCAAGCCGAGCTTGTATGAGAGTCCGATGAGGACGCGTCTGCACCAAGCGAAGAATTTACCAAGCGTGGGAATAGCCATCAACCCCGCATTGTCATGGAAGTCTCGAAAATCCTGGCAAGAAGCCAACGAGGCGACTCCTATCCTCGTACGCTCATGATTCCCAGGATGGCATTGAAATCCCCAACAAAACCAAATCATCACAACCCAGGGCGATAATATCTGACCAAAGTTGTCTACGAGTCACATGATTACAAATAGCATGAACAAACCCCACATGAAAGATGTAATTGGAGAATTGGACCTTAAGGATAATACATTGATCCGAACTAAGAACCTGCTAAAGAATCGTGATGTCCGAGCGTCTGAAATCCAGATATCCAACCTACCCGATGCTCGAAAGTTCTAAGCCACAAACTGAAAACCAAGCATGGCCCAATAAGAATCAGATATAGACTGCAAATCAACTTTAGGTTCTGCGATAGCAACCGAAGAAGGCTTGTGATGATTACATAGCTTCTTAAGAATATTGCGAGCAACAACATTTCCAATCCCCCGAATGTTCCAATAAAAGCAATTCATTGGGAAGGGTCGGGTGAGGTGATCCGGGTAGGAGATCCGGAGTGTATGGGAGCAGAAGTATCGACACCAGAAATATTGTCATCATCCGCATAATCTACTCAACGCTTCTGAGTAGCCTTGTTTAAATTGTTCGACCCATTTCTATCATCTTCGATTTCCAACTGATGTGCGACCAGCCCAGTACCCTGCATAACCGATTGAAGTAATTTGTGTTTGGCTTCCACAGAATTTGCTCGGATAGCCCTATATAATGGGCGAATGGGCTTTTCTAATGGATACTGCACTATGAGAGGCTTATGATGGATATCAGAGGTGGAGAATGCTTGATCACTTCTAAGAACCGGAGGTTTAGAAATATGTGTACGGGTAGCCACAGGAGGAGGCATATCCTCTGAAGGATGAATATTTGTATCCTCATAATCCAAAGCAGAAAAAACATTATCCAGAGTAATACCTGAGGAAACAGTGACGATGGCACAAGAGGGGAGAACCCGGGCGCATAGGCAAAGTCGTATTATCAACTAAGTTATCAACGGCCTTGCCCTTGTCCGAGGAGTTATGAGTCGGATGATAAACTTGACAAACCCAAGAACGACCACGTTGAGATGTGGGTCGTCCCTGTGGCTCCTGCAAATTGACATTGTTACCAAATCTTTGGCAAGTCACAGCCGAAGTCCCATAATACCACAGGTTCCACAGAATAAAGGGAGTTTTTCGTATCAGATAGAAGCAAATGAACAGTGACCCTTTCTTTCAACCATAATATGATCCTAAAGAGGTTTAGCAAGGTCCACATCCACCAAAACACGGACAAAATGTCCAAGAGATCCATCCAAAGACCTTTCGCCGACTGCCACCGGGTGCCAATGCCCTTTGCCAATGCGATCCCGTATTCGATGCTCAACTCAAATATTCTCACCCAAACAAAAGCGCAAATCAAGTATTAACCTTGTAGGGGTTAAAATCTAGAACCCAAGGAGATAAACGAATGGAACCAGGATTAAGAGACCAAGTGACCCGAGCTTGGGCATGGGAACAATCGAAGCGTTGTTAAATTTAACACAAAAATAACCTTTGCCCAACGGTATCAACTTCCAATCATTTTTAACCCCCATAATTCAGAAAGCCATTTGTGAAGAGGCATAATTGGGCAAGGTTTATTACCTTTGCCGAGAATAACACGACCAATTAAAGCATATCGAAATTCAGCAAGTCGTTCGATACACATTTTCATCCATAATAACAGAGTAGTATTCACCTTTTTTAATAGGCTCGGGGATAGGATTAGCAAAGGATTGGGGTTACCTATGCCCTGGTGGGGAGATGCGGTGTCGAGGATTTACGTAAAACCAATTTCGCAAAGTTGAATCCACACGTGGGTAAGAGTTTGGCCCAAAATGAGCCGAATGTTGCAAGTTTACATGAAATTGTGGATGATCATTAGAGGATAGAACGTCATGCGCGCCATGTGTTGAAGAATTTCGAGGCCATATTGCCATGCGAGAGGATAACCTGTAAGATTGAGGCCGTCATTATAGGGCTGTGTTAACGCCCTGGGGTAAGAGAGCACCATGAACACCTTGAACCTGTGGCTGTCATCCCCCAGGAGGGGGCAACAAGAGAGGATCGCCCACTAGTCCCTTAACCTCCAAGCAAGTGGGACCGGCCCCCATGGACATCATCCATGGCGGTAGAGGCATCGCAGGGGCGGCATCCTTGGGGGTGAGGACCCCCTTGGCCGGTGGAGCAAAATGACCCGCTGGGGTGAGACAGTGGATGTCGATGATGGAGGAGCGGCGCGGTGCATATACACGATGGCGGGAACCACCCAAGGTAGGGTTTTGCGGCGATAATTTGGGAGGTTGACGATGGTGTGGCACAAAATTGTTAGGGGATAAACCCAAAGCAACCCCACGATGGTGAACGGGCAGGTCCACGGGAACTCATCGCTACGGTGCACCCGACATCATGCATGGAGCCGCCATTAATGACCGAAGAAGGAGATTGAGGCATCGAATTCATGTGAGATGGTAACGAACAAAGATCTGTGAATTGTTTTGAGAATTAGGTGGATCAAAATTCGATGTAAAACCAAGGAAGAAATCCAACATGCCGTTGCGAGAGGAGATGAACGGAAAAATCGGGAAGACGCCAGACAAGAAGTTGGTCATCGCGCGCCGATGATTTTTTAGGAGCAAAACTTAATTTTCTATTGCTTGGCTTGTAAGTCGCTGCTATATCTTGGATGAATTGCATGGTGATGTAGTCTTCACTAAAATTGATTTATAGAGTGGATATCATCAAATTCAAATTAAAGAAGGTGATGAACGGAAAATTGCCTTTAAACAAAGTATGGTTTATATGAGTGGTTAGTAATGCCTTTTGGTTTAACTAATGCACCAAGCACTTTCATGAGATTAATGAACCATGTTTTGCGTAACTTTATTGGTAAGTTTGTTGTAGTTTATTTTGATGAGATCCTTATCTATAGCAAAACATAGAGGAACATCTTGATCATGTGCGTGCGATGTTAAGCACTTTAAGAAGAGAGTCTTTGCATGCTAATATAAAAAAGTGTTCTTTTTGTATGGACAAAGTTGTTTTTTCTTGGATTTGTGGTAAGTGCTAATGGAATTGAAATGGAAAAGGAAAAAGTCAATGTTATTTTGGATTGGCCAATTCCTAAAAGCATTACATGAAGTGAGAAGTTTTCATGGTCTTGCAAGTTTCTATAAGAAGTTTGTAAAGAATTTTAGCACCATTGCTACACCATTGAATGAAATAATAAAAAAAGAGGTTGGTTTTCATTTGGGAGAAAAACAGCAACATGCATTTGAACTCCTTAAAGAAAAACTAACTACTGCACCTATTTTTGCATTACCTATTTCGATAAATCATTTAAGCTTGAATGTGATGCATCCAGAGTGGGTGTAGGTGTTGTTGTTTTGATGCAGGAGGAAAGACCAATTGCTTACTTTAGCGAGAAGTTGAAAGGAGCTCAATTGAACTATCCGACATATGATAAAGATCTCTATGCTTTGGTGAGAGCATTAGAAACTTGGCCACACTACTTGTGGCCAAAGGAGTTTGTGATTCATACCGATCACGAATCTTAAAATATCTCAAGAGCCAAGGTAAGTTGAACAAGTGACATATCAAATGGGTGGAGTTCATTGAGTCATTTCCTTACGTGATTAAATATAAAAAGGGGAACGAAAACATTGTAGCTGATGCCTTATCTCGGAGGCATGCATTAATCACTACATTGGGTTCTAAGCTTCTTGGTTTTGAGTCAATAAAGGAAATGTATGATAATGATTCTGATTTCTCTTCTATTATATAGCTTGTGAGCATGCTGCATTTGGAAAATTCTATAAACACGACGGGTACTTATTTCGTGAAAACAAACTTTGCATCCCCAAATATTCTATTCGAGAGTTACTTGTTAGAGAAGCGCATGGGGAGGTTTAATGGGACACTTTGGTGTGCATAAAACCTTGGAAGTTTTGCGTGATCATTTCTTTTGGCCTTGTATGCGTGTTGATGTTGAAATAATTTGTGACAAGTGCATAACTTGTAAACATGCTAAATCAAAATCACAACCTCATGGAATGTATAAACCTTTACCTATTTATTCCTAATGAACCTTGGGTGGACATATCTATGGACTTTGTTTTGGGTTTACCTAGAACAAGTAAGGGTAGAGATTCTATTCTGTGTTTGTGGTTGTTGATAGATTTTCTAAAATGGCACATTTCATTCCTTGTCATAAAAGCGATGAGGCTACTCATGTTGCTGATTTGTTCTTTAGAGAAATTGTGCATTTAAAAATGGAGTTCCAAGGACAATTGTGATCGATAGAGATGCGATATTTTTAAGTCACTTTTGGCGTGTGTTATGGAGAAAATTGGGAACTAAACCTCAATTTTCTACTACTTGCCACCCACAAACTAATGGGCAAACTGAAGTAGTGAATAGAACTTTGTCCGAACTACTTGAGCTTTGATTCAAAAGAACTTAAAGAATTGGGAAGATTGTTTGTCATTTGCTGAGTTTGCATTTAATAGGAGTGTGCATTCTGCTACTAACTTTACTCCTTTTGAAGTTATTTATGGATTAATCCATTGAGTCCACTTGATTTTGTTCCTATCCTGTTGAAGAACAAGCAAGTCTTGATGGAAAAGCTAAGGCATAATTGGTTAAGAAGTTGCATGAAAAGGTGAAACTCAATATTGAGAAGCAAACCGAGCGATATGTTAAACAAGCCAACAAGGGTCAAAAGCAAGTAATCTTTGAACCAGGAGATTGGGTATGGCTGCACTTGAGAAAAGAATGGTTTCGGTGAGTATAATGTGAGTGCTACTTTTAATGTGTCCGATCTATCTCCTTTTAATGCGAATTAGATTCGAGGCGAATCCTTTCGAAGAAGAAGGGAATGATGAAGGCCATCCCCAGATTACAACTCAAGAAAATAAAGAACCGATGATGATTCATGGAGGGCCAATCACGAGAGCAAGAGCTAAACAACTTAAGCAAGCTTCAATGACTTTTGTTCTGAAATTAAAGAAAATGTGCAAGGGAGCTCAATAGAAGGCCAAGTAATGAATGTTATTCAAGTTGTTGGGCAGAATGCATCTAATAAGTTGGGCTCAAGCATGGAACTGAATTGAAAACTTAATTGGAGCTTATGGGCCATGATTTTCATCCAACACCTCAAGCCCAAGAGGAGTGATTTTTCATTTAGAATGGTCAATTATCAGCATTTTGTTAGTCAAAGTGTTAGTTAAGTTAATTTGGTCATGAATGACTCTTAAATAAAGAATCTAGTCTAAGAGTCATTTTCTAAGTATAAAAAAGGTGGTCTAGAATGTCTCTTCACATCTCACAAGAGTGTCTCTTCAAGTCCCATGAAAGCCAAACTTGGAAGACTCATTTTCTATCTTTTAAGGCTTGTAAAAGTGGTCAAGAGTGTCTCTTCAAATCCCATGAAAAGCCAATTCGGGATTAACATTGAAGCATTATATTTTTTTTTGATAGAATGGAGAAAATATATAAAAATGAAAAGATGATGCTTACAACAAGCCAAGCGCTAGCCTAATCCAATGAAAAAGCGCAACAAATCAAGGTCCGAAAATCTAAGCGAGATCAAACAGAATCCCATAGAATCGCTTACAAGCCAAGCAGATAGCCAAAAAGATGGGGCCTCGTTAAAACCTATCAAAGTAAAACCCAGAGGAAAAACCTTTGATAGGAAAAAAAAGTACTCCATAAACTATGCAAAACAATAGGAACATTGAAGCATTATATTGTATCTGTAAAAATCAGGTTTGGTCTTCTTCTCAATGTCTTATTTTGCAAGTTCAATTTGGTTCTATGGTTTTCCATGTTGGTTTTGCTCATGGTTTGTGTGATCATGTCGCTTGCCGCGCCCTTTGGTTGGATCTGAGGAATTTGGGTCTTACTGATCTGCTGTTTATTGGGGATTCCAATGCTGTGTTGGGACATCATGAGCGTTCTGGCAGTGGTACTTTATCCCGTGCTTCTTGTCGACTTGAGGGGACTTCTTGGAGGATGCAGGTTTATTTGCGGTGCCGAGCTACAGAGAATTCATTTACTTGGTGCCCCCGAAGGCCTCTATTTCTCCTTCAGGCTAAGTTGGATCGAGCCCTAGCAATCGGTCAATTTTCTCCTTTTGGCAAGTTGTTAAAGGCTTAGTTCTTCCACACATTGGATCCGATCACCACCCGATTTTGGTTTCTTGTTCTTCTTCCATCGCCAGGGTCCGTCTCCTTTTCGTTTTCAAAGACATGTGGATTCAACCCGATTCTTTCCGTATTATTGTTATCGCCTCTTGGCGCTCCCATGCGCGCCGCACAATCCATTGCAACGCATCATGTGGAAACTCAAGAGGTTGCGACAGGCACGATTAAGGTTTGGAATAAAGAAGTATTTGGGGAAGTTAATTGTCGGGTGGATGATCGATGGAAAGGGTCCGTCGATTCAAGTAGATATTGAACCGAGCACGCCTGTCTCTCACGTTGAGGCACACGAGCACTTATTTTGTCTCTCACGTTGCTTATGCGATCCGATTTTCTACAAGCAGAAAGCCCGCTCGCCTTGGTTAAAGGATGGGGATCGCAACACGGCATTTTTCCATGGCGTTGCGATTCGAAATGGATGCTCGGGGATACAGGGTTTGATGGTTGATGGTAGTTACACGAGATGATTCGGTGGTTCTTGGGAATCATATGATTTCCTTCTACACGGACCTTTTCACGCAGACACGGCGCAAAACCGGTCGATTACACTTTGGTCGACCAGCTTATTTCCCCTACGATTAGCACGGTTGATAATGCGCTTTTGATGGCTATTCTTCTGAGTCCGAGGTTAAAGAGACAACGTTTGATATGGGGTTGGATAGTGCTCCGGGCAGGGACGGTTTGATGGGAGATTCTATCAACACTTTTGGGACGTTGTTTGAGATGAGGTGGTGGCGGCGATCCGTTATTTTTTCATCACGCGTCCTTTCAGTGGGATTAAATGCCACTTTTATGGCACTCATCCCAAAGACTAAGGAGGCTAATGCGGTGGAGGACTTTAGACCGATTGTAATGAGCAACTTTCTTTTTAAGATTATCACCAAGATTTTGGCGACCGCCTGGGGCTCTATCATTTCTTCTTACTTGTCTCCTACTCGGTTTGGATTTATCCCGGGCAGGCGATTCACGCATCGTAGTGCTTTGGTTTCGGAAGGATTCAATATTTTGCGGGTGCGAATGATGCTAATATGATTTTAAAAATTGATATCCGCAAGGCTTTTGATACGGTTAATTGGGGTTTTTCGATACACGTTTTACGCCGCTTTGGTTTTCTCAAGAAACGCGTTCATCGGATTGAGATTATCATTCAATCTTCCAAAATTTGATCCTTTTGAATGGGTCGCCTGTGGGATACTTCTCTTGCTTTCGAGGGGTTAGACATGGGGATTCGTTATCGCCCGCTCTTTTGCATCACGGAAGACGTTCGAGTAGATTGGTTGAGGAGGTGGTCAATAGAAATCAACTTCAGCCTTTTCGGCGCCTAAGCAAGTGGTTTTCCCATCGTCTATCATGTATGCAGATGATATTGTGATTATGTATGGGGCCTCCACGAGCAATACACGTATTATTATTCGGATGCTCAATGCGTGACGCGGACATTTCGGGTTAGATTTTCAATCCTAACAAATCTAAAGTTTATTTTGGCAAAGGGTCTCTAATTATGTGTGAGGACGTATTCGAGAAGATTACATGGATGCATATGGGCACTTTCCCCTACGGTCTATCTAGGCGCCCCCATCTTCAAGGGTGCGCCTAAAGTGGCTGATTTACAACCGGTTTGCGATAAGATTATTTTCAAGTTGAAGGTGGAAAGGGACTTCTCTGCCTCATTGTGGCCACATTTGTTTGGTGTCGGTGATTACGGTTCCTTTGTGCATACGATGATGGTGTACAAGTGGCCTAGAACATTGTTACGGCAAATGGAAAAGGCCATGCGCAATTTCATCCGGATCGAAATGTGAACTCTAAAGGGTCGGTGGTGGTTAATCGAGTCATTGTTGTATGCCCCAGGCGGAAGGAGGCTTGGGCGCCCGCTCCATCGTTGTCGCCAACAATGCTTTCCTTATGAAGATGGGTTGGAAGATTATGACTTCAAAATCTTTGGTTTACGACACCCTCAAAAAGCGCTTTTTGACTTCGGATGGATCTCCACGCTGGTCGTTCATCCCTTCTTCCATCCGGAGAGGGATTCGGCCCGGGATCTTAGGATTCTTGGAGGACATTTGGATCCCCGGATGAAATTTTGGCATTTTATTCTCGCTTGATAATCGGTCGGGTTACACCATTGCCGATAGGATTGGTATACCGCAGAGTACAAGCATTTATTTCGCATCGCATTTCGGATTACTTTTATGACGGGACTTGGCACTTCACTTTTCGTTCATAGAGGCATATTTGGATATGGTCCAGGGATATCGTTAGAGTCCCCATCGCTCCGCATCATTGGATACGTGGGCTTGGCTACATTCTCGAGGATAGGATTATCACTTGAAGTCGGCTTACACCTATCTCGCGCCCACACCCCGTAGTTCAATGGAGTTCCCGGATTTGGTCACCTCACATTCTCGGAAAGACGTTCGATTGTGGCATGGCGCGCCATCCATAATCGACTTGCGGTATTGGATGTTCTCGTGACCGCGAGATTCCTTCACCGGCCCCTTAGTTTGTGGTCTTTGTTGTCCGACGCGAATCATTGATCATTTGTTTGTCTCATATGTTTTTGCAAGAGCCCTTTGGCAAATGGATTTTTGATTCTTTTGATATCCATTATTTTAGGGCTTATAGCTTCAATGAATTATCGGTGCATTTAATGAGTTTTCATTTTAGTGAGCAGTGGCCTTTCTTTGATGAGTTGCGGTGTTATCCCAGATTTGGCTCATCCGCAAATCGAAATGACTTGACCTTCAATGACAAGAATCGACACCGGAGGCGGCCATCCTACGCCTTCGTGTTCTAATTCTTGAGTCATCCTCCTTGGACCGAGGTTGCATGCATAATAATCAACAGGACCTTTTCATTCTCTGCAGACTTCGGGTTCGGGCGCCCAAGATAGGCCCCGAAGATTGTGCTTGTTATTTGCGAGAAACCTTGCCAGGGATGGATCAAAGTTAACACAGACGGCAGCGGTACGGGGCGCTCGGGCGTCTCATAGCTTCCGGAGTTTTTGTAATCGTAGAGGGTTCTTTCATGGGTGCTTTGTGGAATGATGTGGTTTGGGTTTTGCTTTCGAGGCGAAGTTAATAGCGGCCATGTGGGCCATTCATTATGCTTTTGCGAAGGGCTGGAATCAACTATGGCTAGAGTCGGACTCGGTCTACATGTGGTGGAGTTGCTGCGGAGGAGATCAACAGGGGGTTCTTGGCGCCATCTCGAGCATGTGGCGATACACCTGCACCTTTTTTTCGTGATGAATTTGGTGTTCTCGCACATCTTTAGGGAAGGCAAGGCAGCGGCAAGCGGATATTCTTAGCAAGTCGCCGCATGAGGCAACGTGGTGGGGTGCCTCAGCGCCATTATCTCGCCGCTTACATAGGATTATGTTGGCCAATCTAATTATAGGTTTGTTAACTAGTGCGTCGCGTCTTCTGGTTTCTTCTCGCTCTATGGACGCATTCTCTCATGGGGGTACTCTTTTTTTCCTTCCAAGGGTTTTCCCACAAGGGTGGGTTTTACCTTGAAAGGTTTTAACGAGGCCCCAACCATTCACCATCCGGGTCGACTTGTGACCATTTCGTTATTATTTTCTGTCTTTGTTTCGGACTTTAATTTGGTTACCTAATCACTGTGATCGGGACTACTCTTTTTCATTTCTATATATATTCTCGCATTTATTCAAAAAATAAAAACATGGCAGCTCATGTAAAAATGCAAAAGTTATTGATATATTGAAATTGGCATTTGTCTTTGTGAGTTGAAATTCTCTTTGTAGAGTTTTCAATTGTTTAAGAACTTATCAAGATACTTGAGCAATATTTTGTGGTGTTCACCATACCAAGGTTCTTGGCTGATCATATAGCTAATGAGTCAAGGTTATAAAGCTCTAGGTAAGATCAAACTAGATCATCGATCTGGAATATCCGCTGCCTACTAGTGTACGTTGGGTTCTTGAATCGATTTATTCAATGGGTCCTTCGTTCAATCCGTATCAATAGATCTACGAGCCGGAACATGAAAAGCCCAAATCTATTTCCCCCATCTAACTTCTGGAAAGGACTCCCATACATATTGATATGCCCCCTTAGAAGAAACATTGCCATCCTCGATGGTCCACATACTCTACGGTCCTCCGAGTCGGTGAGATAGGGAAGTGGAGAATATCAATGACCACATCCATATAAGCCACCAAGAAATCCTTCGTAAAGTGCCGACTCCATCAAAGAAGTAGTCCGAAATGTTCTGAGTAAAGTACCCATGAAATTGATCCGGAATACCAATACGATCTGTAATGGAGTAGCCAAGCCAGTTATCCAACCAGAAACGAACCCCCGAATTAAAACCCAGGATCCAACGTGACTGAGAAAGAATATCCATCACCATAGGACATAAACCCAATCATATAGTCGAACCAATGTATGGCAGCCTTGGAGATCATCAGACAAAAACATTTTCTAAGGAGTGCGAACGTCGGGCTATTCGAAATGAGAATTTTCAAAGCATTTTCATCAAAAAGCTCAATTGGCCCAAAGCAAGGAACGAATACCAAGCCCCCTTCCTCCTTTGGCACACAACATCGAGTCCAGTTCACCATCACTGACCCTTTTTTATGAATGTTACCCGACAACACAAAGTTTCTAACGCTTCTCCCTAGCCTTTAGCAAAGTAGTCGGCCATCTATAAACAAGTATAGAATTAACAATTGCGCTGGTAATCACAGAATTCACCAGCGTATTGCGCCCAACCATCGACAAGGAATTACCCTTCCAAGTTTGAAATTTAGCAATGATTTTATCATAGAGAGGCTGGAAAGTCCGGATTGTTGGCCCCCTTGAATTTTTTTAAATAAGTTGGGAGTATCTGGTTGGAGGAGGTGGAAAATTTCAAAGAAATGAATGATACAGGGTTCGAACCACGGTCAACACCCTTACAAAGGGTAAGCGATACCACGTGAGCTACAAGCACGTGGTAGTCATTTCAAATAAATCGAAAGATACAGAGGTTCGAACCCTGGTTAACACCCTTATAAAGGATCCCCAAATAAGTAAAAGGAATCGCATCGCGGGAGATACCATAGTGTGTTTGAATATGATAGATAAGGTAGGTGGATATATTATCATTGAAAAAGACCTTAGACTTCGCATGATTAAACATCTGACCCGAGATATTCCCATAAGAGTTGAGGACCTCCAGAATACATCTGCAATTTCTCCATGTAGCCTCACTCATGATCAAAATATCGTCTCCGCATAGAGTAAACAAGGAGGGAACTAAATATTGCGAGGAGCACGAAATGACGTGAGGGCGCCCTGCTGTAGCTTATGTTCCAGGGCTCTAGCCAGCACCTCCTCCGCACAAAATAGAAGAGGAGAAAGAGGGTCGCCTTGTCTCATTCCTCTGGAGCAGGAAAAATAACCTTCCAGGATTCCGATACGCGCCGACGGGAAAGTCCTAGAAACCCATAGAATAAACTGCTCATGAAACCCCATCTTCCGCAGACATGAAATAAAAATTCCAACAAAGAGTGTCGAACACCTTGCGAATGTCAATTTTCGGATCATATTTGTTATTCTGGAATTGCTCAAAAGACAATTCATCCCTTTAGAGGCAAGGGTGATACAATCATGAATTTGCTTGCCGGGGAATGATCCCAAATTGCAAATAAGAATATGCTTGACCAATACCAAGTCGAGGAAAAACCCTAGCATGCTCCCATCGCACATCAGCCGTCCAAAGTCATGACCCCAAACCCTAGTTTGGGCTTGATACCTACTTTGCAGCGCACTGGGTGATCGGGGCCGCCGCCATCCCGCACTCTTTGCCCGACGGCCTCTCTTCAATGCCTTCTACATACACGCTGCTGGGGTTCCCACTCCCTAGCACCTTCTACTTATGATACTCTTACCCCCATGGTGGACGACCATGGGGCGGCCCCATTGGGACTTTGGTTGAGGGGTAGGAGGCTAGGAGGCGACTTGCTATTGTCGCTCCTCCCGTGAGGGTGATGGCCCCCGGGTCAATTGTGTTGTCTTTTCCAGGCATGAACCAAGCCCTGTAATGTCGCCTCAATCTTTCAGTGTGCATGACGCCTCATCCACGGCTCATCTCCAATCACACATGAACTTGCAACATTCGCTCATAATGCGCCTAATTCTCACCCACGTGTGGATGCTACTTTGCGAATATGGTTTTCGGTAAATTCTCCGACACACCGCATCTCCCCATCCGGCTCCAGGTAACCCCACTTCTTTTGCTAAAATCATTTTGGGTCCCTCTAACCCTATCCCCGAACCTATTAAAAAGGGTGAATATTATTTTGTGGTTATGGATGAAAATGGGCATCAACAACGTCTTACTGAATTTAAATATGCTTTAATTGGTCGTGTTAATCTCAACAAAGGTGCGAAACCTTGGCCCATTATGCCTCTTCACAAAAACTTGCTGAATTATGGGAAGTTAATAATGATTGGAAACTAATACCATTGGGAAAAAGGTTATTCCTGTGTTAAATTTTCCAATGCCTATGATCATTCACGTGCCCAAGCTCGGGTAACATGGTCTCTCAATCCTCGAACCATTCGCTTATCCCCTTGGGTTCCGGATTTCAACCCCTACAAGGTGAATACATCGCCGCTAGTGTTTGGGTCATAATATTTGAGTTGAGTATCGATCATCGGGATCCAAGCTAGCTAAGGCCATTGGCACTCCAAAGGCAAGTCGATAAAAGGTCTTGGGATGGTTCTCTCGGGACATTTTATCCGAGTGTTGGTGGATGTTGACTTGGCTAAACCTCTTGAGTAATCACATTATGGTTGAACATTGGGGTCACTTTGCACGTTTGCTTCTATTGGGTATGAAAACTTCCGTTATTCTCGCGGGCACTTGTGGTATTATAGGACATTCACTTCGACTTATCGTCGGTTAGGCAATAATGCTAATTTGAAGGACCCTCGGGGACAGCCCCATTCTCAACCAGGTCATTCCCGAGTTCGTCGGGTTTATTGTCCAAGCACCACGACAAGGGCAAGGCCGTTGATAACTCGATGGCCGATACGGCTTTGGCTATGCGCCCGAGCTCTCCTTTTTGTGCTCTCATCACTGTCTCCTCCGGTATTACTTTGAATAATGCATTTTCTCGCTTTGGATTCTCGGGACACGACATGCACACCCTTGAAGATGTGCCTCCACCCGTGGCTTCTCATGCATCGTCCCTAAACCGCCGGTTCTTGAAGTGAGCAAATGTTCTCTACCCTCGATATTCATAATCAGCCTATCACGGTTCAATATCTGTTGGAGAAACCAATCCGTCCGTTATATAGAGCTATACGTGCCAAATCTATGGATGCCAAACAATGATTATTACATTCGGTTACGCATGGTCATATGCCGGTTGTTCATCAAATGGAGATCCAAGATGATGAAAAGGGGGATTGATATTTTAAACAGGGCTGCTCAGAAACGATTGGCAGACTATGTGGATGACGACAATATTTCTGGGGTTGATGCTTCTGCGCCCACCCATTCCGGAGCTTCTACCCGGATTCCCTCACCCACTCCTTCTCAATGAATTGCATCTTTTGGAACATTCGGGGAATTGGGAATATTGCTTCTCGCAATATCCTTAAGAAATTATGTCTACTTCATGAGCCGTCTTTGGTTGCTATTGCGTCATGGTTTGCGTTTGTGGCTCGTAACTTCCGTGCTTCGAGGAGGTCGATATCCGGATCTTGAGCATTTGGTCATGGTTCTTCAATAGATTCTTATCTCTCGATCAATGCATTGTTCTCAAGGCTCAATTTGCTAATAACATCTTTCATGTGGGGTTTGTCCATGCCATCTACGATCATGTGATTCGTAGAAAGCTTCTCGGCCGTGTACAAGATTTTCGAGATTTTTTTGATAATCTTGGTGTGATGGCCATTTCCACATCTGGCAAATTCTTTACTTGTGCAAGACGCATCCAAATCGACTCTCACTCAAGCTCGGCTTGATCGATGTATAGCCATCCACGGTTTCTTAATCTTTGGTAGAGGTTCAAGTATTTGCCCTTACTCGCACTTGCTCCGGACCATCATCCTCTTTAACTATCTTGTGCGACCACTGCATATAAGGGTCCGTCTCCATTTCATTTTCAATGTATATGGACCAAACATCCTGGTTTTCAGTCGCTTATTGCTTCTTCTTGGAATTCGACTTGTGCTGGCTCTAACCCTTTGATTCGTTTAATGATTAAGCTGAAAAGGATGCGCCCAGTGCTCCGTTCTTGGAATACAGAGGTCTTTGGGGATGTCAATCGTGAGGTGGATGACAAGTTAGAGAAATTGAGATAGATTCAATTGGACATTGAGATTTTGGGTTATAATACCGCCTGTCGGGACAAGGAGCTTGAAGCCTAAAATTCTCTAAATCAGGCGCTTCTTCTCCAGTTGGAATTTTTACGCCAGAAATCTCGGGTTGTATGGTTGGTTGATGGAGACCGCAACACTTCATTTTTTCACCATTGTTGTCGACTAAGGTTGCTCGGGCTGGTATTCACGGTCTAATGATTAATGGCACTCTTTGCATGGACCTATCAGTATTCGTAGTCATATTATTCACTTCTTTGAGGATTTGTTCACGGCGCCCATCGGCCCTATTCGGATTTCTCTTCTATTGATTTGATTATTAATCCGGTGGTGTTGGTTGTGGATAACATGTGCCTAACCTCTCTACCATCTAAGTCGAGGTTCTAGATGCTCGCTTTTGATCTCGGTTTAGATAGTTCTCAAGTCCGGATGGTTTCAATGGTTCCTTCTACTAGACGTTGGGACATTATCTCTTCGATGTTACATTGATGTACGCCACTTTTTGCAAAAGTGGATCTCGCGCGATTGGACTCAATTCGAGTTTATGGTTCTCATCCCTAAAAGTAAAGATATGAATGTTGTGGACAATTTCAAATCCATCGTCATGAGCAATTTCATCTTCAAAATTATCACTAAGATTTTGGCTACTCGATTTGGACGCATTGTCGTCGTATTCTATCCCCTATGCGTTTGGTTTTATACCAGGGCCGTCACATTCATGATTGTATTACTCCGGTTTCGTAGGGATTCAACATTCTACATAATCGGAATGACAACAATATGATTCTGAAAATCGATATCCGTAAGGCGTTTGACACTCTTAGTTGGGATTTTCTCTTATATGTGTTGCATAGATTTGCTTTCTCGGAGAGGTTTGTGGATTGCATTTTGGTGATTTTGAAATCGGCCCATATCTTGATTCTTCTTAATGGATCTCTAGTTGGTTATTTTCCATGCACAAGAGGGGTGCGTAGGTGATCCCCTTTACCTCTTCTCTTTTGCATTGCAAAAGAAGTCCTGGGGAGACTTATTTGTCGATTGGTGTCATCCCATCATCTCACGCCTTTTGTGGCTCCGCATAATATCATCTTTCCATCCACCATGCTCTATGCAGATGACATTGTTATTCTTTGTGCGGTGACTTCGTCAATGCTCGCCATATTTTTGATACCTTCGGTCATTATGCTTCTCTTCGTGCTAGGTGTTTAACCCCGCAAAATCGAAGGTGTTTTTTTGGTACTCGAGTTTTGCGGCAAAAAGATGCCGTAAACCGTATCCGGTCGTGATGGGTTTGTCGATTGGTTCCTTCCCAACTTCATACCTTGGGGTTCCAATCTTCAAAGGTGCTTCCAAGCATGGCGTGTTGCAGCCTTTGTTTGATAAGATTATGGTTAAATTTAAACGTTGGAAAGGTTCCTCTCTTTCCTTGACGGGTCATGTATGTTTGGTTAATTCCATCATTGCTAGCTCCTTGGTTCACATCATGCTTATCTACAAATGGCATATCTCGATGTTGAAGCAGTTTGAGAAGGCTATGCATAATTTTATTTGGTCTGGTGATGTTAATCGAAGGGTTCGTGGTGGTTAATTGGGCTCGCATTTGCTCCACTCATAAGATCGAGGAGGTCTTGGCGTTTGGTCCATCATTACGGCGAACCGAGCTTTTATTATGAAAATGGGTTGGAAAGTTCTTACCTCGATTCCGTGGTTTTTGCTACTCTCGTAGACGTTTTTCTGGCTGGCAAACGGTTCTATCAAATGCTCTTTCTTGCCTTCCTCCATCTCGGGCGGGGTTGCGTCCAATCGTGGAGGATTGCCAAACCGATTCAAGATGGATCCGGGGCGCACTCTTCGATTAATTTTTGACCTGACAACTTGCTTGGATATATTATTGCAGATCGGATTGGTATTCCACGTGAATTTTGGGATAACTTTCGGAATCCTATTTCGGACTTCTTTTTCGATAACACTTGGCATCTTACTATGTCATTTGTGGAGGCTTACATGGACATTGTTCGGGATATTGTCCGTTGCCCGATTACCCCAAACTCGAGTGGATAAAAGGGTGTGGACGCATTCTATGGATGGGACGGTCATGTCTAAATCAGCTTATGCCTTCTTACGATCGCCCTACCCATCTGTTAAATAGGGATTGTGGATCTAGTCCCCTCACATTCCCGAAAGGCGCACGGTTGTGGTTTGAGGGCTATTTACGGACGTTTGGCCATTATGGACGCCCGCCATCACACAAGCTTTATCGGTCCTAGCTTGTTGCCTATGTTATTCTCACTTAATCGATTGATCACATTTTTGTTTCTTGTGATTTTGCGGGAACACTCGGGATTGGGTTCCGCATCATTCGTTGTGGCTTTCCGCAATGTTTATAGTTTCAATGAATTTCTGGTTCATTTAATGGAATTCAATTTTAGTGCGCAGATTGCTTTTCTCCGGAAAATGGCGATCGTTTCCTCGCATTTGGCTTATATGGCACATCCGCAATGATGTTGTTTTTAATGACAAGAATTGGACTACGGACGCGCTCTGGTTGATTGAGATTGATGATTATTGAGTTTGCTTCTTTGGACAAGGTGTGTATGTAGAATACCGAAGGATTTACTTTGTCTTCATAGGTGAAGGTTCTGGGGCCGTCCATCTAAGGCCCTCACATCATTCCGTGCTTTGATCTCTTCCCTTTCCTGGCCTGGATTAAAGTCAATACGGATGGATGCGCTACAGCGCTCCCGGGTGTCTTACGGCGTAGGGGTTTATCGTACTTATCGAGGTTTTTTTGCGGTGGTTTTGTTTAGCAAAGTGTGGCATGTGCTATGCATTTGAGGCTGAATTAGTTGTAGCGATGATCGCCATTTCTTATGCTTTTCATAAGGGATGGACTAACCTTTGGTCGAGTCCGATTCCACTTATGTTGTGGACCTTCTTCGATCTCGGGTTGGTTCCATCCCTTGGCATATGGTTGGTCAATGGTGTCAATCTATCTTTATGATTTCCCAGGATGAACTTCATGGTTTCTCACATATATTGGGAAGGTAATCGTGTGGTTGATCATTTCAAAGCAAACTCACGTGCGCCTAAAAAAATTGCATCTCGAAACCAGTTTCTTAAGAATTGACCCAAAATGGGAGGCCAAAATTTTGGTGATAGTCTTAAATAAAAAGTTGCTCAAAATAATAGGCTAAGCTCCTCCACCCCGTCTGCGCTTTTAGATTTTGGAACCAAGCACCATGAAACCGGGAATTACATCCCATAGGAAGGACACTGTCACAAAGAAAGATCTAACCGCCGCCATAATATCCACCTCAATCATGTCCCAATAATGTTTGCAAAAATGACCACCAAAATCGTCGGGGCCCCCCGGGCGCTATCTCGACTCATCTCGAAAATAGTCTCCTTGATATTATTCTCCGCTACTATCATTGTGGTCAATCACCTCATCTACCATTGAGTACTCAATCCCCCGTGTGTTGTTTCTTGGAGAAGAGATTCTCATAAAAAGAAAGAGTATGATTGCTAATTAATTGCCTATCCTCCGCATTTAACATCATCAACCACCATCCGATGAAGCACGCCTTAGCTCTTTTTGTGTGGAGCTTCTGTGAAAGAAATTTTAGTTACGATCCCCATCTTTCAACTAATTAACCCGACTCTTCCGATGCAAAGAATTTATGCAGACCATTTTACAAGTTAGCCAACTCTTTGTGGATCTCAATCTCCCGCTACATTAATGAATCGAATAACCATTCGACTGAAAGACTCTTGAACCTCTTTAAGCTTAGTCTCGAACCTCCTCCACCTTCCGATGATATCACCAAAATCGAAAAATTCCAAGCCCGAAGAATAAGACATAATCTTTTCAGTTTCATCATAACCACGAGAATCGAATTAGAAGCCACGATAGATCCTTCCATGAATTATCCTCAATATCCCGAAAACCCTCATGTTGTAACTACATAGATTGAAAACGAAACGGGTAGGCCCTGTCATGCTAGCCAAGTCGCATCGCATAATGATGGGATGATGATCGGAACCATGACACACTCCCACATAGCCTTTCACCGTATGCCAATGATTCAAAAATTGTTGTGTCACCATAATTATATCCAGCCTTGCTTGAACTAACCCCGAGAAGATCGAAAAGAACTCCACGTAAATATGTTACCATCCATAGGAACTGTGAGAGATCATTATCATCAATAAACTGCCCGAACTCCCTACAAGACGCCCCATGAGGCGAGACCCTCCCTAACGTTCATGAGCTCCCAAAATGTCATTAAAGTCGCCAAGCAAAGACACAAAATCCGCACTAACGATCGAACATCCACCATAATTACCATCAAGCTATATAAGAGCAAAGTGAGCATGTACAAATCCCATGAAGAACCGCATATTATGGTATTTCACCTCACAAAACAAACATTGATCAGAATTGCAAATCACCCGAGATTGAAAATTAGAAGAGCGAGAAAAATCCAAATATCAGGAATACCATTAGATCTCGAAAGATTCACCTACGATTCATACCGCTGATTGCCGTAAATGGTGATTAATAGAAGAAAATTGTACCATAGGCTCCGCATAATAGTGTCGGAGGTTTATGAACACGACACAATTCCTTACATAGATTTAGAGAAAATGTTACCAATTCCTCTAATATTCCAATACATGCAATCGATTGAGGGGGAAAGAGTGGGGACGCACTGCATAGTATCATCGATACTATCCAAAAGTATATTACTTTCCCATCGTCAATTTTATATGCGGATGATATTGTTATTACGTGCGAGGCTTCTTCAGCCAATGCCCGTGTTCTTCTTTGGATTCTAACCATTTATGCAGATATCTTGGGTCAGGTGTTCAATCCTCGGAAATCTAAAGTTTACTTTGGCTCTCGAGTCTCATCGTGACGTCCGGGAAGGGTGCAAACGATATTGAGATTCAGCCCGGGTGCTTCCCAACGTTTATCTAGGTGCACCAATCTTTAAGGGTGCCCCAAGGTTGTGGACCTACAACCCGTCTACGATAAGGTAATCCTAAAATTCAGAAGACGGAAAGGTTCTTCGCTTTCCCTTCTTTGGTAGAGTTTGTCTTGTTTTTTTTTAATAAGAATCGGAATATAATAGAAAGAAATGAAAAATCCTGGTCACAAGCCGACCAGGTAGCCCAATGTTTGGGGCCTCGTTAAAAACCTACCAAGGTAAAACCCACCCTTGTGGGGAAAACCCTTAGTAGGAAAAAGAGTACCCTGAGTGAGAAAAGTGAAAGCCATACAACCAAACCAAAACAACATAGCACAAATTAACTAACAAATCTATATTGTGTACGTCCGACATAGTCATCTGTAAGCAGAGAGATAATATCCATTGGGGGCATCCCACCAAGAGGAGTCACACGTGAACTTGCTGAGATGGTCCGCAACACGATTGCCTTCTCGATAGATTTGAGAAACCACTACATGCATCTGGGAAAGCAGAAAGAGAGAATAACGCCATTGATTAAGCAGACGCCACGGGATGGAGCCCGTCTGAGATCTAAGAAGGCCAACAACATATGTAGAGTCCGATTCCAACCAAATATTAGTCCAACCCTTGCGAAAAGCATAGGAGATTGCGGTCATGGCAGCAAAGAACAGTTCGGCCTCAAAAGCAAAGCCTGTTCCACCGCTCCATGAAACACCCACGAAAAAATCCTCGATAGGTACGGAAAATGCCCGCGCCGTCATACGACCTGGAGCTCCGATAGCACTACCATCTACGTTGACTTTAATCCAGCCAGGAGGGGAAGAAACCAAGGCACTGGGATAATGCGAGGGGCCTTAGGGGCGTCCACTAACCTTCACCGATGTAGACAAAGAAGATCCTCCGGGTATTCTCGCATGCACTTTATCAAGCGAAGCGTACTCAATAATCATGGCTCTCAATCGAACAAGCGCCGCATCGTAGTCCAATGTTTGTGATTAAAGATCACGTCATTTCGATGTGCCAAATAAGCCATATGCAAGAAACAATCGCCACCCTCCAGAGAAAAGCGACCGCACACCGAAATGAAATTCCATTAAATGAACCATAAAATCGTTGAAGCTATAGACGTTACGAAAAGCCACCGCAAATGAACCCGCAATCCAGTCCCAAAGAGCTCCGCAAAATTGCAAGAAACAAAAATGTGATCGATCGATTCGAATGAGAGTTACAGAGACAGCAAAGCGATGAGGGACCGATAAATCCTTTGGGGCGGGGAACATCCATGATCGCGACGTCCGAATATCGCCCGCGACCACAACCGTGCGCCTCTGCGGAATGTAGGGGACCATATCCAAGATCCCCATTTAATAGAAGGAAAGGACGGTCGAATAAATGCATATGCTGACTTAGAAGTCACCGTCCCATCCACGAGCGAGTCCACACTCGTTTATCCAAAGAACTGGAGCACCTCGGACAAACGAACAATATCCCGAACAATATCCAAGTAAGCCTCCACAAACGACATAGTGAGATGCCATTTGTTATCAAAAAAGAAGTCCGAGATGGGATTACGAAAGTTAGCCCGAAATTCATGCGGGATGCCAATCCGATCCGCAATGACGAGCAAGCCGCTTATCCGTCCAAAAATTAACCGAAGAGTGAGCCAGTGAATCCATCTCGAATCGTTTGACAATCCTCCACAGTTGGACGTAGTCCCGCCCGAGATAGAAGAAGGCAAGAATGAGCGCCTAATATAACCATTGTCCATCAAAAAACGGCGACGGAGAGTATCAAAGACAATGGAATCCGATGTGAGAAGTTTCCAGCCCATCTTCATAATAAAGGCTCGGTTTGCAGCATTTGTGGAATCGCTTGATCATTTATTTGTCTCTTATGTTTTTGCAATAGCTCTCTGGCGATGGATCTTTGATTCTTTCAACGTTCACCCTTTTGAGGCCCATAGCTTTAATGAATTTCTGGTGCGTTTAATGAACTTTCATTTTAGTGAACAGTTACTTTCCTCTGGCGTGTGGCTTTCATCTCCGCATATGGATTATCTAGCATATCCGAAATGAGCTGGTATTTCACAACAAAAAACTGTGGAGGCGGCTACTATCCATCTTCGGGTACTCATTGTAGAATCATCATCATTGGATCGGGGTTGCATGCACAACGATCAACAAGACCTTCTCATCTTCTTGCGCAACCTGCGAGTCCTCGGGCGGGCTAGACAAGCACCAAAGATCATGGAGGTTAATCGCAAAAACCCCTCCCGGGTTGGACAAGGTAAATGCGATGGCGTTCATCGGGGCGCCGAGAAACCTCACCGCCCGGGGTTTTCCGGAATTGTAGAGTTTTTTTCGGGGTTGTTTTGTTCATCATTGTGGTTCGGGCTATGCGTTTGAAGTCTGAATTGGTCGCCAAAGAATGTGGGCAATTCAAGATGCTTTTGAGAAGGGTTGGACACATCTTTGGTCGAGTCGGGTTCCACGTATGTAGTGAGCTTGCTAGAGAAGAGATCGGCGGAAGTCCTATGGCGACACCTTAGTCATTGGCACTACACTTTACATCTCCTCACGGAGATGGATTTTGTAGTCTCACATATATTTAGGGAAGGCAATCGGGTAGCCGACGGGTTGAGCAAGAAGACGGAGTACAACACATGGTGGGCCCATAGAGCTCGCTCAATATCTCAATGAGGACTATGTTGGCCAATCCAACTATAGGTTTGTTACTTAGGCGTCCCCCTTCGGTTTCTTTTCCCACTTTTTGGACGCCTACTTTTTCCTGGGGTACTCTTTTTCCTTCCAAGGTTTTTCCCACAAGGGTGGTTTTTACCTTGGGAGGTTTTAACGAGGCCCCAACCATTCATCCATTCGGTCAGCTTGTGACCTTTTTGTTTTACTTTATAACATTGTTTCCAAGCTTACATTTGGTTACATGATCACTGTGATCGGACAACTCTCTATTTTCATTTTTATATATTACTCGAATTTATTCAAAACTTTGTTCTTCCTCATCGGCCATGTCGACCACCATTTTTAGCCGCTAGTGACATGGCCCCGAAATTGCCCGATGGATCCGTTTGCTTCAAGACATAATATGCGGGAGGATTACTTTTTGAAACCGCCTCAATAGCCCTATAAAGAGATTCCAGCCTGCTGATCAAGAGAGGTGCCGGGAGCCCCACAAACCCATACCCTTAGGTTGTCTTAGCCACTCCAAAGAGGTTAAGAAAGTATGACACCACCGTGAGGTCTCTCGCACCTTAGCTTAAGCAAAGACACCTTGCTTGGACGGCTTTCTTGCGTAACCTCATAGGAAGGTCATTTCCGATTCATTCAAAACTTCAAAGAATTCTTAACCGCCGTATAGATTGAGGGGACCGTACCTAATAATATTATGCCAGGTACTTCAATTATGTTTCGATGTACAGGATCCTCAAAGAGGCAAGTACATAGCATACTTCATGAAGAAGATCAAGAATTTGAAAGATAAATGCGATTAGCTAAGAGGCTTTTGAAGAGACATAAAAGAGATTTAGAAACTCATATTTTTTAAAAGGAGATTTTATTCGGTTTCCGTCCCGAGTTTTCCATACAATCAAGAGGTCTTTATATAGGCCTCATGTACAAAACAAGGAAGTGACATGTGTCCCTATTACAAGACACGTGTTACCTTCTTAGGCCTTCTTAATGAGAACCCGACATGTGTACACTAACAAGACACCTATCATGTACACATGTCACCCGTATGGACACGTTAAACGAGAAAGATGATACGTGTCCACTAAAAAGACACTTACAAAGAACAAGCTAACATGTGTCTCGTAAAAAGACACTTACAATACCAAAGCCGACACGTGTCCCTTAAAAGGACACTTACAAACTAACACATGTTATATTACAAGGATAAGAAACTAACATGTGTCCAACAAATGGACACTTACAACCATAAACCGACATGTGTCCACTAGAAGGACACTTATTATTACAAACCGACATCGTACATTATAAGGACACCTATACAAAGGCCGACATCGTCCTTTTGTCATGGATTGTAGTGGTAGTCGCACTATTCCTTTGACCAGGGTTTCGCTTCTAAAACAATCCAAAGCCGTCCCAATCTATGTCTTCATCTTCAACAAGCCACGAGTCTTGAGAATCGCTCGGACATATCCGAGTATCTATGTCACCTTCTTGGTTATCTTCTCGTTGGTGACTTGACTTGGGTTCATCAACACATGGATTTATCAAGAGTGATGTATATAAAGGCTCCGATCTAGGTGGATTTGGTGGAATCTTGTTAAGAACCAGGAGATATATGCATAATTCATTAACCTCAGGTTGTTGGTTGGTGATTGATCCTGATAAAACCTTCTATTTAAAATGTAAAGATGTCGGTATAAATCGATACCCTTTACCAATTGTGAAATACTAGTGGAGTACCATGACAATGTATATATCCGAGATAATCTTTGTTCGATCCACTCGCTTGTAACATTTCCTTCCAATTTTGAATCTTGACATTCCATTCAAGAAAAGTCCAGAGATTGGATGACTGGTTGACTAGATTTTGCAGGAATGATAAAGTACTTCTAACAGGCATTTCCACTGAATGATAGTAAAGAGTGGAAAGACACCACAAATACCAAAGACGATCTTTTGGAATAGTAGTAGTAGTGGAAATGGTAAGGATCCCATAAAAAGGTTTATCTCGGATAAAAACACGCCTCTCGAAAGGGATATTAACTTGAACAACAAATTTGGCTAAGTGATAAAACATGAAATGTTTTGCATAGTTTTGTAAGTCTTAGGTCTTTGAAAGGTGTTTTTGTGGGGGGAAATTGGCCTTCAGGATATGCCATTAATATATCTGGGAAAATACCTTTCGATGAAACTAGTTGTAATGGTTGTGATCTGGACTGATAATTTGGAACAAGATTGTGATTTCCTTTGATATGTTGAACTGTGGACTGATACTTGGAATATGGTGTTGGGTGATGGAAATCTGATTGAGAGTCTGCACAACACTTGAAAAGCTGGTTGGTAATATCTCCGTATTTTGGAGGTGCTTCTAATGGAGTAAACAACTTTTGGATGGTGATGTAAGATTGAACTCGCTGTTGTACTTCAACCCATGAGGTAGAATCAGAGGCTTTTAGCTTGGAAGAACAAACCAAAGCCCATCAAGATATCTTGTCCATGGAGTCATTGTCAATAATCTTCATCCATACAATACAGTTTGGAAAGAGTTGAATTCCAATCGGCTTCTTTGTAATGAGTGAGGTATGAAAAGCCCGTCCATCACCGCATAGAAATATTCGTGATGACTTTGCCAAGCATCTTTAGGTAGTATGTCGGGATTCATCATTGGCTTTTCGGCTCCGTATTAAATACACCAATAGCCTTAATTAGTATATCGTACTTGGATGTTAGAATTTGCACTTCAATATTTGGATACGACATCCCTTCTTGGATCAAGGAACTGGTCTTGAGTGATGGTTGTGACTTGATCATAAAGACCGGGAGCTCGGAGGATGAATCTTCTTCTTCCTCTTCTTCCGGTTCTTGGTCATCGGTGGATTATTGTATTGCAAATGTTGTGTCTTCATCTTGCTTGTCTTGTTCAAAAAATAGAGGTTCAATATCAAAGATCACTATGTTAGCATAATTAAGTTTGGAATGCTTGTGATGCCAACTTCGCCGCTTTATCTTTCTTGTTAGGGCAATTCTTTGCAAAATGCCCTTTTCTCGAATGGTTTTCCTCGGAGAACCAATAGGCTTTATTTCTTTTCGCCTTCTTCTCGATCTTTCGATCTTTTACCAAAAAACAAAGATGAACAAGAGCAGATCTCCTTTCCTTCACTTTATCACCGGATGAGAGTTTTTGCATACAGATTTGAGGAGAGTTCTTTTATCAAGCACATCCTTGATGAAGAGTTGTTGCTCACACATCTTGCCTAGAGCGCAAACGCGTCATCCGGTGGATTTCAACTAGACTGATTCTTGAGACTTCCCTCCTGGAAGTTTGAATCATCCTGTGTAACTCAGGCTGAAGTTCTTTAGGTAGAGATGCAAGATAGACATGTTTGAGATTTGGATCATTGCATACATTCAGCATGTAAAACTTTTTAGACATCCTTTTGAAATGTCTATCCAAATCTTTACGTGTCAAAGAACAACATTTCATGGCAAAATATTTTTTTCTGCCAACTTGTTGATAATAGTGATATCTCCAATAAACTCTTGGTGAATTTCTCCAAGAACAAGTGATGAAGTTGAAGCATTATAAAGTTGGAGTTGTCGATACTCACCAAGGTTTTGAAACCATTCTCATAGGATACCAACAAATCTTGAAGAGAATTCCATAAGGATTTGTTTTATCGCTCCTTCTTTTTGTTAGTTAGAGGTCCATCCATGCTGCAAAAGAGTGTAACCTTTCTCTTCTCTTCTGAATTGGAACATCACCAGAAGAAAACCATGGACCATTTGTTGGTTTAGAGGATGAATCTGAAGGACGAGGACGTGGTCCTTCTGCTTCTGGTTCCATATCTTCTTCAGAAATTTCAGACACTAGTTCAGTATATTGCTAGCTTGTTTCTAGAGTATCTGGCCATAAGTATAGCAGATAGATCAGCAACATTTGGTTCAGACTCAGCATCATAGGATTCTTATTCCGATAGGGATGATTTAGCATCCTCAGAATCGAATCTGATTCTCTTTCAGATTGGGAAGAGGTGGTTTCTTCAGGGTCTGATTTTTCTGACCATTGTAATCGATTATTTCCTAGGATAAGAGATGGTCTGGCTATGAAGGATTCTATTGGGTTTTTCTCTTCAGATTTGGAAGAGGATGGAGGTATCTCTTGACTCATTGGAGGTGGTTGGCTTTTTAGAGTAGAGAGCTTTTTCTTTGGCATTTTAGGAATATCAAGTGGAATACTTGAAGCCATACCAAAATAAGTAGGATAATATAAAACTGCTTTTTGCCTTACTACAGCCCAATACCAATGGACAGTTATGCCATTTGGTTTGAAGGTTGCACCATCCATATTCCAAAAAGCAATGACCCAAATTTTTGAACCTATCCTACATACCACCCTAATCTACATTGATGACATCTTACTGTTCTCATCAAACAAACAAGAGCATGAGACTTTGCTACACCAGTTCTTGGACATTGTTCAATCACGTGGTATCATGCTATCTGAAAAGAAGAGCTCTATCGGTCAAACAAACATTGAATTTTTGGGAATGAAAATAATCGATGGAAAGTATCAGCCAAAGCCAAGACATTGCCCGGGGAATTGCTAAAGTTTCCGGAAGAAAACTTGTCAATCAAAGAATATCAACAATTCATTGGAATTGTAAATTATATCAGAGACTTCATTCCGGAATGCTCCAGATATACTAGCCAGCTTTCAAAGATGCTTAAGAAGAATGCTCCACCATGGGGATCATCCCAGCCCAGAGCAGTTCAACAACTCAAGCAAGTGTGCGTAATCCTCCACCATTAAAAATTCCAAGTACGGGACAAAGGATTCTCAGATCGATGCTAGTGATGAATATTGGGGAGCCATTTTTATTGAAAAGGAAAATGGAAAAATCTTTTATTGTGGACATGCAAGTGGTCAGTCCAAAGATTCTCGAGAAGCATTACCATCTTTGTCTACAAGGAAATCTTTGCTGTGAAGAATGGGATCAAGAAGTTTGAATTTCATCTTATTGGTCACCATTTCATAATCCAGATGGACAATACATCATTTCCAGCAATTATGGAGCTTAAGAACAAGGGTGTTCCAGAGAAACAATTGTTGCGACTTAAAGATTGGTTTTCCAAGTATCAGTTCACAGTTCAACATATCAAAGGAAATCACAATCTTGTTCCGGATTATCTGTCCAGATCACAGCCATTACAGTTAGTATCTTCGAAAGGTATTTTCCCAGTTATATTAATGGCATATCCTGAAGGCCAATTTCCCCCCACAAAAACACCTTTCAAAAGCCTAAGTGATTTACAAAACTATGCAAAACATTTCATGTTTTATCACTTAGCCAAATTTGTTGTTCAAGTTAATATCCCTTTCGAGAGGGCATGTTTTTATCCAGATAAACCTTTTTATGGGATCCTTACCATTTCCACTACTACTCCTATTCCAAAACATGGTCAATGGTATTTTCGGTTTCTTTCCACCCTTTACTATCATTCAGTGGAAATGCCCATTAGAAGTACTTTATCATTCCTCCAAAATCCAGTCAACCAGTCATCAAATCTCTGGACTTTTCTTGAATGATATGACAAGATTCAAAATTGGACGGAAATGTTACAAGCAGAAGTGGATTAGAACAAAGATGTCCCGGATTTATACATTGTCATGGTACTCCACCAGTATTTCACAATGGGAAAAGGGTATTGATTTATACCGGCATCTTTACATTTTAAATGGAAGGTTTTCCCTGGATCAATCACCAGCCAGCAGCCTGATGTTAATGAATTATGCATGCATCTCCTGGTTCTTAACAAGATTCCACCACCTAGACCGGAGCCAGTATATACATCACTCGTGATAAGTCCATGTGTTGATGAACCCGAGTCAAGTCACCAACGAGAAGGTAACCAAGAAGGCGACACGAATACTCAAATGTTCGAGCCAGATTCCCAAGACCCATGGCTTGTTGAAGATGAAGACATAGATTAGGACGGCTTTGGATTGTTTTGGACAGAACCTTGGTCAAAGGAATACTATGACTACCACAACAGTCCATGACGGAAGGATGATGTCAACACTGTATAGGTGTCCTTACAATGGACACATGTCAGTTTGTAATAATAAGTGTCCTAGCGGGACACATGTCAGTTTATGGTTGTAAGTGTCCTTTTGTTGGACACATGTCATGTCTTATCCTTGTAATGTAACATATGTCGTTTGGTGTTGGAAGTGTCCTTTTATGGGACACATGTCACTTGGTGTTGTAAGTATCCTTTTAGTGGACACGTGTCAGCTTTTTCTGTTTAAGGTGTCCATGCGGGTGACATGTGTACGTGATAGGTGTCATGTTAGTGGACACATGTCAAGTTCTCATGAAGAAGGTCTAAAAAGGTAACACATGTCTAGCAGAGGTGTCTTGTAATAGGGACACGTGTCACTTCCTTGTTTTGTACATGAGGCCTATATAAGGACCTCTAATCGTATGGAAAACTCAGACGGAAATCGAATAAAATCTCCTTTTACAAAATATGAGTTTCTAACTTTCTTTTATCTCTCTTCAAAAGCCTCTTAGCTAATCTGCAATTATCTTTCAAATTCTTCGATCTTCTTCATGAAGTATGCTCAGACTTGCCTATCTCGAGGATCCGTACATCGAAACATTATTGAAGTACCTGGCATAATATTATTAGGCACGGTCCCCTCAATCCATACGGCGGTTAAGAATTCTTTGAAGTTTTGAATGAATGACTTTCCTATGAGGTTCTGCCGGAAAGCCGTCTCCAGGCAAGGTCCGCCGCTTAGGCTATGGTGCAAGAGACCTCGTGGTGGTGTCATACTTTCTTAACCTCTTGGAAAGGCTAAAGTCGCCTAAGGGTATGGGTTTGTGGGGCTCCCTTACCTCCCTCGGATATGGAATCCCAGTCCTCAAATAGCTCTGTTGATATCCCTTTTAGCTAAATACATAGTATATCTTCTTCTCTTTCCCTACCAAGATTTTCTACTAGCCATATTGAAAATACAATAGAATACATAGAGTACGCGGCCAAAAGAGTATATCCAATCATCCAGAATGGATCACTCGTGGTCTTCCTTCAACTCAACAAGAGCAAAGACATCATACTTTGTCCATTCCACCTGAGTTCATCACACGATGGAGATTGGAAGGTTATACTCATCTCCACCTTGGAGTGTACGACTTGTTCTCTCCTACCATGGAAGGAAAGGTCTTCCAAAGATCTGCAAGAATCGCTCTTCTAGATAATCGTTTTTCAGTAATATGAACATGCATTTATTGGTACAGCTTCTCTCTACACTCAACGCCGGAAGTGTTGTGGTCACTTTCTTCCCCAACTTTGCAATATCTTTAAGTGATCCAACTCTTGCATCTGCCTTCAGGGTGCAAGTTCAATTTTCTGGAGCAGATCAGATCTCAAATTCCATCATAGCAACCCTTCATCACCAAGTTGTATACAGGTTGCAAGATCACAGCCTAGATCTGCAAAATCAAGGCATAAAAGATGCTTTGATGGTCCTTGCTGAGTCTGGATCTGACGTCCCTACAATCGTCCAGATACCCAGACAAATCAGGAGAAAAGACTTGGAGCAACTTGTTCCAAAAGAATGGATCACCAACTATGAGTCCCTTCCCCAACAGGCAAAAATGGTGCAAACCACCGACTTTAAATTTCAAAGGTTGAAGGATGGACGCCTCAAGACGATCTATCGACACCATCAAGCTCGAACCCTTCAAATCCTAAATTCCAGTTGATGGTTTATCCATTGAGGTCAATGCGCAGACACAAAAATCCCAATTGCATGTTTTCGACCAAATGGATCCCATATTTATATCGACAAAGTGCCAATGGTCACTTTGTATGGGATGTTGATCCATCCATGTGTGATCCAAAGCATGTTCTTGTGGAGAGCAATCGACTAATGAAGAAGAACATATACAGAGAAGAAGCAGAAAGAAGAAAACCACAAGACGACCACGTTGCAGGCCAGATGATAAACCTGAGCCTCCGGATCCAAGTCCACAACCCTTACTATGTTACAGAAAAGGGTTAGCTGTCCTTCAAAAAGAAAAGTACGGGTGTCACAAAGAAGTTAAGGCACCTTCTCCTCCAACTCCTCCTATTGTCCAACCTTGTTTCATGTTCAGATATGAAGCAGAATTTCCACCTCTAGAAAGGAAGGTTGACACTCAACAGAGGATTACATCCAAGCCTTTTGTGCAGAGCACCACTGTGGAACATAATGGGCAAATAAAGGGTCCTACTCAAGCAGAGGAAGTACTAAATTGGCAGACGGCAAATGCTTGTGCCCAAAACAAGTCTCTACAGGAGATAGACTCTAAGGTCTCACAGATTCTCACCAAAGTCCAATCTAACCACACCAAGGTTAATACTGTAGAGAATCAACTCCAGCAGATATATGAAAAGCTGAAAGACAATATCAACCGGCTGGACAAAGACGTGAGGAGCGTTATTGAACAAAACCAGTTTGGAGCAGAATTCATGCAGAAAGAAGCTGAGATCAGGAGACTAAAGAAGGAACTTTCTCAAATCGAAAGGGATAGGAGCAGTCAAAGTAAGTCCTTATCCTTCTTTCACAGTTATAGTTCCAAATATGAATAACCTCATATATCTCCTCCAAATTATCCTACTTATTTTGGTATGGCTTCAAGTATTCCACTTGATATTCCTAAAAAGCCAAAGAAAAAGCCCTCTACTCTAAAAAGCCAACCACCTCCAAAGAGTCATGAGATACCTCCATCCTCTTACAAATCAAGACAAAAACCCAACAGAATCCTTCATGGCCAGACCATTCTTTATCCTGGAAATAATCCATTACAATGGTCGAAAATTCAGACTCAAGAAACTACCTCTTCCCAATCGAAAAAGAATCGACTACGAGGATGCTAAATCATACCTATTGGGAGAAGAATCCTATGATCTTGAGTCCGGACCGGATGTTCTTTGATCTATCCGCTATACTTATGGTGGAGATACTCCGAAGCTAGCCAACAATATATGAAAAATGTCCGAAAGTTCAAGAAGACATGGAACCGTACGGCGAGAAGGACCACGCCCTCGCCCTTGATTCATCCTCCATACCAACAAATGGTCCATGGTTTTCATTCGATGATGTTCCAATCCAGAAGAGAAGAGAAAAGTTACACTCTTTTGCAGCATGGATTGACCTCCAGCTAACAAAAGAAGGAGCCAATCTGAAACAAATCCTCATGGAATTCTCTTCAAGATTTGTTGGTATCCTACGTGAATGGTTTCAAAGCCTTGGTGAGTATCGACAACTCCAACTTTATAATGCTTCAACTCCATCACTTGTTTTTGAAGAAATTCACCAAGAGTTTATTGGAGATATTACTCTTATCAACAAGTTGGCAGAAAAAGAATATTTTTCCATGAAATGTTCTTTGACACGTAAAGATTTGGATAGACATTTCAAAAGGATGTCTGAAAAGTTTTACATGTTGAACGGATACAATGATCCAAATCTCAAACATGTCTATCTAGCATCTCTACCTAAAGAACTTCAGCCCGAGTTACACAGAATGATTCAAGCTTCCAGGAGGGAAGTCTCAAGAATCAGTCTAGGCGAAATCCATCAGATGACGTTTGCAACCCTAGACAAGATGTGTGAGCAAATGTGTCTTCATCAAGGATGTGCTTGACAAAAGAACTCTCCTCAAATCTGTATGCAAAAACTCTCATCTGGAGATAAAGTGCAAAGGAAAGGAGAACTGCACTTATTCATCTTCGTCTTCCCGGAAAAAGATCAGAAAGATCCAGAAGAAGGCGATAAGAAATAAAGCCTATCGATTCTTCAGAAGGAAACCGTTCGAAAGAAGTCGACAAACAAGTGTTTCCTATGTGGAAGAAAGGGGCATTTGCAAAGAATTGCCCTAACAAGAAGGATAAAGCAGCAAAGCTGGCATCACAAGCATTCCAGCTTAATTATGCCAACACAGATGATGCAGATATTGAGTCCTTATTTTCTGAACAAGACAAACATGATGAAGACATCGCATTTGCAATACAATGTTCTCATCGATGACGATGGACCAGAAGAAGAAGAAGATTCATCCTCCGAGCTCCCAATTTTTATGATCAAGTCACAACCATCACTCAAGACCAGTTCCTTGATCCAACAAGGGATGCCATATCCAAATATTAGACCTCGTGGTGGTGTCATACTTTCTTAACCTCTTGGAAAGGCTAAAGCTGCCTAAGGGTATGGGTTTGTGGGGCTCCCGGCACCTCGTGGTATCAGATGATACGGATTGTACGAAGGACCCATTGAATATATCGATTCAAGAACCCAACGTATACAAGTATGCAGCGGATATTCCAGATCGATGATCTAGTTTGATCTTACCTAGAGCTTTATAACCTTGACCCGTTGGCTATATGATCAGCCAAGAACCTTGGTATGATGAACACCATAAGATATTGCTCAAGTATCTTGATAAGTTCTTAAACAATTGAAAACTCTACAAAGAGAATTTCAACTCACAAAGGCAAATGCCAATTTCAATATATCAATCAATTGTCCATTCTTACATGGGCTGCCATGCTTTTATAGTTACAATATGATGCTTCAATGTTAATCCCGAATTGGCTTTTCATGGGATTTGAAGAGACATTCTTGACCCCTTTTTCTAGTCTTACAACATAGAAAATGACTCCCCCATGTGAAGAGACACTCTAGACCACCTTTACTAGACTTGGAAAATGATTACTAGACTAGACAACCTTTCTAGACTTGGAAATGCTTTTTTAATAAGTGCGAATATATATATATAAAATGAAAAAGAGTAATCCCGATCACAGCAGATCGGGTAACCAAATGAAAGCTTGGAAATAATGTCAACAACCAAAATACGAAGTGGTCACAAGCATACCAAATGGTGAATGGTTGGGGCCTTGTTAAAACCTTCCAAGGTAAAACCCACCCTTGTGGGAAAAACCCTTGGAAGGAAAAAGAGTACCCCAGAAAAAGGCACCTAAAAAAGAAACCTGAAGCGGTGGCGCATTAATTAACAAACCTATATGTGGATTGGCCAACATAATCATCAGTGATGTATCGAAGAAGGTCTCGTGGGGGCGGGACGCCCACTGTGCGCCACTCCGTCTTCTTGCTCGGGCATGTCACACCCGATTGCCTTCGCGAAAGATATGAGAGACTACAAGATCAATGCCACTGAGTAGATGCAAGGTTTGGCGCCAATAGCCAAGATGGCACCATGGGACCTCCATCGTTCTCTTCTCCAGCAGGTTCACCACATACATCGAATCCGATTCCAGCCAAAGTTGCGTCCATCCTTTTGCAAATGCGTAATGAATCGCCCACATTGCTGCAACCAATTCCGCTTCGAATGCGTACCCTGAACCATAGTGATGGACAAAGCACCGAAACGCTGCCATCCGTGTTAACCTTGATCCAACCTGGGAGAGGTTTTTGCCATTGGACCTCCACAATCTTCGGAGCACGCCTAGCCCTTCCGGGGATTCTTAAACCACGCAGGATAAAGAGGTCCTGCTGATCGTTATTCATGCATCCCCGGTCCAAAGAAGCTGATTCAAGAACGAGTACCTGCAGATGAATGATTGCCGCCTCCGGAGTCCAGATTTTGTTGTTGAAAGTCACTCATTACGTAGTGCCAAATAAGCCGGATGCACGGGATATTATTGCCACGCGCAAAAAGAAAGTGACTGGTCACTGAAATGAAGAGACATGAGCCATACCGCATTCATTGAAACTATAAGTCCGGGAAGGGTGCACGTGAAAGGCTTGGAAGATCCAACACCATATAAGTGATCCACCGATTCCCCGATTCCCGCAAAGAACACAAACCGAAGGGCCGAGTAAAACTTCCCCTAGCTCGTAAAGAATCCTGGATCGCCAATCGGTTGTGTATAGCTCTCCATGCCACCACCGATCTCCATTCTCGGGATATCTTTGGGACCAAATCCAAGAACCCCATCTAATCGCCGGGCGTTGGGGGCGTAGATAATTGTAAGCCGCCTTCGAGGTAACCGAACCATCCATCAATTCATCCAAACACGAGTATCCGGGATGTAGGCGCAATTGGGCGCACACAATAGCTCGAACCAGCTCCAAATAAGTCTCCACAAAGGGGAGAGTGAAGTGCCAGGATCCATCATAAAAATAATCGTGAGATACACCGCTGGAATAAATATCTATAATCCTCTCGGAATGCCAATTTCACAAGAATGGAGTATCCCAACTAATTATCAATCCAAAATAATACCTTTAATTGGCGCCGGGATCCAACGGGCGCCATCCAAGCAATCATAAATACATGGTTTAATCCTAGGCCAAATAGAAGAAGGAAGAAAGGACCTCGGATATCCCCATTTCTAGTAAAGTACCGATGTCCGAGGGTCCGAAAACCACCGAGTCCGAGTTCGTAACCTTCCGGCCCAATTTCATTAAGAAGGCCTTGTTAGCAGCCATGATCGACCGCACACCCAATCCTCCCTCCGCCCAGGCGTAGGCGAAAAAGATGTATTCATTGTTGACCACTACCTTTCCTTTAGAATTCACATCCCCCGTCCAAATGAAATTACGCATGGTTTTTTCCATTTGTTTTAGCAGCGTGGCAGGCCATTTATAAATCATCATGGTGTGCACGAAAGAGCTAGTTATCACTGAGTTAACCAGGCAAACCCTACCAGCAAGGGAAAGAGACGAGCCTTTCCATCGTCGGAACTTAAGGATAATTTTGTCAAAGATAGGTCAGAATCCGCGACCTTTGGAGCTCCCTTAAAGATTGAGCGCCAAGTAGATGGTGGGAACGCCCGGATGAATCCCTAGAATGTTTTGCACTCTCCCACGGACATAATGCGAAACCTGCTCCCCAAAATAGACCTTGGATTTCTGTGGACTAAACACTTGACCCGAGATATCTGCATAATGAGTAAGAATCTGAAGCAAGACCGGGCATTGGATGAAGACGCCCACACATGATGACAATATCGTCCACATATAAAATGGATGATGGAAAGACAATACTCCTTGGCGCCATGAAGGCGTATAACCGGACTCGATCCATCGCTTCGCAATAAACCGACCTGTGACTTCCTCCAATACAAAACAATAGGGGTGATAAAGGATCCCCTTGTCCGACTCCTCCGAACAGGGAAAATAACCAACAAGGCCCCATTCAACAAAGATCGATATTTCGACGCATCAAGAACTACCTCAACCCAACGCACGAACGTCTCGGAGAAACCAAAACGGTGCAAGACATGTAGTAAAAAGTCCCACCTCAACGTATCGAATGCCTTGCGAATATCGATTTTCAAGATTATCATATTCGAATTCGTGCGTCCCTCAGTAAGACATTAAATCCTTCGAGATACCATGGCGATGCACTCATGAATTTGTCTACTCGGGATAAAACCAAACCGAGTCGAGAGATAAATAATCAGCAATGATCGAACCCAAGCGTAGCCAATATCTTCGTGATAATATTGAAAAGGAAGTTGCTCATGACAATTGGGCGGAAGTTTTCAATGACATTTGCATCTTTAGCCAAAATGGGGTGATGATCGAACCAATGCAAGGAAGAACTAAGCCCTTCACATCCTTCCAAAGTGCGAAAAAAGGGCAAGTAGCCAGGGCTCTGCCCAACTTAGCCGAAGTAAAGATAGAGGCCTCCGTGGAGAGCACCAAGTAAATGAATTCCCGTCGTCGAACCGCAAAACAAACCGGCATCCTCTATGAAATCCCTAAAATCCTGGCATGAGGCTTGGGAGAGAGTATCATTGCGCGAGCGCTCATGATGTCCCAAAACCGCATTGAAATCCCCAACAAGCAACAGATCGGTTGACCCAAATTCCACAAATCCAACCATAGCTCACGTCGTGCAATGTAATCACACAAACCATGTGTAAAGCCAATGAAAAGTCAAAGAACCAAATTGAACATGGAAAATAATACACGGGTAGAAGACCGGACCTGATTTATAATTGTGATAGTTGAGTCATGAAGTACCCAAATGCTTGGCCGCCCATTTACTCGAAAACTTTGTCCCGCAAGATTCAAACCCAGGCTATGCCAATAAGAGTCGGAAATAGTCGAAAAGTCCACCTTGGGTTCACAATAGCCATAATGGAAGGTTTATGCTTATGACATAAAGCCTTAAGAACATTGCGAGATGCAACATTCCCCTATCCCGGATGTTCCGGAAGATGCAATTCATTGAGAAGGTTGGGGAAGTCGCCCGTGACGATCGCACGGTGAAAAAACAGCGTGTGGCGCATAGTAGAGTCGATGATGGGGAAGATCCACTTCATTTGCATAATCGCCCATTTTTTGAAGTTGCAAAGTTCATCTCGTGTGGTTCTCAACTTTCTGTTTCAATAGTAACGTCATGAGCGGGGGGCATCGGCCCCGACATATCTTTCTCGAGAATTCGATCCGTAGCTGAATCCAAAGAGCTATCCGGAAGGCACGACTCGAGCCCGAATAGGCTTCCCAAAGGATCTTTATCATCGTGATAGGCATAATAGCGGCAGGCCGAGACGGTTCACGCATCTTTGGAAATCGCCTTGGGCGATGACCCCCGGGCCGGATACTACTCGGCGTAATCATCTGCGGGTTCTGGTCTTGAGATTCGACTAAAAACCAAGAGCCTCGAAGGTGTTACCAAGATGGATTTACGGAGGGCAAGTGACTATGGCACGAGGAGGAGATCTCGCGGCGTAGTCGAACCCGTCTTCCCATTGAGTCATCAACGGCCTTGCCCTTGTCTCGAACAGACGATAAACTCTACGAACCCCGGAATGCCCTCGTTGAACGAATTATTGCGATTAGCGGACTCCGTGGCCGTCCATGGGCGTGATGTGCGCCCATCCTTGTCCGTATTACCCATTCGTGTTAAAACGACAAGAAGTCGTAGAGTGCCCCATAACATTGCACGTCGAGCAAAATGCGGGTAGTTTTTCATAAGTGACAGAAACAAAAGAGCATTTGCCGGTGCGTTCAACCATAATGTGTTCCTCCAAAGGTTTGGAGAGGTCAATATCCACAGAACCCGAACAAAATGGCCCAAAGAACCATCCAGAGAACGCGATCAATCCGCAATGGATTCCTAAGAGCACTCGGGCAATCCCCATAATGTTATTTGGGTCTCGAGATTTCAGCCGAGTTCAAAAATCCGCACCCAAACACCGACATCAAGATCGAGCCTTATAAGGGTTGAAGTCGGCACCCACGGAGATAGACGGACAATACCAGGGTTAAGTGTCCAATTGGTGCGTTGCTGAGCCCGAGAACGATCCTGCGCATTAAACAATTTGACACAAAAGAATCCCTTGCCTGGGGGAATTAATTTCAATTCATTCTTGATGCCCCATAATTGGATAAGCGTTTATGTAAAAGCATGGTCGCCCATGGCTTGTTACCTTTTCCTAAAAATAACCCTTCCAATTAATGAGTAGGAAAATTCAAGCAGACGGCGCGGGTAAACGTTATCATCAATGGTTACGGAATAGTAATCACCTTTTCGAATGGTTTAGGAATAGGATTTTTACTAAAACCACTTTGAGAGAAAAAGATTGGTATTACCTGGGGCCTGAGTCGTGGAATCCATTTGGTTGATACCTGCAACAATATTAGCGAAAGAATATCCAAAATTGGGTTTAGCATTAGGATTATGAGCCGAAGATCGCAGGTTCGTTTCATGATCGGGTGACGTTGAAGCCGGATTTCCATCATTTGGTTGCGCGTTCTTTGAACCTGTAATAGGATATGGGCCCGTGAGCAGTCGACCATGCGGATGGCGGATAGCGGCCGAGGGGTCATCACTCCCCTGGGGGGGCGGTCTTGGACGTTGAGGGAGCAGCCAGCCCTCCAAAGGATGGCGCAAGGAGGCTGGTCCCCCCATGGCAGGCAACGACCATGGGGTGGAAGTTGGAGGCGCCCAAAGAAAACCGCCAATCCCACCGTAATAAAGATCAGGACCACGCAAGGGGGGGACCACGCGGGAATTGGGGGACGGAAGCGCGACCACGGGCTGAGGAGCAACTTGCGCAGGGCACGACGCACTATGAACCGCGCGCAGGGGTTCTTGTTCGCCGGAGGGAGCGTTAACTGATTCTCGTCGGAACGTATGAGTTGCACCCACGTAGCCATTAATTTCTGGGAATAACATACCATCCGCACCGTTGAGTGCTCGCCGGAGGTATTCGATAATTGCATGTAATCGCGTACGTTGGGGATGGAGAATGTTGTCTAGGGTTTGATGGATGTGAGAAGTTAGACGTGTAACCATGCCACGGAGGCTCCGCCATGGTAGCGACTGCGGAGATGACTGGAGACAGAAAGGGACGGCCGCCGGCATGTCCCTTGAAGACGAGGAGAAACCGCACGTAGTAGTGGTGAAATCGCACGTAGTTCCTCAAAGTAAACACTTCAATCCTTGTAAGTCATCCGTATCCTCGAGCTCCTCCACTACCTCCTTCTAGACTTGGAAAATGACTACTAGACTTACTTTATTGAATAATCATACATGATTAACTTAACTAAGACACTTTGACTAACAAAATGCTGAAAATTGACCATTTTAAGCAAAATGAAGCATCACTCCTCTTGGGCTTGAGGTGTTGGACGAAAATCATGGCCCATAAACTCCAAATTAAGTCTTCAATTCAGTTCCATGCTTGAGCCCAACTTATTAGATGCATTCTGGCCCAACAACTTGAATAACA
This sequence comes from Rehmannia glutinosa, assembly GCA_016081115.2. Taxonomy (NCBI): domain Eukaryota; kingdom Viridiplantae; phylum Streptophyta; class Magnoliopsida; order Lamiales; family Orobanchaceae; genus Rehmannia; species Rehmannia glutinosa. The sequence continues at coordinate 229,481 of JABTTQ020002874.1, forward strand.
TTCATTACTTGGCCTTCTATTGAGCTCCCTTGCACATTTTCTCTTATTTCAAAGAACAAGAGTCATCAAAGCTTGCTTAATTTGTTTTGCTCTTGCTCTCGTGATTGGCCCTCCATGAATCATCATCGGTTCTTTATTTCCTTGAGTTGTAACTGCAGGATGACCTTCATCATTCCCTTCTTCTTCGAAAGGATTCGTCCTCGAATCTGATTCTGCATTAAAAGGAGATAGATCAGACACATTAAAAGTAGCACTCACATTATACTCACCTGGAAGATCAATCTTGTAGGCATTGTCATTGATCTTTGCAATCACTTGAAATGGCCCATCACCCCTTGGTTGTAGCTTGGATTTTCGCTTTGTTGGAAACCTTTCTTTTCTCAAGTGCAGCCACACCCAATCTCCTGGTTCAAATATTACTTGCTTTCGACCCTTGTTGGCTTGTTTAACATATCGCTCGGTTTGCTTCTCAATATTAAGTTTCACTTTTTCATTCAACTTCTTTACCAATTCGCCTTAGCTTTTCCATCAAGACTTGCTTGCTCTTCAACAGGGATAGGAACAAGATCAAGTGGACTCAATGGATTAAATCCATAAACAACTTCAAAAGGAGTAAAGTTAGTAGCGAATGCACACTCCTATTATTTGCAAACTCAACAAATGGCAAACAATCTTCCCAATTCTTTAAGTTCTTTTGAATCAAAGTTCAAGTAGTTGAGACAAAGTTCGATTTACTACTTCAGTTTGCCCATCGTTTGTGGGTGGCAAGTAGTAAACAATAGAAGTTTAGTTCCCAATTTGCTCCATAACACACGCCAAAAGTGACTTAAAAATTTTGCATCTCTATCACTCACAATTGTTCTTGGAACTCCATGCAAACGCACAATTTCTCTAAAGAACAAATCAGCAACATGAGTAGCATCATCACTTTTATCACAAGGAATGAAATGTACCATTTTAGAAAAATCTATCAACAACCACAAACACAGAATCTCTACCCTTACTTGTTCTAGGTAAACCCAAAACAAAGTCCATAGATATGTCCACCCAAGGTTCATTTGGAATTGGTAAAGGTTTATACATTCCATGAGGTTGTGATTTTGATTTAGCATGTTTACAAGTTATGCACTTTTCACAAATTCTCTCAACATCAACACGCATACAAGGCCAAAAGAAATGATCACGTAGGACTTCCAAGGTTTTATGCACACCAAAGTGTCCCATTAAACCTCCCCCATGCGCTTCTCTAACAAGTAACTCTCGAATAGAACATTTAGGGATGCAAAGTTTGTTTTCACAAAATAAGTATCCTTCATGTTTATAGAACTTTCCAAATGCAAAGCATGCTCACAAGCTATATAAATAGAAGAGAAATCAGAATCATTGTCATACATTTCCTTTATTGACTAAACCAAGAAGCTTAGAACCCAATGTAGTGATTAAGGCATGCCTCCGAGATAATGCATCAGCTACAATGTTTTCTTTCCCCTTTTTATATTTAATCACGTAAGGAAATGATTCAATGAACTCCACCCATTTGATATGTCGCTTGTTCAACTTACCTTGGCCTTGAGATATTTTAAAGACTCATGATCGTATGAATCACAAACTCCTTTGGCCACAAGCAGTGATGCCAAGTTTCCAATGCTCTCACCAAAGCATAGAGCTCTTTATCATACGTCGGATAGTTCAATTGTGCTCCTTTCAACTTCTCGATAAAGTAAGCAATTGGTCTTCCTCCCCGCATCAAAAACAGCACCTACACCCACTCCGGATGCATCACATTCAAGCTCAAATGATTTATCAAAATTAGGTAATGCAAGAATAGGTGCAGAGTTAGTTTTTCTTTAAGGAGTTCAAATGCATGTTGTGTTTTTCTCCCCAAGGAAAACCAACTTCCTTTTCGATTATTTCATTCAATGGTGCAAAGAATGGTGCTAAAATTCTTTACAAACTTCCTATAGAAGCTTGCAAGACCATGGAAACTTCTCACTTCAGCAATGCTTTTAGGAATTGGCCAATCTAAAATAGCATTGACTTTTTCCTTTTCCATTTCAATTCCATTAGCACTAACTACAAATCCAAGAAAAACAACTTTGTCCATGCAAAAAGAACACTTTTTCAGATTAGCATGCAAAGACTCTCTTCTTAAAGTGTTTAACACTTCACGCGCATGATCAAGATGTTTCTCTAAGCTTTTGGTATAGATAAGGATGTCATCAAAATAAACTACAACAAACTTGCCGATAAAGTTACGCAAAACATGGTTCATTAATCTCATGAAAGTGCTTGGAGCATTAGTTAAACCAAAAGGCATTACTAACCACTCATATAAACCATACTTTGTTTTAAAGGCAGTTTTCCATTCATCACCTTCTTTAATTCGAATTTGATGATATCCACTCTTTAAATCAATTTTAGTGAAGACTACAAAGCACCATGTAATTCATCAAGCATATCATCTAACCTAGGAATAGGATAGCGATACTTTATAGTGATTTTATTGATGGCACAACAACTGCACACATTCTCCACGCTCCATCTTTTTTTTTGGTACCACGATCACCTGTACGGCACAAGGACTCATGCTTTCTCTAATTTTACCCTTTGTCAACAAGTCCTCCACTTGCATTTGAATTTCTTTTGTCTCTTCCGGTTGGCTCAGTATGCTGGTCGGTTTGGAAGCACCGCTCCGGGGATGAAATCAATTTGATGTTCAATTCCTCTTAGTGGCGGCAATCCATTTGGCTCTTCTTCCGGAAAGACATCATTATATTCCTGCAAAAGAGAAATAAAAGAACTTGGCAAAGATGGTGTTAGCTCATTAGTGTTCAAATAGGACTCCTTAAACACCATTACTAACACACTCTTTTCTTCAACTAATGCCCTTTTTAACTCACTTGCTTTTGCAAAGAAATTCAGCCTTTTTTGCCCTCTACCTTTTCTCCCTCATTCACACTCAATTTATTCCTCTTATCATTATCTCCACTCTTTTTCACTCGAATTTTGCCCCTCTTCCTTACTCTTTTTTTTTTTCTCTCGGCCTCTCGTATTTTTCTTGCTTGGGACATTTTGATTTGATCTTCTTGCACTTGTTGTGGAGTCAAAGAAACAAACTGGATATTTTTATTACGATGCTTGAGTGTGCATCGATTAAGAAAAACATCATATGTCACCCTTCTATCGAATTGCCAAGGTCTACCCAATAGAATATGGCTAGCATGCATTGGTACCACATTACATAGAACATCATCCTTGTAATTGCCAATTGAAAATGATACCAAAACTTGCTTAATCACACGAATTTCTCCACAATCATTAAGCCATTGCAGCTTGTATGGATTGGGGTGCTTCGTGGTAGCTAAATTCAGTTTTTCCACCATTTCACAACTAGAAACATTAGCACAACTCCCTCCATCAACAATTAACATGCACACCTTACCTTGAACTAAACACCTTGTGTGGAAGATGTTCTCCTTTGTTGTTCAGCTTCTTCCATCTTTGTTTGCATGTTTAGAGCTCTTCTAACAACCAAAAGCTCTCCATGTTCGGGTATGGTCTCTTCAAGTTGTTCCTCTTCATGTTCACTTTCGGATTCTATCTCTCCATTATCCTTCATGATCATCACTCTCTTGTTTGGACATTGAGATGCAATATGTCCAAACCCTTGACAACGAAAACATTTGATATCTCGATTTCGAGAATTGGAGTTGAGACCCTTTCCTTATCAACCTCATTGTACTTGGTTTTGAACGCCTCGGTTTGAGTTTTAGAGGTTGTTCCAACACTTGCTTTCAACATTTCTTCTTTCATCTTGTTGGAAGACTGAAAATTCGACACGTAACTCTTTTGAAATGAACCCTTCTTCTTGAGTTGCCTTTCCACCTTTATGGTTGTATTCACCATGTCTTTAAGCTCCACATAGTGTTGTAATTCCACTATGTTAGCAATCTCCCTATTAAGCCCGCTTTAGGAATCTTGCCATGGTAGCCTCCCTATCTTCATCAATATTGGCCCTAATCATTGAAATCTCCATCTCCTTGTAATACTCATCCACCGATCTACTACCTTGAGTCATTGTTTGGAGTTTTTGATACAAGTCACGAAAATAATGAGATGGTACAAATCTCCTACGCATGGTTGTCTTCATTTCAGCCCAAGTAGTGATCGATCTTTCTCCGTAACGCCTTCGATTTGTGGTTAATTGATCCCACCAAACTAATGCATAGTCGGTGAACTCAATTGCAGCAAGCATTACCTTCTTTTCTCGGAGTAATTGTGGCATTCAAAAATAAGATCCACCTTTCTCTCCCACTCCAAATATGCTTCGGATCACTTCTTCCATTGAATGCGGGGATATTCAATTTGATGTTCCCTAAATCCCGATCAACTTCATTATTTTGCCTTCTCCCACCTCGTCTATTTCCATGGTGTTGCTGCTCCATTTCTTCTTGCTCCTCGATTCCCACTCCTCATTACGTATCCATTGATTTGGTTGAGGAATCTCACGCCTCCCAGCCTGCTGGTTGTTCAAGCCTCTCCAAACGATCCGTTATATTTTCAAGAATTTGTAAATCTTGCAAATTGTTGTTGCATAGCCTCAATAGTAAAATCTTTTTCTCCAACCTTGCTGCCCGAAGTATCCTCCATGATATATTCTCACAAAACACTCGTGTATCACTCAAGATGATTCACTCAATTGGCTTTACCTCCCCTCTAATGATCTCACCACTCAATGCCTTTTACCACTCAAATTCTCATATGTAGGATCAATAATAATAAGAACAAATCAAGACAAGCAATTCCAAGTCACGTTCAACAAATGATATGCGTGTACAAAAAAAAAAAACAATAAGTATTTTTTCTAAGAAAAAGATACAATTTTTCTTTTGGTGGTGGAGTCTTTAGGATCCAACAACAAGATTTTTTTTTTTTGTTTTTGTATGTACTTCTCAAGATTGAATGGAGAAGGAATTCAGATTTTTTTTTCTGTTTTTTTTTCTACTTTTTTTCGTTTTTTTCTCTTTTGTTTTTGAAACTAGAAGATAGAATATGGATAAAATGATAGGAAATCAGATCAATACCAGATTGCTCGATACCAAACTCGATACGGATTGTACGAAGGACCCATTGAATATATCGATTCAAGAACCCAACGTATACAAGTAGGCAGCGGATATTCCGATCGATGATCTAGTTTGATCTTATCTAGAGCTTTATAACCTTGACCGTTGGCTATATGATCAACCAAGAACCTTGGTATGATGAACACCACAAGATATTGCTCAAGTATCTTGATAAGTTCTTAAACAATTGAAAACTCTACAAAGAGAATTTCAACTCACAAAGGCAAATGTCAATTTCAATATATCAATCCATTGTCCATTCTTACATGGGCTGCCATGCTTTTATAGTTACAATATGATGCTTCAATGTTAATCCCGAATTGGCTTTTCATGGGATTTGAAGAGACATTCTTGACCCCTTTTTCTAGTCTTACAACATAGAAAATGACTCCCCATGTGAAGAGACACTCTAGACCACCTTTACTAGACTTGGAAAATGATTACTAGACTAGACAACCTTTCTAGACTTGGAAAATGACTACTAGACTTACTTTATTGAATAATCATACTTGATTAACTTAACTAAGACACTTTGACTAACAAAATGCTGGAAATTGACCATTTTAAGCAAAATGAAGCATCACTCCTCTTGGGCTTGAGGTGTTGGACGAAAATCGTGGCCCATAAACTCCAAATTAAGTCTTCAATTCAGTTCCATGCTTGAGCCCAACTTATTAGATGCATTCGCCCAACAACTTGAATAACATTCATTACTTGGCCTTCTATTGAGCTCCTTGCACATTTTAATTTCAAAGCAACAAGAGTCATCAAAGCTTGCTTAATTTGTTTTGCTCTTGCTCTCGTGATTGGCCCTCCATGAATCATCATCGGTTCTTTATTTCCTTGAGTTGTAAATCGCAGGATGACCTTCATCATCGAGCCTGGTCCGTTCGCCGTGCCCCGGAGAATTTGTTAGAGAATGGTTAGGTCCAGCTAAGAATGCCGGAAGTGTTGTGGTCACTTTCTTCCCAACTTTGCAAAAGTATCTTTGAGTGATCCAACTCTTACATCCGCCTTCAAGGTGCAAGTTCAACTTTCCGGGAGCAGATCGATCTCAAATTCCATCATAGCAACCCTTCATCACCAAGTTGTATACAAAAGGTTGCAAGATCACAGCCTATATCTACAAAATCAAGGCATAAAAGATGCTTTGATGGTCCTTGTTGAGTCCGGATCCGACGTCCCTACAATCGCCCGGATACCGGACAAATTAGGAGAAAATACTTGGAGCAACTTGTTCCAAAAGAATGGATCACCAACTATGAGTCCCTTCCCCAAAGAATAAACGGTGCAAGCCACCGACTTTAAATTTCAAAGGTTGAAGGATGGATGTGTGAAGACGATCTATCGACACCATCCGGCTCGAACCCTTCAAATCCTCGAATTCGGTGATGGTTTATCCGATTGAGGTCATGCGGACACAAAAATCCCAATTGCATGTTTTCGACCAAATAGATCCCATATTTATCTTCGTGAGTCAATGGTCACTTTGTATGGGATGTTGATCCATCCATGTGTGATCCAGAATGTTCTTGTGGGGAGGAATCAGACTCTGATGAAGAAGAACATATATAGAGAAGAAGCAGAAAGAAGAAAACCACAAGACAACCACGTTGCAGGCCAGATGATAAACCTGAGCCTCCGGATCCAAGTCCACAACCCTTACTATGTTACGTAAAAGGGTTAGTTGTTCTTCAAAAATAAAAAGTACGGGTGTCACAAAGAAGTTAAGGCACCTTCTCCTCCAACTCCTCCTGTTGTCCAACCTTGTTTCATGTTCAGATATGAAGCAGAATTTCCACCTCTAGAAAGGAAGGTTGACACTCAACAGAGGATTACATCCAAGCCTTTTATGCAGAGCACCACTGTGGAACATGATGGGCAAATAAAGGGTCCTACTCAAGCAGAGGAAGTACTAAATTGGCAGACGGCAAATGCTTGTGCCCAAAACAAGTCTCTACAGGAGATAGACTCTAAGGTCTCTGATTCTCACCACGGTCAATCTAACCACACCAAGGTTAATACTATAGAGAATCAACTCCAGCAGATATATGAAAAGTCGAAAAGACAATATCAACCGGCTGGACAAAGACGTGAGGAGCCTTATTGAACAAAACTAGTTTGGAGCGGAATTCATGCAGAAAGAAGCTGAGATCAGGAGACTAGAGAAGGAACTTTCTCAAATCGAAAGGGATAGGAGCAGTCAAAGTAAGTCCTTATCCTTCTTTCACAGTTATAGTTCCAAATATGAATAACCTCATATATCTCCTCCAAATTATCCTACTTATTTTGGTATGGCTTCAAGTATTCCACTTGATATTCCTAAAAGCCAAAGAAAAGCCCTCTACTCTAGAAAGCCAACCACCTCCAAAGAGTCATGAGATACCTCCATCCTCTTCCAAATCTGAAGAGAAAAACCCAATAGAATCCTTCATGGCCAGACCATCCTTTATCCCAGGAAATAATCCATTACAATGGTCAGAAAATTCAGACCCTGAAGAAACTACCTCTTCCCAATCTGAAAAAGAATCGACTCGAGGATGCTAAATCATCCTATCGGGAGAAGAATCCTATGATGTCGAGTCCGAACTGGAGATGTTGCTGATCTATCCGCTATACTTATGGCCGGAGATACTCTGAAGCAAGCCAAAGAATATATCGAACCAGTGTATGAATGTTTCAAGAAGACATGGAACCGTAGTGAGGAGGACCACGTCCTCGCCCTTCGTATTCATCCTCCAAACCAACAAATGGTCCATGGTTTTCATTCGATGATGTTCCAATCAGAAGAGAAGAGAAAACTTACATTCTTTTGCAGCATGCATTGACCTCTAGCTAACAAAAGAAGGAGCCAATCAAACAAATCCTCATGGAATTCTTTTCAAGATTTGTTGGTAACCTACGTGAATAGTTTCAAAGCCTTGGTGAGTATCGACTACTCCAACTTTATAATGCTTCAACTCCGTCACTTGTTCTTGGAGAAATTCACCAAGAGTTTATTGGAGATATTACTCTTATCAACAAGTTGGCGAGAAAAAGAATATTTTGCCATGAAATGTTGTTCTTTGACACGTGAATATTTGGATAGACATTTCAAAAAGATGTTCAAAAGTTTTACATGTTGAACGGATACAATTATCCAAATCTCAAACATGTCTATCTCGGCGTCTCTACCTAAAGAACTTTAGCCCGAGTTACACTGAATGATTCAAGCTTCCAGGAGGGAAGTCTCAAGAATCGTCTAGGCAAAATCCATCAAATGACGTTTGCAACCCTAGACAAGATGTGTGAGCAACAGTGTCTTCATCAAGGATGTGCTTGACCAAAGAACTTTTCTCAAATCAGATGCAAAAACTCTCATCTCAAGATAAAGTGCAAAGGAAAGGAGAATCGCACTTGTTCATCTTCGTCTTCCGAGAAAAAGATCGAAAGATCCGAGAAGAAGGCGATAAGAAATAAAACATATCGATTCTTCAAGGAAACCGTTCGAAAGAAGTCGACAAACAGTGTTTCCTATGTGGAAGAAAGGGGCATTTTGCAAAGAATTGCCCTAACAAGAAGGATAAAGCAACAAAGCTGGCATCACAAACATTCCAAATTTTAATTATGCCAACACAATCGATGCGAGATATTGAGTCCTTATTTTCTCGAACAAGACAAACAAGATGAAGACAATCGCATTTGCAATACAATGTTCTATCGATGACGAAGGAACGAGAAGAAGAAGAAGATTCATCCTCCGAGCTCCCAATTTTTATGATCAAGTCACAACCATCACTCAAGACCAGTTCCTTGATCCAACAAGGGATGCCATATCCAAATATTGAAGTGCAAATTCTACCATCCAAGTATGATAGACCAATCAAGGCTATTGGTGTATTTGATACAGAGCCGAAAATCGATGAATCCCGACATACTACCCGAAGATGCTTGGCAAAGTCATCACGAATACTTCTATGCAAAAATGACGGACTGACTTTTCATACCTCACTCATTACAATGAAGCCAATTGGAATTCAACTCTTTCCAGATCGGTATGGATGAAGATTATTGGCAGCAGACTCCATGGACAAGATATCTTAATGGGCTTCGATTTGTTCCCAAGCTAAAAGCCTACTGATTCTACCTCATGGGTTGAAGTACAAGAGACAGTTCCAACCTTACACCACCATCCGTAAGTCATTTTACTCTATCGAAGCATTTAATACGGAGATATTACCAACCAACTTCTCAAGTGTTGTGCTGGAGTACTCTCATGTAGATTTCCATCACCCAACACCACTTTTGAAAAATCCCAAGTTCTTTAGTCAGCTCCCTTTCAAAAAGAATGAAGATGTGAATGCTACCAAGGCCACTCATCCAGAATGACCTTAAGAGTTGAACTCTTGCGAGGCAAGAATGCAACCAACTCCTAGCACTTGGACTCATTGAGCCCACAAAATCAAATTGGGCTTGCCCTGCATTCTATGTCAACAAAAGAGCTGAACAGGTACGAGGGAAAAAGAGGCTTGTTATTAATTACAAAGCTGTTAACCATTTCCTCCTTGATGATAAGTTCCCTTTACCTAAAACTCAAATGCTTTTCTCCCAACTCTCTAAAGCCCAAATCTTTTCAAAGTTTGATTTGAAGTCAGGGTTTTGGCAATTGGGAATTGTCCCAGAGGATAGATATAAAACTGCTTTTTGCCTTCCTACAGCCCAATACCAATGGACAGTTATGCCATTTGGTTTGAAGGTTGCACCCTCCATATTCCAAAAAGCAATGACCCAAATTTTCGAACCTATCCTACATACCACCCTAATCTACATTGATGACATCTTATTGTTCTCATCAAACAAACAAGAGCATGAGACTTTGCTACACCAGTTCTTGGACATTGTTCAATCACATGGTATCATGCTATCTGAAAAGAAGAGCTCTATCGGTCAAACAAACATTGAATTTTTGGGAATGAAAATAATCGATGGAAAGTATCAGCCAGGCCAGCACATTGCCCAGGAATTGCTAAAGTTTCCGGAAGAAAACTTGTCAATCAAAGAAATTCAACAATTCCTTGGAATTGTTAATTATATCAGAGACTTCATTCCGGAATGCTCCAGATATACTAGCCAGCTTTCAAAGATGCTTAAGAAGAATGCTCCACCATGGGGATCATCCCAGACCAGAGCAGTTCAACAACTCAAGCAAGTGTGCCAGAATCCTCCACCATTAAAAATTCCAAGTACAGGACAAAGGATTCTCCAGACTGATGCTAGTGATGAATATTGGGGAGCCATTTTGCTTGAAAAGGAAGATGGGAAAATCTTTTATTGTGGACATGCAAGTGGTCAGTCAAAGATTCTGAGAAGCATTACCATCTTTGTCTACAAAGAAATCCTTCTTTGTGAAGAATGGGATCAAGAAGTTTGAATTTCATCTTATTGGCTATCATTTCATAATCCGGATGGACAATACATCATTTCCAGCAATTATGGAGCTTAAGAACAAGGGTGTTCCGAGAGAAACAATTGTTGCGACTTAAAGATTTGTTTACCAAGTATCGTTCACGATTCAACATATCAAAGTTAATCACAATCTTGTTCCAGACATTATCCGTCCAGGATCACACGGCCATTACAAAGATTAGTATCTTCGAAAGGTATTTTCCTAGTTATATTAATGGCATTACCCGAAGGCCAATTTTCCCCACAAAAACACCTTTCAAAAGCCTAAGTGATTTACAAAACTATGCAAAACATTTCATGTTTTATCACTTAGCCAAATTTGTTGTTCAAGTTAATATCCCTTTCGAGAGGGCATGTTTTTATCCAGATAAACCTTTTTATGGGATCCTTACCATTTCCACTACTACTCCTATTCCAAAACATGGTCTATGGTATTTGTGGTGTCTTTCCACCCTTTACTATCATTCAGTGGAAATGCCCGTTAGAAGTACTTTATCATTCCTCCAAAATCCAGTCAACCAGTCATCAAATCTCTGGACTTTTCTTGAATGGTATGACAAGATTCAAAATTGGAAGGAAATGTTACAAGTAAGTGGATCGTAACAAAGATGTCCCGAATTATGCATGAGGTTAATGAATTATGCATGCATCTCCCGGTTCTTAACAAGATTCCACCAAACCCACCTAGACCGAGCCGCGTATGTACATCACTCGTGATAAGTCCTGTGTTGATGAACCCGAGTCAAGTCACCAACGAGAAGATAACCAAGAAGGCGACACAGATACTCAAATGTTCGAGCCAGATTCCCAAGACCCATGGCTTGTTGAAGATGAAGACATAGATTGGGACGACTTTGGATTGTTTTGGACAGAACCTTGGTCAAAGGAATACTATGACTACCACAACAGTCCATGACGGAAGGATGATGTCAGCACTGTATAGGTGTCCTTACAATGGACACATGTCAGTTTGTAATAATAAGTGTCCTTCTAGCGGACACATGTCAGTTTATGGTTGTAAGTGTCCTTTTGTTGGACACATGTCAGTTTCTTATCCTTGTAATGTAACATGTGTCAGCTTGGTGTTGTAAGTGTCCTTTTATGGGACACATGTCAGCTTGGTGTTGTAAGTGTCCTTTTAGTGGACACGTGTCAGCTTTCTGTGTCCATGCAGGTGACATGTGTACGTGATAGGTGTCATGTTAGTAGGACACATGTCAAGTTCTCATGAAGAAGGTCTAAGAAGGTAACACGTGTCTAGCAGAGGTGTCTTGTAATAGGGACACGTGTCACTTCCTTGTTTTGTACATGAGGCCTATATAAGGACCTCTTCAGTTGTATGGAAAACTCAGACGGAAATCAGAATAAAATCTCCCTTTTACAAAATATGAGTTTCTAACTTTCTTTTATGTCTCTTCAAAAGCCTCTTAGCTAATCTGCAATTATCTTTCAAATTCTTCAATCTTCTTCATGAAGTATGCTCTGTACTTGCCTCTTTGAGGATCCTGTACATTAGAAACATGATTGAAGTACCTGGCATAATATTATTAGGCACGGTCCCCTCAATCCATACGGCGGTTAAGAATTCTTTGAAGTTTTGAATGAATGACCTTCCTATGAGGTTCTGCCGGAAAGCCGTCCAGGCAAGGTGTGCCGCTTAGGCTAAGGTGCAGTAGACCTCGTGGTGGTGTCATACTTTCTTAACCTCTTGGAAAGGCTAAAGCTCGCCTAAGGGTATGGGTTTGTGGGGCTCCCTTGCCTCCCCCTTGATATGGAATCCAGTCCTCAAATAGCTGTTGATATCCCTTTTAGCCAAATACATAGTATATCTTCTTCTCTTTCCCTACCTAGATTTTCTACTAGCCATATCGAAAATACCATAGAATACTCTACTATTCCAAGCAACGCTATTGTAGAACAAGTGTTCCCGGTTGTTAGCCCATATAATATATACGTAAATCGTGGTTCATGGCCTAAACACATCAAATCCATCATCTTCAACAAGAGTACTCGTCAAAAGAGTATATCCAACCATCCGAGAATGGATCACGGGTCTTCCTTCAACTCAACAAGAGCAAAGACATCACACTCGTCCATTCCACCGAGTTCATCACACGATGGAGAATGGAAGGTTATACCCATCTCCACCTTGGAGCGACTTGTTTGTTCTCTCCTACCATGGAAGGAAAGGTCTTCCAATATCTCGCAAGAATTGCTCTTCTAGATACTAGGTTCCTCCAATATGAGCATGCGATTATTGGTACAGTTCTCTCTACACTCGACGCCGAAAGTGTTGTGGTCACTTTCTACCCCAACTTTGCAAAGATCTTTGAGTGATCCAACTCTTGCATCCGCCTTCAAGGTGCAAGTTCAACTTTCCGGGAGCAGATCAAATCTCAAATTCCATCATAGCAACCCTTCATCACAAAGTTGTATACAAAGTTGCAAGATCACGCCTAGATCCGCAATATCAAGGCATAAAAGATGCTTTGATGGTCCTTTTTCGAGTGCGGATCCGACGTCCCTACAATCGCCCGGATACCTGCGGACAAATCGGGAAAAGACTTGGAGCAACTTGTTCCAAAAATAATGGATCACCAACTATGAGTCCCTTCACCAACAATTTAAATGGTGCAAGCCGATCTATCGACACCATCCACTCAAACCTTCAAATCCTGAATTCCGCCTAATGGTTTATCCGATTGAGGTCAATGCGCACACAAAAATCCCGATTGCATATTTTCGACCAAATGGATCCCATATTTACACCGACAGAGTTAATGGTCACTTTGTATGGGATGTTGATCCATCTATGTGTGATCGAGAATGTTCTTGTGGAGAGGAATCAAACTCGATGAAGAAGAGTATACCAGGAAGAAGCGTAAAGAAGAAAACCACAAGACAACCACGTTGTAGGCCGATAATAAACCCGACCCTCCGAATCCAAGTTCACAACCCTTACCATGTTACGAGAAAATGGTTAGTTGTCCTTCAAAAAGAAAAGTATGGGTGTCACAAAGAAGTTAAGGCACCTTCTCCTCCAACTCCTCCTGTTGTCCAACGTTGTTTCATGTTCGACACTGGCAGAATTTCCACCTCTAGAAAGGAAGGTTGACACTCAACAGAGGATTACATCCAAGCCCTTTGTGCAAAGCACCACCTTTGTGGAACATGATGGACAAATAAAAGGTCCTACTCAAGCGGAGGAAGTACTAAATTGGCGGATGGCCAACGCTTGTGCCCAAAACAAGTCTCTCGCAGCGATAGACTCTAAGGTCTCACAGATTCTCACCACAACCCAATCTAACCACACCAAGGTTAATATCAGTAGAGAATCAACTCCAGAGATATATGAAAAGTGAAAGATAATATCAACCTACTGGACAAAGATGTGAGGAGCCTTATTGAACAAAACCAATTTGGAGCGAGTTCATGCGCAGAAAAAGAAGCCGAGATCGAGACTAAAGAAAGAACTTTCTCAAATCGAAAGAGATAGGAGCAATCAAAGTATGCCCTTATCCTTCTTTCCAGTTTATAGTTCCAAATATGAATCACCTCCTATATCTCCTCCAAACTATCCTACTTATTTTTGTATGGCTTCAAGTATTCCACTTGATATTCCTAAAAAGCCAAAGAAAAAGCCCTCTACTCTAAAAAATCCAACCACCTCCAAAGAGTCATGAGATACCTCCATCCTCTTCCAAATCAAGAGAAAACCCAAAGTAATCCTTCATGGCCGGACCATCTTTTATCCCAGGAAATAATCCATTACAATGGTCGAGAAATCAGACCAAGAAACCACCTTTTCCCAATATGAAAAAGAATCGACTCGAGGATGCTAAATCATTGGGAGAAGAATCCTATGATGTTGCGCCCGAACCAGATGTTGTTGATCTATCTCGCTATACTTATGGCCGAGATAATCCGAAAACAAGCCAACAATATATCAACCCGTGTCCGAAAGTTTCGAGGAAGATATGGAACTAGAAGCGAGAAGGACCACGCCCTCGTCCTTCAGATTCATCCTCCAAACCAACAAATGGTCCATGGTTTTCATTCGATGATGTTCCAATCCGAGAAGAGAAAGAAAGGTTACACTCTTTTGCAGCATGGATAGACCTCCAGCTAACAAAAGAAGGAGCGATCTAAAAAAATCCTTATAGAATTCTCTTCCGATTTGTTGGTATCCTACGCGAATGGTTTCAAAGCCTTGGTGAGTATCGACAACTCCAAATTTATAATGCTTCAACTCCATCACTTGTTCTTGGAGAAATTCACCAAGAGTTTATTGGAGATATCACTATTATCGAGAAAAAGAATATTTTGCCATGAAATGTTCGTTTTTGACACGTAAAGATTTGGATAGACATTTCAAAAGGATGTCCGAGAAGTTTTACATGTTGAACGGTTACAATGATCCAAATCTCAAACATGTCTATCTCGATGACGTTTATAATGATTCAAGCTTCCGGGAGGGAAGTCTCAAGGATCGATCTAGGCGAAATCCATCGATGACGTTTGCAACCCTAGACAAGATGTGTGAGCAATAGGTCTTCATCAAGGATGTGCTTGACAAAAGAACTCTCCTCAAGTCAAGATGCAAAAACTCTCATCCGGAGATAAAGTGCAAAGGAAATGAGAATCGCACTTGTTCATCTTCATCTTCCGAGGAAAAAGATCGAAAGATCCGAGAAGAAGGCGAAAAGAAATAAAGCCTATCGATTCTTCGAAGGAAACCGTTCGAGTAAAGAAGTCGACGAATAGGTGCTTCTTATGTGGAAGAAAAGGGCATTTTGCAAAGAATTGCCCTAACAAGAAGGATAAAGCAGCAAAGTTGGCATCACAAGTATTCCAGCTTAATTATGCCAACACAGATGATGCAAATATTGAGTCCTTATTTTCTGAACAAGACGAGCAAGATGAAGACACCGCATTTGCAATACAATATTCAGTGATGACGAGGACCGAGAAGAAGAAGAAGAAGATTCATCCCCGAGCTCCCGTCTTTATGATCAAGTCACAACCATCACTCAAGACCAGTTCCTTGATCCAAGAAGGGATGCCATATCCAAATATTGAAGTGCAAATTCTACCATCCAAGTATGATAGACCAATCAAGGCTATTAGTGTATTTGATACGAGAGCCGAAAGTCGATGATGAATCCCGACATACTACTTGAAGATGCTTGGCAAAGTCATCACGAATACTTCTATGCGGTGATGGACAGACTTTTCATACCTTACTCATTACAAAGAAGCCGTTGAATTCAACTCTTTCCGGACTATATCTTGTATGGAAGAAAATTATTGGCAAAGCAGACTCCATGGACAAGATATCTTGATGGGCTCCGATTTGTCCTTCCAAGCTAAAAGCCTACAGATTCTACCTCATGGGTTGAAGTACAAGAGATAGTTCCAACCTTACACCACCATCCGGAAGATGTTTACTCTATCGAGGCACCTCCGAATATGGAGATATTACCTACGAGCTTCTCAAGTGTTGTGCAGATTCGCATGCAGATTTTCATCACCCAACACCACTTTGGAAAAATCCGAAGTTCTTTATTCGGCTCCCTTTCAAAAAGAATGAAGATGTGAATGCTACCAAGGACACTCATCCAGGAATGACTCAGGAAGAGCTCAACCTTGCGAGGCAAGACCAACTCCTAGCACTTGGACTCATTGAGCCCACGAAATCAAATTGGGCTTGCCCGCATTCTATATCAACAAAAGAGCTGAACAGTACGAGGGAAAAAGAAGCTTGTTATTGATTACAAAGCTCTTAACCATTTCCTCCTTGATGATAAGTTCCCTTTACCTAAAACTCAAATGCTTTTTTCCCAACTCTCTAAAGCCCAAATTTTTTCGAAATTTGATTTGAAGTCGGGTTTTGGCAATTGGGAATTGTCCTAGAGGATAGATATAAAACTACGTTTTGCCTTCCTGACCCAATACCAATGGACAAAGTCATGCCATTTGGTCCGAAGGTTGCACCGTCCATATTCCAAAAAGCAATGACCCAAATTTTTGAACCTATCCTACATACCACCTAATCTACATTGATAACATCTTCTTGTTCTCATCAAACAAACAAGAGCATGAGACTTTGCTACACGGTTCTTAGACATTGTTCAATCACATGGTATCATGCTATCGAAAAAAGAAGAGCTCTATCGGTCAAACAAACATTGAGTTTTTGGGAATGAAAATAATCGATGGAAAATATCAGCCAAGCCCGTACATTGCTTAGGAATTGCTAAAGTTTCCGGATGAAAACTTGTCAATCACAGAGATTCAACAATTCCTGGAATTGTTAATTATATCGAGACTTCATTAGGATTGCTCCCGGATATACTAGCTAGCTTTCAAAGACGCTCAAGAGGAATGCTCCACCATGGGGATCATTCTAGACCATAGTAGTTCAACAACTCAAGCAAGTATGCGAGAATCCTCCGCCATTAAAAATCCCAAGTACGGGACAAAGGATACTCCGGATCGACGCTAGTGATGAATATTGGGGAGCCATTTTGCTTGAAAAAGAAGATGGGAAATTTTTTATTGTGGGCATGCAAGTGGTCGGTTCAAAGATTCGAGAAGCATTACCATCTTTGTCTACAAAGAAATCCTTCTTTGTGAAGAATGGGATCAAGAAGTTTGAATTTCATCTTATTGCCCACCATTTCATAACTCATATGGACAATACATCATTTCCAGCAATTATGGAGCTTAAGAACAAGGGTGTTCCGAGAGAAACAATTGTTGCGACTTAAAGATTGGTTTTCCAAGTATCGATTCACGATTCAACATATCAAATGAAATCACTATCTTGTTCCAGATTATCGGCCCGGATCACAAACAGATAATCGGAACAAGATTGTGATTTCCTTTGATATGTAGAATCGTGAATCGATACTTGAAAACAATCTTTAAGTCGCAACAATTGTTTCTCTGGAACACCCTTGTTCTTAAGCTCCATAATTGCCGGAAATGATGTATTGTCCATCTCAATTATGAAATGGTGGGCAATAAGATGAAATTCAAACTTCTTGATCCCATTCTTCACAAAGAAGGATTTCTTTGTAGACGAGATAGTAATGCTTCTCGTAATCTTTGAACTGACCACTTGCATGTCCACAATAAAAGATTTTCCCATCTTCTTTTTCAAGCAAAATGGCTCCCCAATATTCAAGACTAGCATCGATCTGGAGAATCCTTTGTCTGTTTCTGGAATTTTCAATGGCGGAAGATTCTAGCACACTTGCTTGAGTCTCCCGAAAAAGAAAAATCAACCACACTGGCTCGATACCAAAAACGGCGGGGGAGCCCCACAAATACATACCGCCATACCCTTAGAGACATACAATATTCAATACAAATACACAATTTCATCCAGAGATTACTTCTACCCATCCACAATAGGCATTTTTTCATCTCTTTAATGAAATTAATTGTATTGTACCAGAATACTATTACCACTCGTATGAACAATATATACTGAGGGGACCGTAGCATTTTCAATTTCATATCCAGGCTGTATAATACTTCTTTATCGTTGTATAGGGTCCTCATACAGAAGGCAATTACAGAGCATACTTGAATTCCATCTTTATACGTGGCATTGTTATACCTATTTAGGTCCAGGCTCTTTTCGAAACTTTAAGGGACCAAGTTAGGTTTCCACCAATATACTCAGATGGAAAATTAGATAGGAGGAATAAGCCAAATCATATTTCTACTAATACTAGAGACTTTCTAGGAAAGAGAAGGAATTTAGAAACTCATATTTATAGAACAAACGGTTTTATTTCACAAGCTTGATTTATACAATCAAGGAGTGCCCTTTATATAGGAGCAAACTTCGGATTTCAAAGAGACTCATTTAATACGACCTTGGCATCCGCCAATCAACAAGAGGCAATTGTGGTGGGGAACCACATGACATTACATCCCCTTTACACGTTCATAACAATCCAAACAACTTTACATAACATGACGCTAACATAAAGTAAAGTAGATAATGACATAAAGCAAGGCAACGACATAAAGTTGAAATGACCAAAGCTTCCATCCTTATTCAATGAATTAGGACAAAAAGATTGGCCCACTTCTTTATTCAGACGGTGGCTTGGAGAAACGTGTTCGGATCGTGAATTGTGGTAATCATAGTAAGCTTGTGACCATGGTTGATCCAAAGAAAGACCATATCCATCCGGTCAATGAGGGTTTCCATCCGAAATTGGAAATCTTCCATGTAGGGATCTTGTGACTCTTGAAAATCTTCTTCCATCATGTTTTCAGAATCATTTGCTTGGCTCGGACCTTCATCAGATGTCTTTGGAAAAAAAGAGATGTATAGACCAGTTTTTCAGAATCGTCTTTTGTAGTCATCATATTTGAAAAACAAAGACTGACATATAACTCTCTTTTTATATAAGCATCGTCTCTAACGGAACCAGAAACAAGTTTCCATCCTCTGTAAATTGGCAACGATCTCAAATCTCTTCCATTAGCATAAGGTTTAAGGAAAAATAATATGAGACGAGGATCATTCATGTCATCACTTGTTTCAGTGCGGATAATCTGGACTGACTGAAATTCTTTTTGTTAAAATTGAATCCAATTTTCAATGGTGTCGTACCAAGTAAAGATTTTCCATAAAAGTGTAGAATCATTTTTAGATTTTTAAAAAAGGGGATCATACCTTCTATGGAAATTTCAATCACATGAAAATATAAGGTACCAAGACACCACAAATACCACAAACCATTTTCTGACAATTTTGAATTTATATCACAAGAAAGAATATTCAGAAATGGTTTTTCAAGATTAAAACAAACTTGATCAAAATCCAGTTTAGTTTCAACACAGTAAAGTGCAAGATATTTGAATAAATTGTTTTTGCAAAATTTTTGGATTTCTTTGGGGGTTTTCAAAGATTCTTGAGTTGGTGGAAATAAAAATGTTGGTTCTTTTGGAACCCCCGATGGTTTGCTGTAAAAACTTTTGGAAGGGTATTTCCCTTTTCCTTTTCCGACCATAAAAATAGGTAAAACTGTTCTTGAGGTAATCAGCTGGATTGGAGCTTTTATGGACAAATAATCTGGCACAATATTATCCTTTCCTTTGATATGTTGCACAGTAAACTGGTATTTAGAAAACCAGTCATTCAACCTGAGGAGTTGTTTTTCTAGAACTCCTTTGCCCTTTAATTCCATGATCGCCGGAAAAGAAGTATTATCAAGCCGGATAATAAAATGATGCCCAATCAAATGGAACTCGAATATTTTAATTCCATTTTTCACAGCTAAAATCTCTTTGTAGACTGCATGATGATGTTTTTCTGAATCTTTAAACTTTCCACTTGCATGCCCACAATAATGATTTTTTCCATTTTCTTCTTCAAGAAGAAAACGGCTCCCCAAGAATCATCACTAGCATCTGTTTGAAGATCCTTGTCCCTCGTACTTTCCGAAATCTTTAAAGGAGGCAAAGATTTGCAGACTTCCTTCAGATGTTTCACAGCATTAGTCTGTTCAGATTTCCATGGTGGAGGATTCTTTTTCAGCAGCTTTGAAAGTTTGCTAGTATGCTTAGAACAGTCTGGAATAAATTCCCTGAGATAATTAATTATCCCAAGAAATCTGTTGAATTTCTTTAATCAGTAAAATCGAACCGGGAACTTCAACAGGTTCTTCAAAGAAGATGAGGACCAGGTTGATATGTACCATTTGTAACCTTCATTCCCAGAAAATCAATATCAGAAGTACCAATTGTACTCTTTTTCTCAGAAAGCATGACCCCGTATTTTTGAACAATCTCCAGAAATTGTTGTAGGAGGACTTCATGTTCTTCTTTGGTTTGTGAAAAAAGAAGAATATCATCTATGTAAACAAGGGTATTATGAAGAATTGGTTCAAAGATTTTGACCATAGCTTTCTGGAATAAGGATGGTGCGACTTTCAATCCAAAGGGCATAACAGTCCACTGGTATTGTGCGGTGGGTATGCAAAAAGCAGTTTTGTATCGGTCCTTTGGATCAATTCCCAGTTGCCAAAAACCAGACTTTAAATCAAACTTTGAAAATATTTTTGCTTTAGCAAGATGGGAAAAAAGCATTTGAGTTCTTGGTAAGGGAAATTTATCATCAAGTAGAAAAAGGTTCAAAGGTTTATAATCAATCACCAGTCTTTTATTTCCCCTGATTTGCTCAGACCGTTTATTCACATAGAATGCTGGACAAGACCAATTTGATTTGGTTGGCTCAATTAACCCGAGTGAAAGAAGTTTATCACATTCTTGTCTAGCCAGACTCAACTCTTCAGGATTCATTCCTGGATGTGTTGCCTTTGTAGCATTGATATCTTCATTCTTTTTGAAAGGCAATTGAACAAAGAACTTTTTATTTTTCCAGTGGAAATGGATGATGAATTCTTCATGAGACTCAAAGACAACATTCTTTTAAGCTTTGAGCAATTTCTTCAAAATCTGTGGGACATCGAGCGAGAACAGATTTGTGAACTATGGAGTAGGGCTTAAAATTTCTTTTGAATTTTAATCCATTGGGATGGATCAAGCTTCGCGCTTTGAAGAATAAATCAAACCCCATCAAAAGATCATGTCCATGAAGATTGCTCCCAATTACTTTCATCCGGACAATGCGATGCTGGAAAAATTTGAATTCCAATTGGTTTTTCGTGATCAAAGAGGTATGAAATGTTTGTCCGTCTGCAGTGACATAGAAGTATTCATGATGTGTCCGCCATGCCTCATCGGGGAAGGATTTTTGGATTCAACATGGTTCTTCGAGCACACCGTATCAAGAATACCAATTGCTCGATAGAATTTTCATACTTTGATGGCAGAATTTTCACTCTATATTCGGAGATGGAATCCCTTCTTTTATAGTTAAACCAGTTCGTAAGATGAGAACAGTTTCATCATAAAGATGACAGGCATTTCATATGAACTTTCTTCATCTTCATCTTGTAAGATACTTCAATGGCAAAGACAAGATCCTCATTTTGTTCATCTTGTTCGAAAAGAGAGATTCAATATCAGCATCATTTGTATCAACTTCATCATGCGGGAATATCTTTGTCGGCAAGTTTTGTAGCTTTTCCTTTTTGTTAGGACAATTTTTGCATAATGTCCTTCTCTTCCACATTGATAGCTTTTGTTGGAAGTCTTCTTCTGAATGACTTTCTTCCGAAAAACTCGTATCTTTTTTCTCGTAATTTCTTTTTGGTTTTTCTTTTCTCTTTCTTTGAAGTTGTACATTTGCGAGGCTTTGTCCCGACACTTGACTTGTAAATGAGATTTGCTACACACGGACTTGAAGATTTTTTTCTTTGGTGACTTCTTTCAACATGTTTTGTGTCTCATAGATTTTATCAATTGCAACATGGCACATCCGATTAATTTGCCCAAGACTTAGATTGTTGAGACTTCTCCGGAAGATTGAATCAATCTGTTAATCTCTAGTTGAACCTCTTTAGGAAGTGAATCGATATAAACATTCTTGATTTGGATCATTATACCCGTTGAGAAGGTAGAATAATTGGACATCTTTTTGAAATGCTTATCAAGATCCTTTTTGCTTAAAGAACAACATCTTTGGGCAAAATATTCATCGAACATAGCTTTGGTGAAAAGATTGATATCACCAATAAATTCTCGTGAATTTCTCCAAGTGCAAATTAAATCGTAGGCATCTTTGAAAAACTGAATTTTTCTGTAATCACCCAAGGAGGTAAACCAATCCCTAAGAATTCCAACAAATCTAGTTGAAAATTCTTTTAGGACTTCACCGAGATGTGCGTCTTTTATTGAGCTGGTTATCTAACTTGATCGGACATCCGTACATCCTTTTCGCCTTTTATGAATAGGAACATCATCAAAAGAGAACCGGGGACCATTGGTAGGTTTGGTTGTCTTTTCTTCCATTGGCTTTGTAATTGGTTGTAAAACCTTCCTCTGAATCATCAGTTTCACTAACCAATGGTTGGGTATCATCAGGAGGGTTACTAGATCAGCCATAAAAATAGCTGAGATATCAGCAACTCCATTAACAGATTCTTCTTCCGTAATAGCATCAGAGGATTTTTGACTTGAAAGATCATCAGAGGACTCAAAATTCCTGTAGTGAGAACGAAATGAAGGAACTAATCTTCCTCTGGTATTTGCCCACCTTGTTCTCCTGGCAGATGAAGAGACCATGAGAGTATCAACTGGTCTTTTTCCCTCAGCTTTGGATTTTTGTTTCTGGCTTTCAGATATTTTTGTGGATTTTTTAGATCTCTGTGGAGGATCCACTGGAACACTTGAAGCCATTCCAAACATTTTTGAATATTCATCGAATCAAGGCGAGTCAAATATACCTTTACTTGGGAATAAGGAATCGGTTAGAAAACAAGGACTTCTTTTTATCTTGTTCAATACGAGCAAGCTCCTTTTTCAAGTTTCGATTTCACTTTACTTTTTGTCAAACTCAGATCCAAAACTACCTTGGAAGATAAGTTGTGTGAGTTCTTTGTCCAATTGAGAAATTCTTCTGGAAAGTTTTTCTTCAATCTGCTGTAGTTGATATTCTACAGCATTTACTCTGCTTCGTGTCTCCTTACTCCATCAAGAATTTGGGACACTTTGGAATCAATGCTTTGCAAAGATTTGTTCTGTGCCCTGGCATTAGTCGTTTGCCAGTTAAGAACTTCTTCGCCTTGTGACAGTGTCTTAAGTTGTCCAGAAGGTTCAATAACAGTTTGCTGGACATAGGGCCTTGAAGACATCTTCGAACTTGGTTGTTCTTGTCTTTCAAGAGGTGGGAAATCAGTATCGTAGTTTTGAAACATAAAAATTGGCTGAAAAGCAGGTAGAGTTGGTAATGGTGAAAAAGCTTCTGTTTTGCACAAATATCTTTCCTTTCGAAGGATCTTCAACTCTTTGTTGTAGCAAGCAAGTGGAGCACTTGGAGGTGGTGGCTTTGGAGGTCTTCGAGAATAGATCTTCTTTTGTTTGTATTTTGTCGGAGGTTCTTCTTCTTCCTCATCATCGAATAAATTCTGTTTCGGGAACATTCTCGATCGCACATCATAGGATCAACATCCCAAACAAAATGTCCATTGACTTTATCAGTATAGACATGTTTTCCATCTGGTTCAAATGATGAAATAGGAATATATTTTTCAGTTGGCCATATGGCAGGAGTGATCATGAGTTGGAATTCAGGAACAGAAGAAGACCCGGATGAACCATCGAGTTTTGAAAATTGTTTTGGTCCGTCCATCGATAACCTCCGGAACTCAAAATCATTTGACTTTATTGGTTCGATGGTTGATGCAATGACTCATAATTTGTGATCCATTCTGTGGGAACAAGTTGCTCATTGTTTCCTTCCAATTTGTCTTGGAATTTGCACAATGGTAGGGACATCGAGACCTTGTTTCGTAAGAACCATTAGTGCATCCTTTATGCCTTGATTTTTCAGATCTAGTCCATGATTTTGGAGCCCGTAGACTATCTCGATGATGGAGAGTTGCCATGATAGCATCTTGAATTTGTTCTCGCTCCGGAAATTTGAATTTGGACTTTTAAAAGGCAAGAGAGGCGTCTTGCAGAGATAAGGCAAAGTTTGGGAATAAAGTAATCACTACACTTCCAAAGATTTAGTGTAGTAAGAACTATTCCGACATCGCATGCTCATACTTGGATACCTCGTATCCAGAAGGGCAATTCTAGCAGAAACTGGTAATCCTTTCCTACCATGATATGATAGGACAAGTCTAACTGCTCCAAGATGAAGGTGTGAATACCCTTCAGATTGCCATGTACGGATATATTCAGGAGGTATAGTAAGAGTAATATACTGCTCCTGTGTAGTAGACGGAAGACCACAATGATCTATTTTTGAAGACTGAACAAACTCTTTCATCGGAGGACTTTTTCCATAAATAAGGGATCTAATTCCCTTATTAAGACGCCATGTTTACGATAGATATTATAAGGACTAATTAACAGAGGGACTGTATTTTCAACAATAGCATCTTCTAGAATAGTAGAATACTCAATAAGATTATCTATTTTACTAGTAGAGAGTCTAGGAAGTGCTAAAGATGAAGACTGCCTTAGAATTTGACTGGAAATTTGAGAACTTGAATTAGAAAAATCCATGAGTAAGAAGTTTTTCCTATACTCGTCGTCTAGATTAGCAGAAACATTCATCAACATACTCCCAGGAAAAGAAAAATCAACCACAGCCCTGACTACGATACCAAAAACGGCCGGGAGCCCCACAAATACATCGCCATACCCTTTTTTAATAAATGCAATAATATATATAAAAATGAAAAAGAGTATTCGATCACAGTGATCGAGTAACCTAAGTAAAGCCTGGACAAAAGAAAGGTAAGCTCGTGGAACCTAAGACCCAAAAAAACCTAGAAGAATGCTCTCATCGCCGTTTCGCCGATCATCTACCTCCTATCACCATCTTCTCTCGATTTTCCGATCATGGACGCGTACTTATTCCCCGAGATTAAGATGTCTACCACTCCGCTTAATGCTACGTTCAAAGATGCAACACAACAACCCGGGGTTTCAGATCGGCGAAGGTCTCTTTTTAGACATCGTCCTCTCATTCGATCACTGGCGCTCCTCCCGGGGGCGACGAGAGGGATGTCTCCTCCATGGTCGTCCCTTCCTCTTCCCTCATCCAAGCAGCGGTCCCCACCATGCCTAGGGATGATTGGACGACCACCCCCATGGTGGAACAAGAAGATCCCCTCTCTATGATGGTCCCCCCACCAACATGCAGCCTCATGAGCTGCGGTCCCCCCTGTCTTTTTGGACATCCTCCCTTGAAAAAGTCTCACTTTGAATTCTCTTATTCATTAATTGGAAGAGTGATTTTAGGGAAAGGAAATAAACCATGGGCAACCATTATGTTACACAAACGTCTATCTGAATTATGGGGAATTAAAACTGACTGGAAACTAATCCCCCTGGGTAAGGGATTTTTTTGTGTTAAGTTTTATAATGCGCAGGATCGTGCTCGAGCTTATGCTCGTATTAACTGGCAGCTCAACCCGGGAACGATCCGTCTCTCTCCATGGGTCCCAGATTTCAATCCATACAAAGTGCACACGTCTATGGCAAGCGTTTGGGTTCGTATCTTCGAGCTTGGTTTGGAATACTGGGATCCTAACACCATCTTGGGGATTGCCAGTGCGATTGGGAACCCAATACAAATAGACCAACGATCGTTGGATGGTTCTCGGGTCACTTTATCAGGGTGTTGGTGGATATTGATCTGTCAAAGCCATTGGAGGATCACATCATGGTTGAACGAGTAGGTCAGTGCTCCTTCGTGTCAATAGCGTACGAAAAATTGCCTGAATTTTGTTCGAAGTGCAGTATCACGGGACATTCGACAGCCTCTTGCCGTGTTACTCCAGTAACTCAACCAACTACGGACAGACGTGCCACTCCTGATCAGGGGCGGCATAGGACCTCGACAGCCTCTTGTCGTCTTAATAATACGGGCAATCCGGATACAGAAAGGCGTGCTTCTCCTGACCAGGGACGCCCCCGGGCACCAACTACTCGTCCTAGTTCGTGCGAGAGAGGGCGATCCAGGGTGCTCAAGGTTTATCGTCTGTGCAGCAGGACAAGGGTAAGGGAGTTGATGACTCAATGGGAAAGATGGGTTCGGCTATGCGTGCAGGTTCTCCTACCTGCGCAATAGTCGCTGCTGCTCTACGGATATCCACCTTAATAACACCTTTGCGGCTCTTGGTTCAGTCGACTCCCAGGACCTGCCTTCCGCAGATTGCCAGGCCGATTATCCTGCTATGGAGTCATCTCCCAAGGCTACTACTTCCAACACCGGCACGGTCTCCACTATTATGCCTCTTACGGTTCAGTATCCTTTGGGGAAGCCTATTCGAGCCCTTAGCCGTGCCTTCCGGGATAGCTCCTTGGACTCGGCCAAATCTAGAATTCTCCAGAGTGTTACGTCGGGTCCGTCGCCCCCACTTCATGACATTATTATTGAACCGGAGCGCCAAGAACCACATGAGATGAACTTTGCGGCTTCCAAGAGATGGGCAGATTATGCAGATGAAATGGGTAACTCTCAATCGTCAGAATCTTCAATGCACCACATGCCAGTTTTTACCGTGCAATCGACACGGGCGCCACCTCCATGATCTCAATGAATTTCATCTTCTGGAATATCCGGGGGATTGGGAACATTGCATCTCGTAATGTTCTTAAGGCTTTATGTCACAAACATAAACCTTCTATTTTAGCCATTTGCGAACCTAAGGTGGACATTTCATCCGTTTCGGATTCTTACTGGAGTAGCTTGGGTCTCAGGTTTGTTGCTCAAAGCTTCCAGGCGAACGGACGCCCCGATATTTGGGTCCTATACGATGCGAGTATTTGTCCAAAATCAGGTTTGGTCTTCCTCTCAATCTATTATTTTGCAAGTTCAAACGGCTCTATGGTTTTCCATGTTGGTTTTGCTCATGGCTTGTGTGATCATGTTGCTCGTCGCGCCCTTTGGTTGGATGTGAGGAATTTGGGTCTTACCGATCTGTTGTTTATTGGGGATTTCAATGCTGTGTTGGGACATCATGAGCGTTCCGCGTAGTACCTTATCCCGGAGGCTTCTTGTCGAGTTTTGGGGGACTTCTTGGAGGATGTAGGTTTATTTGCGGTGCCGACTATGGGGAACTCATTTACTTGGTGCTCCCCCGAAGGCCTCTATCTCTCCTTCAGGCTAAGTTGGATTGAGCCCTAGCAACCTGTCAATTCTTCTCTTTTGGCAAGTTGTTAAGGGCTTAGTTCTTCCTCGCATTGGCTCCGATCACCACCCTATTTTGGTTTCTTGTTCTAATCCCACTATCGTGGGTCCGTCTCCTTTTCGTTTTCAGCGCATGTGGATTCATCACGACTCTTTCCGAAATATTGTGACTACCTCTTGGCGATCCCGTGCGCACGCCTAATCCATTGCAATGTGTCATGTGGAAACTCAAGAGGTTGCGACAAACGATTAAAGTTTGGAATAAGAAAGTTTTTGGGGATGTTAATCGTCGGGTGGATTATTAGATGGAA
This sequence comes from Rehmannia glutinosa, assembly GCA_016081115.2. Lineage (NCBI taxonomy): Eukaryota > Viridiplantae > Streptophyta > Magnoliopsida > Lamiales > Orobanchaceae > Rehmannia > Rehmannia glutinosa. Next base: position 257,164 of record JABTTQ020002874.1, read on the forward strand.
AGGGTTCGTCGATTCAGCAGATATTGAATCCGACGGTTTCACCGGGCTCATAGGGATATGGAGTTGGAGGCGCAATCGGGCGTACTGTCTCGCACGTTGCTCATGCGATCGAATTCCTTCAGCAGAAATCACGATCGGATTGGTTAAAGGATGGAGATCGTAATACGTCTTCTTCCATCGCCATTTGTCGATTCGAAATGGGCACTCACGGATACAAGGTTTGATGGTTGATGGTAGTTATACGAGAGGACCGGTGGCTCTTGGGAATCACATTATCTCCTTCTAAGCAAGTCGTCGCGGTGGATACATGGTGGGGTTCGCCCCAACGTCCATTATTGATCCCTTACTCAGGATTATATTGGCCAATCGAATTATAGGTTTGTTCCTTAGTGCGTCGCATTTTGAGTCTTGTCGGCTTTTGGGGCACTTTTATGGGGGTACTCTTTTTCCTTCCAGGGGTTTTTCCCACATGGGTGGGTTTTAACTTGGAAGGTTTTAACGAGGCCCCAACCATCCACCATAAGGTCGGCTTGTGACCATTTTGTTATTTTCTTTCGACTTTGTTATCGGGCTTTACTTTGGTTACCGATCACTGTGATCGGGAATACTCTTTTTCATTTTTATATATATTTCGCATTTATTTAAAAAAACAAAGACAAAAGAAAATAACAAAATGGTCACAAGCCGACCATATGGTGAATGGTTGGGGCCTCGTTAAAACCTTCCAAGATAAAACCCACCCATGTGGGAAAACCCCGGAAGGAAAAAGAGTACCCCCATGATAAAAGCGCCCCAAAAGCCGACAAGACGAAAAATGCGACGCACTAAGGAACAAACCTATAATTCGACACAACATAATCCCGAGTGAGGGACTGGATAATGGACGCTGGGGCGAACCCCACCACGTATCCACCTGCGACGACTTGCTTAGAATATCCGCTACCCGGTTTCCTTCACATACGCCATACCCTTACGGACATACAATATTCAGTACAAATACACAATTTCAACCAGAGATTACTTCTTAATCATCTTTGAAAGTCGACTAGTATATCCGGAGCAATCAAGGAATGAAGTCTCTCGATATAATTAACAATTCCAAGGAATTGTTGAATCTCTTTGATTGACAAGCTTTCTTAGGAAACTTTAGCAATTCCCGAGCAATGTCTGGCCTAGCTGGTACTTTCCATCGATTATTTTCATTCCCAAAAACTCAATGTTTGTTTGACCGATAGAGCTCTTATTTTCAAATAGCATGATACCATGTGATTGAACAATGTCTATGAACGGTGTAGCAAAGTCTCATGCTCTTGTTTGTTTGATGAGAACAAGAAGATGTCATCAATGTAGATTAGGTGGTATGTAGGATAGGTTCAAAAATTTGGGTCATTGCTTTTGGAATATGGATGGTGCAACCTTCGGACCAAATGGCATGACCGGTCCATTGGTATTGGGTGTAGGAAGGCAAAAAGCAGTTTTATATCTATCCTCCGGGATAATTCCCAATTGCCAAAACCCGACTTCAAATCAAACTTTGAAAAGATTTGGGCTTTAGAGAGTTGTGAAAAAGCATTTGAGTTTTAGGTAAAGGGAACTTATCATCAAGGAGGAAATGGTTAAGAGCTTTGTAATCAATAACAAGCCTCTTTTTCCCTCGCACTGCTGTTCAGCTCTTTTGTTGACATAGAATGCGGGGCAAGCCCAATTTGATTTCGTGGGCTCAATGAGTTCAAGTGCTAGGAGTTGGTTTCATTCTTGCCTCGCAAGGTTCAGACTCTTCTCGAGTTATTCCCGGATGAGTGGCCTTGGTAGCATTCACATCTTCATTCTTTTTGAAAGGAGTGAATAAAGAACTTTGGATTTTTCCAAAGTGGTGTTGGGTGATGAAAATCTGCATGAGAATCGCACAACACTTCGAAGCTCGTTGGTAATATCTCCGTCTCGGAGGTGCCTCCGATAGAGTAAATGTGACTTCTAGATGGTGGTGTAAGTTTGGAATGTCTCTTGTACTTCAACCCATGAGGTAGAATCAGTAGGCTTTTAGCTTGGAAGAACAAATCGAAGCCCATCAAGATATCTTGTCCATGGAGTCTGCTTGCCAATAATTTTCATCCATACAAGATCTGATCCTGGAAAGAGTTGAATTCCAACCGGCTTCTTTGTAATGAGTGAGGTATGAAAAGTCTGGTCCATCATTTTGCATAGAAGTATTCGTGATGACTTTGCCAAGCATCTTCGTAGTATGTCGGGATTCATCATCGACTTTCGGCTCTGTATCAAATACACCAATAGCCTTGATTGATCAATCATACTTGGATGGTAGAATTTGCACTTCAATATTTGGATACGATATCCCTTCTTGGATCAAGGAATTGGTCTTGAGTGATGGTTGTGACTTGATCATAAAGACTGGGAGCTCGGAGGATGAATCTTCTTCTTCTTCTTCTTCTTCTGGTCCTTCGTCATCAGTAGAATATTGTATTGCAAATGCTGTGTCTTCATCTTGCTCGTCTCGTTCAGAAAATAAGGACTCAATATATGCATCATCTGCGTTGGCATAATTAAGCTGGAATACTTGTGATGCCAACTTTGCTGCTCTATCCTTCTTGTTAGGGCAATTCTTGGCAAAGTGCCCTTTTCTTCCACATAAGAAGCACCTATTCGTCGACTTTTTCTCGAACGGTTTCCTTTCGAAGAATCGATAGGCTTTATTTCTTTTCGCCTTCTTCTCGGATCTTTCGATCTTTTTCGGGAAGATGAAGATGAACAAGTGCGATTCTCATTTCCTTTGCACTTTATCTCCGGATGAGAGTTTTTGCATACCGACTTGAGGAGAGTTCTTTTGTCAAGCACATCCTTGATGAAGACCTATTGCTCACACATCTTGTCTAGGGTTGCAAACGTCATCCGATGGATTTCGCCAGATCGATCCTTGAGACTTCCTCCCGGAAGCTTGAATCATTCTGTAACTCGGGTGAAGTTCTTTAGGTAGAGACGCCATGATAGACATGTTTGAGATTTGGATCATTGTAACCGTTCAACATGTAAAACTTCTCAGACATCCTTTTGAAATGTCTATCCAAATCTTTACGTGTCAAAGAACAACATTTCATGGCAAAATATTCTTTTTTCGCCAACTTATTGATAATAGTGATATCTCCAATAAACTCTTGGTGAATTTCTCCAAGAACAAGTGATGGAGTTGAAGCATTATAAATTTGGAGTTGTCAATACTCACCAAGGCTTTGAAACCATTCGCGTAGGATACCAACAAATCGGGAAGAGAATTCTATAAGGATTTGTTTTAGATCGCTCCTTCTTTTGTTAGCCGGAGGTCTATCCATGCTTTGCAAAAAAGAGTGTAACCTTTCTCTTCTCTTCGGATTGGAACATCATCGAATGAAAACCATGGACCATTTGTTGGTTTGGAGGATGAATCGAAGGACGAGGACGTGGTCCTTTCGCTTCTAGTTCCATATCTTCCTCGTAACTTTCGACACGGGTTCAAGATATTGCTTTGGCTTGATTCTCGGAGTATCTCCAGCCACAAGTATAGCAGATAGATCAAGAACATCTGGTTCGGACTCAAAGATCATAGGATTCTTATCCCGATGATTTAGCATCCTCATAGTCCGATTCTTTTGATTGGGAAGAGGTGGTTTCTTCAGGGTCCGATTTTTTTCGACCATTGTAATGGATTATTTCCTGGGATAAAGGATGGTCTGGCCATGAAGGATTCTGTTGGGTTTTCTCTTGATTTGGAAGAGGATGGAGGTATCTCGTGACTCTTTGGAGGTGGTTGGCTTTTTAGAGTAGAGGGCTTTTTCTTTGGCTTTTAAGGAATATCAAGTGGAATACTTGAAGCCATACCAAAATAAGTAGGATAATTTGGAGGAGATATAGGAGGTGATTCATATTTGGAACTATGAACAGGGGAAAGAAGGATAAGGGCATACTTTGGCTGCTCCTATCTCGTTCGATTTGAGAAAGTTCTTTCTTTAGTCTCCGATCTCGCCTTCTTTCTCGCATGAACTCGCTCCAAATTGGTTTTGTTCAAGTAAGGCTCCTCACATCTTTGTCCAAGCCGGTTGATATTATCTTTCAGCTTTTCATATATCTCTGCTGGAGTTGATTCTCTACAAGATTAACCTTGGTGTGGTTAGATTGGGTGTGGTGAGAATCAGTGAGACTTAGAGTCTATCGCCCTGCAGAGACTTGTTTTGGGCACAAGCGTTGGCCATCGCCAATTTAGTACTTCCTCTGCGCTTGAGTAGGACCTTTTATTTGTCCATCATGTTCCACAGTGGTGCTTTGCACAAAGGGCTTGGATGTAATCCTCTGTTGAGTGTCAACCTTCCTTTCTAGAGGTGGAAATTTCGTCAGATTCGAACATGAAACAATGTTGGACAACAAGAGGAGTTGGAGGAGAAGGTGCCTTAACTTCTTTGTGACACCCATACTTTTCTTTTTGAAGGACAGCTAACCCTTTTCTCGTAACATGGTACGGGTTGTCGACTTGGATCCGGAGGGTCAGGTTTATCATCCGGCCTGCAACGTGGTTGTCTTGTGGTTTTCTTCTTTCTGTTGCTTCTATGTGTATACTCTTCTTCATCGTGAGTATGATTACTCTCCACAAGAACATTCGGATCACACATGGATGGATCAACATCCCATACAAAGTGACCATTAACTCGCCGGTGTAAATATGGGATCTATTTGGTCAAAAACATGCAATCGGGATTTTTGTGTCCGCATTGACCTCAAATGGATAAACCATTAGCCGAATTCAGGATTTGAAGGTTTCGAGTGGATGGTGTCGATAGATCGTCTTCACACGTCCATCCTTCAACCTTTGAAATTTAAAGTCGGTGGCTTGCACCATTTCTCGATCGCTAGTGAAGGTACTCATAGTTGGTGATCCATTCTTTTGGAACAAGTTGCTTCGCAAGTCTTTTCTCCCGATTTGTTTTGGTATCTGGACGATTGTAGGGACGTCAGATCCAGACTCAGCAAGGACCATCAAAGCATCTTTTATGCCTTGATTTTGCAGATCTAGGTTGTGATCTTGCAACCTGTATACAACTTGGTGATGAAGGGTTGCTATGATGGAATTTGAGATCTGATCTGCTCCGGAAAGTTGAACTTGCACCTTGAAGGCAGATGCAAGAGTTGGATCACTCAAAGATACTGCAAAGTTGGGGAAGAAAGTGACCACAACACTTCCGGCGTTGAGTGTAGAGAGAACTGTACCAATAACTGCATGCTCATATTGAAGAAAACGAGTATCTAGAAGAGCAATTCTTGCAGATACTGGAAGACCTTTCCTTCCATGGTAGGAGAGAACAAGTCGTACAGCTCCAAGGTGGAGATGGGTATAACCTTCCATTCTCCATCGTGTGATGAACTCAGGTGGAATGGACAGTGTGATGTACTGCTCTTGTTGAGTTGAAGGAAGACCACAGTGATCCATTCGGATGATTGGATATACTCTTTTGGACGAGTACTCTTGTTGAAGATGATGGATTTGAAATGTTTAGGCCATGAACCACAATTTCGTATATATTATATGGGCTAACAACTGGGGGAACAGTTTGTTCTACAATAGCGATACTTGGAATAGTAGAGTATTCTATGGTATTTTCGATATGGCTAGTAGAAAATCTAGGTAGGGAAAGAGAAGAAGATATACTATGTATTTGGCTAAAAGGGATATCAACAGAGCTATTTGAGGATGGGATTCCATAAGGGGAACGCCTCTTCTACTCGCCATCTTAGCTGGACCTAACCATTCTCTAACAAATTCTCTGGGGGCACGATAGAACAGACATGGCTCTAATACCACGAGGTCTTTGGGAGCCCCACAAACCCATACCCCGCCGCCTTAGCCTTTCCAAGAGGTTAAGAAAGTCGACACCACCATGAGGTCTCGCACCTTAGCCTTAGCGACACACCTTGCCCGGACGGCTTTCCGGCAGAACCTAATAGGAAGATCATTCATTCAAAACTTCAAAGAACAACTTTTCATATGTCTCTTGGAGTTCATTCTCTAGAGTATTAACCTTGGTCAGTTAGATTGAACTATTGTGAGAATCCGTGAGACCTTAGAGTATATCGCTGCAGAGACTTATTTTGGGCACAAATGTTGGTCCTCTGTTGAGTGTCAACCTTTCATTCTAAAGGTGGAAACTCGCTTCATATCCGAACATGAAACAAGGTTGGACAACGGGAGGAGTAGGAGGAGAAGGTGTCTTAACTTCATTCGACGACACCGTACTTTTCCTTTTTTGAAGGACAGCTAACCCTTTTCTATAACATGGAAAGGGTTGTGGACTTGGATCCAGGAGGATCAAGTTTATCATATGGCCCGCAACATGGTCGTCTTGTGGTTTTCTTCTTTTCGCTTCTTCTCTCGTATATGCTCTTCTTCATCAAAGTCGATTCCTCTCCACAAGAACTTTCTGAATTACACATGGGTGGATCAACATCCCATACAAAATGATCATTAACCATGTCGTGTAAATATGGGATCCATTTGGTCAAAAACATGCGATTGGTATTCTTGTAGAAGCATCAACCTCAATGGATAAACCATGAGTGGAATTTGGGATTTGAAGGTCTAGGGCTAGATGGTGTCGATAGATCATTTTCACACGTCCATCCTTTAGCCTTTGAGATTTAAAGTCGATTTGCTTGCACCGTTTATTTGTTGGTGAAGGGACTCATAGTTGGTGATCCATTCTTTTGGAACAAGTTGCTCCAAGTCTTTTCTTTTGATTTGTTTGGGTATCCGGATGATTGTAGGGATGTCGATCCGGACTCGGCAAGGATGATCAAAGCATCTTTTATGCCTTCATTCTCGCAGATCTAGATCGTGATCTTGCAACCTGTATACAACTTGGTGATGAAGGGTTGCTATGATGGAATTTGAGATCTCGATCGCTCCGAGAAAGTTGAACTTGCACCTTGAAGGCAAGAAGCAAGAGTTGGATCACTCAAAGATACCGCATAGTTGGGGAAGAAAGTGACCACAACACTTCCGAGCGTTAAGTGTAGAGAGAACTGTACCAACAACTGCATTTTCATATTGGAGAAACCGAGTATCTAGGAGAGTAATTCTTGTAGATTTGGAAGACCTTTTCTTCCATGGTAAGAAAGAACAAGTCGCATGACGGCTCCAAGGTGGAGGTGAGTATAACCTTCAATCTCCATCGTGTGATGAACTCGAGTGGAATGGACGGTGTGATGTATTGCTCTTGTTGAGTTGAAGGAAGACAACAGTGATCCATTTCGAATAATTGGATAAACTCCTTTGGACGAGTACTCTTGTTGAAGATAATAGATTTGATGTGTTTGGGCCAAGAACCACGATTTCGTATATATTATATCGACTAACAACCGGGGAATAGTTTGTTCTATAACAGCGTTGCTTGGAATAGTTGAGTATTCTATTGTATTTTCTATGACTAGTAGAAAATCTAGGTAGGGAAAAGAGAAGAAGATATACTATGTATTTGGCTAAAAGGGATATCAAGAGAGCTATTCGAGGATTGGGATTCCATATCAGGGGAACGCCTCTTCTACTCACCATCTTAGTTGGATCTAACCATTCTCTAACAAATTCTCTGGGGCATGACATAACAGACTTGACTACGATACCACGGGTTGCCGGGAGCCCCACAAACCCATACCCTTAGGTAGTCTTAGTCTTTCAAAGAGGTTAAGAAAGCATGACACCACCACGAGGTCTCTTGCACCATAGCCTAGGCGGCACACCTTGCCTGGATGGCTTTCCTGGCAGAACCTCATTGGAAGATCATTCATTTTTTTTGAATAAATTCGAGAATATATATAAAAATGAAAAAGAGTCGTCCCGATCACAGTCGATCAGGTAGCCAAAGGAGAATCCTCAGTAAACAACATCGAAGCAGATAACATAATGGTCACAAGCCGACCAGATGGCTGAATGGTTGGGGCCTCGTTAAAACCTTCCAAGGTAAAACCCACCCTTGTGGGAAAAACCCTTGGAAGGAAAAAGAGTACCCCCCATATGAAAGTGCGCCCAAATAATGTAGGCGATGCACTAGCTAGCAAACCTATCAAACCTATAGTTAGATTGGCCAACATAATCCTGAGTGAGGGATGTGATAATAGCCGCTCGGGGCGTCCCCCACCATGTATCCTCGTGCGACGTCTTACTAAGAATATCGGCTACACGGTTGCCTTCCCTAAAGATGTGCGAGACCACGAAATTCATCTGAGAAAGAAGTCAAGGGTGTACCGCCACCTACCCAAATGGCGCCAAGGCACTCGTCGATCTCTTCCACAAAGCAACTCCACTACATAGACCTAGTCCGATTCAGCCAAAGTTGATGCCACCCCTTCGAAAAACGTATTGTATGGCTCGCATAGCCGCCGCTAACTCCACCTCAAAAGCGAAACCCAATCCACAGCGTTCCACAAAGCAACCCCGAAAGAATCCCCTACAGTTGCGAAAAACCCCGGAGGCCGTTAGGCGACCGGGCGCCCCCATAGCGCTTCCGTCTCGTGTTCACTTTAGTCCATCCCGGCAAAGGCTTCGCCATGTAACTCGCACAATCTTCGGGCCTGTCTAGGTCGCCCAGAACCCGTGAGACAGCGGAGAATGAGAAGGTCCTTTGGTCATTATGCATGCAACCTCTGTGCCCAAAGAAGAAGACTCAAGAATAAGAACACGGAGGCGTAGGATGGCCGCCTCTAGTTTCCGGATCTTGTCGTGAAAGGTCAAGTCATTTCGGATCCGCGGATGAGCCAAATGCGAGGATAATATGGCTACCGCCAAAGAAAAGAAAACCGCTCACCGAAATGAAAACCCATTAAACGCACAGAAATTCATTAAAAGCGTAAGCCCAAAAGTAGTGAATATCAAATGAATCGAAAATCCACTTCCATAGGGCTCGCAAAAGCACATGAGACAAATCCATGAGGTAGAATCAGAGGCTTTTAGCTTGGAAGAACAAATCAAGCCCATCAAGATATCTTGTCCATGGAGTCTGCCAATAATTTTCATCCATACAAGATACCGGAAAGAGTTGAATTCCAATCTGGCTTCTTTGTAATGAGTGAGGTATGAAAAGTCTGTCCATCATTTGCATAGAAGTATTCGTGATGACTTTGCCAAGCATCTTCGGGTAGTATGTCGGGATTCATCATCGACTTTCGGCTCTGTATCAAATACACCAATAGCCTTGATTGATCAATCATACTTGGATGGTAGAATTTGCACTTCAATATTTGGATACGATATCCCTTCTTGGATCAAGGAACTGGTCTTGAGTGATGGTTGTGACTTGATCATAAAGACTCGGGAGCTCGGAGGATGAATCTTCTTCTTCTTCTTTCGGTCCTTCATCATCGTAGAATATTGTATTGCAAATGCAAAGTGTCTTCATCTTGCTCGCCTTGTTCGTAAAATAAGGACTCAATATCGCATCATTTGTGTTGGCATAATTAAGTCGTGGAATACTTGTGATGCCAACTTTGTCGCTTTATCCTTCTTGTTAGGGCAATTCTTTGCAAAATGCCCTTTTCTTCCACATAAGAAGCACCTATTCGCCGACTTCTTTCTCGAACGGTTTCTTTCGAAGAATCGATAGGCTTTATTTCTTTTCGCCTTCTTCTCGGATCTTTCGATCTTTTTTCGGGAAGATGAAGATGAACAAGTGCGATTCTCATTTCCTTTGCACTTTATCTCCGGATGAGAGTTTTTGCATACTGACTTGAGGAGAGTTCTTTTGTCAAGCACATCCTTGATGAAGACCTATTGCTCACACATCTTGTCTAGGGTTGCAAACGTCATCGATGGATTTCGCCTAGATCGATCCTTGAGACTTCCCTCCCGGAAGCTTGAATCATTCTCGTGTAACTCGGGTCAAGTTCTTTAGGTAGAGACGCCGATGAGATAGACATGTTTGAGATTTGGATCATTGTAACCGTTCAACATGTAAAACTTCTCAAACATCCTTTTGAAATGTCTATCCAAATCTTTACGTGTCAAAGAACAAAGCATTTCATGGCAAAATATTCTTTTTCTCGCCAACTTATTGATAATAGTGATATCTCCAATAAACTCTTGGTGAATTTCTCCAAGAACAAGTGATGGAGTTGAAGCATTATAAATTTGGAGTTGTCAATACTCACCAAGGCTTTGAAACCATTCGCGTAGGATACCAACAAATCGGAAGAGAATTCTATAAGGATTTGTTTTAGATCGCTCCTTCTTTTGTTAGTGGAGGTCTATCCATGCCGCAAAAAGAGTGTAACCTTTCTCTTCTCTTCGGATTGGAACATCATCGAATGAAAACCATGGACCATTTGTTGGTTTGGAGGATGAATCAAGGGACGAGGACGTGGTCCCTCCGCTTCTAGTTCCATATCTTCCTCGTAACTTTCGAGACACGGGTTCAAGTATATTCTTTGGCTTGATTCTCGAGTATCTCCGGCCACAAGTATAGAGATAGATCAGCAACATCCGGTTCGGACTCAAAGCATCATAGGATTCTTATCCCGATGATTTAGCATCCTCATAGTCCGATTCTTTTTCGATTGGGAAGAGGTGGTTTCTTCAGGGTCTGATTTTTCGACCATTGTAATGGATTATTTCTGGGATAAAGGATGGTCTGGCCATGAAGGATTCTCATTGGGTTTTTCTCTTGATTTGGAAGAGGATGGAGGTATCTCGTGACTCTTTGGAGGTGGTTGGCTTTTTAGAGTAGAGGGCTTTTTCTTTGGCTTTTAAGGAATATCAAGTGGAATACTTGAAGCCATACCAAAATAAGTAGGATAATTTGGAGGAGATATAGGAGGTGATTCATATTTGGAACTATGAACAGGGGAAAGAAGGATAAGGGCATACTTTGGCTGCTCCTATCTCGTTCGATTTGAGAAAGTTCTTTCTTTAGTCTCCGATCTCGGCTTCTTTCTCGCATGAACTCGCTCCAAATTGGTTTTGTTTGATGAAGGCTCCTCACATCTTTGTCCAGTAGGTTGATATTATCTTTCACTTTTCATATATCTGCTGGAGTTGATTCTCTACAGTATTAACCTTGGTCTGGTTAGATTGGACTGTGGTGAGAATCTGTGAGACCTTAGAGTCTATCGCCTGCAGAGACTTGTTTTGGGCACAAGCGTTGGCCGTCTGCCAATTTAGTACTTCCTCTCGCTTGAGTAGGACCTTTTATTTGTCCATCATGTTCCACAGTGGTGCTTTGCACAAAGGGCTTGGATGTAATCCTCTGTTGAGTGTCAACCTTCCTTTCTAGAGGTGGAAATTCTCGTCAGATCGAACATGAAACAATGTTGGACAACAAGAGGAGTTGGAGGAGAAGGTGCCTTAACTTCTTTGTGACACCCATACTTTTCTTTTTGAAGGACAGCTAACCCTTTTCGTAACATGGTACGGGTTGTCGACTTGGATCCGGAGGGTCGGGTTTATAATCGGCCCGCAACGTGGTTGTCTTGTGGTTTTCTTCTTCTCGCTTTGCTTCTATGTGTATACTCTTCTTCATCGAGTATGATTACTCTCCACAAGAACATTCTCGATCACACATGGATGGATCAACATCCCATACAAAGTGACCATTAACTCGCCAAAGTGTAAATATGGGATCTATTTGGTCAAAAACATGCAATCGGGATTTTTTGTGTCTGCATTGACCTCAACTGGATAAACCATCAGCTGGAATTCAGGATTTGAAGGTTTGAGCTGGATGGTGTCTGATAGATCGTCTTCACACGTCCATCCTTCAACCTTTGAAATTTAAAGTCGGTGGCTTGCACCATTTCTCGATCGCTAGTGAAGGTACTCATAGTTGGTGATCCATTCTTTTGGAACAAGTTCTTTGCAAGTCTTTTCTCCCGATTTGTTTTGGTATCGGGACGATTGTAGGGACGTCAGATCCAGACTCAGCAAGGACCATCAAAGCATCTTTTATGCCTTGATTTTGCAGATCTAGGCTGTGATCTTGCAACCTGTATACAACTTGGTGATGAAGGGTTGCTATGATGGAATTTGAGATCTGATCTGCTCCGGAAAGTTGAACTTGCACCTTGAAGGCAGATGCAAGAGTTGGATCACTCAAAGATACTGCAAAGTTGGGGAAGAAAGTGACCACAACACTTCCGGCGTTGAGTGTAGAGAGAACTGTACCAATAATCGCATGCTCATATTGGAGGAACCGAGTATCTAGAAGAGCAATTCTTGTAGATATCTTTGGAAGACCTTTCCATCCATGGTAGGAGAGAACAAGTCGCATGCGGCTCCAAGGTGGAGATGGGTATAACCTTCCATTCTCCATCGTGTGATGAACTCGGGTGGAATGGACAAAGTGTGATGTAACGCTCTTGTTGAGTTGAAGGAAGACCACGAGTGATCCATTCGGATGATTGGATATACTCTTTTGGACGAGTACTCTTGTTGAAGATGATGGATTTGAAATGTTTAGGCCATGAACCACAATTTCTCAGTATATATTATATGGGCTAACAAGCGGGGAACAGTTTGTCCTACAAACACAGCGTTTCTTGGAATAGTAGAGTATTCTATGGTATTTTCGATATGGCTAGTAGAAAATCTAGGTAGGGAAAGAGAAGAAGATATACTATGTATTTGGCTAAAAGGGATATCAACAGAGCTATTTGAGGACCGGGATTCCATAAGGGGAACGCCTCTTCTACTCGCCATCTTAGTGGACCTAACCATTCTCTAACAAATTCTCTGGGGCACGATAGAACGGACATGGCTCTAATACCACGAGGTCTTTGGGAGCCCCACAAACCCATACCCCCGCCTTAGCCTTTCCAAGAGGTTAAGAAAGTCGACACCACCATGAGGTCTACTCGCACCTTAGCCTTAGCGACACACCTTGCTCGGACGGCTTTCCGAACCTAATAGGAAGATCATTCATTCAAAACTTCAAAGAACAACTTTTCATATGTCTGCTGGAGTTCATTCTCTAGAGTATTAACCTTGGTCTGGTTAGATTGAACTATTGTGAGAATCCGTGAGACCTTAGAGTATATCGCCCGCAGAGACTTATTTTGGGCACAAATGTTGGTCCTCTGTTGAGTGTCAACCTTTCATTCTAAAGGTGGAAACTCCGCTTCATATCCGAACATGAAACAAGGTTGGACAACGAGGAGGAGTAGGAGGAGAAGGTGTCTTAACTTCATTCGACACCGTACTTTTCCTTTTGAAGGACAGCTAACCCTTTTCTATAACATGGAAAGGGTTGTGGACTTGGATCCAGGAGGATCAAGTTTATCATATGGCCTGCAACATGGTCGTCTTGTGGTTTTCTTCTTCTCGCTTCTTCTCTGTATATGCTCTTCTTCATCAAAGTCGATTCCTCTCCACAAGAACTTTCTGAATTACACATGGGTGGATCAACATCCCATACAAAATGACCATTAACCATGTCGGTGTAAATATGGGATCCATTTGGTCAAAAACATGCGATTGGTATTCTTGTAGAAGCATCAACCTCAATCGGATAAACCATGAGCTGGAATTTGGGATTTGAAGGTCTAGGGCTAGATGGTGTCCGATAGATCATTTTCACACGTCCATCCTTTAGCCTTTGAGATTTAAAGTCAATTGCTTGCACCGTTTCTTGACCATTGTTGGTGAAGGGACTCATAGTTGGTGATCCATTCTTTTGGAACAAGTTGCTCCAAGTCTTTTCTCTTGATTTGTTTGGGTATCCGGATGATTGTAGGGATGTCGATCCGCACTCGGCAAGGATGATCAAAGCATCTTTTATGCCTTCATTCTCGCAGATCTAGATCGTGATCTTGCAACCTCGTATACAACTTGGTGATGAAGGGTTGCTATGATGGAATTTGAGATCCGATCGCTCCGAGAAAGTTGAACTTGCACCTTGAAGGCAAGAAGCAAGAGTTGGATCACTCAAAGATACTTGCATAGTTGGGGAAGAAAGTGACCACAACACTTCCGACGCGTTAAGTGTAGAGAGAACGTACCAACAATCGCATTTTCATATTGGAGAAACCGAGTATCTAGGAGAGTAATTCTTGTAGATCTTTGGAAGACCTTTTCTTCCATGGTAAGAAAGAACAAGTCGTACAACCCAAGGTGGAGGTGAGTATAACCTTCCAATCTCCATCGTGTGATGAACTCGAGTGGAATGGACAAAGTGTGATGTATTGCTCTTGTTGAGTTGAAGGAAGACAACGGTGATCCATTCTACGAATAATTGGATAAACTCCTTTGGACGAGTACTCTTGTTGAAGATAATAGATTTGATGTGTTTGGGCCAAGAACCACGATTTTCGTATATATTATATCGACTAACAATCTGGGGGGAATAGTTTGTTCTATAACAGCGTTGCTTGGAATAGTTGAGTATTCTATTGTATTTTCTATGACTAGTAGAAAATCTAGGTAGGAAAAAGAGAAGAAGATATACTATGTATTTGGCTAAAAGGGATATCAAGAGAGCTATTCGAGGATTGGGATTCCATATCAAGGGGAACGCCTCTTCTACTCACCATCTTAGTTGGATCTAACCATTCTCTAACAAATTCTCTGGGGCATGACATAACGGACTTGACTCACGATACCACGGGTTGCCGGGAGCCCCACAAACCCATACCCTTAGGTAGTCTTAGCCTTTCAAAGAGGTTAAGAAAGCATGACACCACCACGAGGTCTCTTGCACCATAGCCTAGCGCACACCTTGCCTGGATGGCTTTCCTGAGAACCTCATTGGAAGATCATTCATTTTTTTTTTTGAATAAATTCGAGAATATATATAAAAATGAAAAAGAGTCGTCCCGATCACAGCCGATCAGGTAGCCAAAGGAGAATCTGTAAACAACATCAAAGCAGATAACATAATGGTCACAAGCCGACCGGATGGTGAATGGTTGGGGCCTCGTTAAAACCTTCCAAGGTAAAACCCACCCTTGTGGGAAAACCCTTGGAAGGAAAAAAAGCGTACCCCATATGAAAGTGCGCCCAAAAAATGAGAAGCGGATGCACTAGCTAGCAAACCTATCAAACCTATAGTTAGATTGGCCAACATAATCTTGAGTGAGGGATGTGATAATAATAGCCTGGGGCGTCCCCCACCATGTATCCTCGTGCGACGTCTTACTAAGAATATCGGCTACACGGTTGCCTTCCCTAAAGATGTGCGAGACCACGAAATTCATCTCGAGAAAGAAGTGAAGGGTGTACCGCCACCTACCCAAATGGCGCCAAGGCACTCCCGTCGATCTCTTCCACAAAGAACTCCACTACATAGACCTAGTCCGATTCGGCCAAAGTTGATGCCACCCCTTCGAAAAACGTATTGTATGGCTCGCATAGCCGCTAACTCCACCTCAAAAGCGAAACCCAATCCACGGCGTTCCACAAAGCAACCCCGAAAGAATCCCATCTGATTGCGAAAAACCCGGAGGCCGTTAGGCGACGGCGCCCCATAGCGCTTCCGTCTCGTGTTCACTTTAGTCCATCCCGGCAAAGGCTTCGCCATGTAACCCGCACAATCTTCGGGGCTGTCTAGGTCGCCCAGAACCCTAGACAGCGGAGAATGAGAAGGTCCCTTTGGTCATTATGCATGCAACCTCTGTCCAAAGAAGAAGACTCAAGAATAAGAACACGGAGGCGTAGGATGGCCGCCTCTAGTGTCAGATCTTGTCGTGAAAGGTCAAGTCATTTCGGACCGCCAGATGAGCCAAATGCAGGATAATATGGCTACCGCCAAAAAGAAAAAAAACCGCTCACCGAAATGAAAACCCATTAAACGCACGAGTAAATTCATTAAAAGCGTAAGCCCAAAAGTAGTGAATATCAAATGAATCGAAAATCCACTTCCGGGGGGGCTCAAAAAGCACATGAGACAAATAAATGATCAATAGATTCCGCATCAAAGACAACAAAGAACACAAACCGAGGGGCCTGTAAAGGAACCCCGAGGACGCAAGACGTCCAAAAGCGCGATCGATTATGAATGGCACGCCAAGTCACAATCGATCGTATTTCCGGAATATTAGGTGACCAAATCCGGGAACCCCATTTCACCACAGGGAATGGGGGCGCAGATAAGAGTAAGCCGCATTTGAAGAAACAATCCCATCATCGGAGTGAATCCATGCTCGCGTCGACGAATGCAGGGCGATCGAATTCTAACAATATCTCGAACCATATACAAATAAGCCTCTATAAATGATAGGGTGAAATGCCAAGTCCCATCGTAAAAGTAATTCGAGATGCGCTGCCGAAATAAATATCCGTACTCTGCGGAATACCAATCCTATCCGCAATGGTGTAACTTGACCAATTATCCAAATTTTAATGAAATGTTGGAGTTGCATCCGGAATCCAACGGCAGTCCTCCAACAACCCGTCGAGCCAGGCCTAATCCCTCTCCGGATGGAAGATGTGATATACGAATTACGAGGAGAACCCTTCGAGGTGAAAAATCGTTTTCTGAGGATGCTGTAGACCAAAGAGTTTGAAGTCATAATCTTCCAACCCATCTTCATAAGGAAGGCATTGTTGGCGACCACGATGGAACGGACGCCCAAGCCTCCTTCCGCCCGAGGCATACAACAGCGACTCCAGTTAACCACCACTGAACCTTTAGAGTTCACATTCCCGATCCCGATGAAATTACGCATGGCGTTTCCATTTGCCGAAGCAATGTTCTAGGCCACTTATATACCATCATAGTATGCACGAAGGAGCTGGTAATCACCGAATTCACCAAACAAATGCGACCAGCAATAGATAGAGAAGACCCTTTCCACCTCCTGAACTTAAATATAATTTTGTCGAACACGGATGGAGATCCGAAACCTTTGGCGCCCCTTTGAAAATAGGGCGCCTAGATATGTCGTAGGGAAGGCGCCGGATGCATCCCCGTAATCATCCGAATACGACCTTGCACATAAGTAGAAACCCGACTACCAACATAAACCTTAGACTTATTTGGATTGAAAATCTGCCCAAAAATGTCCGCATAACGATTGAGCACCTGAATAATAGAACTTGGAAGATCATTCATTCAAAACATCAAAGAATTCTTAACCGCCATATGGATTGAGGGGACCGTGCCTAATAAGACCGTGCCTAATAATATTATGCAGGTACTTTAATTATGTTTCAAGTACAGGATCTTCAAAGAGGCAAGTCAGAGCATACTTCATGAAGAAGATCAAGAATTTGAAAGATAATTGCAGATTAGCTAAGAGGCTTTTGAAGAGACATAAAAGAGAGTTCGAAACTCTTTAAGTGCATTTATGGTTCCATAGTGACAATCTGAACTCTAAATGGGTTTGGGGTGTTACAAAGTGGTATCGAGCATAAAAAGAGTTTTGCATATAAACATTAGTATAACAAGACAACATGCTTAAAAATCGAAGTTTGCCCACCTTTGAAGTTTACAGAGAAATCTAGTGATGTTTTTGCTCGAATGAGTCTCGTTATCCGATTGCGCCGCACCTAATACAGATTAATTCTTTCAACTTAAATGACATATGACAATGTAATAATCATCAAATAACTTAGTCTCTCGAGCTAAGTAAAGTCTAAAAGTTCCTAAAGTCAATTATTGCATGATCGGGTATTCGGTACCCTTTCAAAGAGCTATAAAAATGATAGTTGACTACAGTCAAAAGTCAATGGTCAACTTAAAGTCAAAGTCAACTTAAATTCAATTAATCTTTAATAAATCACGTAAAACAAATAATTGTCTAACGACTCGTTTTAGATGGAATATTTTGTAAAAGGAAGATTTTATTTTGTTTTCGCCTCGAGTTTTACATACAATCAAGAGGTCTTTATATAGGCCTCATGTACAAAATAAGGAAGTGACACGTGTCCCTTTTACAAGACACCTCTGCTAGACACGTGTTGTCTTCTTAGACCTTCTTCATGAGAACCGACAAGTGTCCACTAACAAGACACCTTTCATGTACATATGTCACCCGCATGGACACCTTAAACAGAAAGTGACATGTGTCCACAAAAAGGACACTTACAACAACAAACGAACATGTGTCCCATAAAAAGACACTTACAACACCAAGATGACAAGTGTCCCTTAAAAGGACACATACAACAATAAATCGACATGTGTCCGCTAGAAGGACACTTATTATTACAAATCGACATTGTCCATTATAAGGACACCTATCTGATCTTTGACATCATCGTCCTTTCGTCATGGATTGTAGTGATAGTCGTACTATTCCTTTGACGGGGTTCGCCCAAAACAATCTAAAGTCGTCCCAATCTATGTCTTCATCTTCAACAAGCCACGAGTTTTGGGAATCGCTCTCGGACATCCGAGTATCTCGTGTCACCTTCTTGGTTATCTTCTCGTTGGTGACTTGACTCGGGTTCATCAATACATGGATTTATCACGAGTGATGTATATAAAGGCTCCGATCTAGGTGGGTTTGGTGGAATCTTGTTAAGAACCAGGATATGCATGCATAATTCATTAACCTCAGGTTGTTGGTTGGTGATTGATCCCGATAAAACCTTCCTTTTAAAATATAAAGATGTCGGTATAAATCGATACCCTTTTCCCATTGTGAAATACTAGTGGAGTACCATGACAATGTATAAACCGAGATAATCTTTGTTCGATCCACTTCGCTTGTAACATTTCCTTCCAATTTTGAATCTTGACCTTCCATTCAAGAAAAGTCCAGAGATTGGAAAACTGGTTGACTAGATTTTGGAGGAATGATAAGTACTTCTACTGAGCATTTCACTTTGAATGATAGTAAAGAGTGGAAAGACACCACAAATACCAAAGACCATCTTTTGGAATAGTAGTAGTAGTGGAAATGGTAAGGATTCCACAAAAAGGTTTATCTCGGATAAAAACACGCCCTCTCGAAAGGGATATTAACTTGAACAACAAATTTGGCTAAGTGATAAAACATGAAATGTTTTGCATAGTTTTGTAAATTACATAGGTCTCTCGAAAGGTGTTTTTGTGGGGGAAATTGGCCTTCAGGATATGCCATTAATATATCTGGGAAAATACCTTTCGATGAAACTAGTTTGTAATGGTTGTGATGCGGGAGATAATCTAGAACAAGATTGTGATTTCCTTTGATATGTTGAATCGTGGACTGATACTTGGAAAGCCAATCTTTAAGTTGCATCAATTGTTTATCCGGAATACCCTTGTTCTTGAGCTCCATAATTGCCTGGAAATGATGTACTATCCATCTCGAATTATGAAATGGTGACCAATAAGATAGAATTCAAACTTCTTGATCCCATTCTTCACAAAGAAGGATTTCTTTGTAGACAACATGGTAATGTTTTTGAGAATCTTTGAACCTGTCCACTTGCATGTCCACAATAAATGATTTTTCCATCTTTCTTCTCAAGCAAAATGGCTCCCCAATATTCATCACTAGCGTCGATGAAGGAGAATCCTTTGTCCCGTACTTGGGATTTTTAATGGCAGGGGATTCTCGCATACTTGCTTGAGTTGTTGAACTACTGCAGTCCGGGATGATCCCCATGGTGGAGCATTCCTCTTGAGCATCTTTGAAAGTCTGGCTAGTATATCCGGAGCAATCGGGAATGAAGTCTCGATATATTTGACAAAGCCAAGGAATTGTTGAATCTCTTTGATTGAAAAGTTTTCAACCGAAAACTTTAGCAATTCCTGAGCAATGTGCGGGCCTGGCTGATACTTTCCATCGATTATTTTTATCCCCAAAAACTCAATATTTGTTTGACCGATAGAGTGTTTCTTTTCAAATAGCATGATACCATGTGATTGAATAATATCCAAGAACCGGGGTAGCAAAGTCTCATGCTCTTGTTTGTTTGATGAGAACAAGAAGATGTCATCAATGTAGATTAGGGTGGTATGTAGGATAGGTTTAAAAATTTGGGTCATTGCTTTTTGGAATATGGTGTTGGGTGATGGAAATCGCATGAGAGTCCGCACAACACTTGAAAACTGGTTGAATCGCATGTTGTACTTCAACCCATGAGGTAGAATTTGTAGGATTTTAGCTTGGAATAACAAATCGAAGCCCATCAAGATATCTTGTCCATGGAGTCCATCACAATAATCTTCATCCATACAAGATCTGAGTTTGGAAAGAGTTGAATTCCAATCGGCTTCTTTGTAATGAGTGAGGTATGAAAAGCCAGTCCATTAGTTTGCATAGAAATATTCGTGATGAATTTGCCAAGCATCTTTAGGTAGTATGTCGATTCATCATCGGCTTTACCTCTCCCGTATCAAATACACCAATAGCCTTGATTGGTATATCGTACTTGGATTTTAGAATTTTGCACTTCAATATTTGGATACGACATCCCTTCTTGGATCAAGGAACTGGTCTTGAGTGATGGTTGTGACTTGATCATAAAGACCGGGAGCTAGGAGGATGAATCTTCTTCTTCCTCTTCTCCTGGTTCTTGGTCATCATGGAATATTGTATTGCAAATGTTGTGTCTTCATCTTGCTTGTCTTGTTGTCCCTTTGGGGACATCCGATAAAATTGAACGATGAGAGAAGATTAGCATGGCCCCCGCGCAAGGATGACACGCATAAATCGAGAAATGGTCCAAATTTTAGACAAAACCCTATTTTGCTCCTAAATTTTAGGAAGTAAATCCACGGCGTCTACCTTAGCTAATCTGATTCATCACCGTCCGCGCGCCCCGCCGGACCTAATCTCTTCAGCCATGTCATATCGTTACACGGTTTGACGCCGAACAATCTGCCTCCCGGTTCGCCCACCCAACTCCTCAACGTCACAATCATCACCCCGGCATGTGGCTTTTCCAATCGCTGCAGCAGTACCATCGCTTCTTCATCGCTATTTCCTGGTTATGGAATTCGGCTACTTTCATGTCGATGCGGAAGTCGACCCGTGCCCCGCCCGATGGCTATGGGCATCGTTCTCGCAAATAGCGATGAAGGGTTGCTATGATGGAATTTGAGATCCGATCTGCTCCAGAAAGTTGAACTTGCACCTTGAAGGCAAGAAGCAAGAGTTGGATCACTCAAAGATACTTTGCATAGTTGGGGAAGAAAGTGACCACAACACTTCCGACGTTAAGTGTAGAGAGAACTGTACCAACAATCGCATTCTCATATTGGAGAAACCGAGTATCTAGGAGAGTAATTCTTGTAGATATCGGAAATCCTTTTCTTCCATGGTAAGAAAGAACAAGTCGTCATACAGCTCCAAGGTGGAGATGGGTATAACCTTCCAATCTCCATCGTGTGATGAACTCGAGTGGAATGGACAAAGTGTGATGTATTGCTCTTGTTGAGTTGAAGGAAAACCACAGTGATCCATTCTCGGATGATTGGATATACTCCTTTCGACGAGTACTCTTGTTGAAGATAATAGATTTGATGTGTTTGGGCCAAGAACCACAATTTCAGATATATTATATGGACTAACAACTCGGGGAATATTTTGTTCTATAAAGCGTTGCTCGGAATAGTAGAGTATTCTATTGTATTTTCTATGACTAGTAGGAAATCTAGGTAGGGAAAGAGAAGAAGATATACTATGTATTTGGCTAAAAGGGATATCAAGAGAGCTATTCGAGGATTGGGATTCCATATCAAGGGGAACGCCTCTTCTACTCACCATCTTAGCCTGGATCTAACCATTCTCTAACAAATTCTGGGGGCACGATAGAACAGGACTCCGACTCGATACCACGGGTTGTCGGGAGCCCCACAAACCCACACCCTTTGGCGTCTTAGCCTTTTAAAGAGGTTAAGAAAGCTTGACACCACCACGAGGTCTCCCGCACCATAGCCTAAGCGGCACACCTTGCCCGACGGATGGCTTTCCAGAACCTCATTAGAAGGTCATTCATTCAAAACTTCAAAGAATTCTTAACCGCCATATGGATTGAGGGGACCGTGCCTAATAATATTATGCCAGTGTACTTTAATTATGTTTTTGATGTACAAGATCTTCAAAGAGGCAAATACTGAGCATACTTCATGAAGAAGATCAAGAATTTGAAAGATAATTGCAGATTAGCTAAGAGGCTTTTGAAGAGACATAAAAGAGAGTTAGAAACTCTTTAAGTGCATTTATGGTTCCATAGTGACAATCAACTCTAAATGGGTTTGGGGTGTTACAAAGTGGTATCATAGCATAAAAAGAGTTTTGCATATTAACATTAGTAAAACAAGACGACATGCTTACAAAATCAAAAGTTTACCCACCTTTGAAGTTTACAAAAATCTAGTGATGTATTTGCTCGAATGAGTCTGTTATCCGATTGCGCCCGCATCTAACACAGATTAATTCTTTCAACTTAAATGACATATGACAATGTAATAGTCATCAAATAATTGTCTCTCGAGCTAAGTAAAATCTAAAAGTTCCTAAAGTCAATTATTGCATGATCGGGGTATTCGGTACCCTTTTAAAGAGCTTTAAAAAATGATAGTTGACTAAAGTCAAAAGTCAATGGTCAACTTAAAGTCAAAGTCAACTTAAATTCAATTAATCTTGTGGAAACCGACTTAATCGTATGGGACCAATCTAAGTGAACGTCCATCTTCGAGAGTTTATCCGCTACTTTGTTGCCTCTCTCTGTAAATGTGTGAAACCCCGAACTCCATGTGAGAAATATAGTGAA
The DNA here is from genome assembly GCA_016081115.2 of Rehmannia glutinosa. Lineage (NCBI taxonomy): Eukaryota > Viridiplantae > Streptophyta > Magnoliopsida > Lamiales > Orobanchaceae > Rehmannia > Rehmannia glutinosa. Next base: position 279,830 of record JABTTQ020002874.1, read on the forward strand.
GCGTCATCCGCCATTGGGCTAAAAACTTCCATGGCACACCAAAGAGATCATGCTTCCAAAGAAACCGCAAACGTAAGTTGAATCGATTCTAACCACGGTTTGTGCCATCCTCTCCTATAAGCCCGCTCGATTGCCGTCATCGCTGCAATTAATTCTCGACTCGAAAGCAAAGCTCTCCGCCAACGTTGTGACTAAAACAGCCAGTGAAAAAGCCCCTACGCTACGAAATACTCCCGCTGTCATACATCTCCCGGTGCTCCAAGCGCACACGTCAAGATTAACCTTCATCCAACCTGGTAATGGAGGATACCGTCTAATGTGCTTAATCACGGGCGGTGGTTTGGGCCTTCCTGAACAGTAAAGCCGTCTTAAACACATAAGATCATATACCCAGTTTGACATATAGTTGCGATCCGTGATAGATGATTCAATAATGAGCTCCCTAACCAATACAATAGCAACTGTATTTTTGAATAAGTGTGAATATATATATATATAAAAATGAAAAAGAGTAGTCCGATCACAGTGATCGAGGTAACCAAAGAGAATCCTGGAAATAATATCAAAATCCAAAATAAATGGTCACAAGTGACCAAATGGTGAATGGTTGGGGCCTCGTTAAAACCTTCCAAGGTAAAACCCACTCTTGTGGGAAAACCCTTGGAAGGAAAAAGAGTACCCCCAGAAACATTAGGCGCCTAAAAAATGGGAAAGAATCCTGAAGCCCTAGCGCACTATTTAGAAAATCTATTGTTGGATTGGCCAACATAGTCATGTGAGGTAGTGTAATAGCTCCGTGGGGGGGACGCCCACCATGTGCCGTTGTCCGTCTTCTTGCTCGAGAATATCCGCATCCCGATTGCCTTCCCAAAAATATGTGATACTACGAGATCCATGTGGCCTAGAAGGTGTAATGTGTGGTGCCGTAGCTTAGATGGCGCCACGGGACCTCCGTCGATCTTTTCTCCAAAGCAAATTCACCACATACATTGAATCCGACTCGGCCAAATTTGTGTCCAACCCTTAGCAAACGCATACTAGATCGCCCACATTGCTGCCATCAATTCAGCTTCAAACGCATACCCGGCGCCCGAGGCAATGCCATCGGTGTTCACCTTGATCCGGCTCGGAAGGGCTTTTGCCATAGAACCTCGACGATCCTTGGCTTGTCTAGCCCTACCATGAACTTGCAGTCCGTGCAAGATAAATAAGTCTTGTTGATCATTGTTCATGCAACCCTGATCAATGATAATGATTCTACAATGAGTACTTGTAGATGAATGATCGCCGCCTCCTCAGTATCGATTTTGTTGTGAAAAATCAATTCGTTTGGATATGTCATATGAGCCGATGCAAGAAAGTATCGCCACCCACCAGGAGGAAAGCAACCTGGTCACTAAAATGAAAAGTCATTAGCCGCGCAAGAACTCATTGAGGCTATATGCGAAAAGGGTGAACTTGGAAAGTGTGGAAGATCCATCGCAATATATGTCTGCAAAAGCACAAGAGACAAATAAATGATCAACCGATTCCTCCGATTCCCTACAAAGAACACAAACCGAAGGGCCAGTAAAACTTCCCTAGCACGTAAAGAATCCTCGGGACAGCGATCGGTTGTGTATGGCCCTCCATGCAACCACCTATCTCCGTTAAAGGGATATGTTGCGACCAAATCTTAGAGCCCCATTTTGATCCGGGCGGCTGGGGCGAAGATGGTTGTAAGCCGCCCGAGGTAATCGAGCCATCCTCTCGAGTTCAACCAAACACGTGTATCTCGGGTGTCGGCATAATCGGGACGCGCACAATGTCACGGACCATATCCAAATAGGCCTCCACAAAGCGAAAGCAAAAGTGAAGTGCCAGGTTCCATCATAAAAATAGTCGGAAATGCGCTGATGAAATAAGTATCTATAGTCTTACGGAATACCAGTGCATGCGCGCTATAGAGTATCCCAACCAATTGTCAATCCGAGAATAATACCTTGGAATTAGCCCCAGGGATACATCGAGCACTATCCAAGCAATCGGAAATGCAGGGTTTAATCCCGCCTAGATGGAAGAGGGAATAAAGGACCTCCGAATTTCCCTAATCCTTGTAAAGTACCATTGTCCGAGGGTTCGTAAACTACCGAGTCCGAGTTCAAAACCTTCCAACCCCATTTCATCAAGAAGGTCTTGTTGGCAACCACAATAGATCGCACGCCTGGTCCCCCCCCCTTCTCGCCTGGGCGTGCAAAGATCTGTCCCAATTGACCACCACCTTTCCCTTAGAATTCACATCCCCGTCCAAATGAAGTTGCGCATGGCTTTTTCCATTTGTTTTAGCAGTCGTCCGGCCATTTATAAACCATCATGGTGTGCACAAAAGAGCTAGTGATCACCGACTTAACAGTGCAAACTCTACCAGCAAGGGAAAGAGATGAACCTTTCCATCGTCTGAATTTGAGAATTATCTTGTCAAAGACAGGTTGTAAATCCGCAGCCTTTGGAGCGCCCTTAAAGATTGGAGCGCCCAAATACACCGTGGGGAATGCCCCTGGATGGATCCCAAAAATGTGTTGCACTCTACCACGGATATATGATGAAACCTGCGAACCAAAGTAAACCTTCGATTTTTGTGGATTAAACACTTGGCCCGAGATATTTGCATAATGAGTAAGAATCTGAAGCAAGACCCGGGCATTAGTAGAAGACGCCCCATACATGATGATAATATCGTCTGCATATAAGATGGACGAAGGAAAAAACTATCCCCCTTGGCGCCATAAAGGAAGATAACCGAGACTGTTCCATCGCCATTGCAATAAGCCGCCCCAGGACTTCCTTCGCAATGCAAAACAATAGTGGTGATAAAGGGTCCCCTTGTCTGACTCCTCTGAAACAGGGGAAATAACCCACCGGAGTCCCATTTAACAGCACAGATATCCTGGATGACCGAAGAATCACCTCCACCCAATGCACAAAGATCTCTGAGAAACCGAAACGGCGCAAGACGTGTAGCAAGAAATCCCACCTCAATGTGTCAAAGGCCTTGCGGATATCAATTTTCAGGATCATATTCGAATCCGTGCGACCCTGTAAGACATTGAACCCTTCAGATACCATGGCAATACAATCATGAATTTGTCTTCCAGGGATAAAACCAAACTGCGTCGGAGATAAATAATCTGCAATAATCAAACCCAAGCGTGTAGCCAATATCTTCGTGATGATCTTGAAAATGAAATTGCTCATAACAATCGGACGGAAGTTTTCGGTGCGTTCGCATCCTTAGTCTTTGGGATGAGCGCTATGAAACTTGCATTCAATCCGAGAGGTAGTGACGAATCATCAAGAAAAAGCGAACAGCTGCGGTTACCTCGGCGGAGGTGACATCCCAAAATCTATACCAAATACCGCTTCCTTAACTTCTAAACCGATGGAATGACGGTGAGGGTGGCATTCGCTGTGCCCCAACCATTGGAGTAATAACCTGGTCGACTAACGAGAAATCCGAGACGAAACTCACGGTGTCCGCGAAGAGATCCTTGTAAAAGGAAACGATGTGATCCCCAAGGATAGCGGATTATCAGTGTAAGCGCCATCTACCATAAGCCCACGAAAACATGCACGCCCCTTACGAATCAGCTACGCCCGGTGAAAAATGCTGTATTATGATCCCCATCCTTAAGCCAGCGAAGACGGGCCTTTTGCTTAAGGAATTCAGATTGTAATCGCAGCATCTGCGAGAGCTTCAATTGGGCGCCCAGCTCGCTATCTCGGAGAGAGGCGGTATAACCCAATGCCTCAATGTCGCTGAATCGCGAAGATGCTCCATCGACTATCCACCTTACGGTTAACATCCCCAAACACATCCCTATTCCAATCTTTAATAACTTGTCTCAACTCGCTTGAGCTTCTTCATGACACGCAATAAAGGATTGGGCGCGTCACATGGAGAGACCCAAGAGGTTGTAACCAAATCTCGGAATGAATCGTGATAAACCCACATATGCTGAAAATGAAACGGGCAGGACCCCGCTAATGGCCAAAGAACATGAAACCAAAATAGGGTGGTGGTCGGAACCAATGCGAGGAAGAACTAAACCCTTTACATCCCGCCAAAGCGCAAAAAATGGACAAGTTGCGAGGGCTCTGTCAAACTTCGCTGAAGTAAAGATAGAGGCCTACGGGTGAGCACCAAGTAAATGAATTCCCGTAGTGGACACCGCAAACAATCCAGCGTCCTCCATGAAATCCCGAAATCGACACAAGGCTTGGAAAGATTATCATTGCGCGGCGCTCATGATGTCCCAAAACCGCATTAAATTCCCCAACAAGTAATGATCGGTAAGACCCAAATTCCTCAATTCCGGCCGGAGCTCACGTCGTGCAATGTAATCACACATTCCATGAGTGAAGCCTTGCATGAAAAATCAAAGCACCAAATTGAACTTGGAAAACGATACATTGAGTAGAAGACCAAACCTGGTTAAGGATTGAGATTGTGGAGTCGTGTAGAACCCAAATGTCCGCCGTCCAATGCCTAGAAAACTTTGGCCCGCGAGAATCAAACCCAGGCTATGCCAATACGAATCGGAAATAGTCGAAATGTCCACCTTAGGTTCACAAAGCCAAAATCGAAGGCTTATGCTTTTGACATAAAGCCTTAAGAACATTGTGAGATGCAACATTCCTAATCCCCCGGATGTTCCGGAAGATGCAATTCATTGAGATGAAGGGTGGGGTGGCGCCGTGACGAACGCACGGTAAAAAGCGGGCGTGTGATGTGCTGCAGAATCGACGATTGAGACCGACCCACCTCATCCGCGTAATCCGCCCATCTCTTGGAAGGCTGCGAAATTCATCTCGTGGGGTCTTTGGGCGTTCGGCTCGATAGTGACGTCAAGAGCTGTGGGGGACGGCCCGATGTAACCTGTCGAGAATTCTATCTTTAGCCGAGTCCAAGTAGCTATCCCAAAAAGCACGGCTCATCGCACGGATAGGCTTCCCCAAAGGATCTTGGACCGTAATGGGCATAATGGTAGAAATCGGTTCCTTATTGGAAGTACCGGCTTTGGGAGACGGCTCCTGGCCGGGTAATCGCTTGATAATCTCTTTGGTTCTTGGTTTTGGGAATCGATCAACCAAGAACCTCAAAGGTATTACCAAGATGGATGCCGAAGGGCAAGTGACTATTGCGGGAGGTGGAGATCCTATGCGCATAATCGAACCAAAGTAGTTCCCATTGAGTCATCTACTGACCTTGCCCTTCTCTAAACGAACAGGATGGTAAACCTTACGAACCCTGGAGCGCCGCCTTTGCAGAGAATTCTCACGAGTACCGGCGCCGCGAACGTCCCTGGGTTGGTGATGCTCGCTCTTCCGTCACGGATTCCCGCATTGTTAAAACGACATGATGCTATGGAATGCCCCATAACACTACACCTCGAGCAAAATGCGGGTAGTTTTTCATAAGTGACGGAAACAAAAGAGCACTTGCCGGTGCGCTCAACCATAATGTGTTCTTCCAATGGCTTTGAGAGGTCAACATCCACCACAACCCGCACAAAATGACCCAAAGAACCATCCGGAGAATGCTTTGATCAACAGTAATGGATTCCGACAAGACTGGCAATCCCCATAATGTTATTGGGGTCCCAAAGTATTCGGACTATGTTCAAAAATCTGTACCCAAACATGGCCATCAAGTTTGTACCTTATAATGATTGAAGTCAGGCACCCACGGAGATAGACGGATAGTACCAGGGTTAAGCGTCCAATTAGTGCGTTGCTGAGCCCGAGAACGATCCTGCGCACTAAACAATTTGACACAAAAAAATCCCTTGCCCAAGGGAATTAGTTTCCATTCATTCTTAATACCCCATAATTCAGATAAGCGTTTATGTAAAAGCATCGTCGCCCATGGCTTGTTACCTTTTCCTAAAATAACCCTTCCAATTAGCGAGAAGGAAAATTCAGCGAGACGTTCTTTGGTAAACATTATCATCAATGGTAATGGAGTAATAATCACCTTTTCGATCAGGTTTAGGGATAACATGGGATTTACCGAAACCATTTGAACAAATTGGGTGAATTTACCTAAGGCCACGAGTGGTTGAATCCATATGATGGGTAATTAAGGCACTGTGAGAAAGTTGAATTCATAGGATGGGGATTTTAAACCACTGCGCAAAAGAATTAACTTGATGACCAATGTTATAAGACGAATGTTGTTGGGTTGGTTGACGATTAGGGTGGCCCATGGTGGCAGAGCATCCAGCAAGGTGAGAAGCTCATGGGTGGACATGCGAGGAGGAGTGCCCCGAGGATGAGAGGCGAGGCCCGGGGTCATCACTCCCCGGGAGGGGACCACTGGGGGACAGAGTGGCAAGCAAAGCATGGGAGGGGCGGCCCCCATGGCCATTTGACCCATGGGGGTAATAGTGGCGGCCCTTATAATGGCTGCAGTAGGGGGACTCCCCCGGGCGCTTCCGACAGAGCAAGCGATCGCGTTCAAGATGTGACAACAAACAAAGGAGGTGTGAGTACTCCTCCGAGGGATTAATCCCGAGAGACATCGTGGTAGGAGGTGGATTTGGGTGTGTGGTGGTCGGCACGAAGGATGATGGGAGACCCAAATACACGAATGATGACATGGAGCCAAGAGGTTGGATGTTGTTCATCGCTCGCTGGTTCGCGGAGGGGACGCACGCGCACGCCATCGGGCATGTGCACGTCGTTGTGCATGGACGATGATGCAGCTATCACGTTCATCGATTGGTTGGGGATATTGACGGAGGTTTAGCATGATAAGGCATAAAATTGGATGTGAAGCGAGAAAAATTCGACGACGCCATGGGGCGGCGGTCGGCAGTGAACCGGTGGCCAAGCGATGGCGGATGGGGGTGAGGAGAGGAATTAGGGTTTACAATAGCAGCCATATGAAGAGGCTTAACATCTCCAAAAATCCACTCATTACGAGCATGCCAAATAACCCAAATTGTCGATATAATAGCAGCTTTCCAAAGTGAGGTGACTTGCGGGCTGAATCTCGATGTATAGCCCATATATAAAGATGATTCACACCTCCATTAAGAGGAATACTAACCTCGAAGGTGTCTTGAATCCAACTCCAAATTGTCGTAGCAAATCTGCACCCCGAGTCTTCATAGCATAAAGAGCATTTCAAGGTCCCCAAGATCCCGAATGTTGTCGGGAATAGGTAGACGATGTATAGAACGCTGAGGCGATGAATTGATCTTCTTGCCGGAATATGAGAAGACCAAATCCACTTACCCCATTGCACCTCAGGAAATTGATTTCGAACCAATGTGTAAGCCTCCTTAGAAGATACATCCCCGTCCTTCGAATTAATCCAGATGCGTCTATCCTTCGAATGCGGGGCGATCGGAAACTGAAGTATATCAATAACAATACCCGTATATGCTACCATGAAGTCCTCTGTAAAATGCCAAACCCCATTATAGAAATAATCCGCAATTGGATATTCGAAATAATGATGCATATGAGCAGGAATACCAATGCGTTCCGCAATTGAATAGCCTAACCAGTTATCCAGCCAGAAGCAGACACAAGATCGCTCACCCAGAATCCAACGGGATTGAGAAATCAAATCCAAAGTGACAGGACAAAGACCAGGCCATATGGACGATCCAGTATAAGTCATTATGGGCGCACCATCAAAGTAGCATTGTCGCAAAATCTCAAAGACCATAGATCTCGATTGAAGCAACTTCCATGCAACCTTCATCGAAATGCCTTATTTGCCGCAAGAAGAGATCTAACTCCCAAACCCCTTCTTCCTTAGGTACACAACATCTAGCCCTATTAACCGTCACCGGCGCCGATAAATAAGCATCGAATGGACAAAAGAGCTAGAAATCATAGAATTTACTAAAGTAATGCGGCCAGCCATCGATAATGACGTACCTTTCAACCTTTTAAATTTTAAAAGAATTTTATCGTGTGCGGAGTTGAAAATATCTTATTTTGGGAGCCCCATTGAAAAACGGGCACCTAAATAAGTAATAGGGAAGGCGCCACGAGAGATCCGCAAATGCGTCGAACTCTTCTCATAAGCGAGAGGCGTATTATCCCAAAACTAGACCTTTGACTTGTCCGGGTTGAAATTCTCGGCGAGAGATGCTTCCATACCCCATCAAAATATTCTTTATATCTGACAATTCTCCCAAGAAGCTGCCGTCATGATAAGAATATCCCTCCCCGACAACAAAGTGTTATATTGCCCTCAAAGATACAACAAACACGGGGAAAAGCGATGTTACGGGCGATTTTGAACAGTGAAATATTGCCCTATTTTGTGCACGGCTATATCCAATGCCCGAGCTAAAACGTCTTCTGCCTGAGAAAAAGAATTGGAGATAGAGGATCTCCCTGACGAACTCCGTGAGTGCATCGAAATATCCCTCAGGACCTCCATTTAAAAGAATAGAAATCCTGGCTGAATTAAAATCGAATTCACCCGGCCGCATAAACCCCGGGATCGAAACCCATACGCCTAAGAACATGAAAAATGTATTCCCACCTCAATGTATCAAAAGCTTTTCTAATGTCCACTTTAAGAATCATATTGTTCTTCGTAGAATGATTAAGAAGACAATTGACCCCCTCCGATACCAGAGCAATGCGTCATGAATTTGCTTCCCAGGATGAAGCCAAATTGCATACCATATACATGATCTTTCAGAATATCACCAAACCTAACGGCTAAAATCTTAGTCACTATCTTGAACAGAAAGTTACTTAAGATTATTGGCATGTACTCCTCCACTCGATCAGCGTTATTATTCTTAGGAATCAGGACCATATAGCTCGAATTGCATCCCTTAGGCAGGCGGCTGCTAACAAAAAAGGATCGAACTGCCGGCAAAATATCCGATGCGATGATGTCAAAGAACTATGATAAAAATAACCCCCAAAACCATCCGGCCCCGGAGCACTATTCGGACTTAAATAAAAAATAACCTCTTTGATTTCCTCAAATGCTGGGGGAACAGAGCACAGCCTTAAATTTTCCTCTTGAGCAAACCGTTTGCTGAATTACATTATCCACCATGGAATAATCAGTATTACCATTCGCCGTTTTCTGCGAAAAAGTTGCTCATAGAATTGAAGAACATGGCTTTTAATTTCTTGTTGATCATCCGTCAATTGGTCGTTTACCATCATGTGAGTAAAATTCCCCAGGTGAAGTCATTACCAACCAGGGGTACCTAAGTGAAATTATTGTCATCAATAAACGTTTTGAACTCCCCGCACGAAGTGTCATGATTTCGAGCTCCACCTGTCATTCATGTGCTCCAAGGATGGCATTAAAATCCCCAAAATAACCATGTTATCTCGCCCCCAAAGCACGGACATCCAGCCATAATTGCCGTCTAGCAATATACGAGCACTAAGCGTGTACAAATACTATGTAAAATTGCAAATTATGAATCCCCACTTTGCAGACCACAATTTGATCGAGGCCCAATGAGATTGCACTGCATATTATTAGACGAACAAAAACCCAAATATCGGAATTCCATTTGCACGAAAATTTTCTGCAACCAAAGTGAGAATAATAGCATTCCAATATGAAGAGCTAATAGTAGAAAATTGAACTTTCGGCTCCACAATCGCAACAATATCAGGTTTATGTACGCGACATAAATACTTAAGCATGGACCTAGAGGCCTCGTTGCGGTTCCTCTAGCATTCCAAAACATGCAATTCATGATAAATTAGGGGAGGGGGACGCACCACGTGCGTATCCGAATCAATATTTTCAAGGAACGCATTACCTAGTTGTTCTTCTTCCTCCAAGTCCGCCCATCTCTTTTTGGCCGCCCATTGCTTTAAAGCTCTCCTTATAATTTGTGGAAGTGATCTCGTAGTTGTTAATGGGCTTGCTGCAAGCTACCTCTTCGATTGCTTTGTCCACTTGATCCATTCCCTTATCACGTAACATCCCATTGTTATTATTTGTGTTAAATCGACTTGGGCGACTAATATAATCCGTCTATCATGATTTTTAGCCTACGAAACAACCAACCGAATTGTCCGAGCCTCATGCCCCTCGTTATCCTTGTCTGTTTCCATCTCCTTGAATTATCCAAATTCAAAACATGTTCAGCATCATCATTATCCTGTAACAAGTTAAAAGAATTTTACCCAAGATGTGCGGTTCGGGAGATTGATCTCCGACGATCGAGCTCCCGTTCTACACCTGAAACCATGCTTCGTTTCCACCCCTTTGCATTTGTTCTGAATATTGCGGTCTCTATCCACAAATCTTCCTCTCAGGACTATCTGTTTTGTGCAAATTCTCGTTTTGAGGGTGGGCTTCCTTGGGCGTGTAGTGCCTGCAGCGATTAACATTGTGCCCCACTATACGACAATGAACACAAAATTCTGGAAGATTTTCATAACTAAGCGTCTGAAAGAGCCATGTCCCATTCTTTCTATCATGATAAATTCTTGCAATGGTTTATTTAAATCGATTTCAACAAGAACGCGCGTATGAAATATCCGACTTCTCCATTCATGGATCGTTCATCAATTTGGATTGGAGTTCCCACAACACTAGCTATGTTATTAATTATTAGCGGCGGGTGCCAATATTCAAATCCTAACTCATAAATACGGATCCAAACCTGTGCCATTGATGTGTTAACCTCAGTAGGGGTTGAAATCTTGCATCCAATTCATTAACCATATAGAACCAGGTTGCGAGATTCCCACGAAGTTTTGGATTTTGCTTCCACAATCTTCAAAAATTCGTCAATTTCGTTTTTAGCTCCATCGGCGATAATGGCTTAAACCCTTTCGGCAAAAGAAGCGTACCAATCAACGTATTGCGCAGCTCGGCCGTCCTCTGCTGGTAGATGTTTTCATCTATAGTTACCGAGAAATAATCCCCTTTTTCACGGGCGTGACTCCTCCGTTGTAAAAACGTGGGTGAAATTCATGGACTTATTCCCATGCACCAGTTTATCATCGTCGCACGTAAAACCCTGGTTTGGTCGTGTTGTATCAAGCATGCGGGAGAGCGAGAATCCCCGGTTGTTTTGGAACCCATTGGATTAGGGTTTATCTTAGAGACGTGAGTGGATGCGTGCGAATTAGGGTTTATGTGAAAAGCCCTATCGTTAACCCTAGGGATTGGATTAACGGTACCTGTATTTGTATAGGTCGATGAGTACGTTCCTCCATGTGGGGTGGGACATGTGACGATGGAGGAGGCGATTCCGTGATCGAATGAGAGGCGATGTCTCGAAAAAGAGACCTTCGCCGATCTGAAACCCTGGGGTTGTTGTGTTGCATCTTTGAACGTAGCATTAAGTGGAGTGGTAGACAGCTCAATCTCGGGGAATAAGTATGTGTCCATGATCGGAAAATTAGAGAAGATGGTGATCGGAGGTAGATGATCGGCGAAACGGCGATGAGAGCATTCTTCTAGGTTTTTTGGGTGTGTTTCCTCACCTAGATTTTCTACTAGTCATATCGAAAAACCATAGAATACTCTACTATCCCAAGTAAAGTTTTTATAGAACAAACTATTCCCCAGTTGTTTGACTCGACCAAAAAGAGTATATCAATCGTCGAGAATGGATCACTTTGAGACTTCCTTCAACTCAACAAGAAAGACATCACACTTTGTCCATTCCACGAGTTCATCACCCGATGAAGATTGGAAGGTTATACTCATCTCCACCATGGAGTCAGTATGACTTGTTCTCTCTTACCATGGGAGAAAAGGTCTTCCAAGATCTGCAAGAATTGCTCTCTTAGATACTCGGTTTCTCCAATATGAGCATGCGTAATGGGTACAGTTCTCCACTCTCAATCTTTGGAAGTGTTGTGGTCACTTTTTCCCCCAACTTTGCAAAAGTATCTTTGAGTGATCGAACCCTTGCAACGACCTTCAAGGTGCAAGTTCAACTTTCTAGAGCAAATCAGATCTCAAATTCCATCGAGCAACCCTTCATCACCAAGTTGTATACGATTTACAAGATCACAACCTAGACGCAAATCAAGGCATAAAAGATGTTTTGATGGTCCTTGCTTGAGTTTGAATATGACGTCCCTACAATCGCCCGGATACCCGGACAAATCGGGAGGAAAGACTTGGAGCAATTAGTTCCAAAAGAATGAATCACCAATTATGAGTCCCTTCACCAATGATTAGAAAGCGGTGCAAGCAACCGATTTTAAGTTCCAATGGTCGAAGGATGGACGAATGGATTCCAAGATGATTTATCAAGTTGAGGTCGAAGCTTCTACAAACATCCCAATAGCACGATTTCGCCTAGATGGGTCCCATCTTTAAACCGACGGGGTTAATGGTCATTTTGTATGGGATGTTGATCCATCCATGTGTGATCAGAATGTTCTTGTGGAGAAGAATCGGACTACGATGAAGAAGAGAATATACGGAGAAGAAGTAGAAAGAAGAAAAACACAAGGCGACAACGTTGTAGGCGAGATGATCAACTTGACTCCCGGATCCAAATCCACAACCCTTACAATGTTACAGAAAAGGGTTAGATATCCTTCAAAAGGAAAAGTATGATTGTCGAAGGAAGTTCGACACCTTATCCTCCTACTCCTCCTATTGTCCAACCTTGTCACTCAATAGAGGATCACATCCGGTGGAACATGATGGACAATAAAGGGATCCACTCAAGCGGAAGAAGTGCTAAATTGGCAAATCGCTAACGCTTGTGCCCAAAACAAGTCTCTGCAAGCGATAAACTCTAAGGTCACACATATTCTCACAACAATTCAATCTAACCAGTCCAAGTTTTTTTTTTCCTTCTAAACCCTAACTAGTCCAAGCTTAATCGTAGAGAATCAACTCCAGATATATATGAAAAGCTAAAAGATAATATCAGAACCAAGTCTTATTGAACAAAACCAAGTTGGAGCAGAGTTTATGCATAAAGAAGTCGAGATCAGGAGACTAAAGAAGGAACTTTCTCAAATTGAAAGGGATAGGAATAGCCAAAGTAAGTCCTTATCTTTCTTTCCCGATTATAGTTCCTAATATGAATCACCTCTTATATCTCCTCCAAATTATCCTACTTATGTTGGCATGGCTTCAAGTATTCCTTTGGATATTCCTAAAAAGCAAAAAAAAGCTTTCTACTCCAAAAAGCCAACCACCTACAAAGAGTCACCAAATACATCCATCCTTTTCCAAGTCTCAAGAGAAAAACCACAGAATCCTTCATAACCAGACCATCTCGATTCCATAAAGTAATCCAATACCACTTTCGGAAAAATCGAGAAAAGAAACCACCTCTTCCCAATCGAAAGAGAATCAGCCGAGGATGCCAAATCATCCCTATCAAGAGAAGAATCCTAGAATATCGAGTCTAAATCGGATGTTCTTTGATCTATCCGCTACACTTATGATTGGAGATACTCCGAAAACAAGGTAGCAATATACTAAGCCCGTGTCTCGAAAGTTTTGAAGAAGATATGGGACTGGATGCGGAAGGACCACGCCCGTCCCGATCCTTCGATCCATCATCCAAACCAACAAATTGTCTCTTTGTTTTCTTTTGATGATGTTCCAATTGTAAGAGAAGAGAAAGATTACACTCTTTTACATCATGGATTGATCCCAGACTAAGAAAAGAAGGAGCCAATCAAGCAAATCCTTATGGAATTCTCTTCAAGATTTGTTGGAATCCTACGCGAATGGTTTCAAATCCTTGGTGTACTTGTTCTTGTAGAAACTCACCAAGAGTTTATTGGAGATATTACTATAATCAACAAGTTGGCAAAGAAAGAGTATTTTGCCATGAAATGTTGTTCTCTAACATGTAAAGATTTGGATAGACATTTCAAAAAAATTTCTGAAAAGATTTACATGCTGAATGGATACAATGATCCAAATCTCAAACATGCCTATCAGACATCTCTACCTAAAGAACTCGGTGTGTGTTACACAGAATTATTCAAGCTTCCAAGAGAGAAGTCTCAAGGAATAGTGATGTGCTTGACAAAAGAACTCTCATCTAGAGATAAAGTGCAAAGGAAAGGAGAATTGAACATAAGAAAGATCAAGAAGAAGGTGAAAGGAAATAAAGCATATCGGTTCTTGAAGGAAACCATTGAGAAAGAAGTCGACGAATATGTATTTCTTATGTGGAAGAAAAGGGCACTTTGCAAAGAATTGCCCAAATAAGAAAGACAAGGCAACAAAGTTGGCATCTCAAGCATTCCAACTTAATTATGCCAATATGGATGATGCGGACATTAAATCTTTATTTTACGAACAAGACAAACAGGATGAAGACGATGTATTTGCAATACAATATTCGAGTGATGACCAAAGACCGAGAAGAAGAAGATTCATCCTCAAAGCTCCAGTCTTTATGATCAAGTCACAACCATCATTCAAGCCGGTTCCTTGATCCAAGAAGGGATGCCTTATCCAAATATTGAAGTCGATAATGAATTTTTTTGAATAAATTCGAGTAATATATAAAAAATGAAAAAGAGAGTTGTCTGGTCACAGGCTAATCAGGTAACCAAGAGTAAGCCTGGAATAATGTCATAAAACCAAATGAAATGGTCACAAGCCGACCAAATGGCTGAATGGTTGGGGCCTCGTTAAAACCTTCCAAGGTAAAACCCACCCTTGTGGGAAAAACCCTTGGAAGGAAAAAGAGTACCCCCCAGGAAAGAACAGGCGCCCAAAGTAATGGGAAAAGAAACCTGAAGCAGTGGCGCACTAACAAACCTATAGTTGGATTGGCCAACATAGTCATCAGTGAGATATTGCAGAAGCTCTGCGGGCGGGACGCCCCACCATGTGCCGCCTTCCGTCCTCTTGCTCAGCATGTCAGCAACCCGATTGCCTTCCCGAAAAATATGTGAGACTACGAGCTCCATGTGTGCGAGAAGGTGTAGTGTGTGGCGCCACGGGACTTCCGTCGATCATTTCTCCAGCAAGTTCACCACATACATCGAATCCGATTCTAGCCAGAGTTTTGTCCAACCCTTAGCAAAAGCATACTGAATTTCCCACATTTCCGCAATCAACTCCGCCTCAAATACGTATCCCGAACCACAAGGATGAACAAAACACCCTCGAAAGAAACCTCTGATTCCGAAGACTCGAGAAGTCGTGAGAGTGCCGGCGCCCCGATGCGCCGCCATCCGTAATTAACCTTGATCCAACCCGGGAGGGATTTTTGCCAGTTAACCTCCACATTCTTCGGTGCTTGTCTAGTCCTCCCAGGAACTCGCAGGTTGCGCAGGATAAACAGGTCTTGTTGGTCATTGTGAATGCATCCCCGATCCAATGATGATGATTCTACAATGAGTACCCGAAGATAGATGATCGCCACATCCAGTGTCCATATTTTGTTGTGAAAAATCAACTCGTTTCGGATATGCCATATGAGCCATATGCAGGAAAGAATAGCCACACGCCAAAGGAAAGTAACCTTGTTGCTAAAATGAACTGTCATTAGCCGCACCAGTAGTTCGTTGAAACTATACGCCTCAATAGTGTGAACCTTGAATGAATCAAATATCCATCGCCAGATAGCTCCTGCAAAAACACAAGAGACAAATAAATGGTCAACCGATTCTGCCAAGGCCAGACAAATAGCACAAACCGAAGGGCCAGTAAAACTTCCCCTAGCTCGTAAGGAATCCAGGACATCTAGTCGGTTGTGTATAGCGCGCCACGCCACCACCGATCTCCGTTCCGAGATGTGTTGCGACCAAATCCAGGAGCCCCACTTGACTGACGGGTGATGGGGACGAATATGATTATATGCTGCCTTCGAGATAACCAAACCATCCTCCGAGTTCAACCAAACTCGTGTATCTCTGGAATCCGGCGCTATAGGGACGCGACTGTAGCACGGACCAGATCCAGATAAGCCTCCACAAACGAGAAGGTGAAGTGCCAGGATCCGTCATAAAAATAATTCGAAATGCGCTGATGAAATAAGTATCTATAGTCCTTTGGGATGCCAATTCTGTTTGCTATAGAGTAGTCCAGCCAGTTATCAATCCAAAATAATACCTCGGAATTAATCCCTGGGATCCAACGAGAGTCCTCCAAGCAAGCCGAAATGCAAGGTTTAATCCCAGCCCAAATTGAAGAAGGAATATAGGACCGCCGAATCGCCCCATCCCTTGTAAAGTAACGACGCCTCAGGGTTCTGAAGACCACCAAATCCGAGTTCGTGACCTTCCAACCCAATTTCATCAAGAAAGCCGTGTTAGCCACCACAATCGAGCGGACGCCCATGCCCCCTTCATTCCTAGGCGTGCATCACTTTTTCCAATTCACCACCACCTTTTCCTTAGTATTCACATCCCCCGTCTAGATGAAATTACGCATGGCCCTTTCCATTTGCTTGAGCAGAGTACCGGGCCATTTGTAAACCATGGAAGTCGATAATGAATCCCGACATAGTACTTGAAGATCTTGGCAAAGTCATCACGAATACTTTTATGCGGTGATGAACAAGTGCTTTTCATACTTCACTCATTACAAAGAAGCCGGTTGGAATTCAACTCTTCCGGATCTGTACTATTTGGATGAAGATTATTGGCAGCAGACTTCATGGACAAGATATCTTGATGGGCTTTGATTTATTCTTCCAAACTAAAAGCCTCAGATTCTACCTCATTTGTTGAAGTACAAGAGACAATTCCAACCTTACACCACCATCCAAAAAGTTGTTTACTCTATCGAAGCACCTCAAGAATATGGAGATATTACAAATCAGCTTCTCAAGTGTTGAGACTCTCATGCAGATTTTCATCACCCAACACCACGTTGGAAAAATCCGAAGTTCTTTATTCCGCTCCATTTCAAAAATAATGAAGATGTGAATGTACCAAGGCCACTCATCCCGAAATGACTCGGAAGAGCTGAACCTTGCAAGGCAAGAATGCAACCAAGCAATTGAACTCATTGAGCCCACAAAGTCTAATTAGGCTTGCCCCGCATTCTACGTCAACAAAAGAGCTTAATAGGTACGAGGGAAAAAGAGGCTTGTTAATGATTACAAAGCTCTTAACCATTCCCTCCTTGATGATAAGTTCCTTTACCTAAAACTCAAATGTTTTTTCCTAACTCTCTAAAGCACAAATCTTTTCAAAGTTTGATTTAAAGTTAGGGTTTTGGCAATTGGGAATCGTCCCATAGGATAGATATAAACTGCGTTTTGCCATCCTGAAGCCCAATACCAATGGATAGTGATGCCATTTTGTTTGAAGGTTTCACCCTCCATATTCCAAAAATTAATGATGCAACTTTTCGAACCTATCTTACATACCACACCTAATCGACATTGATGCCATCCTACTATTCTCATTAAACAAACAAGATCACATGGCATCATGATCTTGTTTGTTTGATGAGAACATTAAGATATCATTAATGTAGATTAGGGTGGTATGTAGGATAGGTTCGAAAAAGTTAGGTCATTGCTTTTTGGAATAAGGATGGTGCAACCTTCAAACTAAATGGCATGACTTGTAGGAAGGCAAAAGGCGTTTTATATCTATCCTCTAGACAATTCCCAATTGCCAAAACCCGACTTTAAATCAAACTTTGAAAAGATTTGGGTTTTAGAGAGTTGGGAAAAAAACATCGAGTTTTAGGTAAAAGGAACTTATCATCAAGGAGGAAATGGTTAAGAGCTTTGTAATCAATTTTTTTGAATGAATCAAAGATATATTAAAAATGAAAAAGAGTGTTCATGATCACAGGCTGATTAGGTAGCTAAAGAAACAAGAAGAAAACGCAAATCCAGAAAAATTGGAATGGTCACAAGCCGACCAAATGGCTGAATGGTTGGGGCCTCGTTAAAACCTCCCAAGGTAAAACCCACCCTTGTGGGGAAAACCTAGCAGGAAAAAAAGATTACCCCCATAAAAGAAAAAAAGACATCCAAACATAAAGAATAGAATCCCGGTCGCATTAGCTAACAAACCTATAATTGGACTGACCAACATAGTCATCCGGTAAGAAAAGGCATGAGATCTTCAGCGGGACGCCCACCAAGTCCCATATTTCGTCTTCTTACATAGCATGTCCGCCACACGATTGCCTTCCCAAAAATAGGTGAGATCACCAGCTCCATGCGGAAAGCGGATGAAGAGTGTAATGCCACCGCAGCTAAGGTGACACCATGGAACCTCAACGAATCTCTTATTAAGCAAGTTCACCACATAAATCGAATCCGACTCAAGCCAAAGTTGTGTCCAGCCCTTAACGAATGCATAATGGATGGCCCACATCGCTGCCACTAACTCAGCTTCAAATGCATAGCCCGCACCACAACGGTTCACAAAATAACCCCGAAAGAAGCCTCGCAATTCCGAAGATCCCGAAAGCCGGAAGACTCCGGCGCCCCGAAGATCTGCGTCCGTATTCACCTTGATCCAGCCGGAACGGGTTTTTGCCAATTAACTTCCAAGATCTTCGGGGGCATGTCTAGCCCGCCCAGAACACGCAGCCTACGGAGGATGAGAAGGTCTTGTTGATCATTGTGCATGCAGCCCCGATCTAATGAAGATGATTCGACAATAAGAACCCGAAGATGAAGGATTGCCGCGTCCACCGCCCGTCGAGTTTGTTGTTAAAAACCAACTCATTCTCGGATATGCCAAATGAGCCGATGCAGATGTAATGAACACCACACACCATAAGAAAGCAACTCGCTCACTAAAATGAAAATTCATTAAACGCACCAGGAATGCATTAAAGTTATGAGCCATAAAGAGGTGAACGTCAAATGAACCAAAAATCCATCTCCAAAGAGCCCCGCAAAGACACAAGAGACAAACAAATGGTCAACCGATTCGGCGAAGGCACAACAAAGAACACAGACCAAGGGGCCAATGAAAGCGCCCCTAGTATGCAATATGTCCAAGACGCGCCAAACGATTGTGGATAGCTCTCCACGCCACAACCGATCGTCGTTCTAGAATGTGCGGTGACCAAATCCAAGAACCCCATTTAAGCGCTTCGGAGAGTGGGGACGAATATGAGAATACGTGGCTTTCGATATAACATTCACATTATCGAATTTAACCAGATCCATATCCCGCAAGAAAGGTGCGATGGGGACACGCCCAATATCCTGGACCAGATCCAAGTAAGCCTCAACAAATGAGAAGGTGAAGTGCCAGGACTCATCATAGAAGTATTCCAAAATGCGATGACCAAATAAATGTTTGTACTCATGTGGAATACCAATTCTGCCTCGCTATAGAGTAACCCAACCGGTTGTCAAGCGAGAATAAAACCTCGTAATTACACCCAGGATCCAACGAGAATCGTCCAAGCAATCCACGGCAAGGCCTAATCCATTTCCAAATAGAAGAAGGGATGAACAACCTACGGAGAGCACCGTCCGATCATGTAGCGTTTCCTTAAAGTTTTGATAGTCATAGAGTCTAAATTCATAACTTTCCAACCCAGTTTCATCGAAAAGCGAGTGTTAGCCACATAATAGACCGCACGCCCAAACCCGCTTCACCTGAGGCACGCAACATCGATTCCAATTGACCACCACCGAACCTTTAGAGTTAACGCCCCGGTCCAAATGAAATTAGGCCATCCACTTGTAAACCATCATTGTGTGCACAAACGAACTAGTTATCACCGAGTTAACAGCAGAATACGACCATCAAGAGATAAAGAGGTCCCTTTCCATCTTCTAAATTTTAGAATCACCTTATCAAAGACGGCTGTAAATCTACGGTTTTAAGGGCGCCTTTAAATATAGGGGCTCAAATAAACCGTAGGGAAGGCCCTTAATCGTATACCCATGATTGTCTCGAATGCGGGCCGCGACGTGATTCGAGACCTGGGTGCCGAAGTACACTTTTGACTTACTCGATCGAAAGCCTGACCGAGACATCAGCATATAATGTGAGGATCTCAAGTAGAATACGAGTGTTCACCGAAGAGGCCCCACACATAATAACAATGATGAAGGTCATCCTGCAGATTACAACTCAAGGAAATAAAGAACCGATGATGATTCACGGAGGGCCAATCACGAGAGCAAGAGCTAAACAAATTAAGCAAGCTTTGATGACTCTTGTTGCTGAAATTAAAGAAAATGTGCAAGGGAGCTCAATAGAAGGCCAAGTAATGAATGTTATTCAAGTTGTTGGGCAGAATGCACCTAATAAGTTGGGCTCAAGCATGGAACTGAATTGAAGACTTAATTTGGAGTTTATGGGCCATGATTTTCGTCCAACACCTCAAGCCCAAGAGGAGTGATGTTTCATTTTGCTTAAAATGGTCAATTTTCAGCATTTTGTTAGTCAAAGTGTCTTAGTTAAGTTAATCAAGTATGATTATTCAATAAAGTAAGTCTAGTTGTCATTTTCCAAGTCTAGAAAGGTTGTCTAGTCTAGTTATCATTTTCCAAGTCTAGTAAAGGTGGTCTAGAGTGTCTCTTCACATGGGGAGTCATTTTCTATGTTGTAAGACTAGAAAAAGGGGTCAAGAATGTCTCTTCAAATCCCATGAAAAGCCAATTCGGGATTAACATTGAAGCATCATATTGTAACTATAAAAGCATGGCAGCCCATGTAAGAATGGAGAATTAATTAATATATTGAAATTGGCATTTGCCTTTGTGAGTTGAAATTCTCTTTGTAGAGTTTTCAATTAATTAAGAACTTATCAAGATACTTGAGCAATATCTTGTGGTGTTCATCATACCAAGGTTCTTGGCTGATCATATAGCCAACGGGTCAAGGTTATAAAGCTCTAGGTAAGATCAAACTAGATCATCGATCTGGAATATCCGTTGCCTACTTGTATACGTTGGGTTCTTGAATTGATATATTCAATGGGTCCTTCGTACAATCCGTATCGTTTGGTATCGAGCAATCTGGTATTGATCCGATTTCCTATCATTTTATACATATTCTATCTTCTAGTTTCAAAAAAAAAAAAAAAAAAAAAACGAAAAAAAAAAACAGAAAAAAAAATCTTAATTCCTTCTCCATTCAATCTTGAGAAGTACATACAAAAACAAAAAAATCTTGTTGTTGGATCCTAAAGACTCCACCACCAAAAGAAAATTGTATCTTGTTTCTTAGAAAAAATACTTATTGTTCTTTTTGTGCACGGGCATATCATTTGTTGAACGTGACTTGGAATTGCTTGTCTTGATTTGTTCTTATTCTTATTGAGCCTACATATGAGAATTTGAGTGGTAAAAGGCATTGAGTGGTGAGATCATTCGAGGGGAGGTAAAAGCCAATTGAGTGAATCATCTTGAGTGATACACGAGTGTTTTGTGAGGAATATATCATGGAGGATACTTCGGGCAGCAAGGTTGGAGAAAAAGATTTCACAATTGAAGCTATGCAACAACAATTTGCAAGATTTACAGCAATTCTTGAAAATAACGGATCGTTTGGAGAGGCTTGAACAACCAGCAGCTAGGAGGCGTGAGATTCCTCAACCAAATCAATGGAGACGTAATGAGGAGTGGGAATCGAGGAGGAAGAAGAAATGGAGCCGCAACACCATGGAAATAGACGAGGTGGGAGAAGGCAAAATAATGAAGTTGATCGGGATTTAGGGAACATCAAATTGAATATCCCCGCATTCCATGGAAGAAGTGATCCCGAAGCATATTTGGAGTGGGAGAGAAAGGTGGATCTTATTTTCGAATGCCACAATTACTCCAAGGAAAAGAAGGTAAAGTTTGCTGCAATTGAGTTCACCGACTATGCATTAGTTTGGTGGGATCAATTAACCACAAATCGAAGGCGTTACGGAGAAAGATCGATCACTACTTGGGCTGAAATGAAGACAACCATGCGTAGGAGATTTGTACCATCTCATTATTTTCGTGACTTGTATCAAAAACTCCAAACAATGACTCAAGGTAGTAGATCGGTGGATGGGTCTTACAAGGAGATGGAGATTTCAATGATAGGGCCAATATTGATGAAGATAGGAGGCTACCATGGCAAGATTCCTAAGCGGGCTGAATAGGGAGATTGCTAACATAGTGGAATTACAACACTATGTGGAGCTTGAAGACATGGTGCATACAGCCATAAAGGTGGAAAGGCAACTCAAGAAGAAGGGTTCATTTCAAAAGAGTTACGTATCAAATTAAGTCTTCCAACAAGATGAAAGAAGGAATGTTGAAAGCAAGTGTTGGAACAACCTCTAAAACTCAAACCGAGGCGTTCAAAACCAAGTACAATGAGGTTGATAAGGAAAGGGTCTCAATTCCAATTCTCGAAATCGAGATATCAAATGTTTTCGTTGTCAAAGGTTTGGACATATTGCATCTCAATGTCCAAACAAGAGAGTGATGATCATGAAGGATAATGGAGAGATAGAATCTGAAAGTGAACATGAAGAGGAACAACTTGAAGAGACCATACCCGAACATGGAGAGCTTTTGGTTGTTAGAAGAGCTCTAAACATGCAAACAAAGATGGAAGAAGAAGCTGAACAACAAAGGAGAACAACTTCCACACTAGGTGTTTAGTTCAAGGTAAGGTGTGCATGTTAATTATTGATGGAGGGAGTTGTGCTAATATTGCTAGTTGTGAAATGGTGGAAAAACTGAATTTAGCTACCACGAAGCACCCCAATCCATACAAGCTGCAATGGCCTAATGATTGTGGAGAAATTCGTGTGACTAAGCAAGTTTTGGTATCATTTTCAATTGGCAATTACAAGGATGATGTTCTATGTGATGTGGTACCAATGCATGCTAGCCATATTCTATTGGGGAGACCATGGCAATTCGATAGAAGGGTGACGTATGATGGTTTTCTTAATCGATGCACACTCAAACATCGTAATAAAAATATCCAGCTTGTTTCTTTGACTCCACAACAAGTGCAAGAAGATCAAATCAAAATGTCCCAAGCAAGAAAAATATGAGAGGCCGAGAAAAAAGCAAGAGTAAGGAAGAGGGGCAAAATTCGAGTGAAAAAAGAGTGGAGATAATGATAAGAGGAATGAATTGAGTGTGGATGAGGGAGAAAAGGTAGAGGGCAAAAAAGGCTGAATTTCTATGCAAAAGCAAGTGAGTTAAAAAGGGCATTAGTTGAAGAAAAGAGTGTGTTAGTAATGGTGTTTAAGGAGTCCTATTTGAACACTAATGAGCTAACACCATCTTTGCCGAGTTCTTTTATTTCTCTTTTGCGGGAATATAATGATGTCTTTAGGAAGAAGAGCCAAATGGATTGTCACCACTAAGAGGAATTGAACATCAAATTGATTTCATCCTGGAGCGGTGCTTCCAAACCGACCAGCATCTGAGAGCCAACCGGAAGAGACAAAAGAAATTCAAATGTAAGTGGAGGAGTTGTTGACAAAGGGTAAAATTAGAGAAAGCATGAGTCCTTGTGCCGTCGGTGATCGTGGTACCAAAAAAGATGGAGCGTGGAGAATGTGTATGATTTTGTGCGATCAACAAAATCATTTGTAAAGTATCGCTATCCTATTCCTAGGTTAGATGATATGCTTGATGAATTACATGGTGCTGTAGTCTTCACTAAAATTGATTTAAAGAGTGGATATCATCAAATTCGAATTAAAGAAGGTGATGAATGGAAAAGCGCCTTTAAAACAAAGTATGGTTTATATGAGTGGTTAGTATGCCTTTTGGTTTAACTAATGCTCCAAGCACTTTCATGAGATTAATGAACCATGTTTTGCGTAACTTTATTGGCAAGTTTGTTGTAGTTTATTTTGATGACATCCTTATCTATAGCAAAAGCTTAGAGGAACATCTTGATCATGTGCGTGAAGTGTTAAACACTTTAAGAAGAGAGTCTTTCCATGCTAATCTAAAAAAATTTCTTTTGCATGGACAAAGTTGTTTTTCTTGGATTTGTAGTAAGTGCTAATGGAATTGAAATGGAAAAGGAAAAAAAGTCAATGCTATTTTAGATTGGCCAATTCCTAAAAGCATTGCTGAAGTGAGAAGTTTTTATGGTCTTGCCGGTTTCTATAGGAAGTTTGTAAAGAATATTAGCACCATTGCTGCACCATTGAATGAAAAAATCAAAAAGGAAGTTGGTTTTCATTGGGGAGAAAAACAGCAACATGCATTTGAACTCCTTAAAGAAAAACTAACTCGCACCTATTCTTGCATTACCTAATTTTGATAAATCATTTGAGCTTGAATGTGATGCATCCGGAGTGGGTGTAGGTGTTGTTTTGATGCAAGAGGGAAGACCAATTGCTTACTTTAGCGAGAAGTTGAAAGGAGCACAATTGAACTATCCGACGTATGATAAAGAGCTCTATGCTTTGGTGAGAGTATTGGAAACTTGGCAGCACTACTTGTGGCCAAAGGAGTTTGTAATTCATACTGATCATGAGTCTTTAAAATATCTCAAGGCCAAGGTAAGTTGAACAAGCGACATATCAAATGGGTGGAGTTCATTGAATCATTTCCTTACGTGATTAAATATAAAAGGGGAAAGAAAATATTGTAGCTGATGCATTATCTCGAAGGCATGCCTTAATCACAACATTGGGTTCTAAGCTTCTTGGTTTTGAGTCAATAAAGGAAATGTATGACAATGATTCTGATTTCTCTTCTATTTATATAGCTTGTGAGCATGTTTGCATTTGGAAAGTTCTATAGACATGAAGGATACTTATTTCGTGAAAACAAACTTTGCATCCCTAAATGTTCCATTCGAGAGTTACTTGTTAGAGAAGCACATGGGGGAGGTTTAATGGGACACTTTGGTGTGCATAAAACCTTGGAAGTCCTACGTGATCATTTCTTTTGGCCTTGTATGCGTGTTGATGTTGAGAAAATTTGTGAAAAGTGCATATTAAACATGCTAAATCAAAATCACAACCTCATGGAATGTATAAACCTTTACCTATTCCAAATGAACCTTGGGTGGACATATCTATGGACTTTGTTTTGGGTTTACCTAGAACAAGTAAGGGTAGAGATTCTGTGTTTGTGGTTGTTGATAGATTTTCTAAAATGGCACATTTCATTCCTTGTCATAAAAGTGATGATGCTACTCATGTTGTTGATTTGTTGTTTAGAGAAATTGTGCGTTTGCATGGAGTTCCAAGAACAATTGTGAGTGATAGAGATGCAAAATTTTTAAGTCACTTTTGGCGTGTGTTATGGAGCAAATTGGGAACTAAACTTCTATTTTCTACTACTTTCCACCCACAAACTGATGGGCAAACTGAAGTAGTAAATAGAACTTTGTCTCAACTACTTGAACTTTGATTCAAAAGAACTTAAAGAATTGGGAAGATTGTTTGCCATTTGTTGAGTTTGCATATAATAGGAGTGTGCATTCTGCTACTAACTTTACTCCTTTTGAAGTTGTTTATGGATTTAATCCATTGAGTCCACTTGATCTTGTTCCTATCCTGTTGAAGAGCAAGCAAGTCTTGATGGAAAAGCTAAGGCAGAATTGGTAAAGAAGTTGCATGAAAAGGTGAAACTTAATATTGAGAAGCAAACCGAGTGATATGTTAAACAAGCCAACAAGGGTCAAAAGCAAGTAATATTTGAACCAGGAGATTGGGTGTGGCTGCACTTGAGAAAAGAAAGGTTTCCAACAAAGCGAAAGTCCAAGCTACAACCAAGGGGTGATGGGCCATTTCAAGTGATTGCAAAGATCAATGACAATGCCTACAAGATTGATCTTCCAGGTGAGTATAAGGTGAGTGCTACTTTTAATGTGTCCGGTCTATCTCCTTTTAATGCGAATCAGATTCGGGACGAATCCTTTCGAAGAAGAAGGGAATGATGAAGGTCATCCCATTTACAACTCAAGGAAATAAAGAACCGATGATGATTCATGGAGGGCCAATCACGAGAGCAAGAGCTAAACAAATTAAGCAAGCTTTGATGACTCTTGTTGCTGAAATTAAAGAAAATGTGCAAGGGAGCTCAATAGAAGGTCAAGTAATGAATGTTATTCAAGTTGTTGGGCAGAATGCATCTAATAAGTTGGGCTCAAGCATGGAACTGAATTGAAGACTTAATTTGGAGTTTATGGGCCATGATTTTCGTCCAACACCTCAAGCCAAGAGGAGTGATGTTTCATTTTGCTTAAAATGGTCAATTTTCAGCATTTTGTTAGTCAAAGTGTCTTAGTTAAGTTAATCAAGTATGATTATTCAATAAAGTAAGTCTAGTAGTCATTTTTCAAGTCTAGAAAGGTTGTCTAGTCTAGTAATCATTTTCCAAGTCTAGTAAAGGTGGTCTAGAGTGTCTCTTCACATGGGGGAGTCATTTTCTATGTTGTAAGACTAGAAAAAGGGGACAAGAATGTCTCTTCAAATCCCATGAAAAGCCAATTCGGGATTAACATTGAAGCATCATATTGTAACTATAAAAGCATGGCAGCCCATGTAAGAATGGAGAATTAATTAATATATTGAAATTGGCATTTGCCTTTGTGAGTTCAAATTCTCTTTGTAGAGTTTTCAATTAATTAAGAACTTATCAAGATACTTGAGCAATATCTTGTGGTGTTCATCATACCAAGGTTCTTGGCTGATCATATAGCCAACGGGTCAAGGTTATAAAGCTCTAGGTAAGATCAAACTAGATCATCGATCCGGAATATCCGCCGCCTACTTGTATATGTTGGGTTCTTGAATCGATATATTCAATGGGTCCTTCGTACAATCCGTATCAAACAATGTCATCAGCGTAGAGAATGGAGGATGGAAAAATAACATGTCTCGGCGCAAAGAACGACCCTAACTAATTCTAAGTAACCGTGATCTCAATAAATTTGGTCAGCACCTCCTCGGTGATGAAGGTCATCCCGTAGTTACAACTCAAGGAAATAAAGAACCGATGATGATTCATGGAGGGCCAATCACGAGAGCAAGAGCTAAACAAATTAAGCAAGCTTTGATGACTCTTGTTGCTGAAATTAAAGAAAATGTGCAAGGAGCTCAATACAAGGCCAAGTAATGAATGTTATTCAAGTTGTTGGGCGAATGCATCAAATAAGTTGGGCTCAAGCATGGAACTGAATTGAAGACTTAATTTGGAGTTTATGAGCCATGATTTTCGTCCAACACCTCAAGCCCAAGAGGAGTGATGTTTCATTTTGCTTAAAATGGTCAATTTTCAGCATTTTGTTAGTCAAAGTGTCTTAGTTAAGTTAATCAAGTATGATTATTCAATAAAGTAAGTCTAGTAGTCATTTTCCAAGTCTAGAAAGGTTGTCTAGTCTAGTAATCATTTTCCAAGTCTAGTAAAGGTGGTCTAGAGTGTCTCTTCACATGGGGGAGTCATTTTCTATGTTGTAAGACTAGAAAAAGGGGTCAAGAATGTCTCTTCAAATCCCATGAAAAGCCAATTCGGGATTAACATTGAAGCATCATATTGTAACTATAAAAGCATGGCAGCCCATGTAAGAATGGAGAATTGATTGATATATTGAAATTGGCATTTGCCTTTGTGAGTTGAAATTCTCTTTGTAGAGTTTTCAATTGTTTAAGAACTTATCAAGATACTTGAGCAATATCTTGTGGTGTTCACCATACCAAGGTTCTTGGCTGATCATATAGCCAACGGGTCAAGGTTATAAAGCTCTAGGTAAGATCAAACTAGATCATCGATCTGGAATATCCGCTGCCTACTTGTATACGTTGGGTTCTTGAATCGATATGTTCAATGGGTCCTTCGTACAATCCGTATCAGTTTGGTATCAGAGCAATCTGGTATTGATCTGATTTCCTATCATTTTATCCATATTCTATCTTCTAGTTTCAAAAAAAAAAGAGAAAAAAAAAACGAAAAAAAGAAAAACAAAAAAAAAAATTCTGAATTCCATCTCCATTCAATCTTGAGAAGTATATACAAAAACAAAAAAAAAAATCTTGTTGTTAGATCCTAAAGACTCCACCACCAAAAGAAAATTGTATCTTGTTTCTTAGAAAAAATACTTATTGTTCTTTTTGTACACGGGCATATCATTTGTTGAACGTGAGTTGGAATTGCTTGTCTTGATTTGTTCTTATTCTTATTGAGCCTACATATGAGAATTTGAGTGGAA
Organism: Rehmannia glutinosa; assembly: GCA_016081115.2. NCBI lineage: Eukaryota > Viridiplantae > Streptophyta > Magnoliopsida > Lamiales > Orobanchaceae > Rehmannia > Rehmannia glutinosa. The sequence goes on from JABTTQ020002874.1 coordinate 307,892, forward strand.
AAAGGCATTGAGTGGTGAGATCATTAGAGGGGAGGTAAAAGCCAATTGAGTGAATCATCTTGAGTGATACACGAGTGTTTTGTGAGGAATATATCATGGAGGATACTTCGGGCAGCAAGGTTGGAGAAAAAGATTTCACTATTGAGGCTATGCAACAACAATTTGCAAGATTTACAGCAATTCTTGAAAATATAACGGATCGTTTGGAGAGGCTTGAACAACCGGCAGACTAGGAGGCGTGAGATTCCTCAACCAAATCAATGGAGACGTAATGAGGAGTGGGAATCTGAGGAAGAAGAAGAAATGGAGCCACAACACCATGCAAATAGACGAGGTGGGAGAAGGCAAAATAATGAAGTTGATCGGGATTTAGGGAACATCAAATTGAATATCCCCGCATTCCATGGAAGAAGTGATCCGAAGCATATTTGGAGTGGGAGAGAAAGGTGGATCTTATTTTCGAATGCCACAATTACTCCGAGGAAAAGAAGGTAAAGCTTGCTGCAATTGAGTTCACCGACTATGCATTAGTTTGGTGGGATCAATTAACCACAAATCGAAGGCGTTACGGAGAAAGATCGATCACTACTTGGGCTGAAATGAAAACAACCATGCGTAGGAGATTTGTACCATCTCATTATTTTCGTGACTTGTATCAAAAACTCCAAACAATGACTCAAGGTAGTAGATCAGTGGATGAGTATTACAAGGAGATGGAGATTTCAATGATTAGGGCCAATATTGATGAAGATAGGGAGGCTACCATGGCAAGATTCCTAAGCGGGCTGAATAGGGAGATTGCTAACATAGTGGAATTACAACACTATGTGGAGCTTGAAGACATGGTGCATACAGCCATAAAGGTGGAAAGGCAACTCAAGAAGAAGGGTTCATTTCAAAAGAGCTACGTATCGAATTTTCAGGTCTTCCAACAAGATGAAAGAAGGAATGTTGAAAGCAAGTGTTGGAACAACCTCTAAAACTCAAATTGAGGCGTTCAAAACCAAGTACAATGAGGTTGATAAGGGAAAGGGTCTCAACTCCAATTCTCGAAATCGAGATATCAAATGTTTTCGTTGTCAAGGGTTTGGACATATTGCATCTCAATGTCCAAACAAGAGAGTGATGCTCGTGAAGGATAAAGGAGAGATAAAATCTGAAAGTGAACATGAAGAGGAACAACTTGAAGAGACCATACCCGAACATGGAGAGCTTTTGGTTGTTAGAAGAGCTCTAAACATGCAAACAAAGATGGAAGAAGCTGAACAACAAAGGAGAACATCTTCCACACAAGGTGTTTAGTTCAAGGTAAGGTGTGCATGTTAATTGTTGATGGAGGGAGTTGTGCTAATGTTGCTAGTTGTGAAATGGTGGAAAAACTGAATTTAGCTACCACGAAGCACCCCAATCCATACAAGCTGCAATGGCTTAATGATTGTGGAGAAATTCGTGTGACTAAGCAAGTTTTGGTATCATTTTCAATTGGCAATTACAAGGATGATGTTCTATGTGATGTGGTACCAATGCATGCTAGCCATATTCTATTGGGGAGACCATGGCAATTCGATAGAAGGGTGACGTATGATGGTTTTCTTAATCGATGCACACTCAAGCATCATAATAAAAATATCCAGCTTGTTTCATTGACTCCACAACAAGTGCAAGAAGATCAAATCAAAATGTCCCAAGCAAGAAAAATACGAGAGGCCGAGAGAAAAAAAAAGAGTAAGGAAGAGGGGCAAAATTCGAGTGAAAAAAAGAGTGGAGATAATAATAAGAGGAATGAATTGAGTGTGAATGAGGGAGAAAAGGTAGAGGGCAAAAAAAGGCTGAATTTCTATGCAAAAGCAAGTGAGTTAAAAAGGGCATTAGTTGAAGAAAAGAGTGTGTTAGTAATGGTGTTTAAGGAGTCCTATTTGAACACTAATGAGCTAACACCATCTTTGCCAAGTTCTTTTATTTCTCTTTTGCAGGAATATAATGATGTCTTTCCGGAAGAAGAGCCAAATGGATTGCCGCCACTAAGAGGAATTGAACATCAAATTGATTTCATCCCCGGAGCGGTGCTTCCAAACCGACCAGCATACAGAGCCAACCCGGAAGAGACAAAAGAAATTCAAATGCAAGTGGAGGAGTTGTTGACAAAGGGTAAAATTAGAGAAAGCATGAGTCCTTGTGCCACCGGTGATCGTGGTACCAAAAAAGACGGAGCATGGAGAATGTGTATACAGATTGCCATGCCATCAATAAAATCACTATAAAGTATCGTTATCCTATTCCTAGGTTAGATGATATGCTTGATGAATTACATGGTCTTTGTAGTCTTCACTAAAATTGATTTAAAGAGTGGATATCATCAAATTCGAATTAAAGAAGGTGATGAATGGAAAAGCGCCTTTAAAACAAAGTATGGTTTATATGAGTGGTTAGTAATGCCTTTTGGTTTAACTAATGCTCCAAGCACTTTCATGAGATTAATGAACCATATTTTGCGTAACTTTATCGGCAAGTTTGTTGTAGTTTATTTAGATGACATCCTTATCTATAGCAAAAGCTTAGAGGAACATCTTGATCATGTGCGAGAAGTGTTAAACACTTTAAGAAGAGAGTCTTTGCATGCTAATCTGAAAAAATGTTCTTTTTGCATGGACAAAGTTGTTTTTCTTGGATTTGTAGTAAGTGCTAATGGAATTGAAATGGAAAAGGAAAAAGTCAATGCTATCTTAGATTGGCCAATTCCTAAAAGCATTGCTGAAGTGAGAAGTTTTCATGGTCTTGCAAGCTTCTATAGGAAGTTTGTAAAGAATTTTAGCACCATTGCTGCACCATTGAATGAAATAATCAAAAAGGAAGTTGGTTTTCATTGGGAGAAAAACAGCAACATGCATTTGAACTCCTTAAAGAAAAACTAACTACTGCACCTATTCTTGCATTACCTAATTTTGATAAATCATTTGAGCTTGAATGTGATGCATCCGGAGTGGGTGTAGGTGCTGTTTTGATGCGGGAGGAAGACCAATTGCTTACTTTAGCGAGAAGTTGAAAGGAGCACAATTGAACTATCCGACGTATGATAAAGAGCTCTATGCTTTGGTGAGAGCATTGGAAACTTGGCAAAGACTACTTGTGGCCAAAGGAGTTTGTGATTCATACTGATCATGAGTCTTTAAAATATCTCAAGGGCCAAGGTAAGTTGAACAAGCGACATATCAAATGGGTGGAGTTCATTGAATCATTTCCTTACGTGATTAAATATAAAAAGGGGAAAGAAAACATTGTAGTTGATGCATTATCTCGGAGGCATGCCTTAATCACTACATTGTAGCTGATGCATTATCTCGGAGGCATGCCTTAATCACTACATTGTGTTATGGAGCAAATTGGGAACTAAACTTCTATTTTCTACTACTTGCCACCCACAAACTGATGGGCAAAGCTGAAGTAGTAAATAGAACTTTGTCTCAACTACTTGAACTTTGATTCAAAAGAACTTAAAGAATTGGGAAGATTGTTTGCCATTTGTTGAGTTTCCATATAATAGGAGTGTGCATTCTGCTACTAACTTTACTCCTTTTGAAGTTGTTTATGGATTTAATCCATTTAGTCCACTTAATCTTGTTCCTATCCCTGTTGAAGAGCAAGCAAGTCTTGATGGAAAAGCTAAGGCAGAATTGGTAAAGAAGTTGCATGAAAAGGTGAAACTTAATATTGAGAAGCAAACCGAGCGATATGTTAAACAAGCCAACAAAGGTCGAAAACAAGTAATATTTGAACCAGGAGATTGGGTGTGGCTGCATTTGAGAAAAGAAAGGTTTCCAACAAAGCGAAAGTCCAAGCTACAACCAAGGGGTGATGGGCCATTTCAAGTGATTGCAAAGATCAATGACAATGCCTACAAGATTGATCTTCGGTGAGTATAATGTGAGTGCTACTTTTAATGTGTGCGATCTATCTCCTTTTAATGCGAGAATCGATTCGAGGACGAATCCTTTCGAAGAAGAAGGGAATGATGAAGGTCATCCCGTAGTTACAACTCAAGGAAATAAAGAACCGATGATGATTCATGGAGGGCCAATCACGAGAGCAAGAGCTAAACAAATTAAGCAAGCTTTGATGACTCTTGTTGCTGAAATTAAAGAAAATGTGCAAGGAGCTCAATACAAGGCCAAGTAATGAATGTTATTCAAGTTGTTGGGCAGAATGCATCAAATAAGTTGGGCTCAAGCATGGAACTGAATTGAAGACTTAATTTGGAGTTTATGAGCCATGATTTTCGTCCAACACCTCAAGCCCAAGAGGAGTGATGTTTCATTTTGCTTAAATGGTCAATTTTCAGCATTTTGTTAGTCAAAGTGTCTTAGTTAAGTTAATCAAGTATGATTATTCAATAAAGTAAGTCTAGTAGTCATTTTCCAAGTCTAGAAAGGTTGTCTAGTCTAGTAATCATTTTCCAAGTCTAGTAAAGGTGGTCTAGAGTGTCTCTTCACATGGGGGAATCATTTTCTATGTTGTAAGACTAGAAAAAGGGGTCAAGAATGTCTCTTCAAATCCCATGAAAAGCCAATTCGGGATTAACATTGAAGCATCATATTGTAACTATAAAAGCATGGCAGCCCATGTAAGAATGGAGAATTGATTGATATATTGAAATTGGCATTTGCCTTTGTGAGTTGAAATTCTCTTTGTAGAGTTTTCAATTGTTTAAGAACTTATCAAGATACTTGCGCAATATCTTGTGGTGTTCACCATACCAAGGTTCTTGGCTGATCATATAGCCAACGGGTCAAGGTTATAAAGCTCTAGGTAAGATCAAACTAGATCATCGATCCGGAATATCCGCCGCCTACTTGTATACGTTGGGTTCTTGAATCGATATGTTCAATGGGTCCTTCGTACAATCCGTATCATCCGCGATGAAAAAGAGAAGAGGAGATAGAGGGTCTCCTGTCTAACCCTCTAAAACAAGAGAACTACCCCACGGGCGTTCCATTAAGCAAAATCGAAATTCTTGAAGACCGGAGAATAACCTCAATCCAATGGACAAAAATGCGAGAAACCAAATCGATGCAAGACGTGAAGTTGAAAACCCCACTTTAACGTGTCAAACGTATTGCGAGATATCAATTTTAAAATCATATTATCATCATTCCGGCCATGCAAGAGCGTTAAAACATTCCGAGATCAAAGTTATACGATCATGAATCTGCATGGACATTGTCATGTGGAAACTCAAGAGGCTGCGATGACTATTAAAGTTTAGAATAAGGACGTATTTGGGGATGTTAATCGTCGGTGAATAGGCAGATGGAGTTGATTCATCGATTGAGCGAGATATTGAGTCCGAGGGCTTCATCAAGAGCGCTGTGATATGGAATTTGAAGCTCAAAATGCGATGTCTCGTACTTTGCTTATCCAATCCGAATTCTTACAATGAAAGCCCGCTTGGATTGGTTAAAGGATGGGGACCGAAACATGGCATTTTTCCATCGCCTTGGTCGATCCGGAATGGACGTTCGAGAATTTAGGGTCCGATGGTCGATGGGAGTTACTTGGAGGATCCGACCGTTCTTGGAAATCATATTATTTCATTCTATGTGGACTTCTTCACGGAGACGGGGCAAACTAGTTCGGATTACACGTTGGTTGACCAGATTATCCTATGGTCAGCCCCCGGTGATAATGCTCACTTGACGGCCATTCCGGCGGATTTAGAGATAAAGGAGGTGGTTTTTGATATGGGTATGGATAGTTCTCCGGCCCGAATGGTTTCAACGGGAGATTCTACCAAAGACTATTGGGATATCATTTACGAGGATGTGATGGCGGCGATCCGTCATTTCTTCGTTATTGCATCCTTTCCAACAAGGTTAAACGCAGTTTCATGGCACTTATCCCAAAGACTAAGGAGGTGAACGCAATTGTGGATTTCAGGCCGATTGTTATGAGCAACTATCTTTTAAGATAATCACTAAGATTTTGGCGATTCGACCGGGCTCTATCATTTCTTCTTACTTGTCTCCTACACGATTTGGACTTATCCCGGGTAGGAAGATTCACGATTGTATTGCTTTGGTTTCGGAGGATTTAACATTTTGCAGGACACAATGCGATTAATTGGGGTTTCGATATACGTTTTATGGTGCTTTGGTTTCTCGAAGTGTTCGTTCACCGGATTGATATTATCCTTAAATTATCCGAATTTGGTCCTTCGAATGGGTCTTTGTGGGTTACTTTTCCCGATTTTGAGGGGTTAGGCGGGGGGATCCGTTATCATCTCTACTCTTTTGCATCGCGGAAGACGTCTGAGTAGGTTTATTGATTAGGCGGTCAACCGGAATCAACTTCAGCCTTTCATGGCGCCTAAGCAAGTCATCTTTCCCTCATCCATTATGTATGCGGATGATATTGTGATTATGTGCATAGCATTGACGAAGACTCGCACGCGCTATTATGCAGATTCTAAATCTCTATGCGGATATATCGGGCCAGGTCTTCAATCCTAACAAATTTAAGGCTTATTTTGGCAGCCGGGTTTCTTACTATGTGTGGGGCCATAGGACGATTATGTGTATTCATATTGGGGCCTTTCAATGGTCTACTTAGGTGCCCCCATCTTCAAGGGTGCGCCTAAGGTGGCAGACGCAAAGGTTTTTGATAAGATTATTCTTAAGTTCGGAAGGTGGAAAGGGACTTCTCTATCTATTTCTTTGGCCGAGTGTGCTTGGTTAATTTGGTGATTACCAGTTCTTTTGTGCATACGATGATGGTTTACAAGTGGCCTAGAAAGGCCATGGAAAAGGCCATGCGTAATTTCATCCGGATCGACAATGTCAACTCTGGCGGGTCTGTGGTGGTTAATGGAATCGTTTTGTTGTATGCCCCGGGCTGAAGGTGGATGGGCGTCCGATCCATTGTTGTTGCCAACAATGCTTTCCTTATGAAGATGGGTTGGAAGATTATGACTTCAAACTCTTTGGTCTACAACACTCTTAGAAAACGATTTCGACATCCGATGGATCTTTGCACCGTTCTTTCATCCCCTCTTCTATCCGGAGTGGGGTTCGCCCGGGATTTCGGGTTTCTTGGTAGACTCTCTTGGATTCTATGAGGTACTTTCGTCGCCTTATTTTGGCTTGACAAGCGGTTGGGTTACACCATTGCGGATAGGATTGGTATTCCGCAAAGAGTACGAGCACCTATTTCGGCATCGCATCTCGGATTACTTTTATGACGGGTCTTGGCACTTCACTTTCTCGTTCATAGAGGCATATTTAGATCTGGTCCAGGATATTGTTAGAGTCCCCATTGCCCCAAATTCGAGGGATGCGTGCGCTTGGGTACATTCTCGAGGATGGGATTATCACTTCAAGGTCGCTTACTCCTACTGCGCCCTCACTCCCGGTGGTTCAATGGGGTTCTGGATTTGGTCTCCTCGGATTTCGAAACACGTTCGAATGTCGCATGGAGAGCCATCCATAATCGTGGCGGTATTGGATGTTCTGCGTCCACAGGTTTCCTCACTAGCCCCTCGGTTTGTGGGCTTTCTTTGTCTTGATACCGAATCATCTGTGGATCATTTGTTCGTCTCTTGTGTGTTTGCGGGGGCCCCTGGCGGTGGATTTTGACTCTTTTGATATTCGCTATTTTATGGTTTATAGTTTCAATGAATTTCTGGTGCCTTTAATGAATTTCCATTTCGGTGAGCGGTGGCTTTCCTATGGCGAGTGGCGGTGTTATCTGTATTTGGCTCATCCGCAAATCGGGAATGAATTGACCTTCAATGACAAGAATCGGATGTGGAGCGGCTATCCTATGCCTTCGTGTTCTAATTCTCGAGTCTGCTTCCTTAGGCGGGATTGCATGCATAATGATCAGCAGACCATTTTATTCTCCGTAAACTTCGTGTTCGTGGGCGTCCAAGACAGGCTCCAAAGATTGTGCAGTTACTTGGCAAAAACCCTTGCCAGCCGTGGATCAAAGTCAACATGGACGGTAGTGCTTCGGGGCGCTGGGCGTCTCACACGGCTTCCGGGGTTTTTCGTGAATCGAGAGGCTTATTTCACGGTTGCTTTGTGGGACGATGTGGTTCGAGATTTGCTTTTGAGGCGGAGTTGTTGGCAGCCATGAGAGCAATTCATTACGCTTTCGCAAAGGGGGGAGTTGGATTTGGTTTATGTGGTCGAGTTGTTGCGGAAGAGATCTCGAGGTAGTGCCTTGGCGCCATTTAGCATGTGGTGTCACACTATGTACCGCTTTCCCGGATGGAGTTGGTGGCATCTCATATATTTCATGAAGGCAATCGGGTGGTGGATATTATTAGCAAGACATCGCATGATGAGACGTGGTGGGGTACGCCTCCGGTGGACATTGTTTTGTCTCTTACTCGAGGACTATGTTGGTCGAGTCTAACTATAGGTTTGTTAACTAATGTGCCCCGGCTTCATGTTTCTTTTCCCATTTTGGACACTTTTTCACTTTCATGGGGGTACTTTTTTTTTTTTTTTTCCTTCCAAGGGTTTTTCCCACAAGGGTGGGTTTTCCTTGGAAGGTTTTAACGAGGCCCCAACCATTCAGCCATACGGTCGGCTTGTGACCATTTCGTTATCTATTTTGACTTTGTTTCTAGGCTTTCTTTTGGTTACCTCGATCACCCTGTGATTAGGACAACTCTTTTTCATTTTAATATATATTCGCATTTATTCAAAAAAAAAAAAGTCATGAATCGCTGCCAGGAATAAATCCAAACCGAGTGGGCGACAGGATAATCAACGATGATAGTCCCCAAATGCATAGCTAAAATCTTAGTAATAATCTTGAAAAGAAAATTACTCATAATGATCGGACAAAAATTGTCAATAGAGTTAGCATCCTTTGTCTTTGGAATGAGAGCCATAAATGTGATAGCCACTAACTAAAGTAAGGGTTACTTAGGGGTTATTTTAGGGGATTATGGGTTATATAGATATTAGGGGCTATTTTAGGTTAGATGTTTAGGGGTTGTAATTAATTAGTATAAATAGGTGTAATCTCATACATAATTTTACACCAAAATTTCAAATAATTAGGTAATTATATTTTCTCTCTAATTATCATTCAAGTTTCATATATATCTATATATATATATATTCAAAATTCACAAGCTTCTTTCAATATTTTTCACAAATTCTTTCATTAATTAGTTTGATTTGTTAAAATCACATATATGAATTATATAATTTTATTTAATGTAGAAAACGAAGGGGTTGAGGATTAGGAATTTTTTGTTCATTTTTCTACATCGAATATCTGCGATTATCAAGGTAGGGATTTTCATATTATTTGTCTTTATTTAATGTTTCGTGATTGTACTTCATTGATTGAAATAAATGTCAAGAGGAAATAAATGCATATAAGCTAGGGGCTATGAAAAGGGTCAGGGATCAAATGTATCTTCGGGTGAACCCGCAATGCTATATGCGAGGAACCGGCGATCAGAGGAAAACGAGGAAATGAATGAATTTATCTTTGTAATTATGTGAATGCTTTTCATGTTATATTAAATATTGACAGATATATCCCTCTTGAGCGAGATGAAGCTCACCCCTATTATTATCATGATTTTGAGGTTGAGGAATCCGGTGAAGATATGATGTTGTGGATGGTGGAATAAATCATGCTATATTTTAAATAATTATGATCGGACTAAATTTTAGATTTATGTCTTTAATTTTTTTCGGTTTATGCTTGGAACAATTGTTGAATATTTAACCTGGGTTTGGTTCTGGCGGGTCAAAGTTTTCGAGGCATTGGACGGCCGGACATTTGGGTTCTTCACGACTCCACAATCATAATCCTTAACCAGGTTTGGTCTTCTACTCAATGTATCGTTTTCCAAGTTCGATTTGGTGCTTTGATTTTTCATGTTGGCTTCACTCATGGTATGTGTGATTACATTGCACGACGTGAGCTCGGGCTGGATTTGAGGAATTTGGGTCTTCCGATCATTACTTGTTGGGGATTTTAATGCGGTTTTGGGACATCATGAGCGCTCGCGCAATGATACTCTTTCCCAAGCCTCGTGTCGACTTCGGGATTTCATGGAGGACGCTGGTTTGTTTGTGGTGCACACTACGGGAATTCATTTACTTGGTGCTCACCCCGTAGGCCTCTATCTTTACTTCAGCGAAGTTGGACAGAGCCCTCGCAACCTGTCCATTTTTGCGCTTTGGCGGGACGTAAAGGGTTTAGTTCTTCCTCGCATTGGCTCGGATCACCACCCTATTTTGGTTTCATGTTCTTTGACCATTAGCAGGGTCCGGTTCCATTTCGTTTTCAGCGTATGTGGGTTCAACACGATTCATTCGGGATTTGGTTACAACCTCTTGGGGCGCTCCATGTGACATGCACAACCCCTTATGCGTGTTATGAGGAAGCTCAAGCGGTTGCGATATGTTATTAAAGATTGGAACAGGGATGTGTTTGGAGATGTTAATCGCGGCATGGAGAGCCAGAGATGGAGCTTCTTCGTCAAATTCAGCAGATATTGAGGCTTTGGGCTATACCTCCTCTCTCCCGGGATAGCGAGCTGACGCCTTGATTGAAGCTTTGCAGACGTTGCGATCCTGATCTGAATTCCTTAAGCAAAGGCCCGCCCGCCGGCTTAAGGATGGGGATCGTAACACAACATTTTTTCATCGGCGTAGCAGATTCACGAGCAGCCGCGGGATTCAGGGGCTTATGGTGGCGGGGAATTTCACCGATGATGCTACGGTCCTTGGGAATCATATTATTTCATTTTACGAGGAGCTCTTTGCGGATACCGGGGGAGCTCTACCACGGATTTCTCGCTAGTCGACCAGTGCTCACCCCAATGGTTGGGGCGCGGGATAATGCCGACTAACCGCCATTCCTCGGATTCGGAGGTGCATACCGCGGCGTTTGATATGGACTTTGATAGTTCTCCGGGCCACGATGGGTTCAATGGGATTTTTTACCGCCATTTAAGGATGTCATCTCTTTTGAGGTAACAGACGCTGTTCGCTCTTTCTTTAGTAATTCGTCACTACCTCGGGATTGAATGCTAGTTTCATGGCGCTCATCCCAAAGACTAAGGATGCAAATGTCATTGAAAACTTCCGTTCGATTGTCATGAGCAACTTCCTTTTCAAGATTCTCACGAAGATATTGGCTACGCGCTTGGGTTCGATTATTGCTGATTATTTATTCCGACTTAGTTTGGTTTTATCCGGGTAGACAAATTCATGAGTGTATTGCCATGGTATCCGAAGGGTTCAATGTCTTACGGGGACGCACGGATTCGAATATGATATCGAAAATTGATATTCGCAAGGCATTCGACACATTGAGGTGGGATTTTTTACTACATGTCTTGCGCCGTTTCGGTTTCTCCGAGACGTTCGTGCGCCGGGTGGAGGTGGTTCTCCTGGGTGTCGAGAATATCGACGTGCTCTTGAATGGACGCGGTTGGTTATTTTCCCTGTTCAGGAGGAGTCGGACAAGGGGATCCTTTATCACCCCTATTGTTTTGTATTGCGGAGGAGGTCTTGGGTCTACATTTTATTGCGATAGCGATGGATCGCCCCGTTATTCGCCTTCACGGCGCCAAGGAGTATTGTCTTTCCATCATCCATTTTATACGCGGATGATATTGTCATCATGTGTGGGGCATCTTCTTCCAACGCCCGGGTCTTGCTTGATTCTTTCTCATTATGCGAGATATCTCGGGTCAAGTGTTTAGTCCACGTAAATCCAAGGTCTATTTTGGGACGTTGGTTTCGCATTATGTCCGTGGGAGGGTGCAACACATTCTAGGGATTCTTCCGGGGGTTCCCCACCACCTACTTGGGCGCTCCAATCTTCAAGGGAGCTCCAAAGGTTGCAAATTTGACCTATCTTTGACAAGATAATCCTTAAGTTCCGACGATGGAAAGGTTCGTCCCTCTCCCTCTTTGGTAGGGTTTGCCTTGTTAACTCGGTGATAACTAGTTCTTTCGTGCACACCATGATGATTTATAAATGGCCTGCCACGTTGCTAAAACAAATGGAAAAAGCCATGCGTAATTTCATTTGGACGGGGACGTGAATTCTAAAGGAAAGGTAGTGGTCCGTGGAATACATGTTGCACGTCCGGGCGGAGAGGAGGATTGGGCGTGCGATTGATCATGGCTGCTAACAAGGCTTTCTTAATGAAATTGGGTGGAAGGTTCTCAACTCGGACTCATTGGTCTTCGAGGACTCTCGGACAACGGTACTTTACTAGAAATGGGGATATCAGGAGGTCCTTTATTCCTTCTTCTATTTGACCGGGATTAAACCCTGTATTTTCGATTGCTTGGATGGTGTTCGTTGGATCCCGGCGCCAATTCCGAGGTATTATTTTGGATTGATAATTGGTTGGGATACTCCATTCTTGACATAATTGGCATTCCAGGAGGATTATAGATATTTATTCCAACAAAGATATCTCTCGATTATTTTTATGATGGATCTCGAAACTTCACCCTCCCCTTTGTGGAGGCTTATTTGGAGCTGGTTCGAGCTATTGTGCGCATCCCAATTGCGCCTACATCCCGGATACTCGTGTTTGGATGAACTCGAGAGGATGGTTCGGTTACCTCGAAGACGGCTTATAATTATTTACGCCCAGCGCCAAATGGCAGATTAGATGGGGTTCTTGGATTTGGTCCCATCATATCCCGGAACGGAGATCGGTGGTGGCATGGAGGGCTATACACAACCGATTGGCAGTCCAGATTCTTTACGAGCTAGGGAAAGTTTTAATGGCCCTTCGGTTTGTGTTCTTTGCGAGGAATCGGGGGAATCGGTTGATCATTATTTGTTTCTTGTGCTTTTGCAGGGCATATATGGCGTTGGATCTTCCAAGCCTTTCACGTGAACCCCTCCAGGCTTACGGTTTCAATGAAGCGAGTACGGCTTATGTCTCTTCATTTTAGTGACCAGGTCGCTTTCCTTTGGCGTGTGGCAATATTATCCGCATCGGCTTATTTGGCACATCCATAATGAGCTGATTTTCCACAACAAAGTCCTGGACTCGGGAGGCGGCGCTCATTCACCTAGAGGTACTCATTATTGAATCAAAGCATCTTTGGGACCGGGATGCATGAATAACAATCGGCCAGGACCTCTTTATCTGCGTGGTTTAAGAGTTCTGGAAGGAGGCTAGGCATGCTCAAGATTGTGGAGGTCCGATGGCAAAAACCCCTCCCGGGTTGGATCAAGGTTAACACGGATGGCAGCTCTTGGGCGTAGGGCAATCTAACGACCTCCGGTGTCTTCCGGAATTGTAGAGGATTCTTTCGCGGATGCTTTGTCCATCACCGTGGTTCAGGGCACATTTGAAGTCAATTGGTTGCAAAGCAATGTGGGCGATTCAATACGCATTTGCAAATGGTCGGACGCAACTTTGGTGGAATCGGATTAGATGTATGTGGTGAACCGCTGAGAGAAGAGAACGATGGAGGTCCCATGGTGCCATCTTAGCTATTGGCGCCACACCTTGCATCCGCTTTCCAAAGTGGCATTGATCTTGTAGTCTCTCATATCTTTCGCGAAGGCAATCGGGTGCGCACATGCCGAGCAAGAAGACGGAGAGTGGGACTGGTGGGCGTTCCGCCCACGCACCTTCTTCGCTACCTCATCGATGATTATGTTGGCCAATCCAACTATAGGTTTGTTACTTAATGCGCCACCGCCAGGTTTCTTTTTAGGCGCCTTTTTCGTAGGGGGTACTCTTTTTCCTTCCAAGGGTTTTCCCACAAGGGTGGGTTTTACTTTGGAAGGTTTTAACGAGGCCCCAACCATTCAACCATTTGGTCGGCTTGTGACCACTTCGTTTTGGTTGTTGACATTATTTCCAGGCTTTCATTTGGTTACCGACCGCATGTGATCGTGGATTACTCTTTTTCATTTTTATATATAATTCGCACTTATTCAAAAAAATCAACGATTCTCGCAGAGGAACAACAAAGAGCACAGACCGATGGGCCAATTAAACTCCCTCTAGGATGCAATAAGTCCAAGACCGTGAGCTGATTGTGAATAGCGCGCCATACCACAATCGACCAACGGCGTTAGGGATGTTAAGAGACCAAATCCAAGAACCCCATTTGACCGCCGGGGAGTGAGGACGAATATAAGAATAAGCCGCTTTAGAGGTAACATTCCCATTCTTAGAATTCAGCCAAACACGTTTATCCCGTGAAGAAGGAGTGATGGGGACACGAACAATATCTCGGACCAAATCCAGATAAGTCTCAACAAATGCGAAAGTGAAGTGCCAAGACTCATCATAAAAGTAATCCGAAATACGCTGCTCAAATAAATATCTGTACTCCTGAGGAATACCAGTGCATCCGCAATAGAGTAACTCGGCCCGGTTGTCAACCCGAATAATACCTCGAGAATTCCCGGGGATCCAACAAGATTCATCCAAGCAATCCGTGATGCAAGGCTTAATCCCATTCCAAATAGACGAGGGGATGAAAGACCTCACGAGGTGAACCGTTCAAAGTCAAGAACCAGCCTTCCCGAGAGTTTTGACAATCACAGAATCGAGTTCATAACTTTCCAGCCCAACTTCATCAGGAAAGCAGTGTTAGCCACAATAATGGATCTGACGCCCAAGCCCCCTTTAGAACGAGGCGTGCAACAACGACTCCAATTAACCACCACTGAACCCTTAGAGTTAACATCCCCAGTCCAAATAAAGTTATGCATGGCTCTTTCCATTTGCTTGAGCAAGGATCGAGGCCATTTGTAAACCATCATCGTGTGCACAAACGAACTGGTAATCACCGAGTTAACAAGGCAAACTCGACCAACAAGAGACAAAGAGGTTCCTTTCCATCTTTTAAATTTAAGAAGCACCTTATCGAAGATAGGTGTAAATCCACGATCTTGGGGGCACCTTTGAATATCGGGGCTCCTAAATAAACCGTCGGGAAAGTGCAGATTGTATACCCATGATAGTTTGCACACGTCCACGCACATAATTCGATACCCACGAGCGAAAGTAAACTTTAGATTTCCAAGGATTGTAAGCCTGGCCCGAGAAATGGGCATATGAGGTGAGGAGTCAAGCAGATACAAGCATTGGCGTAAGAGGCTCCACACATAATAACAATATCATCAGATAAAGAATGGAGGACGGGAAAGTAACATGTCTAGGCGCCACAAATGGTCCTAGCCGATTCAGAGCAACCGCGGACTCAATGAGTTTGCTCAGAACCTCCTCCACGATGCAAAAAAGTAACGGGGAAAGCGGATCACCCTGTCGAACACCTCGAAACATGCAAAGTACCCTGCAGGCATCCCATTCAAAAGAATCGAGTTCTGTAGGACCGAAGGATAACGTCAATCCAATGAATGAAAGTCTTTGAGAAACCAAACTGACGCAAGACATGAAGTAAAAATCCCCAATTTAAAGTGTCAAATGCCTTGCGTATATCAATTTTGAAGATCATATTATCATCATTCCGCCCATGCATAACATTGAAAGCTTCGGAAATAATAGGAATGCAATAATGGATCTGCCTACCCGAAATAAACCCAAATTACATAGTAGACAAATAGGCAGAAATAATCGAACCCAAACGCATAGCCGGATCTTAGTAATAATCTTGAAAAGAAAATTACTCATAACAATTGGGACGAGCTAATGAAGAAAAAACGGACAGCGGCGATCACCTCGCTCCGCCGATGACATCCCGAAGTGAGCGATAAAATGTCCGTTGAAGCCGTCCGGTCCTGGAGGGTAGGGGCGAAATCACCGATCAACCATAGTATAGTTCGCAATGGTACCCCAATGTCCACAAAGAGCTCCCTATAGAAGGAAATAATATGATTATCAAGAACCGCTGGATCATCTGTGTAACTGCCATCAATCATAAGACCATGAATCCCCGTGCGTCCATTACGAATCTGGCAACGACAGTGAAAAAATACTGTATTACGATCAACATCCTTAAGCCATGTCGGCGAATAACCTTCTGCCTAAGGAAATCGGATTGTAATAGAAACTTATGAGACATAACATTCTCGCGTCAATCTCCATGTCCCGACGAACATTTGTATAACCCAAAGTCTCAATATCTGCCTGAATCGACGAACTTGCTCCATCTGATACTCCACCCTGCGATTAACATCCCCAAAAACAACTCTGTTCCAGACCTTAATAGCATGCCGCAACCTTTTGAGCTTCCACATGACGCGCAACAGTGGATTGGGTGAGGCGCAAGGAGTATCCCAAGGCGTATTAACCAAATCGCAAAATGTGTCATAATGAACCCACATACGCTGGAAATGAAATAGAACAGGACCCCTGCTAATAGAAGAAGAACAAGAAACCAAAATGGGATGGTGATCGGATCCAATACGAGGAAGACCCTTAACAGCTTGCAAAAAAGAGAAAAATCGACACGTTGCTAGGGCTCGATCCAACTTAGCACGAACGGGATCATCAAGACCCAAATTCCTCAAATCCAACCAAAGCGTACGCCGAGCAATATGATCACATAAACCATGAGCAAAACTAATATGGAAAACCATAAAACCCAATTGAACTTGCGAGAACAATACATTGAGAAGAGGACCAAACCTGATTTAGGACAGAGATACCAAAGATCACCGAAGAACCAGAAATCAGCCCATTCGTTCGCTCGAAAGCTTTGAGCCACAAAACTCAAACCCAAACTACTCCAATAAGAATCCAAAATCGATGAGATGTCCACCTTAGGCTCACAAATAGCTAAAATAGAAGGTTTATGTTTTTGACATAATACCTTAAGAACATTACGAGAAGCAATGTTCCCAATCCCCCGGATGTTCCAAAAGATGCAATTCATTGAGACGGTGGGGGGGTGGCGCCCGTGACGATCGCACGGTAAAAGCAGAAGTGTGATATGCTGCAGAATCTGATGATTGAGAGTTAGCCACTTCATCGGCATAATCTGCCCATCTCTTTGAAGCTGCAAATCTAACTCATTCGACCCTGGGTGATCTGTTTCAATTGTAATGTCATGAATTGTCGGCGATGGACCCTTAGTAACACTCAATTAAACCGGATTTAGCCAAATCAAGGGAGCTGTCGGAAAAGCACGACTAAGAACCTGGATGGATAGGCTTCTCCAACGGGTGCGTAACCGTAAGAGGCGGAGAATAGTGGAGACTCGAGTAGGTGTTGGAAGGAGGGGCCTTGGGAATCGGTTCCTAGTTGGAAAATCTGTCTCCGAGAATCTGTGGATGGTTCGTCGCGGTGTCATCCAAGTAAGAGCCTCAAAAGTATTACCAAGGTGTATATCGGTAGGGCAAGTGACTATTGTGCGGGGGAGCCTGCGCCGTATAGCCAAACATGTATTTCCCATTGAGTCGTCAATGGCCCTACCCTTGTCCCACCGCATAGGAAAATAAACTTTACGAACTCGGAGCATCCTCGTTGAACGAGTTCGGATGAGCCGCCAAGCACTGGCACGCCCATGTTCGGGAGTGCGCGCGCCTTTCCGAAGTTTCTCGTGGTAGTAAGACGGCAAGAAGCCATCGAGTGTGTCCGTAATATAACACTTCGAGCAAAATTCGGGAAGTTTCTCATAACTAATCGATGCAAAGGAACACGACAAACTCGTTCCACCATAATATGATCCTCCAATGGTTTGGCGAGATCAATATCAACCAGCACACCAGATAAAATGTCCCAAAAAACCATAAAGCGATTGCTGATCAATTTGTATCGGGTTTCCAATAGCACTTGCGATCCCCATGATGGTATTAGGATGCCAAAGTATTCCAAACTGAGCTCGAAAATGTGGACCCAAACGCTGGCCATAGAAGTGTGCACCTTGTACGGATTGAAATCTAGGACCCAAGGAAGAGTCGAATAGTACCGGATTAAGCGCCCAATTGGTACGTAGTTGAGCACGAGATCGATCCCGCGCATGGAAATATTTGACACAAAAGTGTCCCTTGCCCAAGGGAATTAGTTTCCAATCATTCTACCCCATAGCTCGGGTAGCCTTTTATGCAAAAGCATAGTGGGCCATGGCTTGTTACCTTTGCCCAAAATAACCCATGACTCAAAGAATAAGAAAACTCAAAGGTGTTGTTGATAACATTTTCGTCAATAGTAACAGAATAGTAATCCCCTTTCCTAACTAGCTTAGGGATGGATTGCATTTTACCAAGAACCACATTAGAAAATGAAGCAAAATTACTTGGGGCTGTGAAAAAGTGGAATCCAACGGATGGGTATTACCCGAAACCACTTTCGCAAAAGAATTAACCAAGTTAATGTTAGGATTAGTGTTATGAGCCGAATGTCGAGGGTTCGATACATGAGGGGAGCCCATGGTGGTTGAGCTTCCGGCTAGTTAAGTAGCATTCGTGGGAGGGCATGCGGGAGGATTGCTCACGAGGATGGCGACGCCGGCCCGGGGTCATCACCCTTCTAGGAGGGGGCTGGCCTAGAAGTGGTGGCAGCCGCCGACCCTCATAAGAACTCATAGAGGGCCGCCCCAAAGGTAAGAGGCAGCCATGGGGGTAAAGGAGGGCCCCCATAAGGCGTTGAATGCATGGAGGAAGGGGCGACCCTTGCTGCCATTCCCTATCATGATCGCTGCAGCTTTTGACGTGGGGGAAGGTAGAGCTCGGTGGAACCAGGGCTGTTGTGGAGTGCAACGTCGGGGGTGGACCACGGGTATTGTGGATGGCTTGAAATTCCATGGAAGCCCATAGCAGAACACGGAGCGCACGCGGGCTCCTTCCGTCTTTGGGGGTCGTCGTCACCTACTCTAGACGACAGCAAAGACACCCATGCAATGTTCCATCATCCGACCGTTGTGCGACGCCTTGAACGGTTGTGTGTGCTACTGTCGATGGAGGAGAGGATGAAGGCTGGGATCGTGCATGGTGAGGTAGGTAGTTGGACGTTAGTCTGATGAAGAGTGGCTCCGCCATGGAGCCACCGAAGAGACGACAGGAGACGGACGATTTGGTAGAAAAACCAGAGAGCATTTTTTTAGAGAGAGAATTTTTCCCTAAAAGGAAAATTCATTAAACGCACCAGGAATTCATTAAAGCTATGAGCCATAAAAAGGTGAACGTCAAATGAATCAAAAATCCATCGGCAAGAAGAGCTCCCGCAAAGACATCGAGACAAACAAATGGTCAACCGATTCAGCAGAGGCACAACAAAGAGCATGCATCGAGGGCCAATGTAACTCCCCTCACACGCAATATGTCCAAGACGGCCAACCGATTGTGGATGGCTCTCCACGCCACAACCGATCGGCGTTCGGAATGTGTGGTGACCAAATCCAAGAGCCCCATTTGACCGGCGAGCGAATGGGGACGAATATGAGAATACATGGTTTTCGATGTAACATTCCCATCATAAGAATTCAACAGACACGCATATCCGCGAGGAAGGTGCGATGGGTACGCGCACAATATCCCTGGGACGAGATCCAAGTAAGCCTCCACAAATGAGAAGGTGAAGTGCCAGGACTCGTCATAGAAGTAATCCAAGATGCGATGCCCAAATAAATGTCTATATTCATGTGGAATGCCAATTTTATCGCTATAGAGTAACCCAACCATTGTCAAGCTAGAATAAAACCTCGGAATTACACCCAGGATCCAACGAGAATCATCCAAGCTATCCGCAATGCAAGGCCTAATCCCATTCCAAATAGAAGACAGGATGAACGACCTACGAAGAGCGCCATCTGCGGTCATGTAGCATTTCCTAAGCGTTTTGAAAATCACCGAGTCTGAATTCATGACTTTCCAACCCACCTTAATCAAAAAGGCCGTATTAGCCACAGTAATAGACCTCACGCCCAAACCCCCTTTAGCCCGAGGCGTGCAACATCGATTCCGATTGAACACCATCGACCCCTTTAGAGTTAACGTCCCCCACCAAATGAAATTGCACATGGCCTTTTCCATTTGATTGAGCAAGGATCTAGGCCACTTGTAAACCATCATCGTGTGTACAAACGAACTAGTAATCACCGAGTTAACCAGCAGAGACGACCAAAGCAAGAGATAAAGAAGTCCCTATCCATCTTCTAAATTTAAGAATCACCTTATCAAAAATGGGTTGTAAGTCCGCAGCTTTAGGGGCACCTTTAAATATAGGGGCTCCTAAATAAACCGTCGGGAATGCCCCTAATTGGATACCCATGATAGTCCGAACATGGCCACACACGTAATTCGAGACTCGGTGCGAAATACACTTTTGACTTCGCGATTGAAGGCCTGGCCCGAGATATCAGCATATAATGTGAGGATCTAAAGTAGAGTATGAGCGTTCATCAAGAGGCCCCACACATAATAACAATGTCATCGGCGTAGAGAATGGAGGATGGAAAAATAACATGTCTCGGTGCAATGAAAGGCCCAACTGGTTCTCGAGTAACCGCGACATCAATAAATTTGCTCGATCTCCTCCACGATGCAAAAGAGCAAAGGAGATAAAGGGTCTCTGTCTATCCCCTCGAAAACACGGGAAGTATCCCACAGGCGCCCCATTAAGTAAAATCGAAATTCTGGAAGACGGAGAATAACCTCAATCCAATGAACAAAAATCTCCAGAAACCAAATCGATGCAAGACGTGAAGCAGAAAAAACCCTACTTTAACGTGTCAAACAATTTACGGATATCAATTTTTAGGATCATATTATCATCGTTCCGGCCATGTAAGACGTTAAACACCTCTCGAGAGTAAAGTTATGCGATCGTGAATCGCTACCGGAATAAATTAACTGTGTGGGCGGCGATGATAGGCGATGATAGTCCCCAAACGCATAGCTAAAATCTTAGTAATAATCTTGAAAAGAAAATTACTCATAATGATTGAACGAAAATTGTCAATAGTGTTAGCATCCTTCATCTTCGGTATGAGAGCCATAAAACTAGAATTCAACCCCGAAGGGAGGGTCGAACTAGAAAAGAAGAACTAAACCGTTGCGGTAAAGAACATCCGCCTCCGAGAATGTCCCAACAAAGGTCTTGCGGTAAAAAGTCCCAAAGTGTAGCCGTTCAGTCCTGGAGAGTTGTTGAACGCTTATCAAACATAGCTTCCCAAATCTCTCGAGTCCAAAGGGATAGCCATTAAAAAAGCATTATAAATGGCTCCCACCCTCGGACAAATCACCCGATCAACCATAGAATAATCCGTGATGCTACCCCCGAATCCGAGAAAAGCTCCTTATAGAAGAAGGTAATGTGATTCCCAAGGACAACTAGATCATCCGAATAATTACCATCGATCATCAAACCCTAAATACCCGAACGGCTAGCCCGAATTTGACAATGGCGATGAAAAAATGTTGTATTACGATCCCCATTCTTAAGCCAAGCCGAACAAGCTTTTTGTTTTAGGAATTCGGATTGCAATAATAACGTGAGGGAGAGATCATTTTGAGCCTCAAACTCCATCTCACATCGGGTAGTAGAGAAACCTAAAGCCTCAATCTCCGCCGAATCGACAAACTTTCTCCATCCGACTTAGGTGAAGTGCATGAAAGGGCCAAGAAGAAGTTACTAGATCCCCAAACGAATCATGATAAACCCACATACACCGGAAATGAAATAGAATCTGGGCCCTCGCTAATGAGAAGATGAGCAAGAGACCAAAATGGGGTGGTGATCCGAGCCGATATGAGGAAGAACCAAACACTTAACAACTTGCCAAAGAGAGAAAAAATCGACACGTTGCTAGGGCTCTATCCAATTTAGCTTGGAGAAGGGATAGCAGCGTACAGGGAGAGCACCAAGTGAACGAGTTCCCCATGGTCGATACAAAAAACAACCCTGCATTCTCCAAAAAGTCCTTGAAGTCCTGATAAGAGGCCTGGGATAAAATACCACTACCCAGGCGCTCATGATGCCCCAAAACAGCGTTAAAGTCCCCAATAAGCAATAAATCATCAAGACCGAAATTTCTCAAATCCAGCCAAAGAGTGCACCGAGAAATATGATTACATAAGCCATGGGCAAAGCCAATATGAAAGATTAGAGAACCCAACTGAACCTGCAAAACAAAGTGGCCCCGCACCTTGCTCAAGCAAATGGAAAGGGCCATTCGTAACTTCATTTGGACTCGGGATGTTAACTCTAAAGGTTCGTTGGTGGCTAACTGGACTCGTTGCTGCATGCCCAGGGCCGAAGGTGGCCTAGGCGTGAGGTCCATTATGGCAGCCAATTCTGCATTCCTGATGAAATTGGGTTGGAAAGTTATGAATTTGGATTCTGTAATTTTCAAAACTCTAAGAAAACGTTATTTGACATCGGATGGTGCGATCCGTAACTCTTTCATTCCATCCTCTATTTGGGCTGGGATTAAGCCTTGCATCGTGGGATCGCTTGATGACTCGGCCGATCCCCGGGATAGTTCCGAGGTTTGGGCAGCGCATATCGGATTATTTCTATGACGAGTCTTGGCATTTTACCTTCTCTTTCGTGGAGACTTACATGGATCTGGTTGGGACATTGTTCGTATCCCTATCGTTCCTTCATCTCAAGACAAACGGGTTTGGTTGCACTCCGATGATGGCAATGTGACCTCTAAAGCGGCATATTCTCATATTCGCCCCCATTCCCGTGTGGTAAATTGGGGCGCATGGATTTGGTCATCTCATATTCAGTGTAGGTCAATTGTGGCATGGCGTGCGATTCACAATCGATTGGCCGTGTTGGACATTTTACGCCCTAGAGGGAGTTTCATTGGCCCTTCCGTCTGTGTTTTGTCGCGCCTCCGCTGAATCGATTGATCATTTGTTTGTCTCTTGTGTTTTTGTAGGAGCTCTCTCGGCGTTGGATTTTTCACTCATTTGACGTCCACCGTTTGGGGCTTATAGCTTTAATGAATTTTCAGTGCGTTTAAAGAATTTTCATTATAGTGAGCGATTTCATTTCTTATGGAGAGTGGCTGCTTTGTCTTGCATCCGCTCATCCGACATATCCGGAATGAATTGACGGACGCGCTATCATGCATCTTGATTCTTATCATCGAGTCCGCGCCCTAGGGGGTGGCATGCACAATGATCAACACAACCTTTTCATTCTCCATAGATTGCAGGTTCCAGTCGTCGTCCTAGACCAGCCCCGAAGATTTTGGAAGTTAATCGCGCATAAACCCCTCCCGGGTTGGATCAAGGGAACACAGATGGGAGCACGCCGGGTGCGCGGGAAGCCTCACAGCCTTCAGGCATTTTTGGAATTGGCAGAGGCTTCTTCAGGGGCTATTTTGTAGAGCATTGTGGCACGGGTTACGCATTCTAAGGCGGAGTTAGTGGCAGCAATGTTGGCCGTCCATTATGCATTTGCTAAAGGGTGTACACAACTTTGGCTAGAATCGGATTCAATGTATGTGGTGAATTTGCTTAACAATAGATCCGTGGAGGTCCCTTGGCGTCATTTGAGCAAGTGGCGCTATACACTTAATATGCTCTCTCATATGGAGCTAGTGGTTTCACATATTTATCGGGAAGGCAATCGAGTGGCGGACATGCTGAGCAAAAAGCGGATGCTGGGACTTGGTGGGGCGTCCCACCAGCAAACATCGTCCAGCTCCTTACGGAAGATTATGTGGGTCGATCTAGTTATAGGTTTATTACTTAATGCGTCCTGGTTTTCAGGTTTCTTTTCCTTTTTGGACGCCTTCTTTTTCATGGGGGTACTATTTTCTGTCATGGGTTTTCCCCACAAGGGTGGGTTTTACCTTGGGAGGTTTTAACGAGGCCCCAACCATTGACCATATGGTCACTTGTGACCATTTAAATTTACTTTCACACTTGTTTTCAGGCTTTTGTTTGGTTACCCGATCAACCTGTGATCGGGATCACACTCTTTTTCATTTTGTATATATATTTCAATTCATTCAAAAAACTGAACTTGCAAAACAATACACTGAGTAGAAGTCCGCACTGTTGCAAAATAGAAGTGCGAGAATCACGAGAAAACCTAAATATCAACATGACCATTAGAACGAAAGTTTTGAGCTACGAAATTCAAACCCGGACTACTCCAAAGAGGGAAGCTAATATCGAAGAAATGCCCACCTTAGGCTCACAGATAGCCAAAATAGAAGGTTTATGCTTCGACATAACTCCTTAAGAACATTACGAGAAGCAATGTTCCCGATCCCCCAGATGTTCAGAAGATGCAATTCATTGAGACGGAGGGGGCTAGTTGCCCGTGTCATGCGCATGGTGAAAACAGAGTGTGGTGTGTCGTAAGATCCGATGATTGAGCACTAGTAACCTTATCAGCATAATATGCCCATCGTTTTGAAGCCGCAAAATCTAATTCATTGGACCCTAGGAGGTCCGACTCAATTGTGAGGTCATGAACAGTGGAGATGGTCCCGAACAACATTCTCAAGTAACTGGATTTGGCGAAATCCAGGAGCTAGTAGCAAAAATGGGGCCTCATTAAAACCTACCAAGGTAAAACCCACCCTTGTGGATAAAACCCTTGGTAGGAAAAAGAGTACCCCTTAAAGAAGAAAAAGGCAAAACAAATAGCAAAAACACGATTCGACGCACAACCCGATAGAGAGGTGCAGAGGACGCATGGGTCGTGCCCATCCACCGGACAGACCGCAAGCGTCTGCCGAACAATCCAAGATCAGGCATCAAACACGCACGGGTCGTGCCCAATAGCATGGACCGCCCGCTCGTAATGTCGAACATCCAAAACCAGCCAACGAAGATGCACAGTGTCGTGCTCATTAGCTCGGACCCCGTGCATAAAGCCAAAACGTGAATCAACAACTAAGGAACCCTCCCAACTAATGTCCGAGATGATAAAGTAATGTGTGATCCGCAACAATAACCTCATGAAGAAAATCCAGCGCCGCATCCCACCAAGTGTTACCAACAACATAAGCCTGCTTACAAAGGGTGTCAGCCGCTTGATTAGCCTCCCAAAAAACATGAGATGCACGGAAATGAACGAGACAAAGACGGCAGAATAAGAGAATAAGCCTGCCCTTGATGACCCAAGGAACCTGCATAGAAAAGGTAGAAAAAATCGAAACCACATAAGAAGAGTTATACTCTAACCAAATAAAATTACATCTTTTATCCAAAGCAATTTCACAAGCAGTGATAATCCCCTGTAACTCAGTGAGAGGCTTTGGTTTTTCGGACAAATAGCCTGCCCTAAGAAAGGTTAATACTTGGCTCGAAATATATAAACACATGTGGTGGTAAATAAGTGGTAATTATAATGTTATCCATGTAAGATATTTGTCCGCCCAAAGAAAGATAATATTGCTTGACAGATTTGTTATCGTTGTTTGATCACTAAAAGAGGCAGCCAATTACGAGTTAATATTATTGTCCAAAGACTTGATATTAATGTTGTGTTAGGTGCCTCGAGATGTTACCAACTTGTTTAAATTTAATGATTGACTATTCAGTATAATGTGAGCATGACAGTTAATTTTGGTTTTGTTTTTTTGCTCAAAGATTGATGTCTCGCTACTTCTATTTCTCGCTAACACCAACAACATCCCCATGATAAATTGGTCAAACTTTAAGGATTGGAAAGAAAAAGTCAAATCATTCCTGGGCCGCATGGATCCGGACTATGCGCTAAGGGTTGAGCAACCCTCTTCTCTTATGGATGCAAGTTCGCAGAGGAAAATGGAACTTTGAGAAGTGGAATGCTCAAATCGCTTTAGTATGATGATCAATAAGTGCGGCATTCTAGAAGCCTTTTGAGGCACAACTTCCGATAAAGTTACTACGGCCAGTAAGTACCTTGCTGAAAATGAAAAGCATTTTGTTAAAAACAATCAGGCAGAGATAAGTATGCTTTTGGATAACTTGATCTCACTCAAGTATAAGGGCAAGGGAAACATAAGGGAGTACGTCTTAGAGATGTCTCACATTGCTTCAAAGTTAAGGGCACTAAAGCTCGAGGTGTCTAAGGACTTACTCGTGCATTTAGTGCGAATATCGCTTCCTACACAATTCAGTCAGTTTAAGGTAAGTTATAACTGTCAAAGGGAGAAGTGGACTCTTAATGAGCTCATGTCATACTGTGTGCAAGAGGAAGAAAGAATGAAGCAAGAAAGAACTGAGATTGTTCAACTGTCCAGTACTTCTAACGATAAGGCAAAAGGAAAAATGTTGTTGAGAAAGCTGCTAATGATAAGAGTCCAACACAAAAGAAACAAAAAGGTGAAACTAAGGATGGGTGTTACTTTTGTGGCAAACATGGACACAAAAAGAAGAATTGTACCAAGTATCGCTTTAGCGTGCAAAGAAATGTACATTTCTTGCTTTGGTCTATTCTCAAGTTAATTTAGCTTTAGTACCTTAAAACAATTGGTGGTTAGATTATGGTGCTATTACTCACATAAGTGTTTCAATGCGGGGTTACGAGCTACCAAAAGCCTTAGACTTTCCAAGAGGTTAAGAAAGTATGACACCACCATGAGGTCTACTGCACCTTAGCCTAAGCGGCACACCTTGCCTAGACAGTCTTTCCGACAGAACCTCATAGGAAGGTCATTCATTCAAAACTTCAAAGAATTCTTAACCGCCGTATGGATTGAGGGGACCGTGCCTAATAATATTATGCCAGGTACTTCAATCATGTTTTTGATGTACAAGATCCTCAAAGAGGCAAGTACAGCATACTTCATGAAGAAGATCGAAGAATTTAAAAGATAATTATAGATTAGCTAAGAGGCTTTTGAAGAGACATAAAAGAGATTTAAAACTCATATATTATAAAAGGGAGATTTTATTTTGATTTCCGCCTCGAGTTTTCCATAGAATCAAGAGGTCCTTATATAGGCCTCATGTACAAAACAAGGAAGTGACACGTGTCCATATTACAAGACACTCGCTAGACACGTGTTACCTTCTTAGACCTTCTTCATGAGAACCCGACATGTGTCTACTATCACGTACACATGTTACCCGCATGGACACGTACACATGTTACCGCATGGACACCTTAAACGGAAAGCTGACACGTGTCCACTAAAAGGACACTTACAACAACAAGCTAACATGTGTCCCGTAAAAGGACACTTACAACACTAAGCTGACACGTGTCCCGTAAAAGGACACTTACAACAACAAACTGACACATGTTACATTACAAGGATAACAAACTGACATGTGTCCAACAAAAGGACACTTATAACCATAAACTGACATGTGTCCACTAGAAGGACACTTATTATTACAAACTGACACGTGTCCATTGTAAGGACACCTATACAGTGCTGACATCATTCTTCCATCATGGATTGTTGTTGTAGTCGTAGTATTCCTTTGACCAAGGTTCTGTCCAAAACAATCCAAAGCTATCCCAATCTATGTCTTCATCTTCAACAAGCCATGGGTCTTGTAGTAATGCTTCTCAGAATCTTTGAACTGACCACTTGCATGTCCACAATAAAAGATTTTCCCATCTTCTTTTTCAAGCAAAATGGCTCCCCAATATTCATCACTAGCATCAGTCTGGAGAATCCTTTGTCTTGTACTTGGAATTTTCAATGGCGGAGGATTCTGGCATACTTGCTTGAGTTGTTGAACTGCTCTGGTCTGGGATGATCCCCATGGTGGAGCATTCTTCTTAAGCATCTTTGAAAGATGGCTAGTATATCTGGAGCAATCCGGAATGAAGTCTCTGATATAATTAACAATTCCAAGGAATTGTTGAATCTCTTTGATTGACAAGTTTTCTTCCGAAAACTTTAGCAATTCTTGAGCAATGTGCTGGCCTGGCTGATACTTTCCATCGATTATTTTCATTCCCAAAAACTCAATGTTTGTTTGACCGATAGAGCTCTTTTTTTCAGATAGCATGATACCATGTGATTGGAAAATATCCAAGAATTGGTGTAGCAAAGCTTCATGCTCATGTTTACTTGGTGAGAACAGTAAGATGTCATCAATGTAGATTAGGGTGGTACGTAGGATAGGTTCGAAAATTTGGGTCATTGCTTTTTGGAATATGGAGGGTGCAACCTTCAAACCAAATGGCATAACTGTCCATTGGTATTGGGCTGTAGGAAGGCAAAAAGCAGTTTTATATCTATCCTCTGGGATAATTCCCAATTGCCAAAACCCTGACTTTAAATCAAACTTTGAAAAGATTTGGGCTTTAGAGAGTTGGGAAAAAGCATTTGAGTTTTAAGTAAAGGGAATTTATTATCAAGGAGGAAATGGTTAAGAGCTTTGTAATCAATAAAAGCCTCTTTTTCCCTCGCACTGTTCAGCTCTTTTGTTGACGTAGAATGCGAGCAAACCCAATTTGATTTTGTGGGCTCAATGAGCCCAAGTGCTAATAATTGATTACATTCTTGCCTTGCAAGGTTGAGCTCTTCTGGAGTCATTCTAGGATGAGTAGCCTTGGTAGCATTCACATCTTCATTCTTTTTGAAAGGGAGCTGAATAAAGAACTTCGGATTTTTCCAAAGTGGTGTTGGGTGATGAAAATCTGCATGAGAGTCTGCACAACACTTGAGAAGCTAGTTGGTAATATCTCTGTATTCTGGAGGTGCTTCTGATAGAGTAAACAACTTCTGGATGGTGGTGTAAGGTTGTAAATGTCTCTTGTACTTCAACCCATGAGGTAGAATCAGAGGCTTTTAGCTTGGAAGAATAAATCAAGCCCATCAAGATATCTTGTTCATGGAGTCTGCCGCTAATGATCTTCATCCATACAAGATACCTGGAAAGAGTTGAATTCCAATTGGCTTCTTTGTAATGAGCGAGGTATGAAAAGTCCATCCATCACCGTGATAGAAGTATTCATGATGACTTTGCCAAGCATCTTTAGGTAGTATGTCGATTCATCATCGACTTTTTCGCTCCTATATCAAATATGCCAATAGCCTTGATTGGTCTATCAACTTAGATGGTAGAATTTACACTTCAATATTTGGATACGGCATCCCTTCTTGGATCAAGGAACTGGTCTTTAGTGATGGTTGTGACTTGATCATAAAGATTGGGAGCTCGGAGGATGAATCTTCTTCTTATGGTCCTTCGTCATCAGTAGAATATTGTATTGCAAATGCAGTGTCTTCATCCTGCTCGTCTTGTTCAGAAAATAAGGATTCAATATCAGCATCATCTGTGTTGGCATAATTAAGCTGGAATGCTTGAGATGCCAACTTTGTTGCTTTATCTTTCTTGTTAGGGCAATTTTTTGCAAAATGCCCTTTTCTTCCACATAGGAAACACCTATTTGTTGACTTCTTCCTGAATGGTTTCCTTCTGAAGAACCGATAGGCCTTATTTCTTTTCGCATTCTTCTGGATCTTTCTGATCTTCTTTCGAGAAGACGAGGATGAACAAGTGATTCTCCTTTCCTTTACACTTTATCTCCACATGAGAGTTTTTGCATCTGATTTGAGGAGAGTTCTTTTGTCAAGCACATCCTTGATGAAGACTTGTTGTTCACACATCTTGTCTAGGATTGCAAACGTCATCGATGGATTTCACCTAGATCGATTCTTGAGAATTCCCTCCCGGAAGCTTGAATCATTCTCAGTGTAACTCAGTCAAGTTCGTTAGGTAGAGACGCGAGATAGACATGTTTGAGATTTGGATCATTGTATCCGTTTAACATGTAAAACTTTTCGGACATCCTTTGAAATGTCTATCCAAATCTTTACGTGTCAAAGAACAAAATTTCATGGCAAAATATTCTTTCTCCGCCAACTTGTTGATAAGAGTAATATCTCCAATAAACTCTTGGTGAATTTCTCCAAGAACAAGTGATGGAGTTGAAGCATTATAAAGTTGGAGTTGTCGATACTCACCAAGGCTTTGAAACCATTCATGTAGGATACCAACAAATCTTGAAGAGAATTCCATGAGGATTTGTTTGATCGCTCCTTCTTTTGTTAGTGGAGATCTATCCATGCCGCAAAAGAGTGTAATCTCTCTCTTCTTTTTCTGGATTTGAACATCATCGAATGAGAACCATGGACCATTTGTTGGTTTGGAGGATGAGTTCAAGGACGAGGACATGGTCCTTCCGCTTTCCGGTTCCATATCTTCCTCGTAACTTTCGCATTAATCGGTTCAAGATATTTCGCTTGCTTCCTCGGAGTATCTCCGGCCATAAGTATAGCAGATAGATCAGCAACATCTAGTTCGACTTCAAGCGTTATAGGATTTTTCTCCGGATAGGGATGATTTAGCATACTCCGAGTCCGCTTCTTTTTCGATTGGGAAGAGATGGTTTCTTCAGGGTCTAATCTTCCAACCCACTTCATCAGAATGCATTGTTGGCAACCACAATAGAACGGATGCCCAGTCCACCTTCACCGGGGCACACATCAATGATTCCGATTAACCACCACCGATCCCTTAGAGTTGACATCACCACCCGATGAAATTACGCATGGCCTTTTCCATTTGTAGTAACAATGTTTGAGGCCACTTGTAAATCATCATCTTGTGCACAAAGGAGCTGGTAATCACCGATTCAACAAGCATACGCGATCATCAATAGACAAAGATGTCCCTTTCCACCTTCTCGAACTACTGTAATTATCTTATCAAAATCTGGTTGTGTGTCCGCCACCTTAGGCGCACCTTGAAAATGGGGGCGCCTAGATAAACCGTTGGGAAGGGCCCAATATGAATACCCATAATCGCCTCGAATACGGCCACGCACATAATTAGATACCCGATTGCCGAAATAAACTTTGGATTTGCAAGGATTGAAGACCTAACCCGATATATCTCGCATAAAGCGTGAGAATCTGAATAATAGAACGTGCATTCGCTGCCGAGGCCCCGCACATAATCACAATATCATCCGCGCACATAATAGATGAAGAAAATACGATCCGCTTAGGCACCTAAATGATCAAGCCGATTTCGGATGTTGCCTCATCAATAAATCTACCCAAGTCCATTTGAATATTTAAAGAGTTAATCAATCAGAACACTCTCTTTTTCATTTTTAATATATCTTTAATTCATTCAAAAAAAGAGTTAATCAATCGGTTGTGTTACACTATCAACACGGCTCGAGTCGAGTGCATTTGAGTGGCTAATCTTGTGTAAGTAAACTAAGATGTCCACTAAGGACCCTGGTGACTTGAGTCTACTCTGAATTTAAAAAGGACTAAAATCAAAAATTTGGTAAAGTCTATTCAATCCCCCTCTAGACTTTACTTATCACCCTTAGGACTTACTAGTGGTATCGGAGAAGTTGGTTCATTGAGCCTTCTCGTGATGTTCTTGAATGGATTTCATTCTTTTACAAAGGATAGAACACTTACTATTTGAAAGCTTTTCTTGTAAACACAAGTTATTATCATAAAAGTAAATCTAACTCGCTTTTCTATGCTCACTATTTATGAATTTGATGATTGGAAAATACGCATGCATGCATATATTTCAGTCTTACACAATGAGATGTGGTTGGTCATTGAGGATGGGCCACTACAAATAATGAAAGTAAACACAATTGTTAGGGCTCCTGCTTCTGATGCTGCTGCTGCACCCGCAGCTGAGGGAGAGGCTGTTGCAGCTTCTAGTGCACATGGTGGACGTGCTGATGTTGTTGTTGTCCCAGTTGTATCTGCTGCACCAAGACCAGCCCTGGTCGAGAAGCCTCTATGCGAGTGGACGAACGAGGATAGAAAAAAAGGTACAACTTGGATAATGTTGCCATGGACATTCTGTATAAAACCCTCGATAAAGCCATGTTCAACAAAGTGAAATCCTGGCTAAAGAAATATGGGAGAAACTCATTTTAATTTGTGAAGGATCTGATCAAATTAAAGAAAATAAATTAACTGTTGTTGTACAGAAGTTTGAAAATTTTAAAATGTTTGCAGGTGAAAGTATGGATCAGCTGGATGCCATATTCACAAATATAACCAATGAACTCTCAGCTCTAGGTAGAATATACACAAAAAGAAATGTGTATGAAAATTCAGGTCGCTCCTAGTTGAGTGGGAAGGTGATGGCTTTGAGACATTCAATGGACCTTACAAGATCATCCAACCATGAGCTGTTCTCGTACCCTTAAAGCATATGAATTCGAGCTAAGAAGAAAGGAGCAAGAAGAGACAATTGTACCCAAGATACCGCACTCATGGTGGAGAATCCAAAAGAGTCAATCCAAGGAAGCCAAAGTGACAGGAGGAGGAGATTGCCCTTATGGTAAAGAGATTCAACAAGTTCTTCAATAAAAACAATAAAAGAAACAAGGGTGAATCATCCAGAGACACTCAACACCTTCCAAAGAAGGGAAGATAGACCACCCAATAGAGCCGACCACCAAAGGATCGAATATCGAGAGCCGATAATCGATAGGTGAAAGAGCCGACTTTTAGAAAGTTGAAAACATGTGATGGAATTGCAGACAACCAGGACATTTTGTTGTGGACTGTCCTTATCCACGGGTCAACAAATACAGAAATAAGGTGGAAAGAAAGTCTTTAGAGAGAGGAGGCGGAAAGAAGAAAGCCATGTTGGTTATCAAGCCGCCGACACGCCCAATTGTAAGGAACCAACCGAGTCGACAAGAGAGGAAGCCGATTACTCCTTTGACATCAAGAAGGGGCTTTGATATGCCTCATTACCAAAGAATAAGAAGATAAGGTACATTCTAACTCATCTCATACTAATTGCGAATATATATATATATTAAAAATGAAAAAGAGTAATCCTCGATCACAGTGCATCAGATCGTAACCAAATGAAAGCCTAGAAATAATGTTAACAACCAAAAACGAAGTGGTCACAAGCCGACCAAATGGTGAATGGTTGGGGCCTCGTTAAAACCTTCCAAGGTAAAACCTACCCTTGTGGGAAAACCCTTGGAAGGAAAAAAAGAGTATCCCCAGAAAATAGGCGCCAAAAAAAACCTGAAGTGGTGGCGCATTAAGTAACAAACCTATAGGTGGATTGGACAACATAATCATCGGTGAGGTAGTGAAGAAGGTCTCGTGGGCGGACGCCCCCACCGTGCGCCACTCTCCTCTTCTTACTCAAAGATGTCCGCCACCCGATTTTCTTCACGAAAGATATGAGAGACTACAAGATCAATGTCATTGAGCAGATGCAAGGTATGGCGCCAAAGAGCTAAGATGGCTCCATGGGACCTCCATCGTTTCTTCTTCTCCAGCAGTTCACCACATACATTGAATCCGATTCCAAACCAAAGTTGTGTCCATCCTTTTGCAAATGTGTAATGAATCGCCCACATTGCGCAACCAATTCAGCCTCAAATGCGCACCAACGAACCACAACGGTGATGGACAAAGCATCCGCGAAAGAATCCTCTACAATTCCGGAAGACACCGGAGGCGTTAGATTGCCCGCGCCCGTAGTGCCGCCATCCGTGTTAACCTTGACCCAACCCGGGAGGGGTTTTTGCCACCGGATCTCTACAATCTTGAGCATGCCCGACCCTTCCGGGAACTCTTAAACCAAGCAGATAAAGAGGTCCCGCTGGTCATTATTCATGCATCCCCGGCCTAAAGATGTTGATTCAACAATGAGTACCGTAGGTGAATGAGTGCCGCCTCCGAGTCCAGATTTTGTTTGTGGAAAATCAGCTCATTACGGATGTGCCAAAAAGCCGTGATGCGGGATAATATTGCCACACGCCAAAGGAAAACGACCGGTCACTAAAATTAAGAGCCATAAGCCAAGCCAGCATTCATTGAAACCGTAAGCCTGGAAGTGGTGCACGTGAAAGGTTTGGAAGATCCAACGCCATAGATGCCCTGCAAAAGCACAAGAAACAAATAAGTGATCGACCCATTCCCCGATTCCCTACAAAGAACACAAACCGAAGGGCCAGAAACTTCTCCTAGCTCGTAAAGAATCCTCGGGATCGCCAATCGGTTGTGTATAGCTCTCCACGCCACCACTAATCTCCGTCCGGATATGCCGAGACCAAATCCAAGAACCCCATCTAACACCGGCTACCGGAGGCGTAAGGATTTATAAGCCGTCTTCGAGGTGATCGAACCATCCTCGCAGTTCATCCAAACATGAGTATCCCAGATGTAGGCGCAATTGGGACACGCACGATAGCTCGAACCAGCTCCAAATAAGCCTCCACAAAGGTGAGGGTGAAGTGCCAGTCCATCATAAAAGTAATTAGAGATACGCTGCTGGAATAAATACCTATAATCCTCTCGGAATGCCAATTTGCAAGAATGGAATATCCGACCAATTATCAATCCAAAATAATACCTCGAATTGGCGCTACCGGGATCCAACGAGAATCATCCAAGCAATCGAAATACAGGTTTAATCCTGTGCCAAATAGAGGAAGAAAGGAATGACCGATGTCCCCATTTCTAGTAAAGTACCGTTGCCGAGTGTCCCGAAAACCAATGAGTCCGAGTTCGTAACCTTCCACCCCAACTTCATTAAGAAAGCCTTGTTAGCGCCTTGAGCGATCGCACGCCCAATCCCTCTCTCCGCCTTGGCGTGCAACATGTATCCCGATTGACCATTACCTTTCCTTTAGAATTCACGTCTCCCGTCCAAATGAAATTACGCATGGCTTTTTCCATTTCTTTAAGCAAAGCGTGGCAGACCATTTATAAATCATCATGGAATGCACGAAAGAACTAGTTATCACCGAAAGTTAACAAGGCAAACCCTACCAGCGAGGGAGAGTGACGAGCCTTTCCATCGTTGGAACTTAAGGATTATCTTGTCGAAGATAGGCTGTAAATCCGCGACCTTTGGAGCTCCTTGAAGATAGGGGCGCCCAAGTAGATGGTGGGGAACGCCCCCGGATGAATCCTTAAAATATGTTGCACCCTCCCACACGGACATAATGCGAAACCCGCGCCCCAAAATAAACTTCGATTTTTTGCGGATTGAACACTTGACCCGAGATATCCGCATAGTGAGTAAGAATCAAGCAAGGCCCGGGCATTGGAAGAAGACGCCCCACACATGATGACGATATCGTCGCATATAGAATGGATGCCAGGAAGATAATGCTCCTTGGCGCCGTGAAGGCAAGATAACGGGATCGATCCATCGTTGATATTGTGGACGATTGAAGAACCACCTCCACCCAACGCACGAACGCCTCGGAAAAACCAAAACGCCGCATGACATTTAGTAAAAAATCCCACCTCAATGTGTCGAATGCCTTACGAATATCGATTTTCAGATTATCATATTCGAAACTGCATCCTCGTAAGACATTAAACCCTTTCGATACCATCGCAATACACTCATGAATTTGTCTACCCGGATAAAACCAAACCGAGTCGGGATAAATAGTCAGCAATAATCAAACCAAGCGCGTAGCCAATATTTTCGTGATAATCTTGAAAAGGAAATTGCTCATGAAAATAGGGTGGATGTTTTCAATGACATTGGCATCCTTAGTCTTAGGGATGAGCGCCATGAAGTCGGCATTCAATCCCGTGAGGTAGAGACGAATTATTAAAAAATAGCGAACAGTCTGTTACCTCAGCCAGATATGACATCCCGAAATGGCGGTAAAAATCCCATTCAACCCATCAGGCCCCGGAGTCGTCAATCCATATCAAACACCGCCGCCGCACCTTAATCGAGGAATGGCTGTTAGGGTGGCATTGTCCCGCGCCCCAACCATTGAGTGAGCACTTGGTCGACCAGCGAGAAATCCGTGATGGAGCTCCCGTTTTCCGCAGAGCTCCTCGTAAAATGAAATAATATGATTCCCAAGGACCGTAGCATCATCGTGAAATTCCCGCCACCATAAGCCCCCTGAATCCCCGTGCGTCCCTGCATTTAACTGGGCTGTGCCAATGAAAAAATGTTGTGTTACGATCCCCATCCTTAAGCCAGGCAAAGACGGGCCTTTTGTTTAAGGAATTCAGCATGTGACCGCAACATCGCGAAAGCTTTAGTCAAGGCCCAACTCTCTATCCCGGAGAGTGGAGGTATAGCCCAAAGCCTCAATATCTACCTGAACTGACGAAGGTGCTCCATCGGCTATCCACGTTGCGGTTATCATCCCCAAACACATCCCCTGTTCCAATCTTTAATAACATGATGCAACCGCTGAGCTTCCCCATGACTCGCATGATAAAGGGTTGTGCGTGTCACAGGAGAGCCCCAAGTGGTTGTAACCAAATCCCGGAATGAATCGTGTTGAATCCACATACGCCGAAAACGAAAAAGGAACCGGACCCTAGTAATGGTCGAGGAGCAAGTAACCAAAATGGGGTGATGATCGAACCAATGCGTGGAAGAACCAAGCCCTTGACATCCTTCCAAAGTGCGAAAAAGGGCAAGTAGCCAGTGGCTCTCATCCAACTTAGCCACGAAGTAAAGATAGAGGCCTCCGTGGAGAGCACCAAGTAAATGAATTCCCGTCGTCCTCTATGAAATCCCTAAAATCCTGGCACGAGGCTTGGGAAAGAGTATCATTGCGCGAGCGTTCGTGATGTCCCAAAACCGCATTGAAATCCCCAACAAGCAAAGATCGGCCAGGGCCAAATTCCTCGATCCAACCAAAGCTCACGCCGTGCAATGTAATCACACAAACTATGAGTAAATCCAACATGAAATATCAAAGAACCAAATTGAACATGGAAAACAATGCAATCGGGTAGAAGACCTGACCGATTAAGAATAGTGATAGTGGAGTCGTGAAGAACCCAAATGTCCGCCGCCCATTTACTCGAAAAACTTTGACCCGCAAGTGTCAAACCCAGGCTATGCCAATAAGAGTCGGAAATAGTCGAAAAGTCCACCTTAGGTTCACAAATAGCTATAATAGAAGGCTTATGCTTGTGACATAAAGCCTTAAGAACATTGCGAGACGCAACATTCCCGATCCCCCGGATGTTCCAGAAGATGCAATTCATTGAGACGGTTGAGGGGGAGTCGCCCGTGACGATCGCACGGTGAAAACAGTGTGACGCATAGCAGAGTCTGATGATTGTGGAAGATCCACTTCATCTGCATAATCTGCCCATTTTTGATGTGCAAGTTCATCTCGTGAGGTGCTGAACTTTCCATTTCAATAGTAATGTCATGAGTAGGGGCGCGGCCCCAAGTAACTTTCTCGGAGAATTCGATCCAAGTCGAATCCAAAGAGCTGTCCCGGAAGGCACGACTCAAGAGCACGAATAGGCTTCCCAAAGGATACTGTACCGTGATAGGCATAATTGCGGAGGTTGAAACGGTTCTCGCCGACCGAAGTATCGACCTGGGCGATGACCCCTGGCCGGATACTCGGTGTAGTCATCTGCGGGTTGCCGATCCTATGATTCAATCGAACTAAGCGCCTCGAAGGTGTTACCAAGATCGATTTACGGAGGACAATCGACTATGGCACGAGGGGAGATCCCGCCATATTCGAACCCGTGTTTCCCATTGAGTCATCCACGGTCTTGCTCTTATCCCGCCGAACAGACGATAAACTCCACGAACCCCGGATCGCCCTTGCCGAATGCATTGTTGCGATTAGCGCCTCCCGTGGCGTTCCCCGGGCGGTGATTTACGCCCATCCTTGTCCATATTACCCACGATGTTAAAACGACAAGAAGTCAGTAGAGTGCCCCGTAACACTACACGCCGAGCAAAATGCATGTAGTTTTTCATAAGTGACTTTCGAAACAAAAGAACATTTGCCGGTGCGTTCAATCATAATGTGTTCCTCCAAAGGTTTTGAGAGGTCCACATCCACTAGAACCCTAACAAAGTGGCCCAAAGAACCATCCAAAGAGCGCCGATCAATCAGAATGGGTTCCCAAGAGCACTGGCAATCCCCATAATGTTATTGGGGTCCTAGTATTCCAGCCGAGTTCAAAGATCCGCACCCAAACACCGGCTACTGAAGACCGAGCCTTGTAAGGGTTGAAGTCCAGGCACCCACGGAGATAGACGGATAGTACCAGGGTTAAGCGTCCAATTGAGCGTTTGCCGAGCCCGAGAGCAATCCTGCGCATTAAACAATTTGACACAAAAGAATCCCTTGCCCAGGGGAATTAGTTTCCATTCATTCTTGATGCCCCATAATTCAGATAAGCGCTTATGTAAAAGCATGGTGGCCCATGGCTTGGTACCTTTTCCTAAAATAACCCGTCCAATTAATGAATAGGAAAATTCAAATGAGACGTTCTTTGGTAAATGTTGTCATCAATAGTTACTGAATAGTAATCACCTTTGCGAATTGGTTTGGGGATCCGATTTTTACCAGAGACCACCGTAGAAAACAGATTGGGATTACCTGGGGCCCGATTCGTTGAATCCATTTTTTTGATACCAAGCCTGTGGGGAAGTTGAATTGGCTTCGGATGGGGTTTCAAACAACCTCGCGCAAAAGAATAAACTTGATGACCAATGTTACTAGCCGAAGGTTGTTGGGTTGACGAGTTGGTGCGGCCCATGGTGGCAGAGCATCCAAGAAGGTGAGAAGCATTCATTGGTGGGCATGCGGAGGAGGAGTGCTCGAGGATGGAGATCGTGGCCAGGGGGCATCACTCCCTGGGAGGGGACCACTACGGAGGACAGTGGCAGCCCCCTCATGGAGACTAGAAGGGCGCCCCCCCATGGACAAAAGCGACCATGGGGTAAAGGGAGCATCCATAGGCGCGGCAATGGTGCGTGGGGCAATTTCAGTGTGCACGTCGCTAGAGACAAGCCCGTCTGTCGTAGGTACGAGGTGGCCCGGGATGGAAGGTGAGTAGCCGCCCCCATGGGCGAGATGGGAGGGGCCCCCCGGCACGGGCAGCCGCCATGGGGGTAAAGGAGCTCCCCATCAAAGGGGCCATCTCGCCGCCACCGTGGTGAGGACTTGCTGCGTTGAAGCTTTGCCGTGGCACTGGGACCACGCGGGAGGGAGCGCTGGGACCACGATGGGCGGTTGTTGCGCTGAGGTTGTTTGCAGCTGCCGGAGGGGCTGTACGAGGTTGTTGATTGTGGCTCGCAAGTATATGTGCGGCGGCGCGAGCGGGACCACGCACGCCGGGGATGTCGAAGACCGCTGCGTGCTTGATCCACTCGACATGAAGTGCCATGGCACGCCATAGAAGGAGAAGTTGTTGCGTGGTTGTTAATTATGATGATAGTGATAGTGACACAAACACTTCATCACCCACTGATCTTTATGATTCATTAGGCAAAATGATGAAAGATTTTGAGCATGTAAAAGCCTCACACACACTTTTAAATGAGGAAAACAGCCAGCTCAAAAGCCAAAAATCACGACTGACTAAGGAGTTGAGTACTCTAAGTCACATAGCTACTGAGAACACAAAGCTAAAGGCTGAGATATCTAAGATCTAAGCTGACTTAGCTGCAACAGAAAAGAGGGAAAAAGATTTGAAAAATGTGATTGCATCGTTACCAAGGCATCTAAATCATTGGATGAATTGATAATGATACAAAAGAAAGTGGAGATAAAACAGGCATAGGATTTTATTCCTTTGTGCATGCCCAAACTCCAAGAGTGGTAATGGAAAAGGATC
This sequence comes from Rehmannia glutinosa, assembly GCA_016081115.2. NCBI lineage: Eukaryota > Viridiplantae > Streptophyta > Magnoliopsida > Lamiales > Orobanchaceae > Rehmannia > Rehmannia glutinosa. Next base: position 347,356 of record JABTTQ020002874.1, read on the forward strand.
TCGATCCTCAAGTAATGGGGAGTCCAAAAGCTTAAGCACCGTATGTTGAACCCACACCCACTCACAAACACAATCACAACCATGATGATCAAGGATACAAAGGTAAAAGGAAAAAGCCGCCAGAGTATGCCGAAAGGATAGTCAAAACAACATTCGTAAGAGTCCATCATCATACTCCAAATAGAAAATATTCGTGAAGTCAAAATAGAACTACCAAAAGCCCCAGAGGTTTCAGAGAGAGAAAGACATATGATGGGAATGGTAGAAATTATCCTATCCAAGCTTATTGAACGATCAAATGAGACATCGCCCAAGTCCTAAGGGATACAAGCCCAAGTGGCAAAGACCTCGGACTCAAAATAGGTCATTCCCAATGCAAAGAAACCATTATCAGACACATATGCACCCAAACACAATGCCCAATATGCACAAAAGTTTCATTACTATCCCAAGAAGGTAAATGCACAAGCTCACACACAAGCATACAGAATAAAGAGAGCTTGTATGAGCCTAAAGCTCCTAAGCAATTTGCTAATATTCATTATGATTATAGAACTTCGCCGAACAAGTCCTAGGAAATCTATTGCTCACTTGGTGTCAATCGCCAACATCACGCCCTTTGTGGCGCCACGCAACATTGTTTTCCCATCCTCCATGTTATATACGGATGATATTATTATTTTTGTGTGGCAACCCCGGGCAATGCACGCCACGTTTTTGATATCCTTGGCCGCAGATGCTTTTCTCTCGTGGCAGGTTTTTAATCCGGCCAAATGGAAGGTGTTTTTTGGTAGCCGAGTATCGCAGTATATTAGGAACCATATCCAGACGATCATGGGTTTATCTATCGAATCCTTTCCTACGACTTATCTTGGGGTTCCTATTTTCAAAGGTGCCCCAAAGCAGGGAGTGTTGCGGTCTTTGTTTGATAAAATTATGGTCAAATTTAAACGCTGGAAAGGTTCTTTCCTCTCCTTGGCCGTTCGCGTCTGTTTGGTCAATTCTATTATTACCAGCTCCTTGGTTCACAGTATGCTTATTTATAAATGGCCGATCGTGATGCTTAAAAAGTTGGAACATGCTATGCGCGAATTTTATCCGGGATCGCGACATTAATTAGAAGGGTTCGGTGGTGGTTAATCGATGCGCGCTGGCCGCACGCCTAAGATCGAGAGGGGGGGCGTAAGGTCCATCATCTCCGCTAACCGTGTTTTCCTTATGAAAATGGATTGGAAACTTCTCACTTCTGACTCAGTGGTTTTTGACACCCTTCGTAGACGTTTCTTGACGGATAATGGCACCATTAGACGCACCTTCTTGACTTCGTCTATCTGGGCGGGTTTTGCCCAAGTGTAGAGGATTTCCGACTAATTCGAGGTGGGTTCGTGGGTCTCACTCTGCGATAAATTTCTTGACGAATAAGCGGCTTGGTTACACAATTGCCGATCGGATTAGAAGTCGCATAAATTTCGGCTCAATTTATGAATCCTATCCGGGATTTCTTTTTGATAATAAATGGCACCTTACCATATCTTTTGTGGAGGCTTATCCGGATATCATTTGGGATATTGTTCGGTTCCGATTGCTCGGATTCCTCAGATAAGAGAGTGTGGACACGTTCTATGGACGGGATGGTTTCCTCTAAGACCGCTTATGCATCTATTCGTCATTTCACATTCCGCTAACATTTGTACGGGAAATGGGGATCTTGGATCTGGTCCGCTCACATTCCGGAGAGGCGCACGATTGTGGTTTGGCGTGCGGTTTACGGATGTCGCGCTACGACGTCCGCCCCGCCGAAAGGGTTTATTGGGCCAATTACTCAGTCTCTGTCTTTCTTCCTCGGAATCGATTGACCACATCTTTGTTTCTTGTCGTTTTGTGGGCACCATATAGAACTGGATTGCTAACTCTTTTGCTGTGAATTTTTGTAATGTCTATAGCTTCAATGAATTTCTGGTTCACTTGATGGAATTTCACTCCAGTGCGCAGATTGCTTTTCTATGGAGGGTGGTGGCTATTTCCTATATTTGGCACATCAGAAGTGATGTAATTTTTAATGACAGACAGTGGACTACAGATGCGGCGTTGATTCAGTTAAGAGCCATGATCATTGAGTCTGCTTTGCTGGATAAAGGGTGCATGCAGAATACTCAGGAGGATCTACTTCGACTTCACCAGCTTTGGGTTAAGGTCCGTCCTCCCAAGGCTCCCCGGGTTATCCCAGTGCCTTGGTATCTTCCCCTCCCAGGCTGGATTAAGGTTAATACGGATGGTTATGCAACAGAAGCTCTAGGTCGCATCACGGCAAACAGAGTCTATCACACCTATCGTGGGTTCTTTCGTGGGTGCTTTGTGGAGCAAAGTGTGGCACGGGCTTTGCTTTGAGGTGAATCGTCGCCATGACGGCAATCTACTACACATTTCACAAGGTCGGAACAACATTTGGCTCGGAATTGACTCTACCTTTGTGGTGGACCTTCTTCGATCTCTCGGATTAGCTCGTCCCTTGAAATTATTGAATCAGTGGCGTTATACCCTTTTTATGCTTTCTCAGATGAATCTTGTGGTTTCCCACATCTATCGTGAGGGTAATCGTGTGGCAAATCATCTCAGCAATTACACTTGTGACTCGGTTTGGTGGGATGACCCACCCGCTGCAGCATCATTTCACCGCTCAGATGACTATGTCGGTCGATCAAAGATAGATTTGTTAGCTAGTTTTGGGTTATGTGTTTTGACTATGGTTGTATGGATTTCTTTTCTCTCACGGGTACTCTTTTTCATACTAAGGGTTTTCTCAACAAGGGTGGGTTTTACCTTGGTAGGTTTTTAATGATGCCCCAAACATTGCGCTACCTGGTCGGCTTGTGACCAGGGTTTTCCTTTTCTTTTATACAATATTTCGATTTCTATTAAAATTATGATTATAGAACCGATAGGTGGCAACCTCTTAGAGTCGAACATTTGGCTATATGTTGGTTGGATCACCTTATAGTGTTAACCCTCAGACCCATGCAAGTATGGGTACCTAAAAACTAATTTCTTTGATTGCGTGTTCAAGTATAGCCGAGTGTCAAGGAACCCGATACATGGATAGTGGATGTTCCGACATATGAAGGGAATAAAATGAATATATTAAACTTCAAGGAAGCTAGATGAGCTAAACTCATATTTGGAGGAAATGAAGCCCAGGATGAGATCAAAGGCATAAGATACATAAGAAACAATGGACTAGAAATCACAGATGTAGCCTATGTTGAAGGGCTAAATTTCAAATCACGAGCATCACGCCTTTGTTACAAGGGCTACAATTTGGATTCAATATGGGAGTTTGCCGAATCAAGGATGCTGAATCAAATGAAGTTGTGCTATCAGGATCAAGATAGAAAAACATGTATGTAGTGGACTGGTACACCAAGCACATGTCTCATAGCAAAGAGCACAGCTGAATCAAGTTGTATGTCGCACAAAAAGCTGAGTCACCTAAATTTTAAGACAATCAACAAGCTTACAAGGATTCATCTTGTGGAAGGATTGCCAGACTCAATATACACGAAGGAAAGCATTTGTGATGCATGTTAGATGGGAAAGCAAATCAAGTCTTGATTCAAGGACAAGCCCATTTCTTCTTCAACCAGGATATTGCAGTTATTGCATATGGATTTGTTTGGTCCTGTTGAACCAGCCAACATTAGTGGAAAGAAATACACCTTAGTGGTGGTAGATGATTATTCAAGATACACATGAACCATTTTTATGTGTAAAAAGAAGGAAACTTTGCAGAAGCTTCCTCAGCTGATAAGAAGAGTTCAAAATGAGAAGAGTCAAACCATTATAAAGATAAGATCTGATAGAGGAATTGAGTTTGTCAATGGGATAATAACTCAGTATTGCATAGAGAATGGTATTGTTCATGAGTTGTCAGCTGCAAGAACTCCACAGCAGAATGGAATAGCTGAAAGAAGGAACAGACCTCTCAAGGAAGCTACAAGGACCATGTTAACTGAAGTTGGATGGATTGCCTAAAATATTTTGGGGTGAAGCCATTAATACTGCTTGCTACACTGAGAATAGGTGTATGATCAATAGGTAGTTGCCCAAAACCCCTTATGAAATTTGGACAGGGAGGAAGCCAAATGTTGGATATTTTTCATATATTTGGATGTAAATGATTCATTCACAACAATGTCAATGACAACTTGAAAGCTATTGATGCTAAAGCTGATGAATGTATCTTTTTGGGATACTCAGCTGAGAGTAAAGCTTTTAGAGTGCTGAACAAGAGTATTATGGTCACAGAAGAGTCTATCCATGTGGTTTTTGATGAACCTAATGTTAATGGAGAAGACCAATATGAGTTAATGACAAGATGAATCATCCAACTGTTCAGAAGAGTCCCTGTGTTGAGGCAGATATCAGAAGACTCAACCCAGATGAAGATGAGATAGCTGAATCTCAAAGACAGATGGAAAATCTGCAGCTGAATGATGAGGAAGTTGTTCAAGACAACTTAGCTGCAAGAAGACTGAATCAAGCAAACTTACTCCAACCAAATGTAGGATGAGAGATGATCCTCCAGAGCTTATCATTGGAGATGTTAGAGAATGAGTAAGAAACAGATCCAGAATTCAACATGAAGCCCTATTAACTTGTTTCATTTCCCGATTTAGCCTAAAGGCATGTCACAAGCATTGATGACACACATTGATTCTAGCAATGCAGAGGAGTCTGAATCAATTTTGAGAGAAATAAGGTTTGGGAATTAGTTCAAAGCCTACCCACCAAAATGTTATTAGTACTAAATGCGTATTTAGAAATAAGATGAATGGAGAGGGATCTCAGAGTGAGAAACAAACCAAGATTGGTTGCCAAAGGGTATTGCCAAGAAGAGGGCATATATTTTGATGAAACTTTTGCACGTTACAAGATTGGAAGCAATTAGGATGCTTCTTGCTTATGTTGCACACAAGAACTTCATTGTCTATCAAATGGATGTGAATAGTGCATTTTGGAATGGAATTTTGGAAGAAGAAGTCTCTGTGGATCAACCTCCAGGTTTTGAGCAGAAAACTATTGGAGATAAAGTCTACAAGCTCAATAAGGCTTTATATGGTTTGAAACAAGCACCAAGAGCCTGGTATGACACATTGTCTCAGTTTTTTACTGACAAAGGGATTCACCAAAGGCAAGGTCGATAGGACATTCTTCAGAAATTAAGATGTGGAGAGTATATTGCTTGTTCAAATATATGTGGATGACATTATCTTTGGATCCACAAATAAAGAGCTGTGTGACAAATTCTCAAATCTCATGCAAGGGAAATTTGAGATGAGTATGATGGGAGAGCTGACTTTCTTTTTAGGTCTTCAAGTCAAGCAAATGAAGGATGGAACCTTCATAAGTCAAACCAAATATACCAGAGATTTAATGAAGAAATTTGGTATGGAAGAGAAGTCATCAGTGAAGATTCCCGTGAATACTTTAAGTCAAGATGGACATGGATGCATAAGGCAAAGTTGTTAATCAAACACGATATAGAGATCTCATTGGATCTTTGCTCTATTTAACAGCAAGTAGGCCAGAGATCACCTTTGTTGTAGGTGTATGTGCCAGATTTCAATCTGCTCCAAAGGAATGTCACATGACTGCAGCCAAGAGAATCCTAAGGTATTTGAAGGGGTGCCATGGAGTTGGCTTATGGTATCCAAAGGAAGGAGGATTCAAGTTAGTTGGCTACTCAAACTCAGACTATGTTGGATGTAGAGTTGACAGGAAAAGTACATCAGGTACCTGTTAAATGCTTGGAAATAGATTGGTTTCTTGGTTCACCAAGAAATAAAATTCAATAGCTACATTCACAGTTGAAGCAAAGTACATTGTTGTAGGCAGTTGTTGTGCCTAAGTCTTATGGATGAGGCAACAGCTGAGAGACTATGATATTGAAGAAAAATATATTCCAATAATGTGTGATAACACAAGTGCCATTGCAATTACTCATTCAAGAACCAAGCACATTTAAGTCAGATATCACTTTATAAGAGATCATGTTATAAAGAAAGACATCACATTGAATTACATATCAACTGATAAGCAGTTAGTTGATATATTCACAAAGCTATTATGTGAATCAAGATTTAAAGGGCTTAAGAATGAGCTTGGATTGATTGAGCTAAGTTAGGAGGCTCAGAAGGATCAATCAGCAGGGATAAAGAAAAGAGAAATGAAATTCAGCAGACTTTCACTTAATAGCCAAGTGAAACAGCTAAGACTGCTAGTCAGATGTATCCAGTTAGTTGTACAGCCGAGTGACTGAAGATAGATGAGTTATTTATGAACTAAGTGACAAAACGTAGTCATTTTCTGCAAGCGGGAATGTTTTTAGGCTTGACGTCAACATTAATTATGATGTCAGTAAAAGCCTGCGCCAGTTTACCCATGATTGGATATAAATGCTGTTGCATTTAATTCAGGGAAATTAATGCAGTTTTTAAGACGTGATGTTGATCAGTTTTCATCTTTTTGAATTCCAAAAACCGTCCTTTTCATGTCCTATATATAGAGAAATTGAATTTTCTCTCTCTTTCTCTCTGCAACAAAGTTCAAACCCTAGCTCTATTCTCCATTCGAATCTCAAATCCAATGATAGAAATGGCACCATTTTATGATTATGCAAAGCTTGCTAAGAAGGTCCACACAGGCGCTACTATGGACTTTGAAGGCCTTGCCAAGCAAGGCGTGGGCAAAGCTCTAGCCAAGAAGATCGCTGAAAAGCTTAAGAAAGCTGGTCTCAAGAAGTTTTTATCTATGGAGTTCTCTCACACATACCTCGAGGAGGTCGCTATGTTTTACGTGAATGCTCAGGTTCGTGACGATAAGATCCGCTCATCGGTCCACAACAAAGACTTTAAGTTGACTGCAGTGGACTTAGCTGATCATTGTTATCTCCATCCCCTGGTCTAAAGGAGATAACTGAGAAAGATGTTGATCTCAAGCACGCCCGAAAGGAGATATCTAGCCAAACCAGAGGTCGCCGCGGCTTCAACTACACCGCTTGAAAAAGGTGATCAAGGAAGACTACCACAAACTGATGGATGTGGTGGCCAAGTGCGTTGATATGAAGTTCAGATCATTTAATTAGCTCTCTCGATCTAAGTTGATTGTCATGGCGGCGATAATAGAGGAGAAGAAGGTTAACTGGGCAGAGTTCATATTTGGCAAGCTGTGTCAGATGTGATGAACATGTCAATAGGCGATTATGGAATGTTTGGCAGCTCACTCGGTTATGGCATGATCTTAGGCCACTTGCTACTGGTGAAGGTGTTCCTCTCTGAAATGGGAAACCCTTCCATGTCAATAAGAAGATGCTTTGGGCAAACTTGTCTACTGCCCAAAGACAAGCCCGTGCGAAGAAGATAGCTACGAGCGAGGGGGAATCAACTAAGACTGTCCCCATGGACACAACAATTCTGTATGTTGTTTGAGCACTTATCACTAAGATTTACTTTATCAATTCCTAAACTTTTTGTAGATTATTTGATCCTTCTTTTGCAAATAAATTTCTATTTCGAGGAGCCTATGTTGGAAATCAAATCTTGAAGATTCTCTATAAATAGTTGAAGTTTTACTGGCCCCTTCGGTTTGTGTTCTTTGCAGGAATCGGGAATCGGTTGATCACTTATTTGTTTCTTGTGCTTTTGCAGGCATATATGGCGTTGGATCTTCCAAGCCTTTCACGTGCACCCTTCCGGACTTACGGTTTCAATAAAGCGCTGGTACGGCTTATGGCTCTTCATTTTAGTGACTGTGTCGCTTTCCTTTGGCGTGTGGCAATATTATCCCGCATCATCGGCTTATTTGGCACATCTCAGAATGAGTTGATTTTCCACAACAAAACGGACTACGGAGGCGGCACTCATTCACCTACAGTACTCATTGTTGAATCAACATCTTTGGACCGGGATGCATGAATAATGATCGCCAGGACCTCTTTATCTGCGTGGTTTAAGAGTTCCCGAAGGGCCAGGCATGCTCCGAAGATTGTGGAGGTCCATGGCAAAACCCCTCCTGGGTTGGATCAAGGTTAACACGGATGGCGGCGCTTCAGGGGGGGCTCGGGCAATCTAATGTACCCGGTGTCTTCCGGAATTGTAGAGGATTTTTTTCGGATGCTTTGTCCATCACTATGGTTCAGGGTACGATTTGAAGTTGAATTGGTTGCAACAATGTGGGCGATTCATTACGCATTTGCAAAAGGATGGACGCAACTTTGTCCGGAATCGGATTCGATGTATGTGGTGAACTCCGCTAGAGAAGAGAACGATGGAGGTCCCATGGCGCCATCTCTCGGCCTATTGGCGCCAAACCTGCATCCGCCAAAGTGGCATTGATCTTGTAGTCTCTCATATCTTTCACGAAGGCAATCGGGTGGCGACATGCCGAGCAAGAAGACGGAGAGTGGCGCTGGTGGGGCCCCGCCCACGACATTCTTCACTATCTCTCTAATGATTATGTTGGCCAATCCACCTATAGGTTTGTTACTTAATGCGCCACCGCTTCAGTTTCTTTTTAGCCGCTTTTTCCCTGGGGGTACTCTTTTTCCTTCCAAGGGTTTTTCCCACAAGGTGGGTTTTACTTTGGAAGGTTTTAACGAGGCCCCAACCATTCAGCCATTTGGTCGGCTTGTGACCACTTCGTTTTGGTTGTTGACATTATTTCCAGGCTTTCATTTGGTTTACGATATGCCCGTGATCGATTACTCTCTTTTCATTTTTATATATATATTCGCACTTATTCAAAAAATAAATAGTTGAATAATTTGAAGGATCAAATAACATTCACTAATTGGTTGAATTTTAGCATCATCTCCATCTTTTTCAATTTTCTTCACGTATTTTTCGTTTGTTTGTCTGTTTATTTCCGATGCCTTTCGTCGCCTGCAAATCAAACACTTTTATACCAAAAAACCCCATTCAAGAATCTATTTCAAGAACCGATTTACACACTTTTTCTTCTAGACCCAATTCAAGCGGGTTGAAAATTTCCAGTATTTTCTCAACCGATTTTTAGAAACTCAGCTTTACAGAATGGGCTCAAACAAAACCCCTTTCTTGATGAGGCGAAGCGGTTTTACTATGTGGATAGAAACCAAATTCACCATTTTAAGCCCGAGGGTATAAACAAAGTGGACACAAAATCCAAGAAATGTGTTCGCTCTTGTTTTGATTGGTTCTGGGGTTGTAATTATGTATACTTTGGGAATTTAGAGATTGTGCCTTACACGAAGAGAACACATGTTGTGCTTTTATCAAGAACCCTAGAGAAAGAGCTGGGAGAAACTCAGTTCAAGCAGATTAAAACACAGTTCAAAGGGAAAATACATTCCCCTCTTCACCTTGAGAGTATTAGGGTTCAAAGGATATCACAGGACATAATTGAGGCTTTACAGAAAGGATTGAGTAAAGAGCAAGTGTGGAGTGATATGAATTATTCGCCGGAGAGCGTTTTATTGCCTCATGAGGCTAATGAGCATGAGACTTTGAAAGCATTGAGTGATAAGATGGTTGATGAGGAGAAATGGCAGGGGGAGGATAAATGGCATAAGGAGGATGAGATTCTTGATGATAATTGGGTTCAACAGAGTAGGAAAAAGGGACAAGAAAAGGGGATGAAATCTCAGACTAGGCATTTGGAGGGATTAAAGTGGGAGGTTATTGTGGTTGATGAGCCTATTATTAATGCCTTTTGTTTGCCTGGTGGAAAGATTGTTGTGTTCACTGGTTTGCTTAAGCATTTTAGAGCTGATGCTGAGGTTGCAACGATTATCGGGCATGAGGTTGGTCAGGCTGTAGCGAGACATTCTGCGGAACAAATATCGAAAAACCTATGGTTGACCATCTTACAGTTGATTCTATACCAGTTTTTCATGCCTGATATTGTCAACACAATGTCGAACCTTTTCTTAAGGCTTCCTTTCTCTCGGAGGATGGAGATGGAAGCAGATTACATCGGACTGCTGTTAGTAGCTTCTGCTGGGTACAATCCTCGAGTGGCTCCCCAAGTGTATGAGAAATTGGGAAGAGTTGTGGGTGACTCAGCATTGCAAGATTATCTTGCTACTCATCCTTCTGGAAAGAAGAGAGCTCAAGTTCTTGCTCAGGCTAAAGTCATGGAAGAGGCACTTTCCATATATAGAGAAATACAGGCGGGACGAGGAGTCGAGGGTTTTCTTTAAGTATAATCTCTGTGGATTCTCAAAGCCATTCAAGTTTTTTTGTTCCATTCTCAAGTTTAAGCATCAACTAAAAGGGTGTAAGAGCCACTGTTTTTCGCGATTTTGTCGATCTTTTTGATTTTGTCGGTCTCAACTAACAGGCATGAAATGCTTTATGAGATGGTTATGTTTTGTGCTGCAAAAAAAAACACACAATTCTACATCACAACAAGAATTGTAGCACCTTCTAGCTTATTGAATTTTAATCCAAAAATAAGTAATTATAATAGACATACTTTAAAATCTTCTTAAAAATACGGAAAAATAAAAAACTTTACTTCGTTTCAAAGTTTACAATGAAATAAAGACTAATAATATTTTTGAATAAATTGAAGGTATATATAAAAATAAAAAGAGAGCGATCCCGAACACAAAGTTGTTGGGATAGCCAATGAAATCAGAAGAAAAAGAAAAAATAGAAAGGTCACAAGCCGACCAAATGGCTGAATGTTTGGGGCCTCGTTAAAATCTCCCAAGGTAAAACCCACCCTTGTGGGAAAAACCCTTGGCTGGAAAAAGAGTACCACCCCCTATAAAAGAAGCGTCCAAAATAAATAACAAAGGACCAGGACGCACTATCTAAAAAATCTATAATTAGATTGACCAACATAATCCTCCGTGAAAAAAGGGATAATATCCGTAGGAGGGACACCCCACTAAGTCGCCGAATGGGACCTCTTGCTCAGAAGATCCGCCACTCAATTGCCTTCGCGATAGATATGTGAAACCACCAGATTCATCTGTGAGAGCAAATGAAGAGTAAGTCTCCATCTCGCTAAGGTGACACCAAGGGACATCAATGGATCTCTTGTGAAGCATGTCCACAACATACACCGAGTCCGACTCTATCCAAAGTTGAGTCCAGTCCTTAGCAAAAGCGTGATGGATGGCCCACATAGCCGCCACCAACTCGGCCTCAAACGCCTATCCAGCACCACTTAGTTCCACAAAGCAACCCCAAAAGAAGCCTCTACAGTTCCGGAAGACCCCAGAAGCTGTAAGGTTACCTGGCGCCCCCGAGGCGCTGCCGTCCGTATTCACCTTAATCCACCCCGGAAGGGGTTTTGCCAATTAACTTGCACAATCCGGGAGCTTGTCCGCCCATCCAGGGACACGAAGTCGCCCGAGGATGAAAAGGTCTTTCTCGATCATTGTCCATGGAGCCCTGATCTAAAGAAGACAATTCAACAATAAGGACCCAGAGTTGGGTAATCGCCGTATCCACCGTCTAGACTTTATCATTAAAAACCAAATCATTGCAAATATGCCAAATGAGCCAGATGCATGATATCGCTGCCACGCGCCATAAAAAAAAGCAACCTGATCACTAAAACGGTAAGTCATTAATCGCACCAGCAATTTGTTAAAGCTATGGGCTGTAAATAGATGAACATCAAAAGCACACATGAGACAAACAAATGATCAACAAATTCAGCAGAAGCACAACAAAGCCCACATGCCGAGGGGCCATAATGAAACACCTCGTAGGACGTAATAAATCCAAGACCGACAAACAATTGTGAATAGCCCGCTGCACCACAATCGATCGGCGTTTTGGAATGTGAGGAGACAAATCCAAGCACCCCAATGGACCATAGGGGAATGGGGCCGAATATGCGAATATGCCATCTTCGAGGTAATAGTCCCATTGTCGAGTGCATCTAGACCACGTGTCCTTTGAGGATGGTGCGATGGGAATGCGAACAATGTCCCGAACAAGATCCAAATAAGCCTCAATGAACGAGAATGTGAAATTCCAAGACTCGTCGTAGAAGTAATCGAAATACGCTACCGGAATAGATATATGTACTCATGTGGAATACCAATTCTATCAGCAATGCAATAGCCCAGATAATTCCCAGAGATCCAACGAGACTCATCCAAACAGTCCGCAATACAAGGCCTAATCCCAAATCCCGGATCGAAGACAAGAAACGATCTACATAAAGCACTATTCGATGTCAAATAGCATTTGCGGAGAACCGGAAAACCACGAGATTCGAGGTCATAACCTTCCATCCAGCTTCATCGTAAATGCATATTTGCCACAATAATCGAGCGGACGCCAGACCCCCCTCCGCCCGAGGCATACAACATCAAGCCCAATTAACCACCACTGAACCCTTCGAGTTTACATCACCAGTCCAAATAAAGTTACGCATGGCTTGTCTGTTTGCTTAAGCAAGGATCGCGGCCACTTTGTAAATCATCATCGTAAGCACAAAGGAGCTAGTGATCACCGAGTTAACCAAGCGGACTCTACTCGCAAGAGAGAGTGTCATCCCTTTCCATCTACGAAACTTCAGAAGACCTTATCAAAAACATGCTGCAACCGCGACCTTTGGAGCCCCTTAAAGATGAGCTCCCAAATAAACCGTCGTAAAGGCCCCTAATCGAATACCCATAATGTCACGCCCATCCTATTGCTACTATCGAAAATAATAAATGGTACAACTTGACCACAAACTCGTAAAAATAATAAATGGTACAACTTGACTACATGAGCTAAAGCTCAGCAAGTAAAAATCATGCATGTCAAAGGAATAGCAATGCTTTTCCAACATGTAATGCTAAAATGTACATCCATGAATCAAAACACGTTGTTCAAAATCATTTTCTTTCATTTGGGCCCCGACCCAACTACTATGCACGGAAAAGAGCTCGCACACATCAATAATCAAATGGCCAATAATATCGTTATGATGTTATGTGTGGACCATCCTCCCACAGCCGAGCCAAGGGTCCCCTACTTGCATCCCTTGTATCCGCCAAGAAGTATCCCACCCCGCAGTGGTCATAACATAGGTACCCATAAATGGTCCATTTTCCCGTGACCCACCGAGAGCCCATCTCCCATCTAGCTCGTGTTCAATAGGAAGTCCCCACTTGCTATACCTAAATATATATCATAAGCACGCCCGGTGTGCCCTGCACTAAAGAAAGTGGTTAATAAACGCTCATTTTCTTCCGAAAATATTTTCATGCATGCAAACATCCTCTCGGTAATATGCATGCACATGCAAATGCCTGTGAATGACATGTTCAATGGCTCACCAAGCACCATATTGCAACATCATACAAGCCAATTATGCAATATATAATATCCACGTATATTCAATAAGGTACCACAGTCACATATAATACAATCAATTCGAACCATACTATGTTCATGCATTACAGTTGCAGATGGATTTTTACTTACCTCGCAACTTGGATATGTTGTTGAGAGTTATGTAATTGTCTTTCTTTCTTAATTTGGTGTACGAAAAACTCCAGAACAACACAAGCTATCAATTTTATTTCTAAATCACTAGCCTTGTTGATCTAAATCTCATTAAAGATATCAAATCTCAAACTTAGTTATAATTAAACTGTTATGTGCACAATAAACTCTTAGACCCATAATTTCTCATTTTTAAAATATTCTAGTGTAATTTGATTGATAAATTATAAACATTCTACTAAGTTCCTAGAAAATAGAAGTCATTATTACCACTTTACATTAAACCTTTCGTACAACCTCTAGCTATCAGAAAGCCAAATTTTATCATCTTAATATGCTCCAGATTATATGTATGATATTCAACAATAATGTTTGTTAATGTCTTAGATTGATTTACATGGCCAATTACATATAGTGTTCATTCAAAAATTCTTTTCGTATCTAAAGAATTATATAGCTCCACTTCAATTGTACTAATTGTTAATTTTGTAAGTAAGGTTTCTTTTGGATATAAATCAGAAGAAAGATTAATTCAAAGACATGGTGTGCAAAATCAAAAATCATATAAGAAAGTAGTAGTTACCGACGGTCCCGTGAGGATCTTGTTACCTTCTCTTTCATTTTATCTCTGATGTCGGGTTATGCTCTCTCTCACTCTCTCTACTTTTTTTTCTTTTCTATTTGTTCATATTCATTTTTGTTCTTACTCAAGTGGGGCTATTGCAAAGATAAGCACATGTTGTAAGGCGGTTTGCAATATAAAAATATTCCCCATAATATCCTTTGATTTCTTTGTGTTAAGTGAAGTTAATCTAAAACACTAACACTACCCCACCTATATGCATAGATCAATTAATTTCAAGTATATATGTATGTGTGTGTCTTGTTCTCGAGTAATAAGAACTCATGTATATCAATATTCTAGCTAATTCTTGGGATGGTGGTGGAATACATATAAATATGTATATTAATTACATTATATTAAAAGACATGTAATTAGGATTTAGCACATGATTAGTTATATATAAATATATATATATATATATATATATATATGACTTACGTGTATTATGTATATAAGTTATATGATTAATATATAATATATAATTTACATGTATATGATAGCATATGATTAGTTACAAGTGTACTGCGTGTGTATATATATATGAGCAACATATAATATATATATATATATTTTGATCGAATGGAGAAAATATATTAAAAAAGAAAATAATGTCGCTTACAAGCCAAGCAAACTAGCCTAAACCAAAGAAAAGAGCAACCAACCATGGTCCGGAAATGGGCTCTAAACGAAAGCAACGAGTATCTCGAGAAAATAAGATCGCTTACAAGCCAAGTTAGAGGAAAAAAAGATGGGGCCTCGTGAAACCTATCAAAGTAAAACCAGAGGAGGGAAAACCTTTGATAGGAAAAAAGAGTACCCCATAACATCTATGCAAAATGATAGCAAATCTGGCCATTGATATCCTCATGCAACTTTGTGGAAACCGAGTCTGGAATCGTATGAGACCAATCTAAATGAACATCCATCTTCGAGAGCTTATCCGCTACTTTATTGCCTTCTCTGTAAATGTGTGAAACCCTGAAATCCATGTGAGATATATAGTGTAGCGTCATCCGCCATCGGGCTAAAACTTCCATGGCACCCGATTGACCGTGCTTCCAAAGAAACCGCATACGTAAGTTGAATTAGATTAAAGCCCGCATTTGTGCCATCCTCTCCTATAAGCACGCTCTATTGTCGTCATTGCCGCTATCAACTCAGCTTCGAAAGCAAACCCTCTGCCAATGTTGTGAATAAAACATCCCGTGAAAAAGCCCCTGCAATTACGAAATACCCCTGCTGCCGCACATCTCCCCGGTGCTCCATGCGCACACCACAAGATAACCTTCACCCACTGGTAATGGAGGATACCATCGAATGTTTTTAATCACGGGCGATGGTTTGGGCCTTCCCGGAATAGAGAGTCATTGCAGACACGTAAGATCATAAATCGAGTTTGACATATAACTTCGGTCCGTAGTAAATGATTCAATAATGAGCGCCCTAACCAATATGATTGCAGTCGTATGAAGATGCTTAACATCTCCGAAAATCCACTCATTTTGCACGCCAAATAACCCATATTGTTGATATAGTGGCAGCTTTCCAAAGTGATGTAACTTTTGTGGGCTGAATCTCGACGTATAGCCCATAAATAAAGATGGTTCACACCTCCATTCAATGGAATACTAACCTCGAAGGCATCTTGAATCCAATTCCAAATCACCGTAGCAAATCTACAATCGGTGAAGATGTGATCGATCGATTGAGTCTTCGTAACATAATAAACATGATGAAGGTCCCCTAAAGCCCCGAATGTTGTCTATAACAGTAGACGATTATGAATAGAACGCCAGATAGTAATTGATCTCCTCGCTAGGAATATGCGAAGACCAAATCCTCTTGCCCCACTAAAGCTCAGAAATTGATTTCTCGCCAATTTATAAGACTCCTTAGATATTTCCGCCCTTCGAATTGATCCAAATGCGTTTATCCTCCGAGTGGGGCGATCGAAAAACAAGAGTATATCAATAACAATACCCGTATAGGCCACCATGAACTCCTCCGTAAAATGCCAAACCCTATTAAAGAAATAATCCGAAATGGGGTATGCGAAAAAATGATGCATATGAGTAGGGATACCAATGCGTTCAGCAATTGAATAGCCTAAGCAATTATCCAGCCAGAAACGAACACAAGATCGCTCACCTGGGATCCATCGGGATTTGAAATCAACTCCAAAGTGATGGGACGTAGGCCAGGCCAAATGGACGATCCAATATAAGTCATTCTGGGCGCACCATTAAAGTAGCATTGACGCAAAAGCTGAAAAACCATAGATCTCGACTGAATCAACTTCCACGCAACCTTCATAAGAAAAGCCTTATTTGCCGCAATAAGAGATCGAACACCCAAACCCCCTTCTTCCTTAGGTACACAACATCTAACCCAATTAACCGTCATCGCACCTTTCTTGGTAATGTCTCCTGACCAAATAAAATTCTTCATAGCCTTTTCCATGGATTTGAGCAACGTCATCGGCCAATGGTAAATAAGCATAGAATGGACAAAAGAGCTAGAAATCACCGAATTTACTAAAGTAATGCGACCCGCCATAGATAATGACGTACCTTTCCACCTTTTAAATTAGACAGGATTTTATCGTGAATAGGCTGAAAATATCTTATTTTAGGAGCCCCTTTGAACAACGGGACGCCTAAATAAGTGATTGGGAAGGAGCCACGAGAAATCTGCAAATGCGTCTCATAAGCCGTGGTGATGTAGTATCCCGAAAATAGACCTTTGACTTGTCCGGATTGAAATTCTGGCCGGAGATGCTACCATACCCCATCAAAATATTCTTTATATACTGATAATTCTCCCAAGAAAGCGCCGCTATGATAGGGGAAAAGCGATATTGCGGGCTGTCGAACGGTGTAATATGTCCCTAATGTATGGCCACATCCAATGCTCTTCACAAACGTCTTCTCGCAAAGAAAAAAAAGAGGAGATAGAGGATCTCCTGGACGTACTCCACGAGTGCAATGGAAATAACCATCAGGACCTCCATTAAAAAGAATAGAAATCCTGGCTGAGTTAAAGATTGAGCGCACCCAATTCATAAACCCATGATCGAAACCCATACGCCCGAGAACGTGAAGAATGAAGTCCCACCTCAAAGTATCGAAGGCTTTTCTAATATCCACTTTTAGAATCATATTATGCCTCGTAGAACTATTAAGAAGACAATTGACCCCCTCCGATGCGGAGAGCAATGCGGTCATGAATTTGCTTCCCTGGGATAAAACAAAGCGCATACCATATACATGGTCTTTAAGAATATCTCCAAACCTAACGGCTAAAATCTTAGTAACTATTTTGAACAAAAAGATACTTAAGATTATCGGGCGATACTCTTCCACACGATTTGCATTATTGTTCTTGGGAATAAGGACCATATAGCTTGAATTGCACACCATAGGCAAAGCGATTGCTAACAAAGAAGAATCGAATTGCCTCGCAAAATAACCGCTGCAATGATGTCCTAGCAATTATGATAAAAATGACCCCCAAAGCCATCCGGACCCGGCGCACTATCCGGACTCAAATCAAAAATAGCCCCTTTAATTTCCTCGAAATCTGTGGGAATAGCGCCCAGCCTTGAATTTTCCTCTTGAGTAATCGTTGGCTGAATAACACTATCCACCATAGAATAATCAAGATTACCAATCACCGTTTCCGAGAAAAGGTGCTCATATTGCTAATTGGTTTAGGGATGGATAGCATTTTACCAAGATAACCATATTAGAAAATGAAGAAATATTACCTGGGGCACGTGAAAAGTAGAATCCAACGGATGGGTATTACACGAAACCACCTTCGCAAAAGAATTAACCAAGTTAATGTAAGGATTAGTGTTATGAGCCGAATGTCGAGGGTTCTATGCATGGGGAGCCCATAGTGGCCGAGCATTCGTGGGAGGGCATGCAGAAGGATTGCTCTGAGGATGCCAGACTGTGGCCCAGTGGTCATCACCCTCCTAGGAAGGGGCTGGCCTAGAAGTGATGGCATCCACCGGCCCCTCATAAGAACCAATGGAGGGGCCGACCCCCCATGGCAATAGGCGACCATGGGGGTAATGGATGGCACCCCATAATCCGCTGGCTGCATGGAGGAAAGGGGGGGCGGCCCCTTGGAGCTGTACATTAACTTGGAAGCTGCAACGGAGGACGGCGGAGGGAGGTAGGCCTCCGGTGGAACGACGGCTGCCGCGAATCGGGGGTTTATGGGAAGGGATAAAGTTCCACAGAATGCCATGGCAGGAGAATGGGACAGACGCGAAAGGCTTCCCATTGGTGGGCTGAGTGACGTGCTGCTGGAGACGACGTGCAGCCAGCGCCTGCAACATCCCATCGTCGGACTGCACGACGTGTGAAGAAGATGAGTGACTGCGCAGCGCTGCGTGCGAGGGAGATGAATTGGCATGGTGAGGCAGGTAGTTAGAAGTGAGACCATAAAATTCCAATGAGGCCATGTTGGGCGGCTGACGGAGACACCGGTGGCAATAGACGGCCGGACGGGATCAACGATAGAGCATTAGGGTTTTTCTAGAGAGAGAATTTTTTTCAATTCATAAACTTGTACATGCATGCACCTATTTTTTGAAGCGGTAAGTCATTAATCGCACTAGAATTCATTAAAGTCAGTGTGTACCATAAAAGGATGAATATCAAAAGCACCAAAATCCAACGCCAAAGAGCCCCCGCAAAGACACAAGAGACAAACAAATGATCACCTAATTCAGAAGCACAACAAAGACCACATGCCGAGGGGCCAATAAAACTCCCCCAGACGTAAATAATCCAAGACCGCCAAACAATTGTGAATAGCCCGCTGCACCACAATCGAACAGTTGTTCAAATGTGAGGAGACCAAATCCAAGAACCCCAATGGACCATAGGAAAATGGGGCCGAATATGCGAATAGGCTGTCTTTGAGATAATAGTCCCATAGTCAAAATGCATCCGGACCCGCGTGTCCTTTGAAGCGGGTGCGATGGGGACGCGAATAATGTCCCCGACGAGATCCAATAAAGCCTCAACGAACGATAAGGTGAAATGCCAAGACTCTTCGTAAAAGTACTTAAATATGTTTGCCGAAAGAGATATGTACTCATGCGGAATACCAATTCTATCAAAGAATGCAAGAGCTCCAACCAATTATCAATCCAAAATAATACAGGAACTATTCCAGGATCCATCGAGACTCATCTAAACAATCCGCAATACAGGCCTAATCCTAGTCCGGATCAAAGAAGGAAGAAACGATCTACTAAAGAACCGTCCGATGTTAAATAACATTTTCGGAGAACCTGGAAAATCACAGTAATCCGAAGTCATAACCTTCCATCCTACTCATCAAAAGCATTATTTGCCATAATAATCGAGCGGATGCCTGACCCCCCTCCGCCCGAGGCATACAACATCGAGCCCAATTGACCACCACCGAACCCTTAGAGTTACATCACTAGTCCAAATAAAGTTACGCATGGCTTGCTCCATTTGCTTAAGCAAGGATCGCGCCACTTGTAAATCATCATCGTATGCACAAAGGAGCTAGTGATCACCGAGTTAACCAAGTAGACTCTACCAAAGCAAGAGAGAGTGTCGTCCCTTTCCATCTATGAAACTTTAGGACGACCTTATCAAAAACATGCTGCAAATCTATGGCCTTCTTGAGCCCCAATAAGATTGGAGCTCCTAAATAAACGTAGAAAAGGCCCCTAATCGAATACCCATAATATCCTCGGATATGTCTACGCACATAGAAGAAAACCCGTGTGCATAAACCTTTGACTTACCAGGATTGAAGACCTAACCCAAATATCAGCATACCGAGTGAGAATCAAGGAGAGTACGACACATAATAACAATATCATCAGCGTAGAGAATCGAAGATGGGAAAATAATGCCTAGGCGCAATGAACAACTCAAGCTGATTCCGAGTCACCGCTGCCCCAATAAGCTTGCTCGTAACCTCCGTAATGCAAAAAGAAGAGGATATAAAGGATTGCGCTGCCTAACCCACTAAAAACAAGAAAATTACCCCACAAAGTGAGCCATTAAGTAATATCGAAATCCTGGATGACCAAAGAATAACCTCAATCCAATGAACAAAGATCTCCAAGAAGCCTAACCAATTCAGAACGTGTATCGGAAGCCCCTGTCTAAAGTATCAAAAGCCTTTGGATATCAATTTTCTAGATCATATTATCATCAAGCCAACCATGCGAACATTGAAGCCTTCGTAAAACCATAGCAATAGCCATGAATCATGAATCATGCCAGGAATAAATCCAAATTGCGTAGGAGACAAATATGGAGAAATGATCGAGCCCAACCGAAGTTGCCAAAATCTTTGTAATAACCTTGAAAAGGAAATTACTCATAACTATTGGATTTAAAATTGTCAATAGTGTTCGCATCCTTAGTTTTTGGAATAAGAGCCATAAAGCTAGCATTTAACCCCGAAGGAGGGTCGAGCTAGTAGAGAATGAACGGACCCCGGCAATAATCTCTGCTGAAATAATGTCCCAACTGTGACGATAGAATACCCCATTGAACCCATTCGGGCCAGGAGAACTATCCGAACCTAGCTCAAAAACTGCTTCCCGAATCTCTGAATCCAAAGGGATAGCCGTGAAAAATGACATTATCGCTGCTCCACCATCGAGATATGACCCGATCCACCATAGAATAATCTGAATTGGGACTCCCACCATCAGAAAAAAACTCCTTATAGAAGGAAGTCATGTGATTCCCAAGAACGACTGGATCATCCGAGAAGCTGCCATCAATCATCAAACCTTGAATCCCCGAACGGCTCTCCAGAATCTTACAACGACGATGAAAAAATGTTGTATTACGATCCCCATCCTTAAGCCAGGCAGAACGTGCCTTCTGCTTCAGGAATTCAGATTGCAAAAACAATGTTTTGGATAAAGCACTTTGGGCTTCAAATTCCAATTCCCGAAGGGCAGCAGAGAAACCCAAAGTCTCAATCTCCACCTGAATCTGCCGCACTTTTTCCATCTGCCTATCCACCTTACGATTAACGTCACCGAACACTTCGTCAGGCTATTAAGGTTTGGAATAAGGATGTTTTTGGTGGTGTTAATCGTCAGGTGGATAATCAGATGGAGAAAGTTCACCAGATTCAGGCAGATATTGAGACCTTGGGTTTCACTGATGCCCGTCGTGAATTGGAATTTGAAGCCCAAAGCGCTATGTCCAAAACGCTGCTATTGCAATCAATTCTGGCCAGAAGGCTGTTGCTCGCCTGGCTTAAGGATGGGGATCGCAATCGCATTTTTCATCATCGTTGTAAGATTCGGAGAACCGCTTGGGGATTAAAGGTTTGATGATTGGTGGTAACTTCTCGGAGGATCCAGTTGTTCTTGGGAATCACATTACCTCCTTATTATAAGGAGCTTTTCTCGGATCCCGGGGTCCCATTTGACTATTCAATGGTTGATCAAGTCATTGCTCGAAGGTGGTGGCGGTGGATAATGCTCTTTAACGGCCATTCCTATGGATTCGAGAGATTCGGGAGGTAGTTTTTGATCCGGGTTCGATAGTTCTCCTGGGTCGGACGGTTTTAATGTGATATTTTATCATCATTGTGGGGACATTATTTCAGCTTGATGTTTGCACCATCGCTCGTTTCTTCTTTACTAGTTCGACCCTCCTTCGGGGTTGAATGCTAGTTTTATGGCTCTCATTCCAAAACTAAAGATGTGAATACCATTGACAACTTTCGCCGATCGTCATGAGTAATTTTCTTTTCAAGATTATTACTAAGATTTTGGCGACTCGGTTGGGCTCCATCTTTTCTCCCTACTTGTCGCCCACGCAATTTGGTTTTATTTGGGTGATGATTCATGATTGTATCACTCTGGTTTCTGGAGGCTTCAATGTTCTGCATGGTCGGCTTGATGATAATATGATTCTTAAAATTGGTATCTGCAAAGCGTTCGATACGTTAAATTGGGGTTTTCTTATTCATGTTTTGCATCAGTTTGGCTTCTTGGAGATCTTCGTTCATTGGATTGAAACTATTCTCCAGTCATCCAGATTTCGATCTTACTTAACGGTTCACATGTTGATACTTTTCTTGTTTTAGAGGGCTTAGACAAGGTGATCCTCTATCTCCTTTACTTTTTTTTGCATTGTGTAGGAAGTATTGAGCAAGTTTATTGAGAGAGCAATGATTCGGAACGGTTGGGGCCGTTCGGTGTGCCCTAGAATATTATCTTTCCCTTCTCAATTCTTTATACCGATGATATTATTATTATATATGGAGCCTCCTCGTCTAACGCCCGCACCCTTCTTCGAGATCCTCACGATGTATGCTAATATTTTGGGTGGCCTTCAATCCTCGTAAATAACAAGTTTACTTCGCACTCGGTTTCTCACCATGTGCGAAGACGTATTGATCTATTATGGGTATACAAACTAGGCGTCTTCCCTACGGTTTATTTAGGAGCCCCAATATTTAACGGTGCTCCAAAGGTCGCGGTCTTGCAGCGGAGTTTTTGACAGTGGTTCTCCTAAAATTTCGACGTTGGAAGGGGACGGCTTTATCCATTGCTGGTAGGGTTTGTTTGGTTAATTATGTTATCACTAGCTCCTTTGTGCATACGATGATGGTTTACAAGTGGCCAAATCCTTGTTTAAGCAAATGGAGACGGCCATGCGTAATTTTATTTGGGACTGGTGATGTAAACTCCAAAGGTTCGGTGGTGGTGAATTGGGCTCCATGTTGTATGCCTCGGGCTGAAGGGGGCCTGGGTGTTCGTTCGATTATGGTGGCTAATAACGCTTTTCTGATGAAACGGGGTTGGAAGGTTATGACTTTGGATTCTGTGGTTTTCCAGATTCTAAGGAAACATTACCTGACATCCGAGAGTTCGGTCCCGCAGATCGTTCCTTCCTTCCTCAACGGGCTGGGCTTAGGCCTCGATCGAAGATTGTTTAGCTGAGTCTAGATGGATCCCTAGGTGTAATTCCAAAGTATTATTTTGGATTGACAACTGGTTGGGTTACTGCATTGCAGATAGAATTGGTATCCCGCATGAGTACAAATATTTATTTCGGCAACGTATTTCCGAGTACTTCTATGAAGAGTCCTGTCACTTCACCTTCTCATTTGTTGAGGCTTATTTGGATCTTGTCTGGGATATTGTTCGAGTCCCCATTGCTCCATCCTCGAGGGACGAGCGGGTCTAGATGCACTCCGAGAATGGGAATATTTCTTCTAAGCCGCATATTCTTATATTCGACCCCATTCTCCGGTGGTCCAATGGGGTTCGTGGATTTGGTCACCTCATATTCTGGAACGCCGTTCGATTGTGGCGTAGCATGCCATCTACAATCGTTTGGCGGTCTTGGACTTATGGCGTCCTAGGGGGAGTTTCACTGGGCCCTCGGTTTGTGATCTTTGTTTGTGCTGAATCTATTGATCTATTGATCACCTGTTTGTCTCTTGTGTCTTTGCGCAGGGCTCTTTGGAGATGGATTTTTGATTCATTTGGCATTCAATTTTTGTGGCCTATAGCTTTAATAAATTCCTGGTGCGCCTTATGAATTTTGCTTTTTGATCAGGTTGCTTTCTTACGGCATATGGCAGCTTTGTCCCGCATCTCGCTTATTTGGTATATCCGAATGAATTGGCTTTTAACGATAAATGATGGACGGTGGAAGTGGCCATTACTCATCTTGGTGCTTATTGTTGAATCATCTTCGCTTGATCAAGGTTGTATGAACATTGACCAAATTGACCTTCTTATCCTAAGACGGCCACAGGCGTGCTCGGGCGCTCTAAACAAGCTCCAAGGATTGTGCAAGTTAGTTGGCAAAAACCCTTTCGGGATGAATATAGACGGTAGTGCTTTGGGGGCACCGAGAAGTCTTATAACTTCGGGGTCTTCCTAATTGTAGAGGCTTCTTTCGGGGTACTTTGTGGAACGTTGTGGCACTGGGTATGCTTTTGAGGCTGAGTTGGTGGCAGCAATGTGGGCCATTATGCTCATGCTAAGGGCTGGACCCAACTTTGGCTCGAGTCAAACTCTGTTTACGTGGTGGACTTGCTTCATAAGAGATCCTTTGTTGTCCCATGGTGTCATCTTAGCAAATGGCGGTATACTCTTTATTTGCTTTCATAGATGACTCTTGTGGTTTCGCATATATATTGTGAAGGTAATAGAGTGACAGACCTTCGGAGCAAGAAGTCGCAATCGACGACTTGGTGGGGAGTCCCTCCTGCGGAGATTGTTCCTTTTCTCACAGAAGACTATGCTGGTCAATCCAATTATAGATTTGTTAGATAATGCGTCCCGTTTTGTATTTCCTTATCTTTGGACGCCTATTATGGAGGGTACTCGTTTTCCGCCAAAGGTTTTCCTCACAAGAGTGGGTTTTACCTTGGTAGGTTTTAACGAGGCTCCAACCATTCAGCCATTTGGTCGGCTTGTGACCATTTTGATTTTGTTTCGGAGTCAATTTTTGTTTTGTTTCTTTGGCTACCTGATCAGCTTTTGATTAGGATCTCTCTTTTCATTTTTTATATATATCTTTAATTCATTCAAAAAAAATATGGGTCATAAAGTGTAAATAGTATACGTATGTGACATATGTATATATATAATAGATATGATTTTGTGTGTAACTAAATATATATATATATATATATACATATATATACCACTAGTTTGTAGCTCAAGTGGTATCACTAACCCTTTATAAGGGTGTTAACCAGATTCGAACCAAGTATCTTTCGGTTTCTTTGAAATTATCTGCTCCCTCCAACCAAGACTCCCAATTTATTAAAAAAAATATATATATATACATATATATATATATATATATATATATGCAAACACCATTAAGCAATTATCCTAGCCTCAAGTCTATAAATGTATAAAATATATGTCTCCACCTACTTAAATTGATCAACACGTAGACATACAAATTCGGATAAGCATCTTACTTTCACCGTCTTAAAAGTTTAGCAAAGAGGATAAACTTATATTAGTACTTACCACTTAAAACACACAACCACATATACAACTAAATGAAGAAATAGAGAGAGGCGACGAAGGAAAAAGAAAAGACGAGAGAATATAATTCCCGAAGTGATGTCCGACGGAACTTAATATAGGTAAACAATTATTAACTCCTTGATATGATGTTGTTTCTTTGATTTAATTGCAAGTTAGGAAGAAAAATAATTAAATTAAATAAAAGAAAATGAAAGATATTGAATAATCAAAATTAATTTTAAAACTAATAGAAATGTTTTGAAATGATATCTAAGATTGATAATACGGAATGTTAGAAATGTAATTGGAATAGGATATTGGGGCATTTGTGAGTTTCAGTTAAGTCTAAATTGTATATCCATAGGTTTAATTGCTACTTAATTAATTATAAGATTTAGGGTTTTAATAGATTCAACATAATTAACGTATTGATTTGAGATGAAGATTGATATCCTATATTTTTACAAAAAGTTATTTTACATGTAAGGTTAGGGAGGAAAAACAACTATCCGACTTTCAATAGGATATTCAAGTGTAAAAGGTAAGTAAAAATCCATCCGCAACTATAAGGCATGGACATAGTATTATTTGAACTAATTGTATTATTTGTGATTATTGTATCTTCTTGAATATACGTGGGTATTATATGTTGCATAATTGGCTTGCATGATGTCACAATATAGTGCTTGGTGAACCATTAAACATGACATGCATTTGCATGTGCATGCATATTTCAAGAGGATGTTTGCATGCACGAAAATCTTTTCTGGAAGAAAATAGATATTTGTTTACTACTGCTAGTGCACCGAGGCATGCTGGGCGTGCTTTATGATATATGTTTAGGTATAGCAAGTGGTGTACTTCCTGGTGAACACAGAGCTAGATGGGAGATGGGCTCTCAGTGGGTCACAGGAGGATGGACCATTTGCGGGTACCTATGTTATGACCCTATGGGGTGGGATACTTCTTGACGAACACATGGGACGCAAGTAGGGGACCTTTGGCTGGGCCGCGGGAGGATGGACCACATGTAACATCATATTGATATTATTGGCCATTTGATTATTACTGTGTCCAGAGCTCTTTTTCGGTGCGTAGCAGTTGGGTCAGAGGCCCAAATGAAAGAAAATGGTTTGAATAAAGTATTTTAATTCATATTAGCATCACATGTTGGTAAAGTATTGCTATTCTTTGACATGCATGATTTTTACTTGTTGAGCTTTAGCACATGTGGTTCATGCATTACAGTAGCATGAGAATGCCTCGAGTCCTGGCTTAGTGTGCAAATCTTTGAAGCTTCTTTATGTTTTGAGGATCATGGATATGGACGACATTTAACCGTCGGGCACACTTGTCGGTTTATTGTGGGAACTCGTCATCGTTTATAACTTTTGAAATTGTATATTTACCGGCAGGTTTATTTTGTTGTTCGCTTGTTATTAAATTTACATAGGGAACAAGAAAACAATTTACACGTTTTAAATAGAGTTTGTGGTGGTTAGTTATCTAAAAAAAGCACCACTTTGTGGAACGTGATGGACAATAAAGGGTCCCACTCAAGTAGAAGAAGTGCGAAATTGGCAAATCGCTAACGCTTGTGCCCAAAACAAGTCTCGCAAGCGATAGACTCAAGCAAATTCTTATGGAATTCTCTTCAAGATTTGTCAAGATCTCACGCAAATGGTTTCAAAGCCCTGGTGAGTATCGACAACTCTAACTTTATAATGCTTCAACTCCATCACTTGTTCTTGGAGAAATTCACCAAGAGTTTATTGGAGATATTACTATTATCAACAAGTTGGCAGAGAAACATCTAAAAACATGTCAACATGCTCTCTTCTCTCTCTTCAACATTGACGACGGCTGATCTCTTTTAGCCACCTCCGATCTCCATTATCAAATTTTCAACGATCTTGATGGCGGGATCTTCCTTTCAAGGCTTAACTTTGAATTTTGTTCCACAATCTCGCATGCCTCCTCCGATCATTCGCTTGTCCGAGGCGCTGCATTCGCCGATGGGTCCTCTAATTCTGCGTCTCAATCTTCCTTCCCCATGATTCCATGCAATTTGAATGCTCGTGTTCAACACATATCACCATCTGATGAAACTAAGGTTTCTAATAAACACTTAACCCGATCAGATCTCTATGGCGTCCAACTCCCTCCGAATTTTATGTTTGACAAGTCACAACCCCAAGGTGATTGATGATCCTAATATTATGATGGTAAAAGGGTTAATCCCATTGGATTTCTACATCACAGACCTCCAACCGGTCTTCTTCCCAAGGCAACCAAGACTTCATGCTTGGCAAAGATGGTATGAAGGGGGTGGCCCTTTGCACCCCCATGGTGGTCGTTGCCTATGGGACCGCGCCCCTACTTTGTTCTATTGGGAGGACGATCGCTATTCCCGCCACCTTGGCCGCCCCCTCCCAGGGGGGTGATGGCCTCTGGGATCCTCCATTAGGCTACAGAATGTGGCCCCCACTCCTAATTGCAATAACCTTCCACGTGGTGCTCCAGCGGTGGTCCCCAATCCTGGCTTCAACAATCAATTTATGGCCCAACCTCATGATATCAATTATACAGGGAATAAAATCACAGGTGTCGGGGATTCTCAATTTTTGGCCACTAATGCAAATATGAAAGTCAATTCTTTTGCGAAGGTGGTCTCTGGTAATTGTTCCAATATGGATTCATTCATTTCTCCATTTCCAGGTAATGCTACAATATTTTCTAATGTGGTTAATGGTCATTCTATCCCTGATCCTGTTAAGAAGGGGGAATATTACTCTGTGACTATTGATGAAAATTGTTATCAACAACGTCTGTTGGAATTTTCTTATGTTTTAATTGGGCGAGTTATCATTGGAAAAGGTAATAAGCCCTAGGTCATAATGCCACTTCATAAACGGCTTTTGAGTTATGGGGTATTAAAATAGATTGGAATTTAATATCTCCGGGCAAGGGTTATATTTGTGTTAAGTTTAATAATGCCCAGGATCGATCCCAAGTTCAAGTTCATGCGTCTTAGGCTCTTAATCTGGTTTTTTTATTTGTCTGTCTCCATGGGTGCCAGATTTTAATTCTTATAAAGTTAACTCTTCAATAGCTAGTGTCGTGGTTAGAATCTTTAAGCTTATTATCGAATATTGAGATCCCGCACCATCGTATTTGGCCTAGTGGTATCAATTATCCTTTAAGTGGAGGAGGTCGAGGTTCTATCACCAGTGGGTGCGTGTGTAAAAAAAAATTATAGTAAAGATCGAATATTGAGATCCTGACTTTATTATGGGAATTGTAAAGGCCATTGAGACCCCGGTTCATATTGATAATAGGTCCTTGAATGGTCATTTGGGTCACTATGTTCCGGTTCTAGTTGATGTGGATCTTGCTAAACCTCTTCCGGATTATATTATGTTAGAAAGGATGGGTCACTGCACTTTTGTGTCGGTCAGCAATGAAAAACTTCCTGAATTCGGTTCCAGTTGTTGTGTCATGGGCCATAATAATGCCTCTTGCCATCGTATGGGGAAACTTGTTGAGCCTATAGAAAATTATGGGCATCCCGCTTCTCAAAAAGATGTTCCTGAGTCCGTAAAGTTTATCGTCATGTGGATAAATCTCGGATAAGGGAAAACCATTATCAACTCAATGCATTAAATGGTCTCTTCCGAGGGGAGGGGTTTCACTTCCCCACCTCTGGTTCTTGTTCCGAGCGCCCATACGACCACTTCCAATGGGGTGGCTTTAGGTAATTCTATCAAGGCCTTAGCAGAGGAAGATGTTTCAGTTGAGGCAAATGATACTTCTGTCAGAAATTGTGATCCGACTCCCATGTCCTAGATCCATCCTCACATAGTTCAATACCATTTGGAAAAACCTATTCGACATTTGTGTAAGGCTATTCGGGATGATCGCTGGATTCGGCTAGGCAATGCCATCACAAGGAAATTGAGCATGGCCTAACGCCCCCACTTCACAAATTATCTATCTTCAAGGACCGGATGGGGTTAAGGCTCTTAATATTGCTGCTAGTAAGAGATGGGCGGACTATGTTGATGATGATGTCCCACCTGGTTCTAGTGAACAGGCTACCTCAGATGCTTTGGACATGGGTCGACTTTCACATAATTTGGGCGATTCTCCATCTATGTCCTCGACACGAACCACCTCTCAAATTTTACCCCAATGAATTGCCATTTCTAGAATATTAGAGGGATTGGGAATGTTGCCTCTCGCAATATTCTTAAGGAGTTATGTCGGCGGCGCACGCCCTCTTTGGTTGCCATTTGTGAACCTAAGACAGACCTTTAGTCTATTTCTGATGGGTTTTGGCATAGTCTTGGGTTAACATTTGTTTCGCATAATCTTCTTCCTTCTGGCCGCTTTAATATCTGGGTTTTCTGTACTCAAGAAGTTATGATTTTGTGTCAGGTTCTGGTTTCTTCTCAAGCTATTGTTCTTGCAGGTGTCTCTACATAACCTCACTTTTCATGTGGGTTTTCTGCATGGTTTATGTAATCATATTGCTAGTCGTCAGTTATGGCATGATATTGTTTATTTGGGATTGGTTGATTTGTTATTGCTGGGTGATTTTAATGTTGTTTTGGGTAATCATGAGCGGTAGGCCGTGGTATTGTGTCTTTAGCCTCTTGCCAGGATTTTCGCACTTTTTCAACGATAGCGTTTGATGTCCATTCACACAATGGGTAACTTATATACATGGTCTGCCACACGATCTTTACATAACCTGGTTCAAGCCCATTTGGATCGTGCCCTGGCCACATTAAGATTCTCTTCTCTTCGGCCTCAAATTTCTTGTATGGTGCTCCCTTGTATTTGTTTGGACCATCATCCTTTGCTTGTTTCATGCGTGTCTAGTTCTCCTTGTGGTCCATCTCCTTTTCGCTTTCAACATATGTGGATTACACACCCATTGTTTCGGGACCTTGTTGAGCATTCATGAGAGATGCCTTATGGGGTCCCTGACCCTATTTTTAAGGTGATGGTTAAACTTAAGAGGTTGAGGGTGGTTCTTAAAAATTGGAATTGGTTGGTAGTTGGTGATGTGAATCATTTAGTGGATGATTAGTTAGAAAAAGGTCAGACAAGTTCAATTTGATATCGCTAGTTTGGGTTATAATGATGATCGTTGAAGAAATGAATTTGAGGCTCAGAATACTCTTACTCAGAATCTCTTAATGCAATCTGAGTTTATGCGTCAAAAGGCTCGAGTTAATTGGCTTAAGGATGGTGATCGTAACACAGCCTTTTTTCATCGTTGTTGTCAGGCCAAAGTTTCCCATAGGGGCATTCACGATCTAGTGATTAATGATGACCCGATTGCTAATCGTTTGCATATTGTGAATTATTACAAGGAGCTGTTTTTTGATTTGGGTGCTCCGGTGGCTAATTTTTCTTTGGTCGACACTGTTATTACACATGGGGTGACGGAGGTAGATAATCATTCTTTGATTGTTATTCCCACTCGATTTGGAAATTCGGGAGGCGTTTTTGATCCGGCGCGAGACGGTTCTTCGGGGGGCGGACGGCTTCATTGAAATTTTTATCAAAGATTTGTTGCGATATTATTGCGTTCGATGTTACTATGGCAGTTCGTCACTTCTTCATGACTGACTCTCTTCCGACTGGTTTAAATGCTAGCTTTATGGTGCTTATTCCAAAAAGTAAAGATGCCAATACTGTGGATAACTTCAGGTCGATTGTCATGAGTAATTATTTGTTCAAAATTATTACTAAACTTTTGGCGTCGTGTTTTGGAATTATTTTGGATATGTTGCTCGTGCCCATGCAATTTGGTTTTATACATATCCATGATTGCATTACTTTGGTTTCAAAAAGTTTTAACATTTTGCAGAATCCTTTGGATAGCAATATGATTCTAAAGATTGATAGTCGCAGGGCCTTTGATACTTTGCGTTGGGGTTTCTTACTTCATGTTCTCCATTGCTTTGTGTTTTCTAATATCTTTGTCTCATGGATTTCGACTATTTTGCATTCAGCTAGGATCTCTATCTTGTTGAATGGGTCATCGATGGGTTATTTTGAATGTTCACGGGTGTTCGTCGTGGGGATCCACTGTCTCCATTACTTTTCTGCGTTGTTGAATAGGTCCTTGGTAAGATTATTGATCTTCGGGTTGCTAGTGGTCCTATTTTGCCATTTATGGTTTCGAGACATAGCTTGATTCCCCTCACCGCTCTTTATGCCGATGATATTGTTATTCTCTCGTGGTGCTTCTTATTCAATGCCCATCATATTGTTCTTTTATTGGGTCAAGATGCGATATATCGGTCACGATTTTAGTCCGATCAAATCTACGATTTTCTTTGGGGTCCGTGTTTCTCCGAAGCATGCGCCTTTCAACCTCTTTTTGATAAAGGTGATTTTGGAACACCTACCACACAAGATGCTCTCTCCTCTCTCTAACCCTAACGCTCCGACCGACGTGTTTGATTCCTCCGATCTCGCTCATCATCATTTTCTTGCGCACCTATGGTCGATTCCTCTTTTTGGGGTTTACTTCAAACTATGGTGGGCACCCCTCACATCCACGACAAGATTTTAAACTCTATGTTGAACATGCGGTGCACGGATTCACACTGGATTGCATACGCCTGGTTCTTCCTCTTCAATGGTGTCTTGCTCGATGGATAACACCGCAAATTGAGGGAGCAATCACGACTTAAGCTTCGGGGTTTTTGATAAACCGTCAAACAGATTTACTATTTCTCCCTTGCCCTTAAATTTCATCCCCGACGTCAACAAAAAATTTGACGCGACAGATTTTCGATCGCTGGGTTTGATCCCAACTTATACCAATCTAGTTGCTCCTAATATGGATTCAGGATGGATCACGCTCATGGGGGTTCACACCTTTGGCCCCTCCTTGTGGCAATCATGCGGCTGCAAGTTTCCATGGGGGCCGCCCTCCGTTGTTTTACTTCTACGGGGATTTCGGCTCCGGAGGGATGGAGAGACGACCTACTTCAACTCGGGGGACGTTCAGGGGCTCCGGATGAATGCCACCCATCACCCAAAGGGGCCGCGTTCGAGTTCGCAAAGTTTACCGTCCAAGTGCAAAGCAGCTACGGACCAGGGCAAAGCCATTGATAACTCAATGGATAATATGGGTTCGACTATGCGGCCTGGTTCCCCATCCTGTGCCATAGTCACTTGCCCTAATGACATCCATCTTGGTAATGCTTTTGAGGCTCTTGTCTCGGATGAGGTCCCCGACCAGCATTCCCCGAATTCCTCTCCGATTCTCCTAAATCGTAATCTGGTTCCCAAGGCCCCAATCTATCACACTGGCTCCTTTTCTACAAGTCTTCCTCTCACGATACAACACTCGTTGGGAAAACCAATACGCACCCTTAGTAGAGCATTCCGGGACAGCTCCCTCGTTACGGCCAAAACCAGGATACTTCAGAATGTTGCGCAGGGGCCATCCCCGGCTATTCATGACCTCACCATTATTTCAGATCCTATAGGACCCAATGAGTTAGATTTTGCGGCTTCAAAACGATGGGCGGATTATGCTGATGAGGTTTCCAATGCTCAAACGATCGATTCTGAGAAAAATTCTACTTCCGACTCTACCATGCGTTTAACACGGGCTGCCCCCTTCCATCTCAATGAATTGCATCTTCTGGAATATCCGGAGAATTGGGAACATTGCTTCTCGTAATGTTCTTAAGGCTCTATGTCAAAAGCACAAGCCGTCTATTTTGGTTATCTGTGAGCCTAAGGTGGGCCTTACTTCGATTTCAGATTCTTATTGGACCAATTTGGGTTTGAGTTTTGTGACTCAGAATTTTCGTTCTAATGGTCGGCCGGATAATTGGGTTTTCTGTACTACTGCCATTTCTATTTTACAACAGGTTTGGGTTTCTTCTCAGTGTCTTGTTCTTCAGGTTCAGTTGGGTTCTCTGATTTTTCATGTTGGCTTGGTTCATGGTTTATGTAACAATATTGATAGTCGCACGCTTTGGCTGGATTTGAGAAATTTGGGTCTTGATGATTTATTGCTTATTGGGGATTTTAATGTTGTTTTGGGTCACCATGAGAGTCCAGGTAGTGGCACGTTATCCTAGGCTTCTTGTAAGGACTCCAGGGATTTTTTGGAGGATGCTGGTTTGTTTGCTATGCCGACTACGGGTAATTCTTTTACCTGGTGCACCACTCGTACGCCTCACTCTCTTCTTCAGGCAAAATTGAATCGCACCCTTGCCACTGGTCGATTTTTCTCTTTTTGGCAGGCGGTTAAAGGTTTGGTTCTTACTCGTATTAGCTCGGATCACCACCCTATTTTGGTTTATTGTTCGTCCTCTATCACCAAGGGTCCGGTTCCGTTTCGCTTTCACCCTAACCCTCTCTTGCGTATCATGTGGAAGCTCAAACGGTTTGCGCCAAGGCTATTAAGGTTTGGAATAAAGAAGTGTTTGGTGATGTCAATCGTCAGGTGGAAAGGCAGATGGAAAAAGTGCGGCAGATTCAGGCGGAGATTGAGACTTTGGGTTTCTCTGCTGCCCATCGGGAATTGGAATTTGAAGCCCAAAGTACTTTATCCAAAAAGATGCTTTTGCAATCAATTCTGGCGAAGGCACGTTTTGCTTGGCTTAAGTATGGGGATCGTAATATAACATTTTTTCATTGTCGTTGTAAGATTCGGGAGAGCCGTTCGGGGATTCAAGGTTTGATGAT
Source organism: Rehmannia glutinosa (assembly GCA_016081115.2). NCBI lineage: Eukaryota > Viridiplantae > Streptophyta > Magnoliopsida > Lamiales > Orobanchaceae > Rehmannia > Rehmannia glutinosa. The sequence goes on from JABTTQ020002874.1 coordinate 381,245, forward strand.
AGATGGCAACTTCTCGGATGATCCGGTCGTTCTTGGGAATCACATTACTTCCTTCTATAAGGAGATCTTTTCTGATGCTGGGGCTCCTAATCCGGATTATTTTATGGTGGATCGGGTCATATCTCCAACGGTGGAGACAGCTTATAATGTCATTTTGACGGCTATTCCTTCGGATTCTGAGATTCGGGATGCTATTTTTGAGCTAGGTTCGGATAGTTCCCTAGCCTAAATGGGTTCAATGGGGTATTCTATCGTCACTGTTGGGACACTATTTCAGCAGAGATTATTGTCGGGGGTCCGTTCTTTCTTTACTAGCTCGACCCTCCCTTCGGGGTTAAATACTAGCTTTATGGCTCTCATTCCGAAAACTAAGGACGCAAACACTATTGATAATTTTCGTCCAATCGTTATGAGTAATTTCCTATTCAAGGTTATTACAAAGATTTTGGCAACTCGGTTGGGCTAGATCATTTCACCATATTTGTCTCCTACGCAATTTGGATTTATTTAAAGCGCAGTTTGATTTATGATGTATTGCTATGGTTTCTGAAGGCTTCAATGTGCTGCATGGTCGGCTTGATGATAATATGATCTTGAAAATTGATATCCGAAAGGCTTTTGATACTTTAGATGGGGGCTTCCTGATACACGTTCTGAATCAGATCGGCTTCTCGGAGATCTTTGTTCATTGGATTGAGATTATTCTTCGGTCATCTAGGATTTCGATATTACTTAATGGTTCGCCTGTGGGATACTTTTCTTATTTTCGTGGGGTTAGGTAGGGCAATCCTTTATCTCCTTCACTTTTTTGCATTGCGAAGGAGGTTCTGAGCAAGCTTATTGGGGCAGCGGTGACTCAGAATCAGCTTGGGCCGTTCATTGCGCCTAGGCATATTATATTTCCATCTTTGATTCTTTATGCTGATGATATTGTTATTATGTGTGGGGCCTCTTCGGCTAACGCTCGTACTCTTCTTCAGATTCTCACTTGGTATGCTGATATTTCAAGCCAGGCCTTCAATCCTCGTAAGTCAATGGTTTATTTCGGCACACGGGTTACTTCTTATGTGCGTAGGCGTATTCAAGATATTATGGGTATTCAGTTAGGGGTCTTTCCTACGGTTTATTTAGGAGCTCCGATCTTTGGGGGCTCCAAAGGCCATGGATTTGCAACATGTTTTTGATAAGGTTGTCCTGAAGTTTCGTAGATGGAAAGGGACGACACTCTTCTTGGCCGGTAGAGTCCGCTTGGTTAACTCGGTGATCACTAGCTCCTTTGTGCATACGATGATGATTTACAAATGGCTGCGATCCTTGCTTAAGCAAATGGACCAAGCCATGTGTAACTTTATTTGACTGGTGATGTAAACTCTAAGGGTTCGGTGGTGGTTAATTGGGCTCGATGTTGTATGCCTCGGGCGGAGGGGGTCTGGGCATCCGCCGATTATTGTGGCGAATAATGCTTTTTCGTGGTGGGATGGAAGGTTATGACTTCGGATTCTCGTGGGTTTTCTTGGTTCTCCAAAAATGCTATTTGACATCGAACGGTTCTTTACGTAGATCATATCTTCCTTCTTCAACTGGATGGGATTAGGCCTTGTATTGCGGATTGTTTAGATGAGTCTCGATGGATCCCCGGGAATAATTCCGATGTATTATTTTGGATTAATAATTGGTTGGGCTACTACATTGCTAGTACTTCTATGATGAGTCTTGGCATTTTACCTTCTCGTTCGTTGAGTCTTATTTGGATCTCATCGGGACATTGTTCGCGTCCCCATCGCACCATCCTCGAAGGACACGCTGGTCCGGATGCATTCTCGACAATGGGACTATTACCTCAAGACGTCTTATTCGCATATTCGGCCCCATTCTCCTATGGTCCATTCGGGTTCTTGGATTTGGTCTCCACACTTTTTAACGCCGTTTGATTGTGGTCTGGTGGGCTATTCACAATTGTTTGGCGGTCTTGGATTTATTACGCCCTAGGGGAGTTTTATTGGTCCCTCGGTGTGTGGTCTTTGTTGTGCTTCGCTAAATCCGTTGATCATTTGTTTGTCTCTTATGTCTTTGCGGGGGCTCTTTGGCGCCGGATTTTTGGTGCTTTTTATGTTCATCTATTTATGGCCCTGACTTTAGTGAACTCCCTGGTGCGATTAATGACTTACCGCTTAGCGATCATGTTGCTTTTTTATGGCGTGTGGCGTTGATATCCTCAGATCCGGCTTATTTCGCATATTCGAAATGATTTGGTTTTTAATGATAAAGTCTAGACGGTGGACACGGTGGTTAACCATCTACGGGTTCTTATTGTTGAATCGTCTTGTTTAGATCGGGCTGAATGAACAATGATCGAAAGACCTCTTCATCCTCGGCGACTTTGCGTTCTCGGGCGGGCGCATAAGCTCCCAAGATCGTGCAAGTTAAGTGGAAAAAACTCCGGTGTGGATCAAAGTGAATAAGGACGGTAGCGCCTCCGGCACCGGTAGCCTTACAGCCTTCCGGGGTCTTCCTAACTTTTTAATAGAAATCAAAATTTTATATAAAAGAAAAGAAAAATCCTGGTCACAAGCCGACTAGGTAGCGCAATGTTTGGGGCCTTGTTAAAAACCTACCAAGGTAAAACCCACCCTTGTGGGGAAAACCCTCGAGGGAAAAGAGTACCCTGACGAGATAAAATGAAATCCATACAACCATAGTCAGAACACAAAACCCAAAACTAGCTAACAAATCTATACTGCGTTCGACCGACATAGTCATCCGTGAGCAGCGAAATGATGCCCGCAGAAGGGGCGTCCCACCAAACCGAGTCACAAGTGTACTTGCCGAGATGATCCGCCACCCGATTACCCTCATGATAGATGTGGGAAACCACCGATTCATGTGAGAAAGCATAAAAAGGGTATACCGCCATTGATTCAATAATTTCCAAGGAACGGAGCCAACTCGAGATCGAAGAAGGGCCACCATGAAAGTAGAGTCCGACTCGCACAAATGTTGTTCCAGCCCTTATGAAATGCGTAGTGGATTGTCGTCATGGCAGCCACCAGTTCCACCTCAAAAGCAAATCCTGTTCCACAAAGCACCCACGAAAGAACCCACGATAGGTACGGTAGACTCCTGCCGCCATGATGCGACCTTTGGCTCCCATTGCACAACCATTCGTATTAACCTTAATCCGGCCAGGGAGGGGGAAGAGACCAAGGCACCGGGATAACCCGGAGAGCCTTGGGGGACGACCCCTTAACCCTAAGCCGGTGTAGTCGAAGTAAATACTCCCGAGTATTCTTCATGCACCCTTTATCCAACGGCGGACTCAATGATCATTGCCCTTAATCAATCAATGCCGCATCCGTAGTCCATTGCCTGTCATTGAAAACAACATCATTTCGATGTGCCGATGAGCCGATACAAGAAACATCCGCCACCTTCCATAGAAACGCAACCGCACAATGAAGTGAAAATCCATCAAGTGAACCGAGAAGTTCATTTAAGCTATAGACATTACAAAAATTCACAGAAAAAGAGTTAGCAATCCAGCTCCATATGGTGCCTCGCAAAACGACAAGAAACAAAGATGTGATCAATCGACTCGAGCAAGAGAGACAGAGACTGCAGCGCTTGGCCCAATGAACCCTTTCGAGCGATAGACATCCATAATGCCAGAGGTCCGTAAATCGCACGCCAAACTACAACCGTGCGCCTCTCCGGAATATGAGCAGACTAGATCCAAGATCCCCATTTCACCGTAGGAAAAGAAGTCCGAATAGAAGCATAAGCGGTCTTAGAGGAAACCGTCCCATCCATAGAACGTGTCCACACTCACTTATCGAGGAACTGGAGCAATTGGACAGCGAACAAAATCGAACGATGTCCAGATAAGCCTCCACAAAAGATATGGTAAGATGCCATTTATTATCAAAAAAGAAATCCGAGATAGGATTCATAAATTGAGCCCGAGATTCATTTGGAATACCAATCCGATCTGCAATAGTGTAACCAAGCCGCTTATTCGCCCGTAAATTTATCGCAGAGTGAGACCCAGAACCCATCTCGAATTGCCGGCAATCCGTTACACTTGGACGCAAACCCGCCCCAAATAGACGAAGTCAAGAAGAAGGCACGTCTAATGGTGCCATTATACGTCAAAAAGTGTCTACAAAGGGGTCTTTCGAATCGCAGAGGCTTTTCGGGTTGCTTTGTGGAACGATGTGGTGCCGAGTATGCGTTTGTGGCCGAGTTGGTGGCGGCTATGTGGGCAATTCACTATGCATTCGCTAAGGGCTGGACTCAGGTTTGGCTCGAGTCGATTCTGTTTATGTTGTGGACTTGCTTCACAAGAAATCCATTGTTGTCCATTGGCGTCACCTTAGTATATGGAGACATACTCTTCATTTGCTTTCACGAGATAGATTTGGTGGTTTCGCATATCTATGGTGAAGGCACTCGAGTGGCGGACCTCCCGAGCAAGAGGACGCATCCTCGGCTCTTTCTTATTTATTTTTTGACGCTTCTTTTATGGGGGATACTCTTTTTTCTGCAAGGGTTTTTCCCACAAGGGTGGGTTTTACCTTGGGAGGTTTTTGAGGCCCCAACCATTCAGCCATTTGGTCACTTGTGACCATTCCGATTTTTCTCGGATTTGCGTTTTCTTGGTTTCTTTGGCTACCTGACCAGCCCTGTGTTCAGGATCACTCTTTTTCATTTTTTAATATATCTTTGATTCATTTAAAAACCTATCTTTTATAAAATTCTCTTGAAGTTTAGCAGTGGAAAGGTACTTTTCTCTCGATTGCAGGCATGTTTGCCTGGTTAATTTGATGATTTTTTCAATAAATGCGAATATATATATAAAAAATGAAAAAGAGTAATCCCGATCACACAGATCGTAACCAAATGAAAGCCTAGAAATAATGTCAACAACCAAAATACGAAGTGGTCACAAGCCGACCAAATGGTTGAATGGTTGGGGCCTCGTTAAAACCTTACATGGTAAAACCACCCTTGTGGGAAAACCCTTGGAAGGAAAAAGAGTACCCCCAGAAAAAGGCGCCTAAAAAAGAAACTTGAAGCGGTGGCGCATTAATTAACAAACCTATATGTGGATTGGCCAACATAATCATAAGTGATGTATTGAAGAAGGTCACGTGGGCGGACGCCCACCAGCGCCACTCTCCGTCTTCTTGATCAAAGCATGTTCGCCACCCGATTGCCTTCGCGAAAGATATGAGAGACTACAAGATCAATGCCACCGAGTAGATGCAAGGTTTGGCGCCAATAGCCAAGATGGCGCCATGGGACCTCCATCATTCTCTTCTCCAGCAGGTTCACCACATACATCGAATCCGATTCCAGCCAAAGTTGCGTCCATCCTTTTGCAAATGCGTAATGAATCGCCCACATTGCTGCAACCAATTCCGCTTCGAATGCGTACCCTGAACCACAGTGATGGACAAAGCATCCGCGAAAGAATCCTCTACAATTCCGAAAGACACCGGATGCTGTAAGATTGCCCGGCGCCCCTGAAGCGCTGCCATCCGTGTTAACCTTGATCCAACCTGGGAGAGGTTTTTGCCATTGGACCTCCACAATCTTCGGAGCACGCCTAGCCCTTCCGAGGATTCTTAAACCACGCAGGATAAAGAGGTCCTGCTGATCGTTATTCATGCATCCCCGGTCCAAAGAAGCTGATTCAAGAACGAGTACCTGTAGATGAATGATTGCCGCCTCCGGAGTCCAGATTTTGTTGTTGAAAGTCAGCTCATTACGGATGTGCCAAATAAGCCAGATGCAGGATAGTATTGCCACACGCCAAAGGAAAGCGACCTGGTCACTGAAATGAAGAGACATGAGCCGTACCAGCAGTTCATTGAAACTGTAAGTCTGGAAGGGGTGCACGTGAAAGGCTTGGAAGATCCAACGCCATATATGCCCTGCAAAAGCACAAGAAACAAATAAGTGATCCACCGATTCCCCCGATTCCCTGCAAAGAACACAAACCAAAGGGCCAGTAAAACTTCCCCTAGCTCGTAAAGAATCCTGGACTGCCAATCGGTTGTGTATAGCTCTCCATGCCACCACTGATCTCCGTTCTGGGATATGCTGGGACCAAATCCAAGAACCCCATCTAACTGCCGGGCGCTGGGGGCGTAGATAATTGTAAGCTGCCTTCGAGGTAACCGAACCATCCACTGAATTCATCCAAACACGAGTATCCCATGATGTAGGCGCAATTGGGACGCGCACAATAGCTCGAACCAGCTCCAAATAAGCCTCCACAAAGGGGAGAGTGAAGTGCCATGATCCATCATAAAAATAATCGAGATACTTATTCTTTGGAATAAATATCTATAATCCTCCGGAATTCCAATTTCACAAGAATGGAGTATCCCAACCAATTATCAATCCAAAATAATACCTCGGAATTGGCGCCTGGGATCCAACGGGCGCCATCCAAGCAATCAGAAATACATGGTTTAATCCCAGGCCAAATAGAAAAAGGAAGAAAGGACCTCCGGATATCCCCATTTCTAGTAAAAATCGATGTCTAAGGGTCCGAAAACCACCGAGTTCGAGTTCGAACCTTCACCAATTTCATTAAGAAGGCCTTGTTAGCAGCCACGATCGACCACACGCCCAATCCTCCTCCCCGCCCGGGCGTGCAAAGATGTATTCCGATTGACCACTACCTTTCCTTTAGAATTCACATCCCCGTCCAAATGAAATTACGCATGGCTTTTTCCATTTGTTTTAGCAGCGTGGCAGGCCATTTATAAATCATCATGGTGTGCACGAAAGAGCTAGTTATCACTGAGTTAACCAGGCAAACCCTACCAGCAAGGGAGAGAGACGAGCATTTCCATCGTCGGAACTTAAGGATAATTTTGTCAAAGATAGTCAGAATCCGCAACCTTTGGAGCTCCCTTAAAGATTGGAGCGCCCAAGTAGATGGTGGGGAACGCCCCTGGATGAATCCCTAGAATGTTTTGCACTCTCCCACGGACATAATGCGAAACCTGCTCCCCAAAATAGACCTTGGATTTCTGTGGACTAAACAATTGACCCGAGATATCCGCATAATGAGTAAGAATCAAGCAAGACCCGGGCATTGGATGAAGACGCCCCACATATGATGACAATGTCGTCCGCATATAAAATGGATGATGGAAAGACAATACTCCTTGGCGCCATGAAGGCAGATAACCGGATCGATCCATTGCTTCGCAATAAACCGACCCAGACTTCCTCCGCAATACAAAACAATAGGGGTGATAAAGGATCCCCTTGTCCGACTCTCTCCGAACAGGAAAATAACCAACCGGCTTCCCATTCAACAAGATCGATATTCTCGACGATCAAGAACTACCTCAACCCAACGCACGAACGTCTCGGAGAAACCGAAACGGCGCAAGACATGTAGTAAAAAATCCCACCTCAACATATTGAATGCCTTGCAAATATCGATTTTCAGTATCATATTCGAATCCGTGCGTCCCTGTAAGACATTAAATCCTTCAGATACCATGGCGATGCACTCATGAATTTGTCTACCCAGGATAAAACCAAACTGAGTCGGAGATAAATAATCAGCAATGATCGAACCCAAGCGTGTAGCCAATATCTTTGTGATAATCTTGAAAAGGAAGTTGCTCATGACAATCGGGCGGAAGTTTTCAATGACATTTGCATCTTTAGTCTTGGGGATGAGCGCCATGAAACTGGCATTCAATCCCAGAGGTAGTGACGAATTACTAAAGAAAGAGCGAACAACGTCTGTTACCTCGGCGCAGAGATGACATCCGAAATGGCGGTAAAAAATCCCATTGAATCCATATCAAACACCGCTGACCGCACCTCATAGTCCGAGGGAATGACTGTAGGCGGGCATTATCCCGCGCCCCAACCATTGGAGTGAGCACTGGTCGAGCTGAGAAATCCGTGATAGAGCTCCCGTTTTCCGTAAAGAGCTCCTCGTAAAATGAAATAATATGATTCCCAAAGATCACAAAGATCATCAAGCAAAATTTCCCGCCATCATAAGCCTTTGTATCTCCGCGCGGCGGCGTGCGAATCGCTCGCCGATGAAAGAATGTTGCATTACGATCCTCATCCTTAAGCCAAGCAAAGATGCGGGCATTTTGCTTAAGGAATTCAGCCAGATCAGATCGCAACGTCTGCGAAAGCTTCAATCAAGGCCCAATCTTTAATGACATAACGCAACCGTTTGAGCTTTCTCATACACGCAATAAAGGGTTCTGCGTGTCACATGGGGAGCCCCAAGAGGTTGTAACCAAATCCCGGAATGAATCGTGATGAATCCACATTCGCTGAAAACGAAATGGAACCGGACCCCTGGTAATGGCCGAGGAACAAGTAACCAAAATGGGGTGATGATCAGAACCAATGCGAGGAAGAACTAAGCCCTTCACATCCTTCCAAAGTGCGAAAAAGGGCAAGTAGCCGTGGCTCGTCCAACTTAGCTCGAAGTAAAGATAGAGGCCTCCGTGGAGAGCACCAAGTAAATGAATTCCCGTCGTCGGAACCGCAAACAAATCAAGGCGTCCTCTATAAAATCCCCGAAATCCTCGGCATGAGGCTTGGGAGAGAGTATCATTGCGCGAGCGCTCATGATGTCCCAAAACCGCATTGAAATCCCCAACAAGCAACAGATCGCCTAGACCCAAATTCCGCAAATCCAACCATAGCTCACGCCGTGAAATGTAATCACACAAACCATGTGTAAAGCCAACATGAAAAGTCAAAGAACCAAATTGAACATGGAAAACAATACATCGGGTAAAAGACCGGACTGATTTATAATTGTGATAGTGGAGTCGTGAAGTACCCAAATGTCGGCCGCCCATTTACTCGAAAACTTTGTCCCGCAAGAGTCAAACCCAGGCTATGCCAATAAGAGTCAGAAATAGTCGAAAAGTCCACCTTGGGTTCACAAATAGCCATAATGGAAGGTTTATGCTTATGACATAAAGCCTTAAGAACATTGCGAGATGCAACATTCCCTATCCCCCCGGATGTTCCGGAAGATGCAATTCATTGAGAAGATTGGGAGGAGTCGCCCGTGACGATCGCACGGTGAAAAACAGCGTGTGGCGCATAGCGAGTCGATGATTGATTGGGGAAGATCCACTTCATCTGCATAATCTGCCCATTTTTTGAAGCTGCAATGTTCATCTCGTGTGGTTCTAAACTTTCCATTTCAATAGCAACGTCATGAGCAGGGGGCGTCGGCCCCGACGTAACTTTCTCGAGAATTCAATCAGAGTCGAATCCAAAGAGCTATCCCGGAAGGCACGACTCAGAGCCCGAATAGGCTTCCCCAAAGGATATCTTTATCTTCGTGATAGGAATAATAGCAAGAGGCCGAGACGGTTCGCGTCAGATCGAAGTATCGGCCTTGGGCGATGACCTGGCCGGATACTCGGCGTAGTCATCTCGGGTTGCCGATCCCGAGATTTGATCGAACCAAGAGCCTCGAAGGTGTTACCAAGATGGATTTACGGAGGGCAAGTGACTATGGCACGAGGAGGAGATCTCGCGCGCGTAGTGGAACCCGTCTTTCCCATTGAGTCATCAATGGCCTTGCCTTGTCCTGTTGAACAGACGATAAACTCTACGAACCCGGGAACGCCCTTTCTTTGAATCGAATTGTTGCGATTAGCAGACTCCCATGGCCGTCCCTCGGGACGGTGATGTCCGCCCACCCTTGTCCGTATTACCCCTGAGTGTTAAAACGATAAGAAGTTGTAGAGTGCCCCGTAACACCGCACGTCAAGCAAAATGTGGGTAGTTTTTCATAAGTGACGGAAACAAAAGAGCATTTGCCGGTGCGTTCAACCATAATGTGTTCCTCCAAAGGTTTGGAGAGGTCAATATCCACGTAACCCGAATAAAATAGCCCAAAGAACCATCCGAGAACGCCGATCATCCGCAATGGATTCCCAAGAGCATCGGCAATCCCCATAATGTTATTTGGGTCCCGTGATTCCAGCTGAGTTCAAAATCCGCACCCAAACACTGCATCAAGACCGAGACTTATAAGGGTTGAAGTCAGGCACCCACGGAGATAGACGGATAATACCTGGTTAAGTGTCCAATTGGTGCGTTCTTGAGCCCAAGAATGATCCTGCGCATTAAACAATTTGACACAAAAGAATCCCTTGCCTAGGGGAATTAATTTCCATTCATTCTTGATGCCCCATAATTCGAGATAAGCGTTTATGTAAAAGCATGGTCGCCCATGGCTTGTTACCTTTTCCTAAAATAACCCTTCCAATTAATGAATAGGAAAATTCAAGCGAGACGTTGCTGGTAAATGTTGTCATCAATAGTTACGGAATAGTAATCACCTTTGCGAACTTGTTTAGGGATAGGATTTTTACTTAAAAACCACCGTGAGAAAACATTGGTATTACCTGGGGCCCGAGTCGTGGAATCCATTTGGTTGATACCGGAACAATATTAGCGAAAGAATATCCATAATTGGGTTTAGCGTTAGGATTATGAGCCGAATATCGCAGGTTTGTTTCATGATCCTGTGACGTTGAAGCCGGATTTCCATCATTTGGTTGCGCGTTCTTTGAAACTGTAATAGGATATGGGCCCGTGAGTAGTCGACCATGCGGATGGCGGATAGCGTTAATCGATTCTCGTCGGAACATATGAGTGGCACCCACGTAGCCATTAATTTGGGAATAACATACCATCCGCTACCGTTGAGGTCTCGCCGAGGTATCCGATAATTGCATGTGATCGGGCGACGCTGGGATGGAGAATGTTGTCTAGGGTTTGATGGATGTGAGAAGTTAGACGGTAACCATGCCACGGAGGCTCCGCCATGGTAGGGACTCGCGGGAGAGGACCGGAAAAAGAAAGGGATGGATGCCGGCGTGTCCCTTGAAGACGAGGAGAAATCGCACATAGTAGCGGTGAAATCGCACGTAGTTAGAAACATCTTATTACTTGCTTCTCCCCAAGCTCATATCATATATCCTCAAGCATTCTGTGATTGCAAGTTCGCTTGTTCATTCCATGTTAGTCTACAAATGGCATGTTGGGCTTAAGCAATTGGAAAAGGCCATGCGTAATTTTATTTGGACGAGGGACATTTTAACGAAGGGCTCGATTACGTTGAATTGGTCAAGATGCTTCACTCTCTATGAGGAAGAGGGCCTAGGCATTCGTTCCATCATTGCAGCAAATAGGGCCTTCCCCGATGAAAATGTGTTGGAACATTTTGACTTCGAACTCAGTGGTTTTTCATACTCTTTGAAACATTTCTTTTGTCGAATGGTTCGATTCAACATACTTTTTGTCTTCTTCTATTTGGGCGGGCTTCAGATGGTTATAGAGGATTGTGTATCGGAATCACATTGGATCCCCTGGGGATAATTGGTTGGGTTATTCTATAGCGGACAAGATTGGAATTTTGCATGAGTACATGCATCACTTCCAACATCATATTTCTGATTTCTTTTTACGATAGATCTTGGCACTTTAAGTTGTCTTTTGTTGACGCTTATTTGGATATTGTCGGGGACATTGTTCATTTCCCCATCACTACTTCTACATCGAGATAAGAGGATCTGGTCGCACTCTTTGGACGGCTCCATCACCTCCAAGATGGCTTATAATCACTTGCGTCATTCCCTTCCCACGGTTAAATGAGGCTCCTAGATTTGATCTTCCTTAATTCTAGAGCGTCGATCGATTGTCGTTTGGTGGGCTATTCTTAATCGGCTTGCGGTCTTGGATATTTTACGCCTTCGAGGATTTATTGGTCCTTCTTTGTTGTCTCTCGCCTATCCCATTCGAAACCATTAATCATTTTTTTTTTTTTGTTTCTTGTGGTTTTGCAGGGGCTCTTGGAATTGGATTTTTCATGCCTTTGACATTAACTTTCCTATAACGTTCAGTTTCAATGAATTTGTTGTGCGAGGCAATGTGGTATCATTTGTGATCGATATCATTCTTTTGGCGTCGCTTTCATTTATGGCGTTTGGCTTATTTGGCATACCCGTAATGATTGTATCTTCAATGAAAAATCATGGACGACAGAGGCAGCCATCATTCAGCTTCGTGTTCTTATCATTGAGTCATCATGTTTGGATAGGAGTCGATTAATAATGACCAGACAAATTTGTTATGCTGCGGCGCTTCAAGTGACCGGGGCGCCCTTGTAAGGCGCCTAAAATTGTCAAAGTGGATTGGCATCTACCCTTTCCTCGGATGGATCAAAGTTAACACGGATGGGAGTGCAGCAGATCGTCGGGTGTTCTTGTTGTGGCTGGCATTTTCCGGACCGCTCGGGGGTTTCTTTCGGGGTTGTTTCATGGATCACTTTGGTATTGGATTTGCATTTGATGCGGAGTACATGCAGCCATGGTCTCCATTTCATATGCTTTTCGCAAGGGATGGCAATGTCTTTGGTTGGAATCAGACTCTACCTATGTTGGTGATCTCTTGTATCTTCGCACGGATAACGAAATTTGTTGTCTCTCATATCTTTCGCGAAGGCAACAGAGTGGCGGACCGCCTTAGCAAGATCACTGTGGCTGACGTTTTTTGTGGGACAACCTACGATTGATTGCGACTACTTATAGACGACTATGTTGGGCAATCACAATATAGATTTGTTACATGGTTTTATGATTTATAAGGCTCTTAGATGAGTTGGCCTTTTATGTTCCATTTATGGGGGTACTTTTTTCCTGCAAGGGTTTTCCCCATAAGGGTGAATTTTACCTTAATAGGTTTTAATGAGGCCCCAAACTCATGCTACTTGAGCGCCATGTCCTCGAGATAACTCTTTTTGTTTTTTTTATATGTATCTTCCATTTATTTAAAAAAACCAAGTTGACAGAGAGAGAGTATTTTGCCATGAGATGTTGTTCTCTAACACGAAAAGATTTGGATAGACATTTCAAAAGAATGTCTCGAAAAGTTTCACATCTTTGAATGGATATAATGATCCAAATCTCAAACAAGTCTATCCGGCATCTCTACCCAAAGAACTCCACTGAGTTACACAAAATGATTCAAGCTTCCAGGAGGGAAGTCTCAAGAATCGATTTGCGAAATCCCCCGGATGACGTTTGCAACCCTAGACAAGATGTGTGAGCAACAAGTCTACATCAAGTATGTGCTTGATAAAAGAACTCTCCTCAAATCAGTATGCACAAATGAAGTCCTGGACTTTGAGAAAAATTTCTCCCTTTGAGAATGCCCTCTTCATCTCGACGGTGCCCGCCTCACATCAAAGTTTAATGTCTACCATGGGTCTCGATTTACGCTTGTTCCCAGAGATTAACAATCAAGATCAACAACATATTTATCATGGGTTAGTTATAGCACCATCAAAAACCTCACGCTTTGAGTTTTCAATTATCGAGCAAGGAGGATGATTATATTAGCTTCGATAGGGCTGGATCTTCATCGTTCCTTCCCGAAATCAATTACGGATAAGGTAGTTCACAAAACACAGTCTATGCGAATTATACAACAATCTAATGAGTTTAGGGTTCGCTAGGTTTCTTTAAACCCTACTACAAACCCTAATTCAAATACCGTGCATGGCCAATGTCAAACACATCACAAGGATTCTTTGGCGCAAAATAAGGATCCCTTTACCAACTTAGACTCAATTGGGTCCAAGGATAATGCAGCAGACTTCGATGTTGGTTTCAAACACATTCAATTGAATCAAAATACTTTACCAACAGAAATGACTCCAAATTTTGCTCAAACTATTTCATCCGGAGAGGCCTCCCAACAGCGTAGAAGGGTGATTAATTTTCAGTAACGATGGATGAAAACATATACCAACAAAGAACAACGAGAACTTCGCAACTCCCCGATCGGAAGGCTTATTCTTCCAAAAGGTTCAAAGCCAATCTCCAGGTTGATCTCAAGAACAAATTGGCAGGGGTTTTGCAATAAGACATGCTTGGCGTTTAATCCCTTTTGGGTAAAGAGTATTACAATATTCAGTTCTCAAACCCGGACGAATGCAACAAGTTTTTTTCTAAATGTTCATGGACGTTAAAGCCCGGATCAATTGGGCTCTCAAATTGGGTTCCGAATTTCAATCCCTACAAAATTAATTCATCGATGGCTCAAGTGTGGGTCCAAATATATGAGTGAGCATAGAATACTCGGCACCCATGTTTAATAATGAAGTTGGCGGTGCTATCGGCACACCAATGCAGATTGATCAACGTTCTTTGACAGAAATGTGGGTCATTTTGATCGCGCCCTGTCAAAATGGATCTTAACAAACAAATTCAAGAGTGCATTATGGTGGAAACTAGCGGATAGATTAGCAATATCTGGTTCAGACTCAACATCATAGGATTCTTCTCCGATAGGGATGATTTAGCATCCTCGAGTCCGATTTGTCAATCAAAGAAATTCAACAATTCCTTGGAATTGTAAATTATATCGAGACTTCATTCCGGAATGCTCCGGATATACTAGCCAACTTTCAAAGATGCTTAAGAAGAATGCTCCACCATGGGGATCATCCTGCACTGAGCGATTCTAACCATTCTCTAACAAATTCTCAGGGGCACAATGTAATGCACCTAGCTCGATACCACGAGGTGTCGGGAGCCCCACAAACCCATAGACCCTTCAGGCGCTTTTAGCCTTTCCAAGAGGTTAAGAAAGTATGACACCACCACGAGGTCTATCGCACCATAGCCTAAGCGGCACACCTTGCCTCGGACGGCTTTCCGGCATTCCATCAATAATTGCGAAAATAGAAGTAGCTACTCATAATTGTGTAAAGGTTCAATCAAAGAAGGCTCAGGTTTTGGAAGGGTTTCGTTCTGGGGTGGTAATTTTGATACAGAAATAAGGACCACAAATTCAATTGAGGTTTTGGGGGAGGATTCGTCTCACGAAAAAAGTAATTTCAATGTACTGGGGGCAGAACCTTCACATACGAACATGACTAGAACTATGGTGATTTATCAGTCATCTCCGAAACAGACTTATATCGATCATCAAGATGTGGTGATAGCCAGTCATTTGGATCAAAAAGTACAGGAAAATCTTCAAAGAGCCATTGAAGCTGTCTCTAACAGCTGCCCATCTAGCTAATATATTTTCAATGTTGATGATCCATCGGAGAGTTTTAAAGTTATGGCAGCTGCGGCAAGGAAAAGATGGCCAGACATGGCCAAGGAAAAGGAACAACATAATATCTTTCTAAGTTCGATTGATGATGGGGGATTTCCCTTGGTTTACAAGACATGTTGTTGATGGGCCTCCCTTGGTTTACAAGACATGTTGTTGATGGGGGATTTCAATGCCATTCTTAGGGCCTATGGACGTCAAGGGGGTTCTCTTCCTCATGCTACTTCTTGTCGTGATTTCCAGAAATTTATTGATGATAATTCTTTATTTTAGATTTCGATGGGTGAAAATGAGTTCACTTGGAGTGCTTTTCGATCTCCCATAGGTTTGGTTCAAGCCCATTTGGATAGGATTTTGGCATCTCAACAATTCCTGGATAAGTGGAATACCGTTTAAGGTTATGTGGGGGTACGTCACGGCTCGGATCGTCACCTTATTTTTATTCATCGTGAAGTTTCTCAAAATTCATGGACCGTTGTCATTTAGGTTCCAATCTATGTGGTTGCAACACAAGGGTTTTAAGGAGGTGGTCGTTAATTCTTGCCGTGAACCTTGTATGGTTGATAACCCTATGTTATGTATTATGTTGAAGTTGAAACGTCTGTGACCGGTCTTGAAGCGTGGAATTACTCAGTCTTTGGTAATGTTAATAGACAAGTGTACACTTTACAGCAGAAGTTATCGGATATTCAAGCAATCATATCTACACAGGGTTATTCGGATGATTTGATGAAGAAGGAACTGGAACTGCACAATGATTTAAATGCTATGCTGAATTGCCAATATGAGTTGCTGAGATAGAAGAGTCGTGTGCAGTGGCTAACAGACGGGGATCGCAACACCACTTTTTTCCACAGAAAACTACGGGCTAAGAAAACTAAAAGTGCGATCAGACATCTTATGGTGGATGGGGAACCTACGGACGATTTTATTATTATTCGGAATCATATTAAGGCTTATTTTGAGAATTTAGTTTTGGATAGACAACCTTTGAGTACAGATTATACGTTCGTAGATGATGTTATTCATATGGAGGTATCTGAGAAGGACAATAACATTTTATGTGCTATTCCTAGTGACGATGAGATAAAATATGCAGTATTTGAGCTTAACCCGGATAGTGCCCTAGGTCCGGACGGATATGGAGGTCATTTTTTCCAACATTGTTGGACATCATTGATACAGACACCATGGCGGCTATCCGTTCATTTTCCTTCGGGTTGCAACTCTAGCTTTTTGGTGTTGATTCCCAAATGAAGAAATGCGGATATAGTTGAGGAGTAAGCTTCGATACTCTTAGTTGGGAATTCATGATCTACGTACTTTGTCATATGGGATTTGGGGATAGATTCGTGCATTGGTTTTGGTTATTTTTCGATCGGCACATATTTCTATTCCTATCAATAGTAGTCCAATGGTTATTTTGGTTGTTCACGTGGAATTTGGCAAGGAGATCCTTTGTTGCCTTTACCTTTTTGTTGCCGCGAAAGAGGTATTGGCAAGAGATTTTCAATTCAAACTTGCTGAGGGTGAGCTAACCCTTTCGCGCGTCTCGAAATATGCAATTCCTCCATGTCTTCTATATGCAGACGACATTCTCATTCTCAGTGTGGCAACATTGAACAACTGCAGATGCATTGTGAAGATTTTAAGCGATTATGGGCTCATATCTCGGTCAATTGTTAGTAGTTAATATGTTTAATTTCGAGACTTGTCACCCTATTAAGTTTAATTTAATATGGTTGTATTTAGAAATCTTTATTGAGGAATAATTTGTAATAGTCTTATATTTTCTTTTAATGATTGATTTGAAAAGATTATCGAATAACTTGGTTTGTTAATTTTAGCGTATAACCGAAATTACCAATTGATTATATTCTAATGACGATATTAATATATAAAAAAATGAAGGGGTAATTGATTCCAAATGAATATTATAAAGGAGTTAAATAAATGTTATCAGAATTTGTACAAACTTATGAGCTTACCCATCTTTATTTTTTCTATTCTTTTATTGGATAATTTTCTAACAATTTTTTTAATCTGGGTAATAAAATAAACTCACATTTGGTTGATATTATTAAAGTATTAAATGGTTTACCACTAGTAGTTTAAGCATTTGGATAGAATGATTATTCAACAAGGTATCAAACCCAAATCAAATCAAATCTTGAGTTCGAATGTTATCTCATTGCAATACTAAAGTTAATTAATGATTATTAATTGTATTTTTTAAACTAATTATTTCATATATTTATAATGATATTTATACTTAAAAATTAAAAATATGTATAAAGTTGCATGTTTAAATTACGTATGAGTACAGTAACTTTTTAGTTATTAGTAGACCAATGATTAGTTATATACTCATTTTAATTAGTTATTATTATTATATAATTAATTTTATATATAAGTAGTTGCTTGCTTAAATTCACATATTCATAGAAAAAATTGTTACGTACAAGAGACTAATGATTAGTCATATATTTCTGTTAGTGATTAATGATTTTATATATATATATATGTATAGTTAACTTATCTTTAGATATAATTAATCCTGGTTGTATTTATACATTCATGCTTATTCATGCTCCCAATTATGATTGAACTAATGAAATAATTTTTTTGAATAAGTGCGAATATATATATAAAAAAAATAAAAAAGAGTAATCCCGATCACAGGCGGATCGTAACCAAATGAAAGCCTGTAAATAATGTCAACAACCAAAACGAAGTGGTCACAAGCCGACCAAATGATGAATAGTTGGGGCCTCGTTAAAACCTTACAAGGTAAAACCCATCCTTTTGGGAAAAACCCTTGGAAGGAAAAAGAGTACCCACAGGAAAAAAGGCGCCTAAAAAAAAGAAACCAAGCGGTGGCGCATTAAGTAACAAACCTATAGGTGGATTGGCCAACATAATCATCGGTGAGGTAGTGAAGAAGGTGCGTGGGCGGGGACGCCCACCAAGTCTCCACCCGATTGCCTTCGCGAAAGATATGAGAGACTACAAGATCAATGCCACCGAGCAAATGCAAGGTTTGGCGCCAATAGCTAAGATGGCGCCATGGGGCCTCCATCGTTCTCTTCTCCAGACAGTTCACCACATACATCGAATTCGATTCCCCAAAGTTGCGTCCATCCTTTTGCAAATGCATAATGAATCGCCCACATTGCTGCAACCAGCGGTTCAGCTTCAAATGCGTAACTTGAACCACGATGATGGACAAAGCATCCACGAAAGAATCCTCTACAATTCCGGAAGACACCGGAGGTGTTAGATTACCCGACGCCTTGAAGCGCGCGCCATCCGTGTTAACCTTGATCCAACCCGGGAGGGGTTTTTGCCATCGGACCTCCACAATCTTGAGCACGCCTAGCCCTTCCGGAACTCTTAAACCACGCAGATAAAGAGATCCTCACGATTATTATTCATGCATCCCCGGTCCAAAGATCCGATTCAACAATGAGTACCTGTAGGTGAATGAGTGCCGCCTCCGAGTCCAGATTTTGTTGTGGAAAATCAGCTCATTACGGATGTGCCAAATAAGCTAGATGCGAGGATAATATTGCCACACGCCAAAGGAAAGCGACCTGGTCACTAAAATGAAGAGACATAAGTCGTACAAAGAGTTCATTGAAATTGTAAGTGCGGAAGGGGTGCACGTGAAAGGCTTGGAAGATCCAACGCCATATATGCCTGCAAAAGCACAAGAAACAAATAAGTGATCAACCGATTCCCCGATTTCTGCAAAGAACACAAACCGAAGGGCCAGAAAAACTTCCCTAGCTCGTAAAGAATCCGGGATCGCCAATCGGTTGTGTATAGCCCTCCATGCCACCACTAATCTCCATTAGGGATAGGCCGGGACCAAATCCAAGAACCCCATCTAATCGGGGCGCTGGGGCGTAAATAATTATAAGCCATCTTCGAGGTAACCGAACCATCCTCCGAGTTCATCCAAACACGAGTATCCCGAGATGTAGGCGCAATTTGGACGCGCACAATAGCTCGAACCAGCTCCAAATAAGCCTCCACAAAGAGGAGGGTAAAGTGCCGGGATCCATCATAAAAATAATCGAGATACGTTATCGAATAAATATCTATAATCCTCTCGGAATGCCAATTTCACAAGAATGGAGTATCCCAACTAATTATCAATCCAAAATAATACTTGGAATTGGCGCCCGGGATCCAACGAGCACCATCCAAGCAATCGAAATACAGGGTTTAATCCCAGGCCAAATAGAAGAAGGAAGAAAGGACCTCCGGATATCCCCATTTCTAGTAAAGTACCATTGTCTGAGGGTCCTGAAAACCACCGAGTCCGACTTCCGAACCTTCGACCCAGTTTCATCAAGAAAGCCTTGTTAGCAGACCATGATCGATCGCACGCCCAATCCTCCTCTCGCCCTAGGCGTGCAACATGTATTCCATTGACCACTACCTTTCCTTTAGAATTCACGCCCCCGTCCAAATGAAATTACGCATGGCTTTTTCCATTTGTTTTAGCGTGTGGCGGGGCCATTTATAAATCATCATGGTGTGCACGAAGGAACTAGTTATCACCGAGTTAACAAGGCAAACCCTACCAACACCCCTGGATGAATCCTAGAGAGTGTTGCACCCTCCCACGGTCATAATGCGAAACTCGCGCCCCAAAATAGACCTTGGATTTCGTGGACTAAACACTTGACCCGAGATATCTGCATAATGAGTAAGAATCTGAAGCAAGACCGGGCATTGGATGAAGATGCCCACACATGATGACAATATCGTCCGCATATAAAATGGATGATGGAAAGACAATACTCCTTGGCGTCGTGAAGGCAAATAACCGGGATCGATCCATCGCCGCAATAAACCGACCAGGACCTCCTCCGCAATACAAAACAAAAGGGGTGATAAAGGATCCTTGTCTCGACTCCTCGGAAAAGGAAAAATAACCAACCGGCGTCCCATTCAATAGCACGATATTCTAGACGACAGGAGAACCACCTCCACCCAACGCACGAACATCTCGGAGAAACCAAACGGAGCAAGACATGTAGTAAAAATCCCACCTCAATGTGTTGAATGCCTTGCGAATATCGATTTTCAAAGATCATATTCGAACTGCAAGGCCCCCCTGTAAGACATTAAACCCTTCGGATACCATGGCAATACACTCATGAATTTGTCTACCCAGGGATAAAACCAAATCGAGTCGGAGATAGATAATCAGCAATAATCAAACCCAAGCGCGTAGCCAATATCTTCGTGATAATCTTGAAAAGGAAGTTGCTCATGACAATCGGGCGGAAGTTATGAATGACATTTGCATCCTTAGTCTTTGGGATGAGCGCCATGAAACTCGGCATTCAATCCCGCAGGTAGTGACGAATTACTAAAGAAAGAGCGAACAACATCTCTATTACCTCGGCAGAGATGACATCCGAGAAATGGCGGTAAAAATCCCATTGAACCCATCAGGCCCCTGAATTGAATGCGAGTCCATATCAAACACCGATCCGCACCTCGAATCCGAGGAATGGGTTAGGGTGGGCATTATCCCGCGCCCCAACCATTGGAGTGAGCACCTGGTCGACTAGCGAGAAATCCATGGTAGAGTTCTGGTTTCCACAAAGAGCTCCTCGTAAAATGAAATAATATGATTCCCAAGGATCGTAGCATCATCGAGAGAAATTCCCCGCCACCATAAGCCCCTCGAATACCCCGGCCAGTCGCATTTAATCTGGCTATGCCGATGAAAAAATGGTGTGTTACGATCCCCATCCTTAAGCCAGCGGCAAATGCGGGTCTTTTGCTTAAGGAATTGATCAGGATCGCAAAGTTCTGCGAAAGCTTCAATCAAGCGCCCACCGCTATCCCGGAGAGAGGGGTATTGCCCAAAGCCTCAATATATGCCTGAATCGACGAAGGTGCTCCATCCGGCTATCCACGCGCGATTAACATCCCCAAACACATCCCCTGTTCCAATTTTTAATAACATATCGCAACCTCTTGAGCTTCCTCATGACACGCATAAAGGGTTGTGCGTGTCACATGGAGAGCCCCAAGAGGTTGTAACCAAATCATGAAATGAATCGTGGTGAACCCACATACGCTGAAAACAAAACGGAATCGGACCCTGGTAATGGCAAGTACAAGTAACCAAAATGGGGGTGATGATCAGACCCAATGCGAGGAAGAACTAAGCCCTTGACATCCTTCCAAAGTGAGAAAAAGGGCAAGTAGCCAGGGCTCTGTCCAACTTAGCCTGAAGTAAAGATAGAGGCCTTTGGGGAGAGCACCAAGTAAATGAATCCCCGTCATCGGTCGCAAACAAACCGACGCCCTCTATGAAATCCCCGAAATCCTGGCACGAGGCTTGGGAAAGAGAATCATTGCGCAAGCGCTCATGATGTTCCAAGGAGATGGCGCAGTGTGAAGAACTCGTGAACCCACATCTTTCATGATTTTCGTATCTTTCAAGTTTGTTTAAAAAAATGAACTTTAATTTCTATTGGGATGTTGGATGTCATTTTCATTTTGGTATGGATGTTGCTGGATCGATAGTTATTTCAATTATTAGTCTTTATTTAATTCTTGTATTTCACAATCTAGGTTTACGCATAAGATTCAAAATATATATGAAGAAATCATGAATTTCGGGACACTACGATAGTTAAAAATTAAAAATCATTTTGGCGAGAATAATAAGAATTATAAGTTCTCAATCGTCATCGTCGCTCGGGCGCTACCATGGCGGATTCTTATTTGTTTGGGTTTACTTCAAACTATGGTGGGCACTCATCACATGCACGACAACATGGGACTTCTTCGCTGAACTTGCAAAGACACGGAATCGGCCGGGATTGCACCACCTGAAGCTCTTCAAAGCAATTCCTTGTCCGACGGATAATACCCCGCAAATCAATGGCTCGATCCACGAATTCATATTATGGGGTTTTTGATAAACCGTCAAACCATTTTACTATTTCTCCTTGCCTTGAACTTCATCCCCGATGCCAACAAACATATTCCGAGCGGCATAATTTTTGTTCGTTGGGTTTGATTCCGACTTCTAACTACCTAGATGCTCCCGGAAAAGAAAAATCATGCACATCCTGGCTCGATACCAAAGACGGCCGGGAGCCCCATTTGTACATACTGCCATACCCTTAGAGACATACAATATTCAAACAAATACACGATTTCAAACGAGAGATTACTTTTAGCCATCCACAATAGGTATTCTTTCATCTCTCTATTGAAAATATTTGTATTGTACAAGAATACTATTACCACTTGTATGAACAACATATATTGAGGGGACTGTAGCATTCTCAATTTCATATCCAGGATGTATAATACTTCTTTCTATTGTACAGATCCTCTTACAGAGGCAAGTACAGAGCATACTTGAAGTCCATCTTTATATGTGGCAATGTTATACCTGTTTGGGTCCAGACTCTATTCAGAACTTTAAGGGACCAAGTTAGGTTTCCAGCCAATATACTCAGATGGAAAATCAGATAGGAGGAATAAGCTAAATCATATTTCTATTAATACTAGAGACTTTCTAGGAAAGAAAAAACTTTAGAAACTCACACTTTTAAACAAGGTTCCTAAATGTTGTCTAAATAATTCCGATTGGTTTAAAATGTTTTTACTAAATTTTCGGAGTATTTCTTAAGTTTTATTTTCAACAAAAATTGGACAACATTTCTGCAAGTGGTTGACCTGGCCGCCCTATAGGGCAACCCGATCAAGAGTATGTAAGTAAAGCTCGAAATTTATATATAATTTAGAAACTCATAATTATAAACAAAGGTTTTTTATTTCTTCAAGCTTGAATTACAGACAGAAGGAGTGCCCCTTTATATAGGCGCTAACTCCGGACTTCAAACATACCCATCTAAAACAGATTTTGGCGTCCACCAATCTACGGAAGGCAAGTGTGGTAGGGGGACCACTTGATATTACATCCCCTTTGCACGTACATAACAATCCAAACAACTTTAAATAATACAACCGAGACAATGACATAAAGTAAAGTAGACAGTGACATAAAGTGAGACAATGACATAAAGCTAAAATGACCAAAAGCTTTCATCCTTATCTCTTGAAATTCATCGGATTAGGACAAAAATATTGGCCCACTTCTTTATTCAATTAGACAGCTGGCTGGAGGAAATTTGTTCCGGATCAGGAGTTGTGGTAATCATAGTACATGGTTCAATCCAAGAAAGACCATATCCATCTCGATCAATGAGGTTTTCCACCGAAATTTGGAATCTTCCATGTAGGGTTCTTGTGACTCTTGAAAATCATCTTCCATCATGTTTTCAGAATCCTTTGTTTGGCTCGGACCTTCATCAGATGTATTTGGAAAGACTAGAGATGTATATGCTAGTTCTTTAGAAACGTCCTCTGGAGTCATCATATTAGAACAACAAAGATTGATATATAATTCTCTCTTTTTATAAGCATCGTCTCTAACAGAACAGAAACAAGTTTCCATCTTCTCAAATCGGCAAAGATCACAAATCTCGTCCATTAGCATAAGGCTTATGGAAAAGTAATATGAGACAAGGATCGTTCATGTCATCACTTGTTTGATTCGGATGATCTGGATCGCTTCTAAAATTCTTTTTAATCAATCCATTTTTCAATTGTGTCATACCAAGTAAAGAATTTCCATAAAAGTGTAGATTTATTTTCAGAATTTTGAAAGAAGGGGATCATACCTACTATTGAAATTTCAATCACGTGAAAATATAAGGTACCAAGACACCACAAATACCATAACCATTTTCTAATAATTTGGAATTTATATTTTTTTTGGAATAAGTGCTATATATATATATAAATGAAAAAGAGTATTCGATCACAGTCGATCAGGTAGCCAAAAAAGCCCGGAAATAATGTCAAAACCCAAACGAAATGGTCACAAGCCGACCAATTGGCTGAATAGTTGGGGCTCGTTAAAACCTTCCAAGGTAAAACCCACACTTGTGGGAAAAACTCTTGGAAGGAAAAAAGTACCCCAGGAGAAATAGGTGCCTAAAATGGGAAAAAGAAACCTGAAGCGGTGGCGCACTAAGTAACAAACCTATAGTTGGATTGGCCAACATAGTCATCAGTGAGGTAGTCAAGAAGCTCTGTGGGCGGGACCCCCACCATGTGCCGCACTCCATCTTCTTGCTCAGCAAGTCCGCAACCCGATTGCCTTCCCGAAAGATATGAGAGACTACAAGATCAATACCTCTGAGCAGATGCGGGGTTTGGCGCCAATGACTAAGATGGTGCCATGGGACCTCCATTGTTCTCTTCTCCAAGAGAGGGTTCACCACGCACATCGATTCGATTCCAGCCATAGTTGCGCCCAACCTTTCGCAAAGGCATATTGAATTGCCCAGAACCACAATGATGGACAAAGCATCCTCGAAAGAAGCCTCTATAGTTCCCGGAGACTCCGGAAGTCGTGAGGTTGCCCGGCGCCCGAAGCGCCGCCATCCGTGTTAACCTTGATCCAACCCGGGAGGGGTTTTTGCCATCAACCTCCACAATCTTCGGAGCGTGTCTAGGCCGCCCAGAACCCGCAGACCGCGCAGAAGATAAATAGGTCTTGTTGATCATTGTTCATGCAGCCCCGATCCAAAGATGATGATTCCACGATGAGTACCGAAGTTGAATGATCGCCGCCTCCGTAGTCCATGTTTTATTGTGAAAAATTAGCTCGCTATGCGGATATGCCAAATAATCCGGATGCATGAAATGATCGCCACACGCCAAAGGAAAGTAACCTGGTCACTAAAATGAAAATCCATCAATCGCACCGAAGAGCTCGTTGAAACTATAAGTCCGAAGAGGGTGGACTTGGAAAGCATGAAAATCCAACGCCATATATTTCTGCAAAAGCACAAGAGACAAATAAGTGATCAACCGATTCTTCCGATGCCCTACAAAGAACAAAAACCGAAGGGCCGTAAAACTTTCCCTAGCTCAAGTGAATCCCGGACAGCCAATCAGTTGTGTATGGCCCGCATGCTACCACCGATCTCCGTGCCGGGATATGCTGCGACCAAATCCAAGAACCCCATCTAACCGCCGGGCGCGCAGGGGCGAATATGATTATAAGCTGCCTTCGAGGTGACCGAATCGTCATCCGAGTTCAACCAAACTCGAGTATCCTGGGACTCTGGCGTAATCGGGACACGCAAAATGGCTCGGACGAGCTCCAGATAGGCCTCCACAAAAGGGAGGGTGAAGTGCCAGGACCCATCATAGAAATAATCGAAATGCGCTGATGGAATAAGTAACTATATTCCTCAGGATGCCAATTTCGACTATAGAGTATCCCAACCAATTATCAATCCGAGAATAAAACCCGGAGTTGGCGCCGGGATCCAACGAGCATCATCCAAGCAATCGTAAATGCGGCGTTTAATCCCTGTCCAAATTGAGGAAGGAATAAAGGAGTGTCGAATCTCTCCATTCCTAGTAAAGTACCGTTGTAAACCGAGGGTTCTCGTATATCATCGAGTCCGAGTTCGTAACCTTCCAACCCAATTTCATCAAGAACGCCGTGTTGGCGGCCACGATAGATCGCACGCCGATCCCCCTCGCTCGGGCGTGCAACATGTATTCCAACTGACCACCACCTTCCCCTTAGAATTCACATCCCCCGTCCAAATGAAGTTGCGCATGGCTCTTTCCATTTGCTTGAGCAGCGTACCAGGCCATTTATAAACCATCATGGTGTGTGCACAAAAGAGCTGGTAATCACCGAGTTAACCAAGCAAACTCTACCAGCAAGGGAAAGAGACGAACCTTTCCATCTTCTGAATTTGAGAATTATCTTGTCAAAAACGGGTTGTAAATCCGCAACCTTGGGAGCGGCTTTAAAGATTGGAGCACCTAAATACACAACAGGGAACGCCCCCGGATGGATCCCCAAAATTTGTTGCACCCTCCCACGGACATGAGGAGA
The DNA here is from genome assembly GCA_016081115.2 of Rehmannia glutinosa. Taxonomy (NCBI): domain Eukaryota; kingdom Viridiplantae; phylum Streptophyta; class Magnoliopsida; order Lamiales; family Orobanchaceae; genus Rehmannia; species Rehmannia glutinosa. The sequence goes on from JABTTQ020002874.1 coordinate 407,379, forward strand.
GACCTTAGAACCAAAGTAAACCTTGGATTTCTGTGGATTAAACACTTGACCCGAGATATCCGCATAATGAGTTAGAATCTGAAGCAAGACCCGGGCATTCGTGAAGACGCCCCACACATGATGACAATATCGTCCGCGTACAAGATAGATGATGGAAAGACAATACCTCTTGGCGCCGTGAAGGAAGATAACCAAGATCGATCGTCGCCGCAAAGCAATAAACCGACCAGTAACTTCCTCCATAATACAAAACAATAACGGTGATAAAGGATCCCCTTGTCGACTTCTCGAAAAACAGAAAAATAACCTACCGACGCCCCATTCAATAGCATCAAATCATGGCCGATCAAGAACCACCTCCACCCAATGCACAAAGATCTCTCGAGAAACCGAGGTGGCGCAAGACATATAGTAAGAAATCCCACCTCAATGTGCCAAATGCCTTTCGGATATCGATTTTCAGGATCATGTTCGAATCCGAGCGACCTCAGAAGACATTAAATCCTTCGGATACCATGGCAATACAATCATGTATCATGTCGCCAGGATAAAACCAAACCGAGTCGGAGATAAATAATGCAATAATCAAACCCAAACGCTGAGCCGTATCTTCGTGATGATCTTGAAAAGAAAATTGCTCATAACAATCGGGCGAAAGTTTTCAATGACATTTGCATCCTTAGTCTTTGGGATGAGCGCCATGAAACTGGCATTCAATCCCAGAGGTAGTGACGAATTACTAAAGAAAGAGCGAATAGCTGCAGTCACTTCAACAGAGATGACATCCCAGAAATGGCGATAAAAAATCCCATTGAACCCATCGGCCCAGGAGAACTATCTCGAATCCATATCAAACACCGCTTCTCGAACCTCTCGAATCCGAGGGAATGCTGTTACAATAGCGTTATCCCGCGCCCAAACTCGCGGAGTAAGAACCGGTCAATTAACGAGAAGTCCGAGATAGGTTGCTAGGGATAGAAGAACAAGGAAAATTCGAAATTCTCTCTCAGGGTTTTGCTCTCTTCTCTCTCTTGATCTCTTATCGGACGTCTTTTCCATATTCACCGGCGTTGATGCCGCCTTATGGCCTCGCGGAGTATTTGGCTTTCTCCGCCTTACTTGAACTTTGCTCCACATCATGCCCGTCCACGCGAATCATCCGCGTGTCCTCCTCCTCTCCGCGCGCAAGGCAACTGAACATGGAAAACATTTGACATCGGGAAGTTTTCCTTCTATGGGGTTCCTTGGACCTTCTTGTCCGCCACAAACCCTGGGCCGAATAGCAAAGACTACCCGGCACGCCTCATCGGCAGCAGCGTGGTCCGGCCGCCCAAAGATCGCCAGCTCTTCCTCGTACTGCCGCCCAGCAGCGGCGCAGTGCGTCCTCGTACTTGCAATGCAAAGCCATGCGACGCGCCCCCTTGCCCGCTCCAAGCGTGCAACATCGTCACACACGCCCTCGCTTTCTCACGATGGACAGCAGCCATGACCATGTGTAACAGCCCTGGCACATCCTCGTACCATCAGGACAACCTCGTACATGCAGACGGGCTTGTCTCCCAGCGACGTGCACCTTAAATTACCCCACACACCCGATGTCGCATCCATGGATGCTCCCTTTACCCATGGCTGCCTTTGTCCATGGGGGGGCCCTTCTTGTCTCCATGAGGGGCCGGCCAGCCACTCTATCCTCTAGAGTGGTCCCCTCCAGTGGGAGTGATGCCCCCGGGCCACGATCTCCCATCCTCGAGCACTACTCCCGCATATCCACTAATGAAAGCTTCTCACCTTCCGGATGCTCGCCACCATGGGCCACCCCAAATCGTCAACCCAACATCCTTCGGCTAGTAGTAGCGGTGGTTTCAGAAACCCCCATCCGATTTAATTCAACTTTCCCACAGGTTAAGGTGTATCAAACAAATGGATTCCACGACTCGGGCTCCAGGTAATTCCAACTGCTTTTTCGTAGTGGTATCTCGGTAAAAATCCGATCCCCAAACCAGTTCGCAAAGGTGATTACTACTCCGTAACTATTGATGATAACATTTACCAAAGAACGTCTAGCTGAATTTTCCTACTCATTAATTGGACGGGTTATTTTAGGAAAAGGTACCAAGCCATGGGCTACCATGCTCTTACATAAACGCCTATCTGAATTATGGGGAATCAAGAATGAATGGAAACTAATTCCCCTAGGCAAGGGATTCTTTTGTGTCAAATTGTTTAATGCACAGGATCGTTCTCGGGCTCTGCAACGCACCAATTGGACGCTTAACCCTGGTACTATCCGTCTATCTCCGTGGGTGCCTGACTTCAACCCTTACAAGGCTCAGTCTTCAGTAGCCAGTGTTTGGGTGCGGATTTTTGAACTCAGTCTGGAATACTGGGACCCCAACACCATTATGGGGATTGCCAAAGGTGCTCTTGAGAACCCATTCTACATTGATCGGCGCTTCTTTGGATGGTTCCTTGGGCCATTTTGTTCGGTTCGTGGATGTTGACCTCTCCAAACCTTTGGAGGAACATATTATGATTGAACACACCGACAAATGCTCTTTTGTTTCCGTCTCTTATGAAAAACTACCGCATTTTGCGCGACGTGCGTGTTACGGGGCACTCTACCGCTTCTTATCGTTTTAACACAAATGGGTAATACGGATAAGGATGGACGACGTCACGGGCCCGGGGACGGCCACGAGAGCCTACTAATCGCAATAATTCTGTTCCGCGAGGGCGTTCGGGGTTCGTAGAGTTTATCGTCTTGTTCAAAGCAGACAAGGGCAAGGCCGTTGATGACTCAATGGGAAATACGGGTTCGACTACGCGCGCAGTTCTTCTCCTCGCGCCATAGTCGCTGCCCTCCGTAAATCCATCTTGGTAACACCTTCGAGGCGCTTGTTGATTGAATCCCAGGATCAAGAACTCGCAGATGACTACACCGAGTATCCGGCCAGGGGCCATCGCCCAAGGTCGCATTTCCGACGACAACCGCTTTAAAGCCTCGCAATTATGCCTATCACAAAGATAAAGATCCTTTGGGGAAGCCTATTCGTGCTCCGAGTCGTGCCTTCCGGATGACTCTTTGATTGACTAAAGATCGTATTCTCCGTAAAAATTATGTCGGGACCGACGCCCGCTCATAACATTACTTGTTGAAACGGAAAGTTCGAACCACACGAGATGAACTTCGCAGCATCCAAAAAATGGGCAGATTATGCAGATGACGTGGATCTTCCACAATCATCAGACTCTGTTATGCGCCACACGCCTGTTTTCACCGTGCGATCATCACGGGCGACTCCCCCTCAACCGTCTCAATGAATTGCATCTTCTGGAATATCCGGGGGATCGGGAATGTTGCATCTCGCAATGTTCTTAAGGCCTTATGTCACAAGCATAAACCTTCCATTATGGCTATTTGTGAACCTAAGGTGGACTTTTCGACTATTTCCGACTCTTACTGGCATAGCCTGGGTTTGACACTTGCGGGACAAAATTTTCGAGTTAATGGGCGGCCAGACATTTGGGTTCTTCACGACTCCACTATCACAATTCTTGATCAGGTCTGGTCTTCTACCCAGTGTATTGTTTTCCATGTTCAATTCGGTTCTTTGATTTTTCATGTTGGATTTACTCATGGTTTGTGTGATTATATTGCACGCCGTGAGCTATGGTTGGATTTGCGGAATTTGGGTCTGGCTGATCTGTTGCTTGTTGGGGATTTCAATGCGGTTTTGGGGCACCATGAACGCTCGCGCAATGATACTCTTTCCCAAGCCTCGTGCCAGGATTTCAGGGATTTCATAGAGGACGCCAGTTTGTTTGCGGTCCCGACGACGGGGAATTCATTTACTTGGTGCTCTCCACGGAGGCCTCTATCTTTACTTGGTGCTCGCATTGGTTCCGATCATCACCCAATTTTGGTTACTTGCTCCTCGACCATTACTAGGGTCCGGTCCCATTTCGTTTTTCAGCGTATGTGGATCCACCACGATTCATTCCGGATTTGGTTACAACCTCTTGGGGCTCTCCATGTGACACGCACAACCCTTTATTGCGAGTCATGAGGAAGCTCAGCGGTTGCAATATGCTATTAAAGATTGGAACAGGGGATGTGTTTGGGGATGTTAACCGCAGTGTGGACAGCCAGATGGAGCACCTTCGCCGATTCGCACATATTGAGGCTTTATGCTATATCTCCTCTCTCTCCGGATAGAGAGCTGGACATCCGATTGAAGCTTTCACGACAGACGTTGCGATCACAGGCTGAATTCCTTAAGCAAAAGGCCCGAATCGCCTCGGCTTAAGGATGGGGATCGTAATACAACATTTTTTCATCGGCGTAGTCAGATTCGATTGACGCACGGGGATTCGAGGGGACTTATGGTGGCGTGGAATTTCATCGATGATGCTACGGTCCTTGGGAACCATATTATTTCATTTTATGAGGAACTCTTTGCGGATAACGGAGCTCAAAGACGGATTTCTCGTTGGTCGACCAGTGCTCACTCCAATGGTCAAAAGTGCGGGACAATGCTTCCTACGCTCATTCCTCCGATTCAAGTGCGATCGGTGTTTGATATGGATCCGCATAGCTCCGGGGCTTGATGGGTTCAATGGGATTTTTACCGCCATTTAAGGATGTCATATCTCAGGCTGAGGTAACAGACGCTGTTCGCTATTTCTTTAACAATTCGTCTCTACCTGCGGGATTGAATGCCGCTTCATGGCGCTCATCCCTAAGACTAAGGATGCCAATGTCATTGAAAACTTCCGCCCTATCGTCATGAGCAACTTCCTTTTCAAGATCATCACGGAAATTTTGGCTACGCGCTTGGGTTCTATTATTATTGCCGACTATTTATCCCGACTCGTTTGGTTTCATCCGAGGCATAAATTCATGAGTGTATTGCCATGGTATCGAAGGGTTTAATGTCTTACGAGGGACGCACAAATTCGAATATGATCTGAAAATAGATATTCTTAAGGCATTCGACACATTGAGGTGGGATTTTTACTATATGTCTTGCGACGTTTCGGTTTCTCCGAGACGTTCGTGCGTTGGGTGGAGGTGGTTCTTTGGTCGTCGAGAATATCGTCTTGTTGAATGGAATGCCTGTTGGTTATTTTTGCCCAGGCGAGTCGAACAAGGGGATCCTTTATCACCCCTATTGTTTTGTATTGCGGAGGAGGTCCTGGTCGGTTTATCAGCGGCGATGGATCAGTCCAGGTTATCTGCTTTCACAGCGCCAAGGAGTATTATCTTCCCAAAGATCCATTCTTTATGCGGATGATATCGTCATCATGTGCGGGCGTCTTCTTCCAATGCCCGGGCCTTGCTTCAGATTCTTACTCACTATGCAGATATTTCGGGTCAAGTGTTTAGTCCTCAGAAATCCAAGGCGTATTTTGGGACGCAGGTTTCGCATTATGTCCGTGGGAGGGTGCAACATTTTTAGGGATTCATACGGGGACATTCCCACCATCTACTTGGGCGCTCCAATTTTCAAGGGAGCCCCAAAGGTCGCAGATTCTGACCCATCTTTGACAAGATAATCCTTAAGTTCCGACGATGGAAAGGCTCGTCCCTCTCCTCGCTGGTAGGGTTTGCCTTGTTAACTCGGTGATAACTAGTTCTTTCGTGCACTCCATGATGATCTATAAATGGCTGCCACGCTTAAACAAATGGAAAAAGCCATGCGTAATTTCATTTGGACGGAGATGTGAATTCTAAAGGAAAGGTAGTGGTCAACTGGGATACATGTTGCACGCCCAGGGCGGAGGGAGGATTGGGCGTGCGATCGCTCAAGGCTGCTAACAAGGCTTTCTTAATGAAATTGGGCTGGAAGGTTCTGAACTCGGACTCGTTGGTTTTCAGGACCCTCAGACATCGGTACTTTACTAGAAATGGGGACATCCGGAGGTCCTTCCTTCCTTCTTCCACCGAAAACCAACGAGTCCGAGTTCGAACCTTCGGCCCAATTTCATTAAGAAAGCCTTGTTAGCAGCCTTGAGCGATCGCACACCCAATCCTCCTTCCGCCCGGGCGTGCAACATGTATCCCGATTGACCACTACCTTTCCTTTAGAATTCACATCTCCCGCCCAAATGAAATTACGCATGGCTTTTTCCCATTTGTTTAAGCGTGGCAGGCCATTTATAGATCATCATGGAGTGCACGAAAGAACTAGTTATCACCGAGTTAACAAGGCAAACCCTACCGAGGGAGAGGGACGAGCCTTTCCATCGTCGAACTTAAGGATTATCTTGTCAAAGATGGGTCTGTAAATCTGCGACCTTTGGGGCTCCCTTGAAAATTGGAGCGCCCAAGTAGTTAGGTAGCGCAATATTTGGGGCCTCGTTAAAAACCTACCAAGGTAAAACCCACCCTTGTGAGAAAAACCCTTAATAGTAAAAAAGAGTACAATGGCGAGAAAATAAACCATACAACGAGAACAAACCGAGGAAAAAGGACAGAACTCAACACTAGTTGACAAATCTATATCTGCGCTCATCCGACATAATCATCTCAGAAGCGGAGAGATAATATCCACCGAGGGGCATCCCACCGAGTGGATGCACACGTTAACTTACCTACCGATAGATATGCGAAACCATGAATGAAGTTCATCCGGGAGATCAAGAATAGAGAATAACGCCAATGATTAAGAAGACGCCAAGGGATGGAGCCAACCCAAGATCTAAAAAGATCGACCACATAAGTAGAATCAGACTCCAGCCAAAGGTTGGTCCACCCCGTATGTAGGAGATTGCACTCATAGCTGCAACAAGTTCAGCCTCGAAAGCATAGTCTGTTCCACACTGTTCCACAAGCACCCACAAAAAAAGCCCCAATAAGTGCGGTATACTGCCGCCGTAATACGCCCTGGTGCTCCGGTTGCGCAACCGTCTGTATTGACCTTGATCCATCCAGGAAGGGGGAGAGACCAAGGCACCGGAATAATACGCGATGCTGTAGGAGGGCGGCCCCGAACCTTCAACCGGTGAAGGCAAAGTAGATCCTCCTCCGTATTCTTCATGCAACCCTTGTCTAATGAAGCCGACTCATAGATCATGGATCTTAATTGGACTAGCGCCACATCGTAGTCCATTTCTTGTCATTAAAGACAATGTCATTTTACGATCATGGCTCTTAATTGGTGAAGAGATTGATATCACCAATAAATTCTCGAGAATTTCTCCGAGTGCATTTGAAACTATAAGCATATTAAAGAACTGAATTTTTCTATAATCACCCAAGGAGGTAAACCAATCCCTAAGATTCCAACAATTCTAGTTGAAAATTCTTTTAGACTTCGAGATGTACATCTTCCTTATTGAGTGGTTGTCTAGCCAGGCAGCATCCGTACATCCTTTTCGTCTTTTATGAATAGGAACATCATCAAAAGAGAACCAGGGGACTATTGGTAGGTTTGGTTGTCTTTCTTCCATTGGCTCAGAATCGGTTGTAAAACCTTCCTCTCAATCATTAGTTTCACTAACCAATGGCCGAGTATCATCCGGAGGATTATCGGATCGTGGATCGTCACCATAAAAATAGCCGAGATATCAAAGAACTTCATTAACGATTCCTCTTCCGTAATAGCATCGAAGATTTTTGACTTGAAAGATCATCGAGAGGATTCAAAATTCATGTAATGAGAACGAAATGAAGGAACTAATCTTTCTCTGGTATTTGCCCACCTTGTTCTCTGGCGGCAGAGGAGGAAACCATGAGAGTACCAACCGGTCTCTTACCTTGACTTTGGATTTTGGTTTCGACTTTCGAGATATTTTTGTGAATTTTTTAGATCTCTTTGGAGGATCCGGGAACACTTGAAGCCATTCCAAACATTTTAGAATATTCATCGAATCGAAGGCGAGTCAAATATACCTTTGCTTGGGAACATGGAATCTGGTTTTTAGAGATCAAGGACATCCTTTTATCTTGCTCAATTCGAGCAAGCTCCTTTTTCGAGTTTTCGATTTCACTTTCTTTTTATCAATCTCGATTCAAAACTTCCTTGGAAGATAAGTTGTCCGAGTTCTTTGTCCAACTGTGAAATTCTTCCTCGAAAGTTTATCTTCAATTTGTTGTAGTTGGAGTTCTACAAAGATTTACCCTACTTCTTGTTTCTTTAACTCCATCAAGAATTTGGGAGACTTTGGAGTCAATGCTTTGGAAGGATTTGTTTTGAGCCCTGGCATTAGTAGTTTGCCAGTTAAGAACTTCTTCACCTTGAGAGAGTGGCTTGAGCTGTCCAGAAGGTTCAATGACAGTTTGTTGGACATAGGGCCTTGAAGACATCTTAGAACTAGGTTGTTCTTGTCTTTCAAGAGGTGGGAAATAAGTATCATAGTTTTGAAACATAAAAATTGGCTGAAAAGCCGGTGGAGTTGGTAATGGTGGAAAAGCTTCTTTCTTGCACAAATATCCTTCTTTTCGAAGGATCTTCAACTCTTTTTTGTAGCAAGCAAGTGGAGCACTTAGAGGTGGTGGCTTTGGAGGTATATGAGAATAGACCTTCTTTTGTCTGCATTTTGTCAGAGGTTCTTCTTCTTTCTCATCATCAGAATCAATCCCTGTTCTGCAGGAACATTCTGGATCACACATCATAGGATCAGTATCCCAAATGAAATGTCCATTGATTTTATCAGTATAGACATGTTTTCTATTTGGTTCAAATGATGAAATAGGAGTTGTATCTCCTCTTGGCCTTTCAACTGGATTTTTCATGAGTTGAAACTCAGGAATAGAAGAAGACCCAGATGCACCATCAGTTTTAAAAATTATTTTGGTCCGTCCATCGAATAACCTCTGGAACTCAAAATCAGTTGACTTTACTGGTTCTGATGGTTGATGCAACGATTCATAGTTTGTAATCCATTCCGTGGGAACAAGTTGCTCAAGTTGTTTCCTCCCAATTTGCCTTGGTATTTGCACAATGGTAGGGACATCAGACCCTGTTTCAGTAAGGACCATTAGTGCATCTTTTATCCCTTGATTTTTCAGATCTAGTCCATGATTTTGGAGCTTGTTGACGATCTAGTGATGAAGAGTTGCCATGATAGCATCTTGGATTTGTTCTGCTCCAAAAATTTGAATTTGGACTTTAATAGTAGTGGCAAGAGAGGCATCTTGTAAAGATAAGGCAAAGTTTGGGAAGAAGGTAATCACTACACTTCCAGCATTTAGTGTAGCAAGCACTATTCCGATAACCGCATGCTCATACTTTAAATACCTCGTATCCGGAAGAGCAATTTAGCAGAATCGGTAATCCTTTCCTACCATGATATGATAGGACAAGTCCGATCGCTCCAAGATGAAGGTGTGAATCAGATTGCCATGTACGGATGTATTCGGGAGGTATAGTAAGAGTAATATATTTCTCATGGGTAGTAGATGGAAGACCACAATGATCCATTTTTGAAGACCGAACAAACTCTTTCATTGGAGGATTTTTACCATAAATAAGGGACATGTTTATGATAGATATTATATGGACTAATTAATGGAGGAACTCGTATTTTCGACGATAGCATCTTCTCGGGATAGTAGAATACTCAACAAGATTATCTATTTTACTAGTAGAGAATCTAGGAAGTGCTAAAGAAGAAGACCGCTAAGAATTTGACAGAGATTTGTGAACTTGAATTTGGAATTTCCATGAACAAGAAGTTTTTCCGATACTCGTCGTCTAGATTAGTAACCTTGCAAGTGGAAAATCTCCATGGGGGCCGCCCACCTTATGCGCCCCAAGTGCCTCGGCTGCTGCTTATCCTCTTGGAGGGTGCGACCCCAACCTGGCGATTTGGGAGGGCAGCCGGTGTGCCTATTCCTTCACTCCCCATGTCCGAGGAGGTCATGGCCCCTCGGGTTGCTAATTCCTCTTGATCCCGGATGTTGTTTCCAAGGATCTTTGCTCGCTTTGTTGGACGCTCTTCCACAACGACCTCCATTCATGATTTGAACCCCGACTTCGGCTCATAATGCTCCGCTCATACCAAATTGGGTAACACTTTTGCAAAGATTGTTTCGTAATAATCATCCTATGGATTCATCTTTTCCCGTGCCCTAGGTAATCCTTCTTCGTTTTCACATGTAGTTTCAGTGCAAGATTACCTCTATCCCTAAAACCTATTAGAAAAGGGAATTATTATTCTCGTGACTATTGATGAAAATGTTTACCAAAGAACATCTTATTGAATTCTCTTATTCTTTGATTGGGCGGGTCATTTTGGGAAAGGGTAACAAACCTTGGCCTACTATGCTTTTGCATAAACGCCTTTCTGAGTTATGGGCATTAAAAATGATTGGAAACTAATCCCCTTGGGCAAGGGTTATTTTTGTGTTAAATTTTTCAATGCGGAGGATCGCTCTCGTGCTCGATTCACGTATCAATTGGGCACTTAACTGGGATCTAATCGCTTTCTACCTGGGTTCGGATTTCAACCCTTACAAGGTTCACACTTCCATTGCCAGTGTTTTGGTTCGTATTTTTGAGCTCAGTTTGAAATACTGGGATCCTAGTACTATTTTGGGGATCGCCAGTGCTATTGGCAATCCGATTCAAATTGATCAGAGATCATTAGATGGCTATCTTGGCCATTTTATTTGTGTGCTGGTTGATATAGACCTTGCAAAACTGTTGGAGGATCATATTATGGTGGAACGATGTCTCCAATGCTCAAACGGTCATTTCTGAGAAAAGTTCTACTTCTGACTCTACCGTGCGTTCAACATGGGATGCCCCCCTCCCATCTCAATGAATTGCATATTCGGAATATCCGGGAATTGGGAACACGCGCTCGTAATATTCTTAAAGCTCTTTGTCAAAAGCACAAGCCATCTATCTTGTCTATCTCGTGAGCCTAAGGTGGACATTACTTTGATTTCGACCTCTTATTAGACCAGTTTGGGTTTGAGTTTTGTGACTCGTAGTTTTCGTTCTAATGGTTGGCCGATATTTGGGTTTTCTGTACTGCTGCCATTTCTTTATTACAACAGGTTTGAGTTTCTTCTCAGTGTCTTGTTCTTGATTGCGATTGGGTTCTCGACTTTTCATGTTAGCTTGGTTCATGGTTTGTGTAATCATATTGATCGCCGCACGATTTGGCCTGGATTTGAGAAATTTGGGTCTTGATGATTTATTGCTTCTTGGGGATTTTAATGTTGTCTTGGGACATCATGAGAGATCAGTGGTGGCACTTTATCCCAGGCTTCTTGTAAAGACTTCAGGATTTTATGGAGGATGCTAGTTTGTTTGTTGTGATGACTACAGGTAATTCTTTTACCTGGTGCACCACCCGTACGTCTCACTCTCTTCTTCAGCAAAATTGATCGCGCCCTTGCCGGGTCGATTCTTCTTTTTGGCAAGCGGTAAAAAGTTTGGTTCTTCCTCGTATTCGCTCGGATCACCATCCTATTTTGGTTTGTTGTTCATCCTCTATCACTAAGGGTCCGGTTACATTTCTCTTTCAACGCATGTGGATCTGTCATGACTCGTTTCGAATCGGTTGTCTCTTCATGGACTCACCATGTCCTCCCCAACCCTCTCTTACGTATTATGTGGAAGCTCAAACAGTTGCATCGGGCTATTAAGGTTTGGAATAAAGAAGTGTTTGGCGATGTCAATCGCCGGTGGATAGGAGATGGAAAATGTGCGCGATTCGGCGGATATTGAGACTTTGGGTTTCTCTCGCTTCTCATAGGGAATTGGAATTTGAAGCCCAAAGTGCGTTATCTAAAATGTTGTTTTTGCAATCTGAATTCTCAAGGTATGCGCTCAAAGATGGCTTAAGGACGAGGATCGTAATACAACATTATTTGTTGGGTCCGTTTCTTCTTTACTAGCTTGACCCTCCCTTCAGGGTTAAACGCTAGCTTTATGGCTCTCCTTCCGAAGACTAAGGACACGAACACTATTGATAATTTTCGTGACAATTGTTATGAGTAATTTCCTTTTCAAGGTTATTACAAAGATTTTGGCAACTCGGTTAGGCTCGATCATTTCTCCATATTTGTCTCCTACGCAGTTTGGATTTATTTTGGGCAGTGATTCACGATCGTATTGCTATGGTTTCAAGGCTTCAATGTCCTGCATGGTCGGTTTGATGATAATATGATCTTGAAAATTGATATCCGCAAGGCTTTTGATACCTTAGTCTGGGGTTTTCTGATACATGTTCTGAATCGGTTTGGCTTCTCGGAAATTTTTGTTCATTGGATTGAAGTTATTCTCCGATCATCCAGGATCTCGATATTACTTAATGGTTCACCTGTGGGATACTTCTCCAGTTTTTGTAGGGTTAGGCAGGTCGATCCTTTATCTCCTTTACTTTTTTGCATTGCAAGGGAGGTTCCGAGCAAGCTTATTGGGGCAAAGATGACTCGAGAATCAGCTTAGGCCGTTCATTGCGCCTGATCATATCATCTTTCCATCTTCGATCCTCTATGCCGATGATATTGTTATTATGTGTGGGGCCTCTTGGCTAACGCCGTACTCTTCTTGATTCTCACTCGGTATGCTTTTGAATTTTTGGGTCAGGCCTTCAATCCTCATAAGTCTAAGGTTTATTTCGCACACGAGTTTCTTCTAATGTGCGTAGGCGTATTCAAGATATTATGTGTAATACCCGAGTATCTCACTACTCACTAGGCCAATATAGTTTATGCATCCATGCTATCTACATAACATGTGCATGGATATTGACATCGCATGACGCACTTCATATTATATATCATTTTAACAATAATGTTTTTACATGATATTAGTTCTTAGCTTCGATTGGTTGATCGTGTATTCAAACAGGAGGGTTAGGTGTTAAATTATTAAATATCGGTAGCTTACACGTGGTAACATTTGGAAGTATAAGATTTATAAAGTTACACGTGGTAAATTGAGAGGTAAAAGATGTTATCCATGTGTGTATCAGAATTTTTATCGTGTGAATATCTCAACTAAAGGGATTAAAATTATACATGAAAGAAAGTCTAATACTAAGGTAATATAAATTAAGTGATAATCAAAATATTACTTAAGAAAAATAGTTTTGTTAATAAAAATATAATAATAGTAGGAAAAGTGGGTAAATCATAATTTTTTGAATAAATTCGAACATATATATAAAAAATGAAAAGAGATTATTCCGATCACAAGCTGATCAGGTAGCTAAAAAGTAAGCGAAAAACAGTGTCATAATGAAAACAAAATGGTCACAAGCCGACCAAATAGCTGAATGGTTGGGGCCTCGTTAAAACCTCCCAAGGTAAAACCCACCCTTGTGGGGAAAGCCTTGGCGGGAAAAAGAGTACCCCCCATGAGTGAAAAAGCGTCCAAAAATGGGAAAAGAAACCAGAAGCCAGGACGCACTAGCTAACAAACCTATAGTTGGATTAGCCAACATAGTCATCAGTGAGAAAATGTACAAGCTCCTCAGCGGGGCGCCCCACCATGTACCATAATCCGTCTTCTTGCTTCGGCATGATGCCGCCACCCGATTGCCTTCCCGAAAAATATATGAGACCACGGATCCATATGAGAGAGAATATGTAAGGTGTATCGCCATTTGCTAAGGTGGCGCCATGGTAGCTCAGAAGATCTCTTCTCCAGCAAGTTCACCACATACATCGAACGTGACTCCAGCCATATTTGCGCTCATCCCTTGACAAAAGCATAGTGAATTGCCCACATTGCTGCGACCAATTCAGCTTCAAACGCATAGCCCGAACCACAACGATTCACAAAACACCCCAAATGAAACCCTCTGATTCGGAAAACCCCGGAAAGTCGCTGTGAGATTGCCCCCCCTAAAGAACCGCTGCGTTCATATTCACCTTGATCCATCCCGGGAGGGGTATTTGCCAATTAACTTCCACGATCTTCGGTGCTTGTCTAGCCCACCCTGAAACACGCAGCCTACTCAGGATGAGAAGGTCTCGCTGATTGTTGTGCATGCATCCCCGATCCAGTGAAGATGATTCAACGATGAGAACCGAAGATAAAGAGTACCCGCCCACCGTCCGAGTTTGTTGTGAAATACCAACTCATTCCGGATATGCCCTATGAGCGATGCGGGGATAAGATAGCCACACGCCAAGACGCACCAGGAGTTCATTAAAACTATGAGCCTCAAATGGGTGAACATTAAAAGACTCAAAAATCCATCGCCAAAGAGCCCCCGCAAAGACACAAGAGATAAATAAGTGGTCAACCGATTCTGCATAGGCACGACAAAGAAACAAACCGAGGGCGCAGAACGTTCTGATCCACAATAAATTTAAGACAGCCAATCGATTATAGATAGCCCACCACGCCACCACCGATCGGCGTTCCGAGATGTGTTGCGACCAAATCCAAGAATCCTATTTGACCGCCGGATAATGGGGACGAATATGAGAATATGATGATTTCGAAGTAATCGTTCCGTCCTCCGAATTCAACCATATCCGCGTATCCCTCGAGGAAGGGGCAATGGGGACTCGCACAATGTCCCAGACCAGATCCAAATAAACCTCCACAAATGAGAAGGTGAAATGCCAAGACTCGTCATAGAAGTAGTCCGAGATGCGCTGATGAAATAAGTGTTTGTATTCCTGTGGAATACCAATTCTATCTGCTATAGAGCAACCCAGCCAATTGTCAATCCAAAAAAATACCTCGGAATTAGCCCCTGGGATCCAACGAGAGTCATCTAATCAATTTAAAATGCAACGCTTAATACCAGCCCGGATAGAAGAGGGGATAAACGATCACGGACGCCTATCCGCCGTCAAGTAGCATCGCCTAAGGGTGTTGTAAATCACCGAGTCCGAATTCATAACCTTCAGCCCAATTTCATCAAATAGCAGATTAGCCACCACAATCGATCGAACGCCCAATCCCCTTCAGCCCGAGGCATGCAACACCGACTCCATTAACCACCACCGACCTTTTGTTATTAATATCCCCAGTCCAAATAAAGTTACGCATGGCCCTTTCCATATGCTTGAGCAAGGATCGAGGCCATTTGTAAACCATCATGGTTTGCACAAAGAACTAGTAATCACCAAATTAACAAGGCAAACTCGACCAACAAGAGAAAGAGAAGAATCTTTCCATCTTCGGAACATGAGGATCACCTTATCAAAGATGGGTTGTAAATCCGCAACCTTAGGGGCACCCTTGAAAATTGGGGCACCTAAATATTCCGTAGGGAATGTTAGGGCTGAATCCCCATGATATTTTGAACCCTCCCACGTACATGAGATGAGACCCGGGAACCAAAGTAAACTTTAGATTTCCGAGGGTTGAAAGCTTGGCCCGAGATATCAACATAGAGAGTGAGGATCTGAAGCAGGATACGGGCATTAACTAAAGAAGCCCCACACATTATAAAAATATCTTCGCGTATAATATGGACGATGGGAATATGATCTGCCGGGGCGCAATGAACGGGCCTAAGCGATTTCGAGCAACCGCGGTCTCAATAAATTTACTAAGTACCTCCTCCGCGATACAAAAAAAGTAACGAGGATAGAGGATCCTGTCTTACCCCTCTAAAGCAAAGGCGAAATACCCTCCGACGTCCCATTAAGTAGCACGAGATATTCTAGTCAACCGAAGAATGACATCCACCAAAGTGAATAAAAATCTCGGGAAACCGAAATGGTGCAAAACGTGCAAGAAGAAACCCCATTTCAACGTATCAAACGCCTTTCGGATATCAATCTTCAAGATCATATTTGCATCCATTCGACGTGCAAGACATTGAACCCCTCGAGAGACCATGGCTATACAATCGTGAATCGCTCTCCCATAATAAATCCAAACTGCGTAGGAGATAAATAAGCAAAAATGATCGATCCCAAACGAGTAGCCAAGATCTTGGTGATAATCTTAAAAAGAAAATTACTCATGACAATAGGCCGAAAGTTCTCAATAGAATTAGCATCCTTAGTCTTTGGAATGAGTGCCATAAAACTAGCGTTCAATCCCGGAGGTAAGGAAGAGCTGATAAAGAAAAAACGGACAGTGACGGACACATTAGGCGAAATAACATCCCAGAAATGACAATAAAACGTCCTATTAAAGCCGTCCGAGCCAGGAGAACTGTCCGAGCCCACATCAAAAACTGCTTCTTTAATCTCTGAATCCGAAGGAATAACCGTCAGACTGGCGTTATCCGAAGCTCCCACCATTGGAGAAATAACCTGATCAACCATAGAGTAATCCGAAGTGCTGCCCCCAGAATCCGCGAAAAGCTCCTTATAGAAGGATATAATATGACTCCGAAGGACAGCCGTATCATCAGAATAATTAACATTGATCACCAGTCCCTGGATCCCCGAGCGTCCACTGCGAACTTGACAGTGGCGATGAAAAAATGATGTATTACGATCCCCATCCTTAAGCCAAGCCGAACGAGTCTTCTGCTTAAGGAATTCAGATTGTAATAAAAGCGTGTGAGACAACTCGGCCTGGGCCTCGAACTTAGCATCCCGTTGTGCCGCTGTAAAACCAGAGGCCTCTATATCTTCCTGAATCTGCCGAACCTTCTCCATCTGATTCTCAACCCGACGATTAACATCACCAAACACATCCCTATTCCAAGTCTTAATAACTTGGACGCAACCTCTTGAACTTCCACATGACGCCCAAAAAGGGGTTGGGCGTGGCACATGGGAGAGCCCAAGAAGACTCCACCAGATCACAAAAATAATCGTGACAAACCCACTCACTGAAACGAAATGGAACAGGACCCCGCAAATGGAAGACGAGCAAGAAACCAAAATGGGGTGATGATCAACCAATGCGAGGAAGAACCAAGAAGCCCTTAACAACTTGCCAAAAAGAGAAAAATCGACACGTTGCTAGGGCTCGATCCAACTTAGCTGAAGGAGAGATAGAGGCATACAGAGGGAGCACCAAGTAAACGACTTCCCCGTAACCCCAAACAAACCAGCATCCTCCAAGAAGTCCCTAAAATCCTGACAAGAGGCTTGGGATAAAATCCCACTGCCAGAGCGCTCATGATGTCCCAAAACAACATTAAAATCCCAATAAGCAACAGATCAGTAAGACCCAAGTTCCTCAAATCCAACCAAAGTGCGCGCCTAGAAATATGATCACACAAACCATGAACAAAGCCAATATGAAAAACCACAGAACCCAATTGTACCTGCATAACAATGCACTGAGAAGAAGACCAAACTTGTTGCAAAACGGAGACACCAGCATCACAGAATACCCAAATATCACCCGACTGTTAGCGCGAAAACTTTGAGTGATTGAAGCTCAAACCCAAACTACTCCAAAATGAATCCGAAATGGAGGAAATGTCCACCTTAGGCTCACAAATAGCTAAAATCGAAGGTTTATGTTTCAAACATAACGCTTTAAGAACATTACGAGAAGCAATGTTCCCAATCCCTCGGATGTTCCAGAAGATGGAATTCATTGAGACGGTGGAGGAGGGGCCGCCCGTGTCGACCGCCGGTAAATACAGGAGTGTGGTGGGTGCAGAATCCGACGCCTTTGGGCATTAGACACTTCATCTGCGTAATCCGCCCATCTTTTTGAAGTGCGTAATCCAACTCAATCGGCCCAGGGTGATCGACTCAATCGTAATGTCATGAATAATCGGAGACGGGCCCCGAGTTAAACTTTGAATTAGTCTCGGGTTTTGCCGAATCAAGGTAGCTATCTCGGAGAATGCACGATTGAGAGCATGGATAGGCTTTTCCAATGGGTGTTGAATCGTGAGAGTCATAGTAGTAGCGAACGAGCCTAAGTGTGGGGGATGAACCTTTGGGACCGTTTCTCTAGTAGGTAAATCTGTCTGCGGATCTGCGGGTGATTGCTCTGGGACTTCATCTGAATCAAGCGCCTCAAATGCATTACCAAGTTGTATATCCGTAGGGCAAGTGACTATTGCGCAGGAAGGGGAGCCTGGCCGCATAGTCAAATCCGGATTTCCCATTGAGTCATCAACGGCCTTGCTCTTGTCCTGCTGCACATGACGGTAAACTTTGTGCACTCTGGAATGGCCTCTTTGTACCGAATGCTGACGCCCCACCGGAGCACACGTGAACCTCCATGAGGAGGACTAGGACGCCTGCCCATAGTTGTGGTTCCCGTAGTATTAAGCCGACAAGAGGCGGTGGAATGGCCCGTAACATTACACTTAGCACAAAACTCTGGGAGTTTCTCATAACTCACTGAAACAAAGGAACATTGGCCAACCCGTTCGACCATAATGTGATCCTTCAAAAGGCTTAGAGAGATCAATATCGACCAATACACGGATAAAATATCCCAGAGACCCATCGAGCGAACATTGATCAATCTGAATCGGATTACCGAGAGCACTGGCGATCCTTAGAATAGTGATGGGATCCCAGTATTCCAAACATAATTCAAAGATGCGGACCCAAATGCTGGCTACCGAGTGTGCAATTTGTACGGATTAAAATCTGGGACCCAAGGAGAGAGACGAATAGTGCCCGGATTGAGCGCCCAATTGTTATGTAGTTGAGCACAAGCTCGATTCTGCGCATGAAAAAATTTAACACAAAAAATATCCCTTGCCCAAGTGAATTAGTTTCCAGTCATTAGTAATGCCCCAAAGCTTAGAAAGCCTTTTATGCAGGAGCATCGTAGGCCATGGCTTGTTACCCTTTTCCAAGATAACCCGCCCAATCAAAGAATATGCAAACTCGGCAACACATTGCTGGTAGACGTTTTCATCAATTGTAACAGAGTAGTAATCTCCTTTTCTAACAGGTTTAGGGATATAATACATTTTGCCAGAAACCATATGAGAAAATGAAGCAATGTTACCTGATGCATGGGGCAAAGCAGAATCCAACGGATAGGTGTTACCTGAAACCACTTTCACAAAAGATTTATTCAGATTAATATGATCATTAGAATTATGAGCCAAAAGTCGAGGGTTCGATGCATGGTTGGAGACCATGGTGGAGGAGCTTCCAGCCATCTGAGTAGCATTCGAGGGAGGGCATGCTGGAGGAATGCGCTGAGGACAGCAGACATTGGCCCAGGGGCATCACTCCCCTGGGTGGGGGCGGTCCTAGTAGCAAGAGTGGCCGCCGGCCCCTCATAAGCACCCATTGAGGGGCCGCGCCCCCCTCCCCCATGATTCATGGCAGCCATGGGGGTAAGAGAAGGCCCCCATGAAGCCGCTGCTAGAAAGGAAGGGGGTCGGCCACCTCAAGACTCCCCACATGAGGGGGCGCAGTGGGAGGGGCATGCAGGTACAGCTCCTGCGGTACCAGGCCATCACGAGCAGTCGAGGCAGGAGCAGGGCCTGAGGTCGTTTTGGACGGCACGAAGTTGGATGGCAAGCCATAGCAGGCGAGCGACGCGGATGATGGGCGAAAAAAGGGCTGCTTTCCGTCACCACTATGATCAGCGCAGCGGACGGAAGGAGCAGCGGACGTGGAATTCATCTGAGACGAAGAAGGCAGGTGAGATCGAGCATGATAAGGCGCGAAGTTGGACGTTAAACCAGAAAAAGATTCCGACAATGTCATAGGGGAGACGACCGGCGACGGCACCGGTGACACTAGATGGAATGAACGGACGGAATCACGGGAACGGCGCACGCTTGCAAGATCCTATTTTTAGGAGCATAATTTTTCAAAATCTTATATATATATATATATGTTGCTCATATATATATACACGCGCAGGTACACTTGTAACTAATCATATGCTATCTATCATATACATGTAAATTATATATTATATATTAATCATATAACTTATATACATAATACACGTAAGTCATATATATATATATATATTTATATATATAACTAATCATGTGCTAAATCCTAATTACATGTCTTTTAATATAATGTAATTAATATATATATTTATATGTATTCCACCACCATCCCAAGAATTAGCAAGAATATTGGTATACATGAGTTCTTATTAATTGATCTATGCATATAGGTGGGGTAGTGTTAGTGTTTTAGATTAACTTCACTTAACACAAAGAAATCAAAGCATATTATGGGGAATATTTTAATATTGCAAACCGCCTTACACACATATGCTTATCTTTACAATACCCCCACTTGAGTAAGCACAAAAATGAATATCAACAAATAGAAAAGAAAAAAAAAAGTAGAGAGAGTGAGAGAGAGCATAACCCGACATCAGAAATAAAATGAAAGAGAAGGTAACAAGATCCTCACGGGACCGTCGGTAACTACTACTTTCTTATATGATTTTTGATTTTGCACACCATGTCTTTGAATTAATCTTTCTTCTGATTTATCCAAAAGAAACCTTACAAATTTAACAATTAGTGCAATTGAAGTGGAGCTATATAATTCTTTAGATATGAAAAGAAAATTTTGAATGAACACTATATGTAAGAAAGAAAAAGTTTCTCTCTCTAAAACACGACCACCGGCCCGGCCACGTTTCCTTTCTCCGGTCGTCTTCTACGGCTGCTCCATGGTGGAGCCGGCCTTCTTCGGTTTTACGTCAAACTTCGATCCTCCCCCGAAGTCTGTCCTCATCGATCAATCATCCACCCCATCTTCTTCATCGTTGCATGGGGCTAGGGTTTCTGAACCCGATCACGTGAACTTATTTGCTCCTCGCATCTCCGATCAGCGGCTCCACATCGCCACCCATAGCCGGTTTGCCAAGCAATTTCAGGCCTTATCGCCCGCACGAGCACCCTGCACCACCTCCGTCGAACAGGGACGGCTTAATCCCCCCGGACGTCTACCTCCACGCCGCCTGCAACGCTTCGCACCTTCAGCGCACAGTACAACATGCGTCATCCCCGTCCGCGCTGTCCTCCATCCCCGCGCCTGCTGCCACCCGCGTGGTCCCTCCCTCCCTCATCCTTGCGCCCGCTGCTGCTCATGGGACATCCTCCATGGGGGGACCACCCCAACCGCCTATGCCAGGCGGTTATCTTGGAGGGGCACCCACTCTCTTACCCTCCATGGCCGCTGAATGCCTTGGGGGGGACCAGCCCCCCTTTGCCATTCCTTGGGGGGCTGGCTGCCATGTCCACCTCCAAGACCGTCCCCCCCCAGGGGGGTGATGACCCCTGGGCTGCCGTCTGCCGCCTTACACACATACTCCAGGTAATCCTACCTTGTTTTCCCTGATAGTTTCGGTAAAAATCATTCTATCCCAAAACTAGTTCGTAAAGGTGATTACTACTATGTTACCATCGATGATAATATTTACCAAAGCAACGTCTTCTTGTCAATTTTCCTACTCGTTGATTGGAAGGGTTCTTTTAGGAAAAGGTAACAAGCCATGGGCGACTATGCTTTTGCATAAACGCCTTACTGAATTATGGGGTATTAAAAATGACTGGAAACTAATTCCCTTGGGCAAGGGATTTTTTTGTGTCAAATTGTTTAGTGCGCAGGATCGTTCTCGGGCTCGCGGCGTTAATTGGACGCTTAACCCTGGTACTATCCGCCTATCTCCATGGGTGCCTGATTTCAACCCTTACAAAGTACAAACTTCAGTGGCCAGCGTTTGGGTCCGCATTTTTGAACTTAGTCTGGAATACTGGGACCCCAGTAACATTATGGGGATTGCCAGTGCGCTTGGGAATCCATTACAGATTGATCAGCGTTCTCTGGATGGCTCTTTGGGTCATTTTGTTCGAGTTCTGGTGGATATTGATCTCTCCAAGCCTTTGGAGGAACACATTATGGTTGAACGCACTGGGAAATGCTCTTTTGTTTCCGTCACTTATGAAAAACTCCCTGAGTTTTGCTTGGCGTTACGGGTCACTCAACTGCTTCATGTCGTTTTAACAATGTGGGTAATACGGCCGCGGAAGGGCGTATGTCTCCGGCTCAGGGACGTCCACGTGCCCCGGGTACCCGTCAGAATTTAGTGCAGCGCGGTCGCTCCAGGGTTCATAAGGTTTATCGTCCTGTTCAGCAGGATAAGGGCAAGGCCGTCGATGACTCAATGGGAACTACGGGTTCGGCTATGCGCGCAGAATCTCCACCTCGCGCAATAGTCACTTGCTCTTCAGACATCCATCTTGGTAACACCTTTGAGGCTCTTAGTTCAGTCGACTCTCAGAATCAGAATTCAGCAGATTATCAAGCCGAGTACCCGGCTAGGGAGCCTTCTCCCAAGGCCACTACTTCCACTACAGGAACGGTCTCCACCGTTATTCCTATTATGGTTCAAGATCCATTGGGAAAGCCTATCCGTGCTTTGATTCGTGCTTTAGGGATAGCTCCTTGGATTCGCTAAGGATAAAATTCTCCAGGAAAGTTATATCGGGACCATCGCCTCCTCGCTTATGATGTTACAATTGAACTGGAAAGTTCGAGAACCGCACGAGAGTCATCTAATCAATTTAAAATGCAAGGCTTAATACCAGCCCAGATAGAAGAGGGGATAAACGATCGCCAGACGCCCTATCCGCCGTCAAGTAGCACGCTAAGGGTGTGTAAATCACCGAGTCCGAATTCATAACCTTCCAGCCCAATTTCATCAAAAAGGCAGTATTAGCCACCACAATCGATCGAACGCCCAATCCCCCTTCAGCCCGAGGCATGCAACACCGACTCCATTAACCACCACCGACCTTTTGTTATTAATATCCCCAGTCCAAATAAAGTTACGCATGGCCCTTTCCATATGCTTTAGCAAGGATCGAGGCCATTTGTAAACCATCATGGTTTGCACAAAGAACTAGTAATCACCAAATTAACAAGGCAAACTCGACCAACAAGAGAAAGAGAAGAATCTTTCCATCTTCGGAACATGAGGATCACCTTATCAAAGATGGGTTGTAAATCCGCAACCTTAGGGGCACCCTTGAAAATTGGGGCGCCTAAATATTCCGTAGGGAATGTTCCGGGCTGAATCCCCATGATATTTTGAACCCTCCCACGTACATGAGATGAGACCCGGGAACCAAAGTAAACTTTAGATTTCCGAGGGTTGAAAGCTTGGCCCGAGATATCAACATAGAGAGTGAGGATCTGAAGCAGGATACGGGCATTAACTAAAGAAGCCCCACACATTATAAAAATATCTTCCGCGTATAATATGGACGATGGGAATATGATCTGTCTGGGCGCAATGAACGGGCCTAACTGATTCTGAGCAACCGCGGTCTCAATAAATTTACTAAGTACCTCCTCCGCGATGCAAAAAAGTAACGAGGATAGAGGATCACCCTGTCTTACCCCTAAAGCGGCGAAATACCCCTCCGACGCCCCATTAAGTAGCACGGATATTCTAGTCAACCGAAGAATGACATCCACCCGGTGAATAAAAATCTCGGGAAACCGAAATGGTGCAAAACGTGCGAAGAAACCCCATTTCAACGTATCAAACGCCTTCCGGATATCAATCTTCAAGATCATATTTGCATCCATTCGACCGTGCAAGACACTGAACCCCTCAGAGACCATGGCTATACAATCGTGAATCTGGCTCCCCATAATAAATCCAAAAAGCTGCGTAGGAGATAAATAAGCAAAAATGATCGATCCCAAACGAGTAGCCAAGATCTTGGTGATAATCTTAAAAAGAAAATTACTCATGACAATAGGCCGAAAGTTCTCAATAGAATTAGCATCCTTAGTCTTTGGAATGAGTGCCATAAAACTAGCGTTCAATCCCGGAGGTAAGGAAGAGCTGATAAAGAAAAAACGGACAGTGACGGACACATTAGGCGAAATAACATCCCAGAAATGACAATAAAACGTCCTATTAAAGCCGTCCGAGCTAGGAGAACTGTCCGAGCCCACATCAAAATCGCTTTAATCTCTCAATCCAGGAAGGAAATAACCGCAGGATCGGGCGTTATCCGAAGCTCCACCATTGGAGAAATAACCACGATCAACCATAGAGTAATCCGAAGTGCTGCCCCCAGAATCCGCGAAAAGCTCCTTATAGAAGGATATAATATGACTCCGAAGGACAGCCGTATCATCAGAATAATTAACATTGATCACGGTCCCTAGATCCAAGGCCCACTGCGAACCTCGGCGGTGGCAATGAAAAATGATGTATTACGATCCCCATCCTTAAGCCAAGCGAACGAGTCTTCGCTTAAGGAATTCAGATTGTAATAAAAGCGTGTGAGACAACTCGGCCTGGGCCTCGAACTCAAGCATCCCGTCGTGCATTTGTAAAACCAGGAGGCCTCTATATCTTCCCCGAATCTACCGAACCTTCTCCATCTCGATTCTCAACCCGACGATTAACATCACCAAACACATCCCTATTCCAGGTCTTAATAACTTGGACGCAACCTCTTGAACTTCCACATGATGCCCAAAAAGGGGTTGGGCGTGGCACATGGGAGAGCCAAGAAGACTCCACCAGATCACGAAAATAATCGTGACAAACCCACTCCACTGAAACGAAATGGAAGGACCCCGCAAATGGAAGACGAGCAAGAAACCAAAATGGGGTGATGATCCGAACCAATGCGAGGAAGAACCAAGCCCTTAACAACTTGCCAAAAAGAGAAAAATCGACACGTTGCTGGGCTCGATCCAACTTAGCTTTGAAGGAGAGATAGAGGCATACGGAGGAGCACCAAGTAAACGACTTCCCCGTAACCCCAAACAAACCCGCATCCCGCAAGAAGTCCCTAAAAAATCGACAAGAGGCTTGGGATAAAATCCCACCGCCGGGCGCCATGATGTCCCAAAACAATATTAAAATCCCCAATAAGCAACAAGATCAGTAAGACCCAAGTTTCTCAAATCCAACCAAAGTGCGCGCCTAGAAATATGATCACACAAACCATGAACAAAGCCAATATGAAAACCACGAACCCAATTGTACTGCATAACAATGCACCGAGAAGAAGACCAAACTTGTTGCAAAACGGAGACACCAGCATCACAGAATACCCAAATATCAACCCGACTGTTAGCGCGAAAACTTTGAGTGATTGAAGCTCAAACCCAAACTACTCCAAAATGAATCCGAAATGGAGGAAATGTCCACCTTAGGCTCACAAATAGCTAAAATCGAAGGTTTATGTTTCAAACATAACGCTTTAAGAACATTACGAGAAGCAATGTTCCCAATCCCTCGGATGTTCCAGAAGATGGAATTCATTGAGACGGTGGAGGAGGGGCCGCCCGTGTCGACCGCTCGGTAAATACAGTAGTGTGGTGGGCTGCAGAATCTGACGCCTGGGCATTAGCCACTTCATCTGCGTAATCTGCCCATCTTTTTGAAGCTGCGTAATCCAACTCAATCGGCCCAGGGCGATCTGACTCAATCGTAATGTCATGAATAATCGGAGACGGACCCTGAGTTAAACTTTGAATTAGTCTGGATTTTGCCGAATCAAGGGAGCTATCTCAGAATGCACAGTTGAGAGCATGGATAGGCTTTTCCAATGGGTGTTGAATCGTGAGAGTCATAGTAGTAGCGAACGAGCCTAAGTGTGGGGGATGAACCTTTGGGACCGTTTCTCTAGTAGGTAAATCTGTCTGCGGATCTGCGGGTGATTGCTCTGGGACTTCATCTGAATCAAGCGCCTCAAATGCATTACCAAGTTGTATATCCGTAGGGCAAGTGACTATTGCGCAGGAAGGGGAGCCTGGCCGCATAGTCAAATCCGGATTTCCCATTGAGTCATCAACGGCCTTGCTCTTGTCCTGCTGCACATGACGGTAAACTTTGTGCACTCTGGAATGGCCTCTTTGTACCGAATGCTGACGCCCCACCGGAGCACACGTGAACCTCCATGAGGAGGACTAGGACGCCTGCCCATAGTTGTGGTTCCCGTAGTATTAAGCCGACAAGAGGCGGTGGAATGGCCCGTAACATTACACTTAGCACAAAACTCTGGGAGTTTCTCATAACTCACTGAAACAAAGGAACATTGGCCAACCCGTTCGACCATAATGTGATCCTTCAAAAGGCTTAGAGAGATCAATATCGACCAATACACAGATAGAATGTCCCGAGAGATCCATCGAGCGAACATTGATCAATCAATCAGACACGAGAGCACTAGTTTGGCGATCCCTAGAATAGTGTTGGGATCCCAGTATTCCAAACATAATTCAAAGATGCGGACCCAAATGCTGGCTACCGAGTGTGCAATTTGTACGGATTAAAATCTGGGACCCAAGGAGAGAGACGAATAGTGCCCGGATTGAGCGCCCAATTGTTATGTAGTTGAGCACGAGCTCGATCCTGCGCATGAAAAATTTAACACAAAAATATCCCTTGCCCAAGGGAATTAATTAGTTTCAGTCATTAGTAATGCCTCATAAGCACCCATTGAGGGGCCGCCCCCTCCCCCATGATTCATGGCAGCCATGGGGGTAAGAGAAGGCCCCCATGAAGCCGCTAGCAAGGAAGGGGCCGGCCACCTCAAGACTCCCCACATGAGGGGCGCGGCGGGAGGGGCATGCAGTGCAGCTCTGCAGATCTAGGCCATCACGAGTGTCGAGGCGGGAGCAGGGCCTCGAGGTCGTTTTGGACGGCACGAAGTTGGATGGCAAGCCATAGCAAAGTAGCGACGCGGATGATGGGCGAAAAAAAGGGTCGCTTTCGTCACCACTATGATCAGCGCAGCGGACGGAAGGAGCAGCGGACGTGGAATTCATCTGAGATGAAGAAGGCAGGTGAGATCGAGCATGATAAGGCGCGAAGTTGGACGTTAAACCAGAAAAAGATTCCGACAATGTCATAGGGAGACGACCGTGACGGCACGGTGACACTAGATGGAATGAACGGACGGAATCACGGAACGGCAAGACGCTTGCAAGATCCTATTTTTAGGAGCATAATTTTTCAAAATCTTATATATATATATATATATATATATATATATATATATGTGTGTGTGTGTTGCTCATATATATATACACGCGCAGGTACACTTGTAACTAATCATATGCTATCTATCATATACATGTAAATTATATATTATATATTAATCATATAACTTATATACATAATACACGTAAGTCATATATATATATATATATTTATATATATAACTAATCATGTGCTAAATCCTAATTACATGTCTTTTAATATAATGTAATTAATATATATATTTATATGTATTCCACCACCATCCCAAGAATTAGCAAGAATATTGGTATACATGAGTTCTTATTACTCGAGAACAAGACACACACATACATATGTACTTGTAATTAATTGATCTATGCATATAGGTGGGGTAGTGTTAGTGTTTTAGATTAACTTCACTTAACACAAAGAAATCAAAGCATATTATGGGGAATATTTTAATATTGCAAACCGCCTTACACACATATGCTTATCTTTACAATACCCCCACTTGAGTAAGCACAAAAATGAATATCAACAAATAGAAAAAGAAAAAAAAAGTAGAGAGAGTGAGAGAGAGCATAACCCGACATCATAAATAAAATGAAAGAGCAGTGCAACAAGATCCTCACGGACCGTCGGAACTACTATTTTTGATTTTGCACACCATGTCTTTGAATTAATCTTTCTTCTGATTTATCCAAAAGAAACCTTACAAATTTAACAATTAGTGCAATTGAAGTGGAGCTATATAATTCTTTAGATATGAAAAGAAAATTTTGAATGAACACTATATGTAAGAAAGAAAAAGTTTCTCTCTCTAAAACACGACCACCGGCCCGGCCACGTTTCCTTTCTCCGGTCGTCTTCTACGGCTGCTCCATGGTGGAGCCGGCCTTCTTCGGTTTTACGTCAAACTTCGATCCTCCCCCGAAGTCTGTCCTCATCGATCAATCATCCACCCCATCTTCTTCATCGTTGCATGGGGCTAGGGTTTCTGAACCCGATCACGTGAACGCTGCTCCTCGCATCTCCGATCAGCGCGGCTCCACATCGCCACCCATAGCCGGTTTGCCAAGCAATTTCAGGCCTTATCGCCCGCACGAGCACCCTGCACCACCTCCGTCGAACAGGGACGGCTTAATCCCCCCGGACGCCTACCTCCACGCGCCGCAACGCTTCGCACCTCAGCGCATGGTACTGAGTGCGTCCTCCCCGTCCGCGCTGTCCTCCATCCCCGCGCCTGCTGCCACCCGCGTGGTCCCTCCCTCCCTCATCCTTGCGCCCGCTGCTGCTCATGGGACATCCTCCATGGGGGGACCACCCCAACCGCCTATGCCAGGCGGTTATCTTGGAGGGGCACCCACTCTCTTACCCTCCATGGCCGCTGAATGCCTTGGGGGGGGCCGCCATGTCCACCTCCAAGACCGTCCCCCTGTGGGGTGATGACCCTGGGCGCCGTCCGTCCGTCGCGTCGCCTTACACACATACTCCAGGTAATCCTACCTTGTTTTCCACAGTAGTTTCTGGTAAAAATCATTCTATCCCAAAACCAGTTCGTAAAGGTGATTACTACTCTGTTACCATCGATGATAATGTTTACCAGCAACGTCTTGCTGAATTTTCCTACTCGTTGATTGGAAGGGTTCTTTTAGGAAAAGGTAACAAGCCATGGGCGACTATGCTTTTGCATAAACGCCTTACTGAATTATGGGGTATTAAAAATGACTGGAAACTAATTCCCTTGGGCAAGGGATTTTTTTGTGTCAAATTGTTTAGTGCGCAGGATCGTTCTCGGGCTCAGCAGCGTGTTAATTGGACGCTTAACCCTGGTACTATCCGCCTATCTCCATGGGTGCCTGATTTCAACCCTTACAAAGTGCAAACTTCAGTGGCCATCGTTTGGGTCCGCATTTTTGAACTTAGTCTGGAATACTGGGACCCCAAGAACATTATGGGGATTGCCAGTGCGCTTGGGAATCCATTACAGATTGATCAGCATTCTCTGGATGGCTCTTTGGGTCATTTTGTTCGAGTTCTGGTGGATATTGATCTCTCCAAGCCTTTGGAGGAACACATTATGGTTGAACGCACTGGGAAATGCTCTTTTGTTTCCGTCACTTATGAAAAACTCCCTGAGTTTTGCTTGGCGTTACGGGTCACTCAACTGCTTCATGTCGTTTTAACAATGTGGGTAATACGGCCGCGGAAGGGCGTATGTCTCGGCTCGAGGGACGCCCACGTGCCCCGGTACCGTCGAATTTAGTGCGGTATGATCGCTCCAGGGTTCATAAGGTTTATCGCCCCTGTTCAGCCAGATAAGGGCAAGGCCGTCGATGACTCAATGGGAACTACGGGTTCGGCTATGCGCGAGAATCTCCACCTCGCGCAATAGTCACCGGCTCTTCGACATCCATCTTGGTAACACCTTTGAGGCTCTTAGTTCGGTCGACTCTCGAATCGGGACCAGCAGATTATCAGCGGAGTACCCGGCTAGGGAGCCTTCTCCCAAGGCCACATTACGGGAATTCATTTACTTGGTGCTCCCCGAAGGCCTCTATATCTCTACTTCAGGCTGGCCAGCCGGATCGCGCCCGCAACGAGTCAATTCTTCTCCTTTTGGCAAGTTGTTAAGGGCTTAGTTCTTCCGCGTATTGGTTTTGATCACCTTCCCATCATGGTTTCTTGCTCTTCTTCCATCAGCAGGGCCGTCTAGCCCTCGCTATGTGTCATGTGGAAGCTCAAGAGGTTGAGACAGATTAAGGTTTGGAATACGGAAGTATTCGGAGATGTTCATCGTCGGTGGATTATCGGTTGGAAAAGGTCCGTCGATTCAGCCGATATTGAATCCGAGGGCTTCACGGAGGCCCTTAGGGAATTGGAATTTGAGGCGCAGACTGCATTGTCTTGTACGTTGCAAATGCAATCCGAGTTTCTTCAGCAGAAATCCTGTTCAGCTTGGTTAAAGGATGGGGACCACAACATGGCTTTTTTCCACCGTCACTGCCAGATTCGAAATGGGCGATCCAGGATTCAGGGTCTGATGGTCGACGGCAACTACACAGAGGATCCGGTTGCTCTTGGGAATCATATTATTTCATTCTATATGGATCTTTTCGCAGACACGGGGCACACCAGTTCAGATTACACTTTGGTTGACCAGCTTATCTCCCCTACAGTACGCACGGTTGACAATGCATTTCTGACAGTTATACCTTCAGAGTCCAAGGTGAAATAAGCGGTGTTTGATATGGGTTTAGACAGTGCTCCGGGTCCGGACGGTTTCAGTGGAAGATTTTATCACCATTTTTGGGATCTAGTTTCAGACGAGGTGGTAGCAGCAATCAGATATTTCTTTGTCACGGCTTCCTTTCCAGCGGATTTGAATGCCAGTTTCATGGCTCTCATCCCCAAGACCAAGGAAGCTAATGTGGTGGAGGACTTTAGGCCGATTGTCATGAACAACTTTCTCTTCAAGATCATCACCAAAATTCTGGCGACGCATTTCGGCGCAATCATCTCTTCATACTTGTCGCCTACTCAATTTGGTTTTATATCGGGCAGGCAGATTCATGACTGTATCGCTTTGGTTTCGGAGGGTTTCAACATTTTGCAAGGACATAACGATGCCAATATGATTCTAAAGATTGATATCCAAAAGGCCTTTGATATGGTTAATTGGGGTTTTCTAATACATGTGTTACGTCGCTTTGGTTTCTCTGAAGTGTTCATTCATTGGATTCAGATTATCCTTCAATCTTCAAGAATCTCGGCCCTTCTGAATGGGTCGCCAGTGGGTTATTTCTCTTGCTTCGGGGGTTTCGACAGGGGGATCCGTTATCTCCTCTGCTCTTTTGCATTGCGGAAGACGTTTTGAGTAGATTCTTTGGGGAGACGATTAACAGGAACCAACTACAACCTTTTCGGGCGCCCAATCAGGTGGTCTTCCCCTCGTTGATCATGTATGCAGATGATATTGTGATTATGTGTGGGGCCTCCACGAGCAATGCACGTACTATTATCCAGATGCTTAACCTCTACGCGGACATTTCAGGCCAGGTTTTCAATCCTAACAAATCTAAAGTTTATTTTGGTAGACGGGTTTCTAATTATGTGCGCGGGCGTATTCAAACGATCACTGGGATTCACATTGGCGCTTTCCCTACGATTTATTAAGGTGCCCCCATCTTCAAGGGTGCGCCGAAGGTGGCGGATCTACAACCGGTTTTCGACAAGATTATTCTCAAGTTCAGAAGGTGGAAAGGGACTACTTTGTCTATTGCTGGCCGTGTTTGTTTGGTAAATTCGGTGATCACCAGCTCCTTTGTGCATACGATCTTTGGTGTACAAATGGCCAGTAACTTTGTTGCGGCAAATGGAAAAGGCTATGCATAATTTCATCCGGATCGAAATGTGAACTCTAAGGGATTAGTGGTGGTTAATTAGAGGCGTTGTTGCACGCCGCCCGGCAGAGGGGGTCTAGGCGTCCGCTAATCGATGTGGCCAATAATGCTTTCCTTATGATCCGGGTTGGAAGATTATGACTTCAAACTCTTTGGTCTTCGACATTCTCCGAAAGCGCTTTTTGGCCAATGACGGTTCTCCACGCGGCCGTACATCCCCTCCTCCATCCGGAGAGGGATTCGCCCGGGATATCAGGTTTCTTGGACGATCGCCGTTGGGTCCCCTTGATTCAATTCCGACATCCTATTCTAGCTAGACAACTGGGTCGGGTTACTCCATCGCAGACAAGATTGGGATCCCGCAGATTACATGTACTTATTCCGTCATCGCATATCCAACTACTTCTACGACGGACTCGGCACTTCACTCTCGTTCGTTGAGGTTTATTTGGATATGGTTTGAGATATTGTTAGAGTCCCCATCGCCCCAACATCGCCGATACCCGGCCTGGATCCATTCTCGATGATGGGAGTATTACTTCAAGATGGCTTATATGTTTTCGCGCCTAGTTCACGGTGGTTCAATGGGGTTCCTAGATATGGTCCCCTCACATTCGGAAAAGACGCTCGATTGTGGATTGGCGGGCTATCCATAATCGTCGGCGGTATTGGATGTATCAAGGCGTCTGCAGGCTCCTTCACGGGCCCCTGGCCTCTGCGGTCTTTATTGTGTTGACACGGAATCTATTGACCACTTGTTTGTTTCATGTGGTTTTGGCAGGGCTCTTTGGCGGTGGATCTTTGATGCTTTTAATATCAATTACTTTCGAGGCATATAGTTTCATCGAATTCTGGTGCATTTAATGCGTTTTTATTTCGGTGAGCGGTGGCCTTTCTCTAGAGAGTGGCGGTGTTATCCCAAGCATTTGGCTCATCCGGGAAATCGTAAATGACCTAACTTTCAAAACCATCCTACGCCTTCGTGTTCTAATTCTTGAGTCATCTTCCTTGGACCGAGGTTGCATGCACAATGATCAACAAGACCTTTTCATTCTTCGTAGACTTCGGGTTCCTGGGTGCCCACGACAGGCCCCGAAGATTGTGCAGGTTACATGGCAGAAGCCTTTGCCGGGATGGATTAAGGTTAACACAGATTTAAACGCTACGGGGCGCCGGTCGCCTAACAGCCTCCGGTGTTTTTCGTAACTGTAGGGGGTTCTTTCGGGGGTGCTTTGTGGAACGTTGTGGCTTGGGTTTCGCTTTTGAGGCGGAGCTAGCGGCGGCCATGCGTGCCATTCACTACGCGCTGAGCGGTGGAATCAACTCGGCCGGAGTCGGACTCGGTACATGTAGTGGAGTTCTTGCGGAAAAGATCGGCAGGGGTGCCTTGGCGCCATTTGAGTAGGTGGCGGTTCACCCTCCACCTTCTCTCTCGATGAACTTCGTGGTCTCGCACATCTTTAGGGAAGGCAACCGGTAGCAAATATTCTTAGCAAGACGTCGCACGAGGATACGTGGTGGGGGACGCCCCCGGCTATTATCCCATCCCTCACTCAGGATTATGTTGGCCAATCTAACTATAGGTTTGTTAGTTAGTGCGTCTGCTACTTCTGCTCTGTTAATTGGGCGCACTTTCCTATGGGGGTACTCTTTTTCCTTCCAAGGGTTTTTCCCACAAGGGTGGGTTTTACCTTGGAAGGTTTTAACGAGGCCCCAACCATTCAGCCATCCGGTGGCTTGTGACCACTCGTTATCCGCTTTGACTTTATTTACAGGCTTTACTTTTGGCTACCGATCGATCACTGTGATCGGGACGACTCTTTTTCATTTTTATATATATTATCGCATTTATTTAAAAAATGAACACAATATGTAATTGGCCATGTAAATCAATCTAAGACATTAACAAACATTATTGTTGAATATCATACATATAATGGGGCATATTAAGATGATAAAATTTGGCTTTCGATAGCTAGAAGTTGTACGAAAGGTTTTTATGTAAAGTGGTAATAATGACTTCTATTTTCTAGGAACTTAATAGAATGTATATAATTTATCAATCAAATTACACTAGAATATTAAAATGTGAAATTATGGGTCTAAGAGTTTATTGTGCACCTAATAAAGTTTAATTATAACTAAGTTTGAGATTTGATATCTTTAATGAGATTTAGATCAACAAGGTTAGTGATTTAGAAATAAAATTGATAGCTTGTGTTGTTACAGGTTTTTCGTAGACCAAAATTAAGAAAGAAAGACAATTACATAACTCTCAATAACAGTAAGAAATTTTGGCCTCATAATCAATATTCTAAACATATAATCTGATACGATTCAAATTTTTAGAATAAAGTTGCTTCAAAACTACTAGAGAAGTGTAAGATGGTATTTCAGGACAGTTAAGATTCAAAGTGCGACTCCATCTTCGCCTCCTACGTGATATTCAACGCCGGCGATCCCCGTCCTCCTTCTCCGGCGGTCCTCATGGCTGAACCTCCATGGTTTGGCCACACAACAAATTTCGACCCTCCTCCTCGACATACGATAACAGAGCCTACCCGCCGCGCGCCGTAGTCATTCCCCGGTGATGGGGGCCGAGGTCGTCTCCTTCGCCGCCTATGGCATGCCAATGAGTTCATCCCCGCCATATCCCACAAACGCCCTCCGCTTCCCTCCATCACACTCGGTGTTGCCCCATCGAACCCTACTTGCAGTGCCTTCTTCATCCGCCGCTGCTCCTGGCCACCATCCCCCGACGCGATGCCAGACAGTCCTCGCATCGGCAAAGACAAAGACAGTAACCCACGACATCCTCGTACATTACGGCGGGGAAACGGGCAATAGTCCCATGCTCTTCCTCGTGCCGGCCCTCCTCCAACAGGCGTGGTCCTCGGCGTGGTCCCCGGCGTTCATGCCGGTATTCCGTTACATGGTCACGTACCCCGCCGCGCTGTGGTCCCCTCCCCATGTGGCGGTTAGGGTGATGCTCCCTTTACCCCCATGGAAGCCTATGTCCATGGGGGCCCTCCTAATCTCCATGAGGGCGGCGGCCACTCGTCCTCCACTCCTCAGTGGTCCCCTCCCAGGGGAGTGATGCCCCGGGCCACGCCGATCCATCCATCCTCGGGCGGTCCACCTATGAATGCTTCTCACCTTCTTTGGATGCTCGCCACCATGAGCCACCCCAACTCGTCAACCCAACAACATTCGGCTAGTAACATTGGTCATCAAATTTATTCTTTTGCGCATGTGGTTTTCGTGAAACCCCATCCGATGAATTCAACTTCCCCAGGCTTCAGGTATCAACCAAATGGATTCCACGACTCAGGCCCCAGGTAATACCAACTGTTTTTCTACAAGTGGTTTTCGGTAAAAATCCGATCCCCAAACCAATTCGCAAAGGTGATTACTATTCCGTAACTATTGATGATAACATTTACCAAAGCAACGTCTCGTTGAATTTTCCTACTCATTAATTGGACGGGTTATTTTAGGAAAAGGTACCAAGCCATGGGCTACCATGCTTTTACATAAACGCTTATCTGAATTATGGGGCATCAAGAATGAATGGAAATTAATTCCCCTGGGCAAGGGATTCTTTTGTGTCAAATTGTTTAATGCGCAGGATCGCTCTCGAGCTCGTAATGCACCAATTGGACTCTTAACCCTGGTACTATCCGTCTATCTCCGTGGGTGCGACTTCAACCCTTACAAGGCTCGGTCTTGATGAGCAGTGTTTGGGTGCGGATTTTTGAACTCAGCCTGGAATACGGGACCCCAATAACATTATGGGGATTGCCTCGTGCTCTTGGGAATCCATTACGATTGATCGTTCTTTGGATGGTTCTTTGGGCCATTTTGTTCGGGTTCGTGGATGTTGACCTCTCAAAACCTTTGGAGGAACACATTATGATTGAACGATCGGCAAATGTTCTTTTGTTTCGTCACTTATGAAAAACTACCGCATTTTGCTCGACGTGCGGTGTTACGGGGCACTCTGACTTCTTGTCATTTTAACACACGAGTGGGTAATACGGACAAGGATGGGTGCACGCCCGGGGACGGCCACGGGAGCCTGCTAATCGCAACAATTCTGTTCGGCGAGGGCGTTCGGGGTTCGTAGAGTTTATCGTCTGTTCAGCAGGATAAGGGCAAGGCCGTAGATGACTCAATAGGAAATACGAGTTCGACACGCGTGCGGTGATCTCCCCTCGTGCCATAGTCGCTTGCCCTCCGTAAATCCATCTTGGTAACACTTTCGAGGTGCTTGGTTGATTGAATCCCAGGATCAAGAACCTGCAGATGACTACACCGAGTATCCAACCAGGGGTCATCGCCCAAGGTCAAGACTTCCAAAAGATGGGAAGCTTTTGACCTCCGCAATTATGCCTATCACGATAAAGATCCTTTGGGGAAACCTATTCGTGCTCGAGTCGTGCCTTCCGGGATGACTCTTTGGATTCACTACGGATCGAATTCTCAGAAAGTTACGTCGGGGGCCGACGCCCGCACATGACATTACTATTGAAACGGAAAGTTCGTAACCACACGAGATGAACTTGGCAGCATCAAAAAATGGGCTGATTATGCGGATGACGTGGATCTTCCACAATCATCGACTCGCTATGCGCCACACGCCCGCTTTCACCGTGTGTGAAATTGAATCTTCCGGAACATCCGGGGATCGGGAATATTGCGTCTCGCAATGTTCTCAAGGCTTTATGTCATAAGCATAAGCCTTCCATTTTGGCTATTTGTGAACCTAAGGTGGACTTTTCGACTATTTCCGACTCTTATTGGCATAGCCTAGGTTTGACACTTGGGACAAAGTTTTCGAGTAAATGGGCGGCCGGACATTTGGGTTCTTCACGACTCCACTATCACAATTGTAAATCGGTCCGGTCTTCTACCCAAAGTGTATTGTTTTCCATGTTCAATTTGGTTCTTTGATTTTTCATGTTGGATTTACACATGGTTTGTGTGATTACATTGCACGACGTGAGCTATGGTTGGATTTGCGGAACGGGTCCGGCTGATTTGTTGCTTGTTGGGGATTTCAATGCGGTTTTGGGACATCATGAACGCCGCACAATGATACTCTTTCCCAATCCTCGTGCCAAGATTTCGGGGATTTCATAGAGGATGCCGGTTTGTTTGCGGTTCCAACGATGGGGAATTCATTTACTTGGTGCTCTCCACTTGAGGCCTCTATCTCTACTTCAGCTAAGTTGGACAGAGCCCTGGCTACTTGCCCTTTTTCACACTTTGGAAGGATGTCAAGGGCTTAGTTCTTCCTCGCATTGGTTCCGATCATCACCCCATTTTGGTTACTTGCTCTTCGACCATTACTAGGGGTTCGGTTCCATTTCGTTTTCGGCGTATGTGGATTCACCACGATTCGTTCGGGATTTGGTTACAACCTCTTGGGGCTCTCCTTGTGACACGTACAACCCTTTATGCGAGTCATGAGGAAGCTCAGCGGTTTGCGTTATGCTATTAAAGATTGGAACAGGGATGTGTTTGGGGATGTTAACCGCAGCGTGGATAGCCGGATGGAGCACCTTCGTCGATTCGTGCGAGATATTGAGGCTTTGGGCTATACCTCTCTCTCCGGATAGATAGATAGAGAGCCGGACGCCTTGATTGAAGCTTTGCAGACGTTGCGATCACAGCTGAATTCCTTAAGCAGAAGGCCCGTCTTGCCTGGCTTAAGGATGGGGATCGTAACACAATATTTTTCATCGGCATAGCCGATTCGTGAGGACACACGGGATTGGGGCTTATGGTGGCGGGGAATTTCACCGATGATGCTACGGTCCTTGGGAATCATATTATTTCATTTTGCGAGGAGCTCTTTGCGAAAAACAGAGCTCCATCACGGATTTCTCGCTGGTCGACAGGTGCTCACTCCAATGGTTGGGGCGCGGGACAAAGTGCCACCCTAATGACCATTCCCTCCGATTCGAGGTGCGACAGCGGTGTTTGATATGGATTCGAGATAGCTCCCGAGGCCCGATGGGTTCAATGGGATTTTTACCGCCATTTTCGGAATGTCATATCTGCTTTGAGGTAATCGACGATGTTCGCTATTTCTTTAATAATTCGTCTCTACCTCACTGGGATTGAATGCCGCTTCATGGCACTCATCCCTAAGACTAAGGATGCCAATGTCATTGAAAACTTTCGCCCTATTGTCATGAGCAACTTCCTTTTCAAGATTATCACGAAAATATTGGCTACGTGCTTGGGTTCGATTATTCTTTGACTATTTATCCCCGACTCGGTTTGGTTTTATCCGGGTAGACAAATTCATGAGTGTATTGCCATGGTATCTCGAAGGGTTTAATGTCTTACAGGGACGCACGAATTCGAATATGATTCTCAAAATCGATATTCGTAAGGCTTTCAACACATTGAGGTGGGGCTTTTACTACATGTCTTGCGACGCTTTGGTTTCTCCGAG
Source organism: Rehmannia glutinosa (assembly GCA_016081115.2). Classification (NCBI taxonomy): domain Eukaryota; kingdom Viridiplantae; phylum Streptophyta; class Magnoliopsida; order Lamiales; family Orobanchaceae; genus Rehmannia; species Rehmannia glutinosa. The sequence goes on from JABTTQ020002874.1 coordinate 445,049, forward strand.
ACGTTCGTGCGTTGGGTCGAGGTGGTTCTTGATCGCCCAAAATATCGTCTTTGTTGAATGGGACGCCGGTTGGTTATTTTTTCTGTTCGAGGAGTGAGACAAGGGGATCCTTTATCACCCCTATTGTTTTGGAGCTGGTTCGAGCTATCGTGCGTGTCCCAGTGCGTCTACATCCCGGAATACTCGTGTTTGGATGAACTCGAGGATGGTTCGGTTACCTCAAGACGGCTTATAAATTCTTACGCCCCCGCCCGCGATTAGATGGGGTTCTTGGATTTGGTCCCAAGATATCCCGGAACGAAGATCGATTGTGGCATGGAGAGCTATACACAACCCATTGGCGATCCAGGATTCTTTACGAGCTAGGGGAAGTTTTACCTTCGGTTTGTGTTCTTTGTAGGGAGTCGGGGAATTGGTCGATCACTTATTTGTTTCTTGTGCTTTTGCGGGGGGCATCTATGGCGTTGGATCTTCCGAGCTTTCACGTGCACCCTTCCAGGCTTACGGTTTCAATGAAGCTGCTGGTACGACTTATGGCTTTTAATTTTAGTGACCAGGCCGCTTTCCTTTGGCTCGTGGCAATATTATCTCTAGCGCCTCGGCTTCTTTGGCACATCCGCAATGAGCTGATTTTCCACAACAAAATCTGGACTCCGGAGGCGGCACTCATTCACCTACAGGTACTCATTGTTGAATCAGCATCTTTGGACCGGGGATGCATGAAGAATGATCAGCAGGACCTATTTATCCTGCGTGGTTTAAGAGTTCCCGGAAGGGTCAGGCATGCTCCGAAGATTGTGGAGGTCCAGTGGCAAAAACCCCTCCCGGGTTGGATCAAGGTTAATACGGATGGCAGCGCTTCATGGGCGCGGCAATCTATGACCTCCGGTGTCTTCCGGAATTGTAGAGGATTCTTTCAAGGATGCTTCATCCATCACTATGGTTCGGGCACGCATTTGAGGCTGAATTGGTTGCAGCAATGTGGGCGATTCATTACGCATTTGCAAAAGGATGGACACAACTTTGGCTGGAATCGGATTCAATGTATGTGGTGAACCTGCTGGAGAAGAGAACGATGGAGGTCCCATGGCGCCATCTTAGCTATTGGCGCCATACCTTGCATCTGCTCAATGACATTGATCTTGTAGTCTCTCATATCTTTCGTGAAGGCAATCGGGTGGCGGACATGCTGAGCAAGAAGACGGAGAGTGGCGCCTGGTGGGGCGTCCCGCCCACAGACCTTCTTCACTACCTCACTGATGATTATGTTGGCCAATCCACTTATAGGTTTGTTACTTAATGCGCCACCGCTTCAGGTTTCTTTTTTGGCGCCTATTTTCCCTGGGTACTCTTTTTTTCCTTCCAAGGGTTTTTCCACAAAGGTGGGTTTTACTTGGAAGGTTTTAACGAGGCCCCAACCATTCAGCCATTTGGTCGGCTTGTGACCACTTCATTTTTGGTTGTTGACATTATTTCCAGGCTTTCATTTGGTTACCTGGTCACTTTGTGATCGTGGATTAGTCTTTTTCATTTTTAATACATATATTCGCACTTATTAAAAAAAACTCTCAATAACATATCCAAGTTGCGAGGTAAGTAAAAATCCATTTACAACTATAATGCATGAACATAGTATGGTTTAAATTGATTATATTATATGTGATTGTGGTACCTTGTTGAATATACGTGGATATTATATATTGCATAATTGGCTTGTATGATGTTGCAATATGGTGCTTAGTGAGCCATTAAACATGTCATTCACAATATTTGCGTATGATATATATTTAGGTATAGCAAGAGGGGTACTTCCTGGTGAACACATAGCTAGATGGGAGATGGGCTCGGTGGATCACGGGAGGATGGATTATTTGTGGGTATCTATGTTATGACCTTGCGGGGTGGGATACTTCTTGGCGGACATAAGGACGCAAGTAGAGTTCCCGTGGTTGGGTCGCGGGAGGATGGTCCACACGTAACATCATAACCATATTATTGGCCATTTGATTATAGCCGGTGCGTAACTAGTAGTTGGGTCGGGGCCCAAATGAAAGAAAATGATTTTGAACAACGTATTTTGATTCATGGATTTACATTTTAGCGTTACATGTTGGAAAAGCATTATTATTCCTTTGGCATGCATGATTTTTACTTGTTGAGCTTTAGCTCATGTAGTTCATGCATTGCGGTGAGCATGAGAATACATGAGTCCCGACTTACTATGCGATCTTGAAGCTTCTTCAGGTTTTGAGGAACATGGATATGGATGACGACTGTCGGGCTTGTTTTTGGGTTCATTTTGGTTTGGCTTGGTTTGTGTTATATGTAGGAACTCGTACTTTATATAACTTTTGAAACTCTATTGTAAAAATATGTAAATAGTATGCTGGTTTGAGTTTTGAGTTTGTATATCTAGTCATCGTGTTTATGTACAAACAAGGTTTTTTTTTGAATAAATTGAATATATATAAAAATGAAAAATAGAGTAATCCTCGATCACAAGCTGATCAGGTAACCAAGAGTAAGCCTGAAAATAATGTCATAAATAGAAAGTGATCACAAGCCGACCAAATGGTGAATGGTTGGGGCCTCTTTAAAACCTACCAAGGTAAAACCCACCTTGTGGGGAAAACCTTGGAAAAAAAGTACCCTCCAAAAAAGAATAGGCGCCCAAAATGGGAAAAGAAACGAAGCCGGGACGCACTAGCTAACAAACCTATAGTTGGATTGGCCAACATAGTCATCGGTGAGATAATGTACGAGCTCCTTAGGCGGGATGCCCCACCATGTACCGTAGTCCGTCTTCTTGCTCAACATGTCTCGCTACTCGATTGCCTTCCCAAAAAAATGAGAGACCACAAAGTCCATATGCGCGAGGAGATGCGGGGTGTATCGCCAAGCACTTAGTGGCACCAAGGTACCTCAACCGATCTCTTGTCCAGCAAGTTCACCACATACATCGAATCCGCCTCCAACCAAAGTTGTGTCCAACCTCTCATAAAAGCATAGTGAATCACCCGCATCGCAACCAATTCAGCTTCAACGCATATCCCGAACCACAAGGTTCATAAAATAACCCCGAAAGAAACCTCTACAATTTGAAACACCCCTAAAGTCGTCGGACGCCGGCGCCTCCGAAGAACAACCGTCCGTATTCACCTTAATCCATCCCAGGAGTGGTTTTTGCCAATTTACTTCCACAATCTTGAGCATGTCTAGGCCGCCCAGAACTCGCAGCCTACGCAGATGAGAAGGTCTTGTTGGTCGTTGTGCATGCATCCCCAATCCAATGAAGTGATTCACCGATGAGAAGCGAGAAGATGAATAATAGCCTCCTCCTCTGTCCAGGTTTTTTGTGGAAAACCAACTCATTCCGGATATGCCAAATGAGCCGATGCGAGGAAAGGATCGCCACCCTCCATAGAAAAGTAACATGTTCACTAAAATAAAAGTTCATTAGCCGCACCAAAAATTCATTAAAACTATGAGCCTCAAATGGGTGTACGTTAAAGCGTCAAAAATCCATCGCCAGAGAGCCCCCGCAAAGACACAAGAAACAAATAAATGGTCAATCGATTCTCGCAAAGGCACTATAGAGAGCGCAAATCGAAGGGCCATAAAGCTCCCTTGGCCCATAACAAGTCCAATACGGCCAATCAATTGTGGATGGCCCGCCACACCACCACCGATCACCGCTCCGGGATGTGTTGCGACCAAATCCAAGAACCCCACTTGACCACCGGATAGTGGTGACAAACATGATCATATGCCGCTTTCGACGTAACCAAGCCATCCTCGAGAAATCAGCCGATACGTGTATCCGCCGAGTCGAGCAATAGGGATTCACACGATGGCCGGACAGGTCCAAATAAGTCTCCACAAATGAGAATGTGAAGTGCTAGGACCCGTCATAAAAGTAATCTGAAATACGATCTTTGAAATAAGTGTATCGTATTCTGTGGAATGCCAATTGGTCCGCTATAGAGTAGCCCAACCAGTTATCAATCCAAAATAATACCTCGGAATTAGTGCCTGGGATCCAACGAGAGTCATCCAAGCAAGTTGAAATTAAAGGTTTAATCCCAACCCGGACATAAGAAGGAATGAACGGCCTCCGAATCCCCCATCGGATGCCAAATAGCACCACCGCCTAAGAGTGTTGTAGATCACCGAGTCCGAGTTCATGACCTTCCAGCCCAATTTCATCAAGAAAGTCGTGTTAGCCGCCACAATCGATCGAACGCCCAAACCCCCTTCCGTCCTAGGCGTGCAACACCGATTCCAACTAACCACCACCGACCCCTTTGAACTAACATCACCAGTCAAATGAAGTTATGCATGGCCCTTTCCATTTGCTTGAGCTACCTTTCCATCGTCTGAATTTGAGGATGTCCTTATCAAAGATGGGCTGTAAATCCGCAACCTTAGGGGCACCCTTGAAAATTAGTGCGCCTAGATATACAGATGGGAAACATCCGCATAAAGATTGAGAATTTGAAGAAGGATATCTGGCGTTGGGTGAAGAAGCCCCACACATAATAACAATATCGTCAGCGTATATAAGATGGATGATGAGAAAATAATAAGTCTCGGGCGCGAAGAACGGAGCTATCCGATTTTGATCAATCGCAACTTCAATAAATTTGCTAAGAACTTCCTCCACAATGCAAAATAGTAACGGGGATAAAGGATCGCCTTGTCTCGACCCCTCTAAAACGAGGAAAGTACCCCACTGGCATCCCATTTAGAAGCATTGATATTCTCGACAATCAAGAATAACATCCACCCAAAGTGAATAAAGATCTCTCGAGAAACCAAAGCGGCGCAAAACGTGTAGTAAGAAATCCCATTTCAATGTATCAAACGCTTTGCGGATATCAATCTTCAAGATCATATTCGCATAGGATCAACCATGCAAGACATTGAACCCTTCGAGAGACCATGGCAATACAATCGTGAATCTCCTCCTCGGAATGAACCCGAACTGCATAGGAGATAAATAGGCAGCAATAATCGAACCCAAACGTGTAGCCAATATCTTAGTAATAATCTTGAACAGAAAATTACTCATAACAATCAGGCGAAAGTTCTCAATAACATTAACATCTTTAGTCTTTGGGATTAGCGCCATGAAGCCAGATTGCTCAAACCCAAAGGAGGGACGAGCTAGTGAAGAAAAACCCGATCGTGATCACCTCGACAGAGATGACATCCCGAAATGGCGATAAAAAATCCCACTAAAACCGCCTGGTCCTGGAGAACTATCCGAATCCATATCAAAATCGCTTCCTTAATCTTTAAACCAAGGAATGATCGCAAGCTTGCATTATCCCACGCCCCTACCCCGGGGAAATTACTCCGATCAATTAAAGTATAATCCGCAATGGTACCCCGATTAATCCGCAAAGAGCTCCTTAAAAAAGAAATAATGTGATTCCCAAGAAACCCAGATTATCGAGTGTAATCGTCATTCACCGTAAGACCCCGAATACTGTGCGTCCGCCGAATCGAACCGCTAGAACGATGAAAAAATGCCGACATTTATCCCCATCCGTAAGCTGCCGAGAGCGACTTTTGCTTAAGGAATTCAGATTGTAATAGCAATGTCTCGAGAAAGTATCTTTTGGGCGTCCAACTCTTTGTCCCGAAGAGCGGTGTATAGCCTAAAGTCCAAATGTCTGTTTGAATCGACGAACTTGCTCCATCCGATACTCCACCCTACGATTAACGTCCCCAAAGACATCTCTGTTCCATACCTTAATAACCTGGCGCAGCCTTTTGAGCTTCCACATGACACGCAATAGAGAGTTAGGCGTGTCACAAGGAGAAACCCAAGAAGTGGTAACCAAATCGCGGAAAGTGTCATAAAAACCCACATACGCTAAAAACGAAACGGAATGGTCCCCTACAAATAGAAGAAGAACAAGAAACCAAAATGGGGTGGTGGTCGGATCCAATACGTGGAAGAACTAAGCCCTTCACAACTTGCCAAAAAGAGAAAAATTGACAAGTTGCTAGGGCTTGGTCTAACTTTGCCTCAAGTAAGGATAGAGGCCTTCGGGGAGCACCAAGTAAATGAATTCCCGTAGTAGACCGCAAACAAACCAAAGATCCTCCAAGTAATCCCTAAAATCCCCGAAAAGAGGCTTGGGATAAAGTACACCGCCAGAGCGCTCATGATGTCCCAATACGCGTTAAAATCCCCAATGAGCAGCAAATCAAGAAGACCCAAATTCCTCAAATCCAACCAAAGCGCACGCCGAGCAATATGATCACAAAAACCATGAGCAAAACCAACATGAAAACCATAGAACCAAACTAAACTTGCAAAACAATACATTGAGTAGAAGACCAACCCGATTAAGGACAGAGATACGGCGTCACGGAAGACCCAAATATCAAGACGTCCATTTGCCTCGAAAGCTCGAGCCACGAAGGTCAAGCCCAAACTATTCCAATAAGAATCCGAAATCAATGAAATGTCCACCTTCGGTTCACAAATAGCCAAAATAGAAGGCTTATGCTTTTGACATAAAGCCTTAAGAGCATTGCGGATGCAATGTTCCCAATCCCGGATGTTCTAGAAGATGCAATTCGGTGAGACGTTAGGGGGGCACCCGTGATGACCTCACAAAGTGAAAATAGGAGTGTGATGTCTCGAGAACCGACGATCGTGAATTGGCCACTTCATCCGCATAATCGCCCATTGCTTTGAAGCTGCAAAATCTAACTCATTCGGTCCTGGGACGACCGCTCAATGTTAATGTCATGAATTGCTGGTGATGAACCCTTAGTGACACTGGATTAACCTTGATTTAGCGAATTCCAGGGAGTTGTCCCGGAATACACGACTCGAGCCGAATAGGCTTCTCCAATGGATATCTTGCACCGTAAGAGGTAGAATAGTAGAAACGGGCCGATGTTGGAGGTAGAGGCCTTGGGGACCGGTTCCCTTATTGGATAATCGGATCGAGAGTCTGCGACGGTTGATCGGGGTTGTCATCTGAAGCAAGGGCCTCAAAAGTGTTACTCATATGTATATCCGAAGGGCAAGTGACTATTGCACATGTAGGGGATCCGCTCACATAGCCGAACCCATATTTCCCATTGAGTGATCAACGGCCTTTCCTTGTCTTGTCTTGCCATAGGACGATAAACTTTACGAACCCCGGAACGACCCGTTGCAGACCGAGTTCTAACATGGCGCCGGAGCCCTGGGAACGCCCATTTTCGGGAGGGGCGCTATTAGTGTGTCACGAGTTACTGCGCGAGTAACACAACAAGAAACCGTTGAATGTCCCGTAATACCGCACTTCGAACAAAATTCAGGTAATTTCTCATAACTCACTGAAACAAAGGAACACTGGCCCACTCGTTCCACCATGATGTGATCCTCCAATGGTTTCGACAAATCAATATCCACTAACACCCGAATGAAATGCCCCAGAGACCCGTCAAGTGATCGATGATCAATTTGTATCGGATTTCCAATCGCACTGGCTATCCCCAAGATTGTATGAGGATCGCATTACTACAAACCGAGCTTGAAGATGCGAACCCAAGCACTAGCCTCCGAAGTGTGTACCTTGTACGGATTGAAATCCGGGACCCATGGAGAGAGCCGAATAGTTCCCGGATTGAGCGCCCAATTAATACGTAGTTGAGCTCGAGCCCGATCCTGCGCATTAAAAAACTTGACACAAAAAAATCCCTTACCCAAGGGTATTAGCTTCCAATCATTTTTAATACCCCATAAATCTGATAGGTGTTTATGTAGAAGCATAGTCGCCCATGGTTTATTACCCTTGCCTAAAATCACCCTTCCAATCAAAGAAAACGAAAATTCGGCGAGGCGTTGTTGATAAACGCGTTTTCATCAATCGTGAATGAATAGTAATCTCCCTTTCTAACAAAGGTTTAGGGATAGAATAGGATTTACCGAAAAAAACAACATGCGAAAATGTGGTGAAATTACCTTGGGCCTTTGAGTTGGGTCCATCTCGTGGTTAGTACCTGGAAAAATTTTAGCAAAAGAATGGCCAAAATTGGGTTGAGCATTAGTGTTATGAACCAAATGTCGAGGGTTCGATTCATAAATGGAGGTCGTTGGGGAGAACTTCCGGCCAACCGAGGAGCATCCTTGGAAGTAGCATCGGGGCGGTGGCTGTGGAAGGGATCCCAGGCACGACGGTCGGTCGAGGCCTAGGGGTCATCACCCCGGGGAAGGGTGTCCTCGGATGTGAGGACTACCGTCGGCCCCTCATAAGCATTAAGCACACATGGAGGGGCAAGCACCCCCATGGTAGATGGCAGCCATGCGGGCAAAGGGACGCCCATCCATCATCGTGGAGGGGCGAGGCCCCCCTAATCCCCTTACCAAGAGTATCGAGAGGATGAAGGGATTGCATGCATGGGCTTCAAGTAGACTTCGAGTGGAACGAGTCCCGCCTGTGGAAGAATAGAAGAAAATGGACCGGAGTGTGGTGGGAGGAACGAAGTTTCTTTGAAATCCCAAAGCAAGAAAAAGACGCCGCCCTCCGTCGCCGAAGCTTTGAGGGCTGCGCGTGGTGGATGAAGGCTGAGGTAGGGTTTTGTTATCGTAATCCTCGAAGGCCACTGCGACGGAGTTGAAATTACAGAATCATGAGGATGCATCATCATCGGTGTGCGTGATTCCACCGCTGCAAGTGAAGAGATATCGGAGTTGTGCGACACGATGTTCATGGATGTGAGGGAGGTGCAAAATTCGAAGTACATCCGTACCAGGGAGGCTCCGCCATGGGAGCAGCTGAAGAAGATGACCAGAAAGTAAACAGAGGGTCAGCCGGTGGTCGTGAGTTTTAGAGAGAGAATTTTTTTTCATAAAGGCCGAGAGACTTTCTTTTCCACTACAATAATTGAGAAAAGGTATTTGCCTTATGTACAAACAGGGTTGACTGGCCTTTTGCCTCTAAATTATAAAATCTTCATTACAGTGTACAAGATTTTCGTTGATCGCCTGTTATTAAATTTACATAAGGAAAAGGGGAAAAAATAATTACACGTTTAAATAGAGTTTGTGGTCGAGTTTTACCATTTATTATTTTCTAATAGTAGCAATAGGGGTGGGCGTGACAGAGTGGTATCAGAGCTCGGCTACAGGTTCTATAGACTATCCATGTACATGAACTCAAAACTTGTGGAGTGCAAAGAATGCCAATAAGTTTTATTTTAATGTCGATTCATTTTATGTTTCATGAAATTAGGCCATGTGTTATTAGGTTATCCTAAGACAAGTGTTTGATCATGGTGAGAACTAGAGGTGAGAGTAGTGGCGGGGATAGAAACCAAGGAGAGGAGACACCTATACCAACGGTGATTGAGATAATGTCATAAATTGACTTACAGAGCTTATCCCGACAATCGAACTAATTCAACAACTCATCCATCGAGAGGGATATAGCTAGAAAACAAAGAGCGAGAAATGAATCAACCACACAAAATGGGGGATCAAATCGAGATAGTAGGGGAAAGGTTCCGAAAGCTAAATCATCCAACTTTTGAAGATGCAAAGAGATCCTACCGCTACGTAAGATGGCCGAGGACTTTAGATAACATGTTTCAAGACAAGAGAGGGTCCGGAAGAAGAAAAAGTAATGTGTGCTTCGTTTATGCTTCGTGGAAGTGGGGGACATTGGTGGGATACGATGAGGAGCATAGAAGATATTACGACAATGAACTGGGAAAGATTTAAAGAACTATTCAGAAATAAGTACTTCATGGCTCTGTTCGTGTGATGAAGATGAACGAGTTCATACAACTACGCTTAGGGAACTATGATTGTTGGGGACTATATTCGCAAATTTGAAGAATTATCCCGGTTTTCCACTCATATGGTCAGCACTGATGCACTAAAAGTAGAGAGATTCCTTGAAGGCCTGAGGCCGGAACTATATAGAGATGTCAGCATGGCAGGAATTCAAGGAGTAACCTATTCACAGGTTGCTGAGAGAGCACTGGTGGCTGAACATGCCGAATTAAGGATTTTTCGTGCTCATGATGCTCGACGTTAATTCAAACAAGGACAAAGACAAAGATGGGTTGGAAGCCCGAAGAAGAGAGTTTTCCAAGTTCAGCAACAACAGAAACCTAACTTTCAACCACGCCAAGGACAACAACAGTGAGAACATATTAAGCGCCAAAGAGTCGATTAGGGTAGGGCACCTATACCACTACCTTTTGTCATAAGTGCAAGACTCAACATACTGGGAATTGTCCGGTGGAGACTAGAAGATGTTTTACGAGTGGAATGATGGGACATGTTGCTAATAAATGCCCAAATAATTTGAATGCTTCGGACAAAAGAAAGTGCCACTAAAGCATTTACTATCACTAGAAGACGAGAGGCGAACCCATTAGTGGTTACATGTAAACTTCTTATCTTTGACACCCCAACATTAGTATTATTTGATTTGGGAGCGACACATTCATTTGCATCCACCGAGTATGTGAGGAGACCGGGTAGGACACCGATGTAGCTAAAGTGGGATACAATGTAACAATTCCCTCGGGTGATTTCAAACAGACTAATCATGTTTTGAGAGCTTGTTCTATCCCAATCGAAAATAGGGAACTTTACGTTGATCTAATTATATTAGGCATGAATGACTATGATATCATATTGGGTATGGATTGATTGTCGAAGTATGGTGTAACAATCGATTGTCGAGAAAAAGACAAAGAACCTTTCGACGCCCAGGAGAAGATTCATTTACTTTCGTTGGAATCGACCCATTTTAGATTTCCAATGATATCATCACTAAAGGCACAACGTTTGTTGACGCGGGTCGTGAAGGATACCTAGTAAGTGTCATGAGCATTGACGAACAATACCAACCAACCTTTAATGAAGTTCCAATAGTGAGAGAATATCGCGATGTATTTCCGAGATGATCTTCTTGGATTACCACCCTACCGTGAGATCGAGTTTGTTATTGACCTACTTCCAGGAACGTATCCAATCTCTAAAGCTCCATACCGTATGGCTCCATCCGAATTGAAAGAATTAAAGATACATTTACAGGAGTTGCTAGATAAAGGTTTCATTAGACCTAGCTTCTCGCCATGGGGTGCTACGTGCGAAAGAAGGATGGTACGATGAGATTGTGTATCGACTACCCTGAATTAAGAACAAATACCCATTACCTCGAATTGATTATTTGTTCGATCAACTTCAAGGTGCAGCAATATTTTTAAAGATCGACATGCGATCGGGGTACCATCAATGAAAATAAAAGAAGATGATATACCCAAGACAACCTTTAGCATGAGGTATGGACACCATGAATTCTGGTGATGCCGTTTGGGTTAACGAATGCCCCAACCGCTTTCATGAACTTGATGAATTGGGTATTTAAAGATTTTCTAGATAAGATCTAGTGAGACCAGAAAAAGTCGGCTTGGGAACCATCTAGTGTGTTCGATTTACACCTTCCAAAGTGTGTGCTAACGGTATGCAATTTTCCTCCTCCCTTAACATAATCGACGGCTGCCCCCTTCAACTTCCCGATTGTCCTTTTCGGCAAGAATATCTTTGGTTTCCTTTCTCGGATTCCTTTGTTGGTCTAACATCTAACTATGTGCCCCATAATCCTCGTAATTCAACTAATACATCGGTTCTGTCTGTTGGGCATGGAAACAATGCCAAAACCAAACATGGTTAAGCGCTCGATGAGATCTCCATCACCATCGGACGTTTCTAATCAGATTGTTGTGGACAAGATGAATTCTCACCCTAGTTCTTCACATGTGGGTTATCATATGTTTTGCCTTCAATTTCATTCCCCGCTCTACGTTTCTACGGTTGATCGAATTACCTCCTAGGGTTTTGAATTGGTGCGAGAATCTGTCTATTTGGATACACTACTGAAGTCATCTTGCAATGACCTTCCTTGTTGAAGAACACGGCTGCTATGAAGCAAGGGGGGCCAGCCCCCCTCACACATGGAGTTGCTCCTCCTTATGCCCCCATGGCTCCCAATGCACATGGGGGTGTCGCCCCACAGTCTGCTCCCTTGGGGGGGCGGCCAAGTGGCAGCGCCCTATGGCTGCCACTGCCCAGGGGGGTGATGACCCCTGGGCTTCTGTTTGCAATATGCCTGGCATCCATTCTGCATGCTCCTCCAAAGATGCTGCTCAGGTCGCTGGAAGTTCTCTACAACGATGTGCAATCCTGCATCTTTTTCCCATATTGTTTCTGGTAAGATTCAATCCATGCTACGGATTATACTCTTCCCCAGGCCCAAGTTAATCCTGCATCTTTTTCCCATATTGTTTCTGGTAAGATTCAATCTATCCCTAAACCGGTTAGGAAAGGGGATTATTATTCGGTCACTATTGGTGAAAATGTTTACCAAAGAACATGTTGCCGAAGTTCTCTCACTCGTTGATTAGAAGGGTTCTTTTGGGAAAAGGTAAAAAACCATGGGGTCATTAAAAATGAATGGAAACTAATCCCCTTGGGTAAATGATATTTTTGTGTTAAATTTTTAATGCGCAGGATCGAGCTCGCGCTCAACTACGTCTCAATTGGGCTCTTAATCCGGGCACTATTTGGCTCTCTCCTTGGGTCCCAGATTTCAATCTATACAAGGTGCACACTTCGGTTGCCAGTGTTTGGGTCTGTATCTTCAAGCCCAGTCTGGAATACTGGGATCCTAATACTATCTTGGGGATCGTCAGTGCGATTGGTAATCTGATCCAAATTGATCAGCGCTCGTTTGATGGATCTCTTGGACATTTCATTCGGGTGCTGGTAGATATTGATCTCGCAAAACCATTGGAGGATGACATAATGGTGGAACGGGTTGGCAGTGTTTATTTGTGTCGGTTAGCTACGAGAAACTCCCGAGTTTTGTTCTAAGTGCAATGTTACGAGACACTCGACAACCTCTTGCCGTTTATCTTCTACGGGAACCTCGGATAAGGAAAGACATCCCGGCCTACCTCGGGATGTTCCAAGGCTCCAACGGGCATCCAAATTCAGCTCAAAGAGGACGTTCTAGAGTTCGCAAAGTTTATCGTCTGTGCGTGAGAACAAGGGCAAGGTCGTTGATGACTCAATGGGAAACACAGTTCGAATATGCGACGGGCTCCCCTTCCGCGCCATAGTCGCTTGCCCTCTTACCGACATACACCTTGGTAATACTTTTGAGGCACTTGCTTGAGATGACCTCCTAGAGCCACGATCCACACGGATTCCCCCTCCGATTTACCCACTCGACATCCGGTTCCAAAGGCTCATTCTTCCAACACCGACGTCTCTACAAATCTATCGCATTTACGATTCAACATCCGTTGGAAAAACCTATCCGTGCTCTTAGTCGCGCCTTCCAGGGGCGATTCCGTGGATTCGCCAAATCATTGCTTGCAGTGTTGCTCAAGGTCCCTCCCTGGCTGTTCATGACATCATTATTGAGTTAGATCACCGGGGCCTAATGAGTTAGATTTTGCGGCTTCAAAATGATGGGCGGATTATGCGATGAGGTTGCTAATGCCCAATCATCGGATTCTACGACACACCACACTCTGTTTTTACCAGGCGTTCGACACGGGCGGCTCCACCCCTCCGTCTCAATGAATTGCATCTTCGGAATATCCAGGGGGATTGGGAACATTGCTTCTCGTAATGTTCTTAAGGCGTTATGTCGAAAAACATAAACCTTCTATTTTGGCTATCGTGAGCCTAAAGTGGACATTTCTTTGATTCCGACTTCCTATTGGAGTAGTCCGGGATTGAGTTTCGTGGCTCGAATTTTCGGGCTAATGGACGGGCTGATATTTGGGTATTTTGCGATTCAGGCATTTTGTTTTTGCATCAAGTTTGGTCTTCTTCTCGTATTGTATTCTGCAGGTTCAATTGAATTCTATGATTTTTCATATTGGTTTTGCTCATGGTTTATGTGATCATATTGCTCGGCGCACACTTTGGTTGGATTTGAGAAATTTGGGTCTTGATGACTTACTGCTGATTAGGGATTTTAATGTTGTTTTGGGTCATCATGAGCGCTCAGGCAGTGGGACTTTTTCCCATGCATTTTGTCAGGATTTCAGGGACTTTTTGGAAGATGCTGGTTTGTTTGTGGTGCAGACTACGGGGAACTCGTTTACTTGGTGCCCCCCCCAAACACCTCTTTCACTTCTCCAGGCTAGGTTGGATTGATCCCTAGCAACGTGTCGATTCTTTCTCTTTGGCAAGTTGTTAATTGTTTTGCTTCGCCTCGCATTAGCTCGGATCATCACCCCATTTTGGTTTTTTGCCTGTCTTCTATTTGCAGGGGTCCGGTTCCATTTTGTTTCCAGCATATGTGGGTTTATCATGATTCATTTCGAGATCTGGTTACTTCTTCTTGGGTACTTCCATGTGCCACGCCCAACCCACTATTGTGCGTCATGTGGAAGCTCAAAGGTTGCATCAGGTTATTAAGGTCTGGAATAGAGATGGTTTTGGAGATGTTAATCGTCGGGTTGAGAGTCAGATGGAGAAAGTTTGGCAGATTCAGTCAGATATTGAGACCTCTGGTTTTACAGCTGCACGTCGGGACTTAGAACTCGACGCCCAGAAGGAGTTATCTCACATGCTTTTATTACAATATGAATTCCTTAAGCAGAAAGCCCGCTCAGCATGGCTTAAGGATGGGGATCGTAATACTACTTTTTTCATCGCCGCTGCCAGATTCGCAGTGGTTGCTCGGGGATCCAGGGCTCGATGATCGATGGTAATTTCTCTGATGATCCAGTTGTTCTTGGAAATCATATTATATCCTTCTATAAGGAGCTATTCGCGGATTCGGGGGTAGCCCCGGATTACACTATGGTTGATCAGGTTATTTCTCCTATTGTGGGGGCTTGAGATAACCCCATGTTGATGCTTATTCCTTCGGATTCGAAGATTAAGGAAGCAATTTTTGATATGGGCTCAGACAGTTCTCCTGGCCCGGACGGCTTTAAGGGATGTTTTATCGTCATTTCGGGATGTTATCCCCTGCGAGAAGTGGGTGCCGCTGTCCGTTTTTTTCTTTATCAGCTCATACCTACCATCGGGGTTGAACGCTAGTTTTATGATGCTCATTCCAAAGACTAAGGATGCTGATACTATTGAGAACTTCCGGCTGATTGTGATGAGTAATTTTCTTTTTAAGATTATTACCAAGATATTGGCTACTCATTTGGGATCGATTATTTCAGCATATTTGTCTCCTACGCGGTTTGGGTTTATTCCAGGGAGGCAGATTCACGATTGTATTGCTATGGTTTTGAAGGTTTCAATGTTTTGCATGGATGGAATGATGCTAATATGATCTTGAAGATTGATATCCGTAAGGCGTTTGAAGTGGGGATTCTTACCGCACGCTCGCTACTGTTTGGTTTCTCGGAGATTTTCATTCACTAGGTTAATGTCATTCTTCGGTCTTCCGAATTTCATTTTTTACAGGATGCCTGTCGGGTACTTTTCCTATTTTAGAGGTGTTAGGCGGGGAGATCCTCTATCCCCCGTTACTATTTTGCATCGCGGAGGAGGTCTCGAGCAAATTCATCGAGGTCGTGGTTACTCGAGAATCGATTAGGGTCGTTCATAGCGCCTAGGCATATCATTTTTCCTTCGTCCATTCTTTACGCCGATGACAAAGTGTGATTATGAGTGGGGCATCTTCAACTAACGTTCAGTATCTCCGCTTTAGATACTCACCTTATATGCTGATATCTTGGGTCAAGCTTTCAATCGTCGGAAATCTAAGGTTTACTTCGGATCTCGGGTCTCAAATCGTGCGGGGTGTGTGCGGACTATTATGGGCATCCATCCGGGGCCTTCCCTACGACTTTTTGGGTGCCCCGATATTTAAGGGCGCCCCTAAGGCAGATTTTTTCAGTAGGTCTTCGATAAGGTTATTCTCAAATTTCGAGAAGATGGAAAGGTACTTCCCTATCTCTAGCTGGTCGTGCTTGCCTTGTTAATTCGGTGATTACCAGTTCGTTTATGCACATAATGATGGTTTACAAATGGCCTCGATCCTTGCTTAAGCAAATGGAAAGGGCCATGCGTAATTTTATTTGACCGGGATGTCAAATATAAAGGTTCGGTAGTCGTTAATTGAGCGGTGTTGCACGCCTAGGGCCGAAGGGGGTTTGGCCGTGCGGTCCATTGTTGCGGCTAAATCGCATTTTTATGAAACGGGTTGGAAGGTTATGCGGACTCAGTGATTTTCAAAACCCTAAGGAAGTGTTACTTGACGGCGGACGGGGCTCTTCGTAGGTCATTTATCCCTTCTTCTATTTGGGCCGGGATTAGGCCCCCATATTGCTTGAATGATTCTCGTTGGATCCTGGGTGCAATTCTAAGATTTTATGCGGCTTGACAACCGAGTTGAATAAACCCTAATATGCTCCTAAATTTTCGGAAGTTGAATGTCATCTCTTTCATCTAATCTATCCGGCCATCTTGCTTATCGGCGCCGGCGACTTCGCTGGCTGTTATCATCATGAACTCGTCGGATGCATTTCAGGGTTTAACATTAAATTTCTTACCTCCTCACGTTTGTCTTCAACATCCCCTCCCATCACAATCGTCCTCAATGGTTGATGCACATCCGATCTGCTGCTGTTGTTTTTCGGGATCCTGTGCTATCAGATCCTCTCTCTGGCTCGTCACGAGTCCCCTGCTAATTTTGTGCCTCGAAAGTGAACCAGGCTCACCCACCATACAACCCTTCGTGAGATTGGTTCCACTGAGGTTTATATGCCGCCCAAGACCGCCCGATGTATCCCCTTTGTTGGAAGTTAGGGGGCGGCTCCCCCAACATCCAAGCCCGCCGCTGCTCTTGGAGTTATCTCCCCCATGCCTGCCGCTAATTATGGGGGGACCGGCCCCCTTGGGTGCTATTATGGGGGGCCGACTACAACATCTTCCTTCAAGACACCCCCTCCCGGGGGTGATGACCCTGGGCCTCTGTCCGCCATCCTCGCAGCAATCCTCATGCATGTCCTCCCACGAAAGCTACTCAGATGGCGGGAAGCTCATCTGCCCACGCATCGAACACTTGAATTTTGGCTCATAACACTAATACCTATATTAATTTGGGTAATTCTTTCACGAAAGTGGTTTCAGGTAATAACAATTCGTTGGATTCTATTTTACCCCAGGCCCCAGGTAACACTCCTTCATTTTCTCATATGGTTTTTGATAAGATACATTCAATCCCTAAGCCAGTTAGGAAAGGGGATTATTATTCTGTTACTATCGATGAAAATGTGTACCAACAGCGACTTGCCGAGTTTTCTTATTCTTTGATTGGGAGAGTTATTTTGGGAAAAGGTAACAAGCCATGGCCTACTATGCTTCTACATAAAAAGGCTATCTGAGCTATGGGGCATTACAAATGATTGGAAACTAATTCACTTGGGCAAGGGATATTTTGGTGTCAAATTTTTTCATGCGCAGGATCGTGCTCGTGCTCAACTACGTATCAATTGGGCACTTGACCCGGGTACTATTCGGCTTTCTCCATGGGTCCCGGACTTCAATCCTTACAAGGTGCACACTTCTGTGGCTAGTGTTTGGGTCCGCATCTTTGAGCTCAGTTTGGAATATCGGGATCCCAATACCATCTTGGGGATCGCAGTGCTATTGGTAATCCGATCCAAATTGATCAGCGATCATTGGATGGATATCTAGGGCACCTCATTCATGTCTTGGTTGATATCGATCTCTCAAAACAATTGGAGGATCACATTATGGTGTAAAGGGTTGGTCAATGTTCGTTCGTGTCGGATCAGCTATGAGAAACTCCCGGACTTTTTCTCTAGGTGTAATGTTATGGGACATTCGGTTGCTTCTTGTCGTTTCAAGGCCACTAGAACCTCGACTACGGATAGGCGTGCGATCCTACTTCAGGACATTCTAGGGCCCAGAGGGACGGCGTCGAATTCAATTCAGCTCAAAGAGGATGTTCCAGGGTTCGTAAAGTTTATCGTCTGTGAAGCAGAGACAAGGGCAATGCCATTGATGACTCAATGGGAAATACAGATTCGACTATGCGACCTGGCTCACCTTCTTGTGTCATAGTCGATTGCCATCTCGACATACATCTTTGTAATGCATTTGAAGTGCTTGCTTTGGAGGATGCCCGAGAGCAAAGCGGCCTCACGGATTCCTCTACTGATTTACCCACTTGACATCCCAGGTTCCAAAGGCCCCATCTTTCACCACTAGTTCCTTCTCTACAAATTTGCCGCTTATGATTCAACATTCGTTGGAGAAACCTATCCGTGTTCTTAGCCGCGCCTTAGGGATAGCTCGTAGATTCGGCCAAAAACTAGATTGCTTTGAGTGTCGTTCGGGGCCCCTCTCCAAGCAATTCATGACATCACTATTGAGACAGATCACCCGGGGCCCAATGAGTTAGATTTTGCATCTTCAAAACGTCGGTGATTATCTTTGATGAGGTTGCTAATGCCCAATCATGGATTCGCGACACACCACACGCCTATCTTTTTCGTGCCTTCGACACGGGCGGCTCCACCACCTCCGTCTCAATGAATTTCATATTCGGAATATCCAGGGGGATTGGGAACATTGCTTCTCGTAATGTTCTTAAGGCATTATGTCGAAGCACAAACCCTCTATTTTGGGTATCTGTGAGCCTAAAGTGGACATTTCTTTGATTTCGGCTTCCTATTGGAGTAACTGGGATCGAGTTTTGTGGCTCACAATTTTCGAGTTAATGGTCGGGTGATATTTGGGTTTTCGCGATCCGGGCATTTCTTCCCAGTGTGTTGTTTTGCGAGTTCAATTCAGTTCTATGACTTTTCATATTGGTTTTGCTCATGGTTTATGTGATCATATTGCTCGCCGAATGCTTTGGTTTGATTTGAGAAATTTGGGTCTTGATGATCTACCGATGATTGGGGTTTCAACGCAGTTTTGGGTCATCATGAGCTCTCGGGCGATGTGGGATTTTATCCCAGGCCTCTTGTCGATTTCGGGGCTTTTTGGAAGATCTTTGGTTTGTTTGCGGTGCCGACTATGGGGAACTCGTTTACTTGGTGCTCCCTCCGCATGCCTCCTTCACTTCTCCAGGCTAAGTTGGATCGAGCCCCAGCAACGTGTCGAATTTTCTCTCTTTGGCAAATTGTTAAGGGTTTGGTTACGCCTCACATTGGCTCGAGATCATCACCCCATTTTGGTTTCTTGCTCGTCTTCTATTTGCAGGGGTCCAGCTCTGTTTCATTTCCAGCGTATGTGGGTTTATTATGATTCATTTTGAGATCTGGTTACTTCTTCTTGGATCCTTCCATGTGCCATGCCCAACCCCTATTGTTCATCATGTTTTCGGAGATGTTAATCGTCGGGTTGAGAGTCGATGGAGAAAGTTTGGCCGATTCAGGCAGATATTGAGACCTCTGGTTTTATAGCTGCATGTCGGGACTTAAAGTTTGACACCCAGAAGGAATTGTCTCACACGCTTTTATTACAATCTGAATTCCTTAAGCAGAAAGCCCGTTCAGCCTGGCTTAAGGATGGGGATCGTAATACAACATTTATTCATCGACGCTGCTAGATTCGCATTGGATGCTCGGGGATCCAGGGCCTGATGATCGATGGTAATTTCTCAAATGATCCAGCAGTTCGTGGTAATCATGTTATATCCTTCTATAAGGAGCTATTTGCCGATTCAGGGGATAGCTTTTTGGATTACTCTATGGTTGATTAGGTTATTTCTCCTATTGTGGGGGCTTCGGATAACGCCAGATTGATGGCTATTCCTTCGGATTCGGAGATTAAGGAAGCGATTTTGATATGGGTTCAAATCTGTTCTCCTGCCCGGACGGCTTTAATGGGACATTTTATCGTCATTTCGGGATGTTATTTCAAAGATAGGTGGGCGCGCTGTCCGTTTTTTCTTTATCGGCTCATCCCTACCTTCGGGGTTGAACGCTAGTTTTATGGCGCTCATTCCAAAGACCAATGATGCTAATACTATTGAGAACTTTCGGCCGATTGTGATGAGTAATTTTATTTTCAAGATTTTACCAAGATCTTGGCTACTCGTTTGGGCTCGATCATTTCTCGCTTATTTGTCTCCTACGTAGTTGGGTTTATTCCAGGGAGGCAGATTCACGATTGTATCACTATGGTTTCTGAAGGATTCAATGTGTTGCATGGTCGGAATATGATCTTGAAGATTGATATCCGCAAGGTGTTTGACACGTTAAAATGGGGATTCTTACTGCACGTTCTGCATCGGTTTGGTTTCTCAGAGATTTTCTTTCTTTGGGTTGACGTTATTCTTTGGTTTTCCAAAATTTCGGTTTTTATGAATGGGACACCTATCGGTTACTTTTCCTATTTTAGAGGTGTTAGGCAGGGGGATCCTTTGTCCCCGTTACTATTTTGCATTGCAGAGGAGGTACTGAGTAAATTCATCGAGGCCGCGGTTAATCAGAATCAGTTAGGGCCGTTCATCGCGCCTAGACATATCATTTTCCCTTCGTCCATTCTTTACGCTGATGACATTGTTATTATGAGTGGGGCCATCTTCACTAACACCGTATCTTGCTTCGATACTCACTTTATATGCGGATATCTCGGGTCAAGCTTTCAACCCTCAGAAATCAAAGGTTTACTTCGGAACACGGGTCTCAAATCATGTGCGGGGACGGGTTTAGTCTATTATGGGCATCCAACTCGGGGCCTTCCCTACGACTTATTTGGGCCCCGATATTTAAGGAGATGGAAAGGTTATTTTCAAATTCGAGAAGATGGAAAGGTACTTCCCATTCTCTATCTGGTCGTGTTTGCCTTGTTAATGTCGTGATTACCGATTCGTTGGTGCACACAATGATGGTTTACAAATGGACTCAATCCTTGCTTAAGCAAATGGAAAGGGCCATGCATGATTTTATTTGGTCCGGAGTGGCGGATCTAGGATTTTGAAAATGGGGTACGATATTTATTAAAAATGAAAACACATAAATATTGTTTAATAGTTAAAGTCATACAACAAAAATTGTTTAAAATTTTACTTAATTTTTTTTTGAGGGGAAAATTTTACAAAAGTTGATTGTGTGACAACAATGAAAAACTAATTCTCATATATAAAAGAACTATTGTTTTTATTGTATACTTATAAAAGAACTAATTAGAGTAATTAAGAAAATAAGAGACAACAAAACATAGTTTTTGTAATATTATTATTTTATTAGATTTATTTTTTGGATATTTTTACTTTTTGCATATTTTGCCATGTATATTATTTATTCACGTTGTTAAATCAATTTTTAATTTTTTAAAATTTTATTGGGAATTTGTATTGTATTATTTGAATTTTCTAATTATGAATGTAAAATGGGGGTACAAATTTATTATTATTATTTTTTAACTAAAGATTATTGTTGGAGATTTAGAAAATTGGGGGTACACTTGTACCCCCATAGTCCCATGTTGATCCGCCTCTGGACTGGAGATGTCAATTCTAAAGGTTCGGTAGTCATTAATTGGGAGCGGTGTTGCACGCCTAGGGCAGAAGGGGGTTTGGGCGTGTGGTCCATTATTGCGGCTAATACTGCCTTTTTGATGGAACTGGGTTGGAAGGCGATGCATTCAGACTCGGTGATTTTCAAAACCCTAAGAAAGTGTTACTTGACGGTGGATGGGGCTCTTCGTAGATCGTTTATCCCTTCTTCTATATGGGCTGGGATTGGGCCCTCTATTGCGGATTGCTTGGATGATTCTCACTGGATCCCTGGGTGCAATTCTGAGGTTTTATTCTGGCTTGAAAACTGGCTGGGTTACTCTATAGCAGACATAATCGGTATTCCACATGAGTTCAGGCATTTATTTGGGCATCGCATTTCGGACTACTTCTATGCGAGTCATGGCACTTCACCTTCTCATTTGTGGAGGCTTACTTGGATCAGTCGGGGATATTGTGCGAGTCCCCATCGCACCTTCCTCGAGGGACAAGCGGATCGGTTGAATTCTCGATGATGGGAAGGTCACATTGAAGGCGGTGTATTCTCATGTTCGTCCCAATGCCCCGGCTGACCTAAACGGGGTTCTTGGATTTGGTTGCAACATATTCCGGAGCGGCGATCGGTGGTGACGTGGCGGGCTATCCACAATCGATTAGCGATCTTGGACTTATTACATCCTAGGGGAGTTTCATTGGCCCCTCGGTTTGTGCTCTTTGTTGTGCATCCGCTGAATCGGTTGACCATCTCTGTCTCTTGTGTATTTGCAGGGGCTCTTCTTCAGGCTAAGTTGGATCGAGCCCTAGAAACGAGTTGATTTTTCTCCTTTTGGCAAGATGTTAAGGGCTTGGTTCTTCCTTGCATTGGCTCGAGATCACCATCCCATTTTGGTTTCTTGTTCTTCTTCGATTAGTAGGGGTCCGGTTCCGTTTCGTTTCCAGTGTATGTGGGTTTATCATGACGCATTTCGCTATTTGGTAACTACTTCTTGGGCTTTTCCTTGCGCCTCGCCTAATCCATTGTGCGTCATGTGGAAGCTCAAAAGGTTGCCGCAGCTATTAAGGTCAGGAACAGAGATGTTTTGGGGATGTTAATCGCGGGGTGGAGTATCGGATGGAGCAAGTTCATCAGATTGATCGGATATTGAGACTTTGGGTTATACGCGCTTCGCCGTCGGGACATGGAGATTGACGCCGAGAAAGTTCTGTCTCACACGTTGCTATTACAATCGAATTCCTTAAGCGGTAAGGCCCGCTCGGCATGGGAAGGATGGTGATCATAATACAACATTTTTTCACCGTGTATCAAATTTGTAATGGACATACGGGGACCCATGGTCTTATGATCGATGGCAATTACATGATGATCCGGTTCTTGGGAAACATATTATTTTTTTCTATAAGGAACTCTTCGTGGACACTTTGGGGGTATTGGATTATACTATGGTTGATCGGTGATTTCCCAGGGTAGGAGCATTGGATAATGCTAGCTTGATGATTATCCTTCGGATTCGAGAGATTAAGGATGCGGTGTTTGATATGGATTTCGATAGTTCTCCAGGCCCGGACAGCTTCAATGGGACATTCTATCGTCACAGGATGTCATCTCGGCCGAGGTGATCGCCGTTGCCCGTTACTTCTTCATTAGCTCGCCCCTACCTTTAGGTTTGAACGCTAGCTTTATGGTGCTCATCCCAAAGACTAAGGATGCTAATACAATTGAGAACTTTCGCCCGATTGTTATGAGTAATTTCTTTTCAAGATTATTACTAAGATCTTGGCTACGTGTTTGGGTTCGATTATTTCTCGCCTATTTGTCTCCTAGCTTTATGGTGCTCCACTATTGCATTGCAATTGTTTCCAAAGCTTTAAATGTTTTGAATGGGCAGAATGATGATAATATGATCTTCAAGATTGATATCCGCAAGGCATTTGACACTTTAAATTGGGGTTTTTACTTCATGTCTTGCGTTGGTTTGGTTTCTCGGAGACTTTCATTCATTGGATTGACGTTATCCTTCGGTCCTCCAGGATCTCGATTCTTCTGAATGGGACACTGCAGGTACTTCGCATGTTTCGAGAGGAGTTCGACAGGGTGATCCGCTTTCCCATTACTATTTTGCATCGCGGAGGAGGTTACGAGCAAATTCATTGAGTCCGCGGTTGCTCAATCGGCTTGGACCGTTTGTGGTGCCTAGGGATGTTATTTTCCCATCCTCCATTCGTTATCTTTGATGACATTGTTATTATATGTGGAGCCTCTTATGCTAATGCTCTTATCCTGCTTCAGCTCCTCACCTCTTATGCTCATTTCTCGGGTCAGGCTTTCAACCCTTGAAAATCTAAAGTTTACTTTGGTTCATGGATTTCGAATTATGTGTGTGGGCGTGTTCAGACTATCATGGGTATACAGTCTGGGGTCTTCCCGACAGTTTATTTAGGAGCCCCGATCTTCAAAGGTGCCCCCAAAGCTGCAGACTTACAGCCCGTCTTCAATAAGGTACTTCTTATATTTCGAAGATGGAAAGGCATCTCTTTGTCTCTTGCTGGTCGAGTTTGCCTGGTTAACTCGGTGATTACCAATTCGTTTGTGCACATGATGATGATTTACAAATGGCCTCGATCCTTGCTCAAACAAATGGAAAGAACCATGTGAAACTTTATTTGGACTGGGGATGTTAATTCTAAGGGTTAGTGGTGATTAATTGGAGTCATTGTTGCACGCCTCGTTCTGAAGGGGGCTTGGGCGTCAGATCCATTACTGTGGCTAACATTGATTTCCTGATGAAGTTGGGCTGGAAAGTTATGAACTCTGATTCTGTGATTTTCAAAACTCTTAGAAGCCGGTTCTTGACTACGGATGGTTCGCCACGTAGGTCTTTCATCCCCACGTCCATTTGGAATAGGATTAAGCTTTGCGTCGCGGATTACTTGGATGACTCTTGTTGGATCCCTGGGGGGAATTCTGAGGTATTATTCTGGATTGACAACTGGTTGGGATACTCTATTGCAGACAGAATTGGTATTCCTCAAGAGTACAGATATTTATTTCAGCAGCGCATTTCGAATTACTTTTATGATGAGTCTTGGCACTTCACTTTCGCATTTGTTGAGAGTTATCTGGATCTGGTCCGGGATATTGTTCGTGTCCCCATCACTCCTTCTTCGGGATGAACACATTTGGCTGAATTTTAATGATGGGAATGTTACCTCTAAAGCGGCTTATTCTTATATTCGTCCTCACTCCCCGGCGGTCAACTGGGGTTCTTGGATTTGGTCTCTTAACATCCCAGAACGCCGGTCGGTGGTGGTATGGCGTGCCATTCACAATCGGCTCACGGTCTTGGACTTATTGTGTCCTAGGGGGAGTTTCATTGGCCCCTCAGTCTGTGTTCTTTGTTGTTCCTCTGCAGAATCGGTTGATCATTTATTTGTTTCATGTGTCTTCGCTGGGGCTCTTTGGCATTGTATTTCGATTCTTTTGGCGTTAACCTCTTTACGGCTTATAGCTTTAACGAATTTTTTGTGCGTTTAATGGAATTTTGTTTTAGTGAACAAGTTGCTTTCTTATGGCGTGTGGCTGCTCTGTCCTGCATTTGGCTCATTGGGCATATCCGGAATGAGTTGGTCTTCTATAATAAAATATGGACGGTGGATGCGGCAATCCAACATCTTCGTGTCCTTATCATTGAATCTGCTTCTTTAGATCGGGGATGCATGAACAATGATCAACACGACCTCTTCATACTTTGTAGATTGCGGGTCCCAAGGCGGTCTAGACAATCTCCGAAGATTGTGGAAGTTAATTGGTAGAAACCCTTACGGGCTAGATAAAGGTGAATACGGACGGTAGTGTTTTGGGCGCCGGGAAGTCTTACGACTTCGGGCGTCTTCAGAATTGCGAGAGGCTTTTTTCTAGGCTATTTTGTGGAGCTTTGGCACGGGATATGCGTTTGAGGCGGAGCTTATGACAGCTATGTGGGCTGTGCATTATGCTTTTGCTAAGGGCTGGGTTAAACTTTGGCTTGAGTCGGATTCTGTTTTTGTGGTAAACTTGCTTCATAAGAGGTCTATGGATGTTCCTTGACGTCATCTTAGTAAGTGGCGTTACACTCTTCATCTGCTTTCACATATGGATCTAGTGGTCTCACATATCTATCGGGAAGGTAATCGTGTGGCAGACATCCTGAGTAAGCGATCAGACGATGGGTCTTGGTGGGGCATCCCGCCGACGGAGATTGTGCAGTTTCTCAGTAAAGACTATGTGGGTCAGTCCAACTTTAGGTTTGTCAATTAATGCGTCCTAGTTTCGGTTTTTTTCCATTTTCGGCGCATTATTTCTTTATGGGGGTACTCTTTTTCCTTCCAAGGGTTTTCCCCACAAGGGTGGGTTTTACCTTGGGAGGTTTTAACGAGGCCCCAACCATTCAGCAATTTGGTCGGCTTGTGACCATTTCATTTTTATTTCTGACAATGCTTCAGGCTTACTTTTGGTTACCTGATCAGCCTGTGATCAGGACAACTCTATTTTCCTTTTTTATATATATATTCGAATTTATTCAAAAAAATGAATTTTCATTTTAGTGAGCAGGTAGCTTTCTTATGGCGAGTGGCGGTCCTGTCCTGCATCTGGCTCATTTGGCATGTCCGGAATGAGTTAGTTTTTCACAACAAATTATGGATGGTGGATGTGGCTATTCTTCATCTTCGAGTTCTTATCATTGAATCATCTTCATTAGATCGGGGCTGCATGCACAATGACCAAAAAGACCTTCTCATCCTTCGTAGGCTGCGGGTTCCTGGGCGGGCTAGACAAACCCCGAAGTTCATGGAAGTTAATTGGCAAAAACCTCTTCCAGGATGGATCAAGGTGAATACGGACGACAGTGCAATGGGGGGGCGCACGAAACCTAACTACTTCTGGGGTCTTCAGAAATTGCAGAGGTTTCTTACGGGGGTGTTTTGTGAATAGTTGTGGTGCGGGTTATGCGTTCGAAGCTGAGTTGGTGGCAGCGATGTGGGCGATCCATTATGCATTTAGTAAGGGATGGACATAACTTTGGCTAGTGTCGGATTCGATTTATGTGGTGAACTTGATTGATAAGAGATCCGTGGAGGTCCCATGGCGCCACCTTAGCAAGTGGCGTTACACTCTTCACCTGATCTCCCAGATGGATTTGGTGGTTTCACACATTTTTCGGGAAGGCAATCGGGTGGCAAACAGGCTGAGTAAGAAGACGAAATATGGGACATGGTGGGCGTCGGCTGAAGATCTTGCGCTTTTTTCTCACCGATGTCTATGTTGGTCATCCATCTATAGGTTTGTTAGCTAATGCGTCCGGGATTCTTTTTTGTTTGTTTGGACTCCTTTTTTCTATTATGGGGGTACTCTTTTTCCTACCAAGGATTTTTCCCACAAGGATGGGTTTACCTTGGGAGGTTTTAACGAGGCCCCAACCATTCAGCCATTTGGTCGGCTTGTGACCATTTCGATTTTGTTTCGTTCTTTTTTCAGGCTTACTTCTTTGGCTACCTGATCAGCCTGTGATCAGGATGACTCTCTTTTTTCATTTATATATATATTCCAATTCATTTAAAAAATTCTGGCTTGACAACTTGCTTGGTTACTCTATAGCAGACAAAATCGGTATTCTACATGAGTTCAGGCATTTATTTGGGCATCGCATTTCTGACTACTTCTATGAGGAGTCATGGCACTTCACCTTTTCATTTGTGGATGCTTACTTGGATCTGGTCCGGGATATTGTGCGAGTCCCCATCGCACATTCCACGAGGGACACGCGGATCTGGCTTAATTCTGATGATGGTAAGGTTACATCGAAGGCGGCGTATTCTCATATTCGCCCCCATGCTCCGGTAGTTAAATGGGGTTCTTGGATTTGGTCGCAACATATTCCGAGCGGCGATCGGTGGTAGCGTGGCAGCCTATACACAATCAATTGGATTTTGGACTTATTACGCCCTGGGGGAGTTTCATTGGCCCCTCGGTTTGTGCTCTTTGTTGTGCATCCGCTGAATCAATTGACCATCTCTTTGTCTCTTGTGTATTTGTAGGGGCTCTTTGGCGATGGATTTTTGGTTCATTTGACGTTCACCTATTTATGGCTCGTAACTTTAATGAATTCTTGGTGCGTTTAATGAATTTTCATTTTAGCACTCTCTTCTCTCTCCTGATTTTCGATCGGCCTTGCCTCTCCAATGCCTCCGGCATCACCGCCGGTAGTCACCAACATGGTCTCCTCGGATTCATTTTCGTGCTTCACTTCAAACTTTATGCCCTTTCATGCACGACCTCAGTCATCCTCAACGTCGTTCATGTCCAATGATCGTACCTCCGAGCGACACATCGAAATTCATCCAGTCGGAAAATAGGGCCCTATTGGCACAGCATCTGTGTCGTTTTCTTGTTACGGTTTGCCATTGAACTTTGTCCCACACAAGTCCACGTCGCGTCAGACCTTGTCTCCTTGCGCGTCCGCTGGCCTGGTTCCGCCGGAAGTGTACTTGCAGCGAACATCCTCTCCTCCTGGTCCCGCTGGTGCGCCTCCTCTTGGGGCGGTAGTTAAGGGAGGCACGCCCCCTCCATGCCTTGCAGCGGCTGGGGGCCAATCTTTTACCCCCATGGTTGCCCATCACCATGGGGGGCGGCCCCTCTACGTGTTCCAATGAGGGGGCGGCCACTAATCCTTCCAGAGCGCCCCCTCCTGGGGATTGATGACCCCGGGCCACACCGCTATCCTCAGAGCCATCCTCCTGCATGCACCCCACGAATGCAATTTTTTTGGCTGGAAGCTCCGCCCCCATGGGCTCCCCCCATGAATCGAACCCTCGACTTTTGGTTCATAACCCTCATATCCACTTGGGTAATTCTTTTGCAAAAGTGGTTTCGGGAAATCCCCATCCTTTGGATTCTACTTTTCCACAGGCCACAGGTAATATTGCTTCATTTTCTAATATGGTTTCTGGTAAAACGCATTCTATCCCTAAACCAGTTAGGAAAGGGGATTATTATTCTGTTACTATTGACGAAAATGTTTACCAACAACGCCTTGCTG
The DNA here is from genome assembly GCA_016081115.2 of Rehmannia glutinosa. Classification (NCBI taxonomy): domain Eukaryota; kingdom Viridiplantae; phylum Streptophyta; class Magnoliopsida; order Lamiales; family Orobanchaceae; genus Rehmannia; species Rehmannia glutinosa. The sequence goes on from JABTTQ020002874.1 coordinate 473,631, forward strand.
AGTTTTCTTATTCTTTGATCGGGCGGGTTATTTTGGGCAAAGGTAACAAGCCATGGCCTACTATGCTCTTGCATAAGAGGCTATCCGAGCTATGGGGTATTAAGAATGATTGGAAACTAATTCCCTTGGGCAAGGGATACTTTTGTGTTAAATTGTTTCATGCGCAGGATAGAGCTCGTGCTCAACTCCGTATCAATTGGGCGCTTAATCCGGGTACTATTTGCCTCTCTCCATGGGTCCTGGATTTCAACCCTTATAAGGTGCACACTTCTGTGGCCAGTGTTTAGGTCCGCATCTTCGAGCTCGGTTTGGAATATCGTGATCCCAATACCATCCTGGGATCGCCAAGTGCTATTGGAAATCATTTACAAATTGATCGGTGATCGCTTGATGGATCTCTGGGACATTTCGTTGGGGTGCTGGTTGAAATTGATCTTGCAAAGCCTTTGGAGGACCACATTATGGTGGAACGAGTTGGCCAGTGTTCCTTTGTGCCAGTAAGTTATGAGAAACTCCCCGAGTTTTGCTCGAGGTGTAATGTTACGGACACTCGATGGCTTCTTCTTTGTCTTAATACCGAGGGAAACTCGATTAAGGAAAGGCACATGTCTCGACAATGGACACTCCAGGGCCTCAAAGAACGCATCCGAATTCCGTTCCACAAGGACGCTCCAGGGTTCGAAAAGTTTATCATCCTGCGGCAAGCAGACAAGGGCAAGGCCGTTGATGACTCAATGGGAAATACAGTTCGGCTATGCGTGCAGGCTCCCTACCTGCGCAATAGTCACTTGCCCTACGGATATCCACCTAGGTAATACTTTGCGGCACTTGGTTCAGACGATACCCCCGATCAACCATCCACATATTCTTATGAAGATTATCCAGCTCGAGCCAGCCCCTATAGCCCCTACTTCCAACATTGGCTTAGTCTCCACTATTGTGCCTATTACGGTTCAACATCCGTTGGGAAAGCCTATCCGTGCTCTTAACCGTGCATTCTCGGGGACAGCTCCTAGACTCGGTTAAATCCAAGTTACTTGAGTGTTCCTACGGGTCCATTGCCTCCAATCCATGACATTACAATTAAATCGGGTCGCCAGGGCCAAATGAGATGGATTTTGCAGCTTCAAAGAGATGGGCAGATTATGCAGATGAAGTGGCTAATTCTTAATCGTCAGATTCGACATCACACCACACTCCTGTTTTTACCGTGCGATCGTCAGGGTGCCACCCCACCGCCTCAATGAATTGCATCTTTCGAGCATCTGGGATTGGGAACATTGCCTCTCGCAATGTTCTTAAGGCTTTATGTCAAAAACATAAACCTTATATTTTAGCTATTTGTGAGCCTCGTGGACATTTTATTGATTTCGGATTCTTATTGGAATAGTTTGGGTCTTACCTTCGTGGCTCGAGCTTTCGGGCAAATGGACGAATGATATTTGTTGATGCTAGTATCTCTCGTCCTTAATCGTTTGGTCTTCTTCTCAATGTCTTGTTCTCGCAAGTTCAATTTGGTTTTATGGTTTTTCATGTTGGTTTTGCTCATGGTTTATGTGATCATATTGCTCGGGCGACGCTTTGGTTGGATTTGAGGAATTTGGGTTTCGATAACTGATGCTTATTGGGGATTTTAACGCGGTTTTGGGTCATCATGAGCGTTCGGCAAGTGGTACTCTTTCCCGTGCCTCTTGTCGACTTCGGGATTTTTGGAGGATGTTGGTTTGTTCCCCTCGCGCGCACTACAGAAAGGCGTTCACTTGGTGCTCCCCGCGCCTCTTTCCTTTCTTTCAGCGTAAATTGGATCGAGCCTTAGCAACATGTCGATGTTTCTCTATTTGGCAAGTTGTTAAGGGCTTGGTTCTTCCTCGTATTGGTTCGGACCACAACCCCATTTTGGTTTCTTGTTCTTCCTCCGTCCTCGTGGGGCCGGCCCTTTCATTTTCATCGTATGTGGATTCATCGAGTCTTTTTCGCACATTATTCGCCTCTTGGGCACTCCCACGCGCGCCGCCTAACCATTTGTTGCGGCGTCATGTGGAAGCTCAAGAGGCTACGACAGACTATTAAGGTTTGGAATAGTGATGTCTTTGGGGATGTTAATCGTCAGGTGGATAATCAGATGGAGAAAGTTCGTCAGATTCAGGCAGATATTGTGTCCGAGGGTTTTACTGGGGCGCATCGTGACATGGAACTTGATGCTCAAAATGCTTTGTCTCGCACGTTGTTATTACAGTCTAAATTCCTGAAGTAGAAAGCCCGCTCGGCTTGGTTGAAGGACAGGGACCATAACACGGAGTTTTCCCATCGCCGCTGTCAGATTCGTAGTGGACTTTGGGGATCCAGGGACTGATGGTTGATGGTAGCTACACAGATGACCCGGCTGTTCTTGGTAATCATATTATCTCCTTCTATACAAATCTCTTCGCTGACATAGGGCTCACCAGTTCGGACTATACTTTGGTTGATCAGGTTATATCTTCTATGGTTGGTACGACGGATAACGCTCTTTTGACGGCTATTCCTTCGGAGTCAGAGATTAAAGATGCGGCTTTTGATATGGGTTTGGATAGTTCTCCGGGACCGTCTGGTTTCAATGGTAGGTTTTATCAGCACTTTTGGGATGTCATTTCCGAGGATGTGGTGGCGGCAGTCCGATCTTTTCTTGTTACTGCATCCTTTCCGGCAGGTTTGAATGCTAGCTTTATGGTGCTCATCCCAAAGACTAAGGACGCGAACGTTATTGAGAACTTTAGGCCGATTGTGATGAGTAATTTTCTTTTTAAGATCATCACCAAGATTTTGGCAACTTGTCTGGGATCTATCATTTCTACCTACTTGTCTCCTACACAGATTGGATTTATCCCGGGCAGGCAGATTCACGATTATAGCTTTGATTTCGGAAGGTTTCAATGTTTTGCCGGGTCAGAATGATGCCAATATGATTTTAAAAATTGATATCCGCAAGGCATTTGATACTGTTGATTGTCCTGATATACGTTTTACGCCGCTTTGGTTTATCAGAAGTGTTTGTTCACTGGATTGAAGTTATCCTTCAATCTTCTAGGATTTCAGTCCTTTTGAATGGATCGCATGTGGGTTACTTCTCCTATTTTCGAGGGGTTAGACAGGGCGATCCGTTATCACCATTATTGTTTTGCATTGCGGAGGATGTTCTAAGCCGATTTATTGACGAGGCAGTTACCCAGAATCAGCTTTAGCCATTCAGGGCGCTTAAGCAGATCGATTTTCCTTCATCTATCATGTACGTGGATGATATTGTGATTATGTGCAGGGGCATCACGGCGAACGACGCTTTATTATTCAGATTCTCACGCTTTATGCAGATATCTCGGTCGGCCTTCAACCCTCACAAATCCAAAGTTTATTTTGGTACCGGTCTCTAATCATGTGCGTGGCCATATTCGACGACGGGTATTCATATTGGAGCCTTCCCAATGGTCTACTTAGGCACCCCCATCTTCAAGGGCGCTTAAGGTGGCAGACTTACAACCGTTTTTTGATAAGATTATTCTCAAGTTCGGAAGGTGGAAAAGGACTTCTTTATCTATTGCGGGTTGCATCTCGCTTGGTGAATTCGGTGATTACCAGCCCATGCGTAATTTCACCTGGTCCGTGATGTCAACTCTAAAGGGTTGGTGGTGGTTAATTGGAACCGTTGTTGCATGCCCCGGCTGAAGGTTAACTAGGTGTGCGCTCTATTGTGGTTGCCAATAATGCGTTCCTTATGAAACCGGGTTGGAAGGTTATGACTTCAAACTCTTTGATCTACAATACCCTCGAAAATGCTTTTTGACCTCGGATGGATCTCTCCATCGTTCGTATATCCCCTCTTCCATTTGGACCAGGATTCGGCCTTGCATTATGAGTTTCTTAGAGGACTCGTTGGAACCCCGGTGTAATTCCGTAGTCTTATTTTAGCTTGATAACTGTTGGGATATACCATTAAAAGCGAGGATTGGTATCCCGTAGGAATACCAAACATTTATTTCAAAGATCGCATCTCGGATTATTTTTATGACGGGTCTTGGCACTTCACTTTCGCTTCCATTGAGGCATACTTGGATCTGGTCCGGGATATTGTTAGAGTCCCCATCGCCCCCGGGTTCGAAGGATACGCGTTTGGTTGCATTCGAGGATGGGATTATCACATCAAAATCGTCTTACTCTTACATGCGCCCCACTCTCCGGTTGTCCAACGGGTTCCGGATTTGGTCACCTCATATTCGGAATGACGTTCGATTGTGGCATGGAGAGCCATCCACAATTGATCGCGTTTTAGATTTTGCGTCCTAGGGTTCTTTCATTGGCCCCTCGGTTTGCGGTCTTTGTTGTCTGTTCTTGAATCTGTTGATCATTTGTTCGTCTCTTGTGTTTTTGCAGGAGCCCTTTGGCGATGGATCTTTGACTCTTTGATGTCCGAAATTTTATGGCTTATAGCTTTAATAAATTCATGGTGCGTTTAATGAGTTTTCATTTCAGTGAGCAGGTGGCTTTCTTATGGCGAGTGGCAGTGTTATCCTGCATTTGGCTTATCTGGCAGATTCGTAACGACCTCACTTTCAATAACAAGACATGGACGGTGGATGCGGCCACCCTCCGCCTTCGCGTGCTGATTTTGGAATCTTCTTCCTTAGACCGGGGTTGCATGCATAATGATCAACATGACCTATTCATCCTGCGGAGACTTCGTGTTCCTGAGCTTCCAAGACAGGCCCCGAAGATCATACAGTTAATTGGCAAAACCCTTACGAAAGTGGATCAAAGTCAACATGGACGGAGTGCTTCGGGCGCCCGGATGTCTTATGCCTCGGGGTTTTCCGAAACCACAGAGGCTTCTTTTTGCGGTTCGAGCTTCGGTTTTGAGGTAGAATTGATGGCGGCTATGTGGGCAATTCATTACGCTTTGCGAAGGGTGAACTAAGCTTTGGCTGGAGTTAGATTCGGTTTATGTGGTGGAGTTGTTGTAGAAGAGATTAGAGGGGGTACGGGGCGCCATCTTAGCAAGTGGCGCTACACTATGCACCTTCTTTCTCGATGGATTTTGTGGTCTCACACATTTTTCGGGAGGGCAATCGGGTGGCAGCACATACTTAGCAAGATTATGCATTTGCGACTTGGTGGGGAGCTCCCGGTGGATATTGTTTCGTCTCTTACACAGACTATGTTGGCCAATCCAACTATAGGTTTGTTAGCTAGAGCGTCCTTCTTCAGTTTCTTTTCCCATTTTGGACGCTTATTCTTCATGGGGGTACTCTTTTTCCGCCATGGTTTTCCCACAAGGGTGTGTTTTACCTTCGGAGGTTTTAACGAGGCCCCAACCATTCAACCATCGGTCGGCTTGTGACCATTTTGTTTTCATTTCGATTATGTTTTCAGGCTTACTTTTGGTTACCCGATCACCGTGATCGAGGACAACACTTTTTTCATTTTTATATATATTTTCGCACTTATTAAAAAAAATGAATTTTCATTTTAGTGAGCAGTAGCTTTCTTATGGCGAGTGGGCATCGGCTCATTTGTCATATCAGGAATGAGTTGGTTTTACACAACAAATTCTCGACAAGTGATGCGGCTATTCTTCATCTCCGAGTTCTTATCATTGAATCATCTTCATTAGATCGGGCTGCATGCACAATGACCAAAAAGACCTTCTCATTCTTTGCAGGTCGCGGTTCTGGGTGGGCTAGACAAGTGTAACGGCGCCTTCTTCAGATCGACGCATCGTCCCCACAAACCAACACGAGTCTTTCCAGCGCGCTTTGTCCTCACTCATGCGCCCCCTGAGAGCAGCTTCCCAGGGGATCACCCATCATGACATTGCTCTGGGCCAAGCACGCTTAACATTGGAGTTTTTACATGATGAGCATTTAAAAAAGATGCATCTTGTTGATATGACTAGTACCTATCAAATCATTTAAGCTCTCCTCAACTATATAGTCCCATACCTACACACTCTCCGAATCTCCTCTTATTCGGGTGTGGGATCAGTTCATTCATGTCCCCCTCCACCTAGAAGCCTGCCAGGAGCCGCTCCTTGTCTGTGCCTTCTTGCACCGGCGATCACTCCCCGCCTTCTTCGGCCCCGGGCGTCACAACAAGCCCCGAAGATCATGGAGTTAATTGGGAAAAACCCCTTCCAGGATAAATCAAGGTGGATACAGACGGTAGCGCAACGGGGGCGCCGGGAAACCTAACTGCTTCCGGGGTCTTCAAAAATTGTAGAGGTTTCTTTCAGGGATGCTTTGTGAATAGTTGTGGTGCAGGTTATGCTTTCGAAGCCGAGTTGGTGGCAGCGATGTGGGAGATCCATTATGCATTTAGTAAGGGATGGACACAACTTTGGCTGGAGTCGGATTCGATTTATGTGGTGAACTTGATTGATAAGAGATCCGTGGAGGTCCCATGGCGCCACCTTAGAAAGTGGCGTTACGCTCTTCATCTGATCTCCCAGATGGATTTGGTGGTTTTTCATATTTTTTGGGAAGGCAATCGGGGGGCAGACAGGCTGAGTAAGAAGATGGACTATGGGACTTGGTGGGGCGTCCCGCCTGAAGATCTTGCGCCTTTTCTCACTAATGACAATGTTGGTCAGTCCAATTATAGGTTTGTGAGCTAATGCGTCCGAGATTCTATTTTGTTTGTTCGGACGCCTTTTTTCTATTATGGGGGGTACTCTTTTTCCTGCCAAGGGATTTTCCCACAAGGGTGGGTTTTACCTTGGGAGGTTTTAACGAGGCCCCAACCATTCAGCCATTTGGTCGACTTTTGATCATTTCGATTTTGTTTCATACTTTTTCAGCTTACTTTGGCTACCTGATCGATCAGCTGTGATCGGGATGACTTTCTTTTTCATTTATATATATATATATGTATTCTAATTCATTTGTGTCAATGAATTGCATCTTCCTGGAACATCAGGGGATTGGGAATGCTGCATCTCGCAATGTTCTTAAGGTTTTATGTCAAAAGCATAAACCTTCTATTTTGGCGATCTGTGAGCCCAAGGTGGACATTTCTTCGATTTCAGATTCTTATTGGAATAGCTTGGGTTTAACATTTGTGGCTCAGACATTTTGGGACAATGGACGTGCTGATATTTGGGTATTTCGCGATGCTGGTATATCTGTCCTTAATCAGGTTTGGTGTTCTGCACAATGCATTGTTTTGCAAGTTCAATTTGGTTCTATGTTTTTTCATGTTGCTTTCGCTCATGGTTTCTGTGATCACATTGCACGGCGTGCGCTTTGCCTGGAATTGAGGAATTTGGGTCTTACTGATCTGCTGATTATTGGGGATTTTAACGCGGTATTGGGACATCATGAACGTTCTGGCAGTGGTAATTTATCCCAAGCCTCTTGTCAGGATTTTAGGGATTTCTTGGAGGATGCTGGTTTGTTTGCGGTGCAGACTACGGGGAACTCCTTTACTTGGTGTTCCCCCCGAAGGCCTCTATCCTTACTTCAAGCTAATTTGGACCGTGCCCTAGCAACTAGTCATTTTTTCTCTTTTTGGCAAGTTGTCAAGGGCGTAGTCCTTCCACGCATTGGATCCGACCATCACCCCATTTGGGTGTCTTGTTCTTCTTCCATTACCAGGGGTCCGGTTCCGTTTCGTTTCCAGTGCATGTGGGTTTCCCATGCCACCTTCCGCGATTTGGTCACCGCTTTCTGGGTTTCTCCTTGCATGTCGCCCAATCCTCTGTTGCATGTCATGCGGAAGCTCAAAAGGTTGCGACAGGAGATTAAAGGCTGGAACAAAGATGTCTTTGGGGATGTTAATCGTAGGGTGGAACATCAGATGTAGCAAGTTCGTCAGATTCAGGCAGACATTGAGATCTCAGGCTATACAGCTGCGCTCCGGGATAAAGAACTGGATGCCCAAACGATGGTCTCTCAGACACTGCTATCACAATCTGAATTCCTTAAGCAAAAAGCGCGTTCGGCTTGGCTTAGGGATGGGGATCGTAATACGGCATTTTTTCATCGTCGTAGCCAGATTCGTAACGGACGCACAGGGATTCAGGGTTTTCGGGTGGACGACAGTTACACTAATGATACAACGGTTCTTGGTGATCACATTATTTCTTTCTATAAGAAGCTCTTCATGGACAATGGAGGTTCAACCGGATTATACTTTGGTGGATCAGGTCATTACCTCCAGGGTTAAGGCGCAGGATAATGCAAGCTTAACAACTATTCCTTTGATTCGAGAGATTAAGGAAGCAATTTTTAATATGGATTCGGATAGCTCTCCGGGACCAGGACGGTTTCAATGGGATTTTTATCGCCACTTCTCGGGATGTCATTTCGTCGAGGTGATTACTGCTGTTCGTTTTTCTTTATTAGCTCGTCCCTACCTTTGGGCTTAAACGCTAGCTTCATGGCGCTCATCCCAAAGACTAAGGATGCTAATGTGATTGAGAACTTTCGCCCGATCGTTATGAGCAATTTTCTGTTCAAAATCATTACGAAGATTTTAGCTACGGTTTGGGTTTGATCATAGCCACATATTTATCTCCGACGTAGTTTGGGTTTGTTCGGGAAGCGATTCACGATTGTATTGCCATGGTTTCAGAAGGGTTCAATATCTTGCAGGATCGCATGGATTCGAATATGATCTTGAAGATTGATATCCGTAAGGCGTTTGATACATTGAAGTGGGGATTCTTACTACACGTTTAGCGCCGCTTTTGATTCAGCCTGGGGCATTTCCCACCATATACCTTGGTGCGCCAATCTTCAAGGGTGCCCCTAAGGTTGCAGATTTACAGCCCATCTTTGATAAGATTATCCTCAAGTTTAGGAGATGGAAAGGTTCATCGCTTTCCCTTGCTGGTAGAGTTTGTCTTGTTAATTCGGTGATCACTAGTTCTTTGGTGCACACTATGATGGTTTACAAATGGCCCGGCACCTTGCTCAAGCAAATGGAAAGGGTCATGCGTAATTTCATTTGGATTGGGGATGTGAATACGAAGGGTACGGTGGTGGTGAATAGGAACAAGTGTTGCACGCCTAGAAATGAAGGAGGTCTGGGAGTTCGATCGATTGTGGCGGCTAACACAACATTCTTGATGAAATTGGGCTGGAAGGTCATGAACTCGGATTCGTTGATCTTTAAAACCCTAAGGCGTCCTTACTTGTGAAGAGGATGGGGTGGTTCGGAGGTCATTTATTCCTTCTTTAACTGGATCGGGATTAAACCCCGCATTTCAACTTGTTTAGATGACTCTTGTTGGATCCCGGGCTAATTCCGAGGTATTATTTTGGATTGATAACTGCCTGGGTTATTCAATAGCATGCAAAATTGGCATCCTGCAGAGGATTATAGATACTTATTTCATCGCAACAAGAACTACTTTTTATGACGGGTCCTGGCACATCACCTTCTCATTCATGGAGGCTTATTTGGATCTGGTTTGTACTATTGCACGCATCCCTATTGCGCCGATTCAAGGGATACACGTGTTTGGTTAAACTCGGATGATAGTTTGGTCACTTCGAAAGTCGCTTATAATCATCCGCAACCCCACTACCCAAAGCCATCAAGTGGGGTTCTTGGATTTGGTCGCCACATATCCCTGAATGGCGATCGGTGGTGGCGCGGGCTATCCACAATCGATTGGATGTCTTGGATTCATTACGAGCTAGGGGAAGTTTTACTGGACCCTCAGTTTGCACTCTTTGTCGTGGATCTGCGGTAATCGGTTGACCATCTATTTATCTCTTGTGTCTTTGCAGGAGCTCTCTGGCGATGGATTTTTGATTCATTCAACGTGCCCCCTTTTGAGTAAGTGCGAGTTCTGGAAGGACTAGATAGGCACCAAAGACAAGTGGAAGTTAATCGCAAAAACCCCTCCTGGGTTGGATCAAGGTAAATATGAATGGCAGTGCATCGGGGGTGCCGGGAAATCTCACTGCTTCCGGGGTCTTCCGGAACTATAGAGGTTTCTTTCGGGGATGTTTTGTTCACCACTGTGGTTCAGGCTATGTGTTTGAAGCTAAATTGGTCGCAGCAATGTGGGCGATTCAGTATGCTTTTGCTAAGGGCTGGACACATATTTGGCTGGAGTCGGATTCGATGTATGTGGTGAATTTGCTAGAGAAGAGATCCACTAAGGTCCCGTGGTGCCACCTTAGTCATTGGCGTCACACACTTCATCTTCTCGGCGCACATGGATCTCGTTGTTTCACATATTTTTTGGGAAGGAAATCGGGTTGCAGACATGCTGAGCAAGAAGATGGAGTACGGCACATGGTGGGGCTTCCTGCCCACAGAGCTTGTACACTATCTTACGGATGACTATGTTGGCCAATCCAACTCTAGGTTTGTTACTTAGGGCGTCACCGCTTCAGGTTTCCTTTACTATTTTTTGGATGCCTTTCTTTTTCCTGGGGGGTACTCTTTTTTCTTCTAAGGGTTTTTCCCACAAGGGTGGGTTTTACCTTGGGAGGTTTTAACGAGGCCCCAACCATTGACCACATGGTCGGCTTGTGACCATTTTGTTTTTGATAATATTTCCAGGGAACCATTTCGCTTTTGACATTATTTCCAGCTTATATTTGGTTACACGATCATTTGTGAGCAAACTCTATTTTCATTTTTATCATATTTCGCATTTATTCAAAAAAAAATATTCTAATTCATTTAAAAAAAGATTTTTCGGATAAATTCGTTATTGTCTATATCGATGATATCTTGATCTACTTGAGAACGAAAGAGGAGCACGCTGAACATTTGAGAATGGTATTAGAGGTTTTGAAAGAAAAACAATTATACACCAAATTTAAGAAATGTGAATTCGGCTAGATCAAGTAGTATTCTTAGGACATGTGTCCGGAGCGGGGATCTCGGTTGATCCAAGTAAAGTCGAGGCTATCAATAATTGGCCACAACCTACGAATCCTTCGTAGTATGTAGTTTTCTAAGATTAGCCGGCTAGTATCGCCGATTTGTGGAAGGATTCTCGAAGATTGCTTCGCCTTTAACACAATTGACCGGAAAGAGTGTCTCATTCAAATGGACGGAAGCCCAACAAAGCTTCGGGAGAATCGAAGAAGAGATTGACTTTCAGCACCTATTCTATCAATTACATCAGTCTTGAAGGTTTTGTAGTTTATAGTGACGATTCGAAAAATGGTCTAGGATGCGTATTGATGCAAAACGGTAAGGTGATTGCTTATGCGTCTAGACGAGGTTAAAGGATTATGAAAAGAACTACCCTACGCATGATTTATAGAGCTTGTTGCGGTGGTATTTGCGCTTAAAATATGGAGGCATTACCTATACGGGAACGATGCGAGATCTACACGGATCACAAGAGTTTAAAGTACTTCTTCACGCAAAAGGAATTAAATATGCGATAACGACGGTGATTGGAACTAGTAAAGGACTACGATTGTGTGAGTAAATTATCACCCGGTAATGCCAATGTTGTAGCGAGCGCATTGAGCCAGGAAATCAATACAAAGCAATGCAATTGCGAATCACGATCAAACAAGGGTTAATGGATATCCGGAAAATAAACATAGAGGTTGTATCATTAGGGTCCGTTGAAGCTAAATTAGCGGTGTTAACACTCAGACCTACGCTACTTAATCGAGTTCAACAGAACAACAGGGTGATGATTATTATGCCAAAATGAAGAAAGATATTGCCTGCGGAGTGTCTTCGATTTCAAAATATCGGGGATGGAGTACTTGATTTAAAGAATGATTATACGTGCTCAACAGTGGGAAAATCTCCGAGAGAATGATGCGGAAGAAGCGCATTCAACGCCATATTCTCGTACATCCGGGAGCTACCAAAATGTACGAGAGATTTGAAGATGCATTTCTAGTGGCCAGGCATGAAAAGGGATATCTGTCAATACGTGGAACAATGTTTAACTGTCAACAAATAAAGCGAGAACACAAAACGCCCGGTGGAACATTGCAACCTCTCGCTATTCGAATGAAAATGTGAAAGGATCACCATGGATTTTGTGACAGTTTGCCCAAAAGCTGTCAAGGGACACGATGCTATTTGGGTGATCATAGATAGATTAACTAAATCCGCTCATTTCATTCCCATTTGTTCTACCTATTCTATGGACCGATTTGCTCAACTTTATATACAGAAGTGGTTAGACTTCATGGTGTGCCACTATCCATTTTTTCGATAGAGACTCTAGATTTTTATCTACTTTTTGGAGAAACTACATAAGGCATTAGGAACACGACTATAATTCAAGATCGCTTATCACCCTCAAACGGACGGACAATCAAAACAAACGATACAAACTTTAGAAGATATGGTTAGAGCTTGTGTTCTAGATTTTCATGGACAAATGAAGTAAACATCTACCTTTGATAGAATTATCGTACAACAACGGCTACCAAGCAAAGAATTGGGATGGCCCCCTATGAAACATTGTACGGTAGAAAGTGTAGATCGTCGATACACTAGGACGAGATTGGGTGAAAGGAAGCTTTTAGGCCCGAGATATGGTTCGAGAAATGACAGAGGTTATGACACAAATTCGACAAAGGATGGAAAATGCCCAGAGTCGATGGAAAAGCTACTCCGATCAAAGAAGAAGAATGTTTGAATTTTCGTAGGAGATCAAGTGTTTCTTAAGGTGGCACCAATGAAAGGAGTAATGCGATTTGGAAAGAAAGAAAAGCTCGTCCTAGGTACCTTGGTCCGTTTCATATTATTGAAAGAATCGCTGATGTTGCCTATAGACTCGACTTACCGCGTCAATGGCTCAAGTGCACAATGTTTTTCACGTATCCATGTTGAGAAAATACATTTCAAACCCATCTCATGTTTTGAAACGCGGATCAATAGAATTAAAGAGATACTGTGGAGATATTGCTACGAGAAGTAAAGAAACTCAGAATAAGGAAATCCCATTAGTAAAAGTACTTTGGCGGAATCAATCAGAGAAGAAGCTACATGGGAAAGAGAAGACGGGATGAGGGTTAAATATCCCGATTTATTTCGGTAAGTAAAATTTCGAGGACGAAATTTTTATAAGGAAGGGAGGATGTAATACCCAAGAATCTCACTACTCACTAGGCCAATATAGTTTCCATGCTATCTACATAACATTTGCATGGATATTGACATCGCATGACGCACTTCATATTATATAGCATTTTAAATATAAACATTTTTACATGATATTGGTTCTTAGCTTCGATTGGTTGATCGTGTATTCAAACAAGAGGGTTAGGTGTTAAACTATTAAATATCGGTAGCTTACGCATGGTAACATTTGGAAGTATAAGATTTATAAAGTTACACGTGATAAATTTAGAGGTAAAAGATGTCATCCATGTGTGTATCGGGATTTTAATTGTGTGAATATCTCAACCAAAGGGATTAATTAAAATGATACATGAAAGAAAGTCTAATACTAAGGTAATATAAATTAAGTGATAATCAAAATATTACTTAAGAAAAATAGTTTTGTTAATGAAAAGATAATAATAGTAGGAAAAGTAGGTAAAATCATAATTAAGAAATAAGGAAACTCTTTAAGTATGTATTTAAAATATATATATATATATATATATATATATATATAAACGAGAGCATGCACTAAAACCTAAGAATGATCTCATCGCCGTCTCGCCGATCACCTTCCTCCGATCAACTCGAATTCGAACATGGACGCGTACCTTTTCCTTGAGATCGGACTGCCTTACAATACGATCAATGATACGACGTAGATGCCCCACAACAACCCCTAGGGTTACGATCTGCGGATATATTTCCACATCCTTCGTTCTCTCACTCGAGCACGGATTTATGTCCTCCAACGTCATCACACGACCAATCCATCATGGATGCACGGATTTGATGACCTATGCAAAATACATATACCATTAATCCAATACCTAGGGTTAATGATAGGGTTTTACACATAAACCCTAATTCGAACGCCCCACAGGCCACCCTCAAATCTCGTGATAAACCCTAATTCTATGGGTTCCAAAACAAGTGTGAATTCGACTTTCCCCACATGCATGATGTTCCACGCCCAATCCAGGGTTCCGTCATCTCGAGACGGGACAAACTGTGCATGGGAATAAACCCATGAACTTCACCAGCGTTTACAACGGAAGAGACACGCCTTGATGAAAAAAGGGGATTATTTCGGTAACTATCGATGAACACATCTACAACAGAGGACGGCTGACTGCGTAACACCTTGATTGGTAGGCTTCTTTTGCCAAAAGGGTTTAAGCCATTGTCTTTGATAGAGTTAAAATCAAAAGCGACGAACTTCGGAAGATTGCGGATGCATGGAGGCTGATCCATTTAGGGAAGGGATATTACAATCTTCAATTTACGAACATGGAGGATCAAAATCGGATTTTTTCTAAAACTTCATGGAATCGCAACCCGGCTCTATACGGTTAATGAATTGGATACAAGACTTCAACCCTTATAGGGTTAACACATCAATGGCACAGGTTTGGATCCGTATTTATGAATTAGGTTTTGAATATTGGCACCCCTCGATTAATAACATAGCTAGTGCGGTGGGAACTCCGATACAAATAGATGAACGGTCCATGAATGGAGAAGTCGGTCACTTCATTCGAGTTCTCGTTGAAATAGATTTGAAGAAAACCTTGCAAGAATTTATAATGATAGAAAGAGTGGGACATTGCTCTTTCATGTCGCTAAGCTACGAAAATCTTCAGAATTTTGCGCTCTCCTTTGCCGAATAGTGGGGCACAATGTTAACCGATGATGAGATGCACAAGATGGGATCCGGTGAGAGGGCGTCTGTGGATAGAGAACGCATACGGTTCATAATAAAGGTAAAGGGGTGGAAAGCGGAAACATGGGTCCAAGTGAAAAAACAAGCGGGAGCTCGGTCTTTGGAGGTAACTTCACCTCGATACATTACAGTGCAAAACTCATTTAATATGCTACGGGATAACGAGGATCTTTGAGCAAACATCAAGTTTAGAGAAATCGAAGGAGATGGAAACAGACAAGATCAGTATGGTGCATGAGGCTCAAATTTTAGGAAGCAGTTTATTACTTCGCATGTTGAAAATCATGATCGACGGATAATGTTGGTTGGCCCAAGTCAGGACGGACAAAATTAATGACACTTTGGGATGTTAAATGATAAGGGGAAGGATCAAGTGCACAAAGCAATCAAAGAGGTAGCACGTGAAAAGCCTATCGGCAACTATGAGATTACTTCCACGAATCCTAAGGAGAGCTTTAAGGCAATGGTGGCGGCTGCGAGTAAAGAGATGGGCGGATTTGGAGGAAGAAGAACAACTAGGTAATGCTTTCCTTGAAAATATTGACTCGGATCGCACGTGGTGCGTCCCCCTTCCCCTAATTTTTCATGAATTGCTTGTTTTGGAATCTTTGGAGGTCTTGGTAACGAGACCTCTAGGTCCATGCTTAGGGATTTATGTCGCGTACATAAACCGGATATTGTTGCTATTGTGGAGCCGAAAGTTCATTTTTGTACTATTAGTTCTTCATATTGGATTGCTATTAATCTCACTTTTGTCGAGAAAAATTTCGTGCAAATGGAATTCCGGATATTTGGGTTTTTGTTCGTAATAATAATATGCAGTGCAATCTCATTGGGCCTACGATCGGCTTGTGGTTTGCAAAGTGGGGACTCGAATTTGCAATTGTATATGGGATATGTGCACGCTCGGTGCTCGTATATTGCTAGAAGGCAACTATGGTTGGATGTGCGAGGCTCGGGGGCGGATAACATGGTTATTTTGGGAGATTTTAACGCCATTCTTGGAGCACATGAAAGCGTGTGGAGCTCGAATCCATGCTTTGCCGTGCGGGGAATTCAATAAGTTTATTGATGACAATAATTTCAATCGGTACCCATGGTTGGCAATGACTTCACCTGGGGAATTTTTCGTCCTTCAGGGGGGTTAATCCAGGCTAAGTTGGATAGGATTTTGGCTACCACACAGTTCATGAATATGTGGCATACTATTGGCGGATTTGTGGGCCTCAGACATTGCTCTGACCATAACCCTATTGTATTGCGATGCAATTTTTCTACGCCCCACGGTAGCTCTGTTTTGATTCCAATCAATGTGGCTCCAACATGAAGGTTTTCAAAAGGTGGTGGTGACTCTTGGGGATGGATTGCACGATCCGCAATCCGATGGCTCGTGTTATGCAAAAATTAAAAAGATTACGGCCTATTCTCCGGCATTAGAATCACTCGGTCTTTGGGGACATCCATCGACAGGTTGACGCAGTTCAAAACAGGCTACGGGATATACAATCTAACATCTCCACTTTTGGGTATTTCGATAGCATTATTCAACGGGAATTACGATTTACATACGGACCTTAACAAGTCATTAAGCGGACAATATGAGCTTCGAGACAGAAAAGCCGCACACAATGGTTGCAAGATGGGGATCGTAACACTTAATTGTTTCATCAAAAACTCCGTGCAAAGAGGTCTAAAAGCTATATTACTCACATGGTGGTTAATGGCCAATTGACGGATGATCAAGCGAGACATTAAAACCCATGTTCTTGATTAAGGATGGAAGGTTATGACCTCGGATTATGTGGTTTTCTAGGTTCTCTGCAAATGCTATTTGACATCGAGATGGTTCTTTATGTAGATCATTTCTTCCGTCTTTGATCCGGACTAGGATTAGGCCTTGTATTGTGGACTGTTCGGATGAGTCTCGTTGGATCCTTCGGAGTAATTCGATGTATTATTTTGGATGGATAATGGCTATTGCATTTCGATAGAATTGGTATCCCGCATGCGCATAGATATCTATTCCGCAGCGTATTTACGATTACTTCTACGACAAATCTTGGCATTTCACATTCTCATTCGTTGAGGCTTATTTGGATCTTGTTCGGGACATTGTTCGTGTTCCCATCGCACCATCCTCGAAGGACACGCTGGTGCGGATGTACTCGACAATAGGACTATTACCTCGAAGACGGCATATTCGCATATTCGGCCCCATTCCCTATGGTCCATTGGGGTGCTTGGATTTGGTCTCCTCACAATATGGAATGCCGATCGATTGTGTCTGGAGGGCTATTAACAATCATTTGGCATCTTAGATTTATTACGCCCTACGGGGTGTTTCATTGGCCCCTCAAAGCATGTGGGCTTTGTTGTGCTTCGCTAAATCGTTGATCATTTGTTTGTCCTTGTGTCTTTGCGGGGGCTCTTTGGCATTGGATTTTTGGGGTTTTAGTTTTCATCTATTTACGGGCCCATAGCTTTAACGAATTCCTTGTGCGATTAATGACTTACCATTTCAGCGATCAGGTTGCTTTTTTGTGGCGCGTGGCGCGATATCCGCATCCGGCTCATTTGGCATATTTGCAAGGATTTGGTTTTTAATGATAAAATCTGGATGGTGGATACGGTGATTACCCAACTCGGGTCCTTATTGTTGAATCGTCTTCTTTAGATCGGGCTCCATGGACAATGATCGAAAGACCTTTTCATCCTCGGGCGACTTGGCGTCCTCGCACGGGCGGACAAGGTCCCAGGATTGTGCAAGTTAATTGGCAAATACCCCTTCCAGTGTGGATTGAGGTGAATACGGATGGTAGCGCCTCGGGGGCGCCGGGTAACCTTACAGCTTCTGGGGTCTTCCGAAACTATAGAGGCTTCTTTCGGGGTTGCTTTGTGGAATTTGTGGTCTTTGGATTTGCATTTGAGGCCGAGTTGGTGGCGACTATGTGGGCCATCCATCACGCTTTGCTAAGGGCTGGACTCAACTTTGGCTCGAGTCAGACTCAGTGTATGTTGTGGACTTGCTTCACAAGAGGTCCATCGATGTGGAGACTTACTCTTCATTTGCACTCTGAAGGATCTGGTGGTTTCACATATCTATCGCGAAGGCAATCGAGTGGCGGATCTTCGAGCAAGAGGTCGCAATCGGCGACTTGGTGGAGTGTCCCTCCTACGGATATTATACCTTTTCTCGGGAAGATTATGTTGATCAATCTAATTATAGATTTGTTAGATAGTGCGTCCTGGTCCTTTGTTATTTATTTTTGGACGCTTCTTTTACGGGGTACTTTTTTCCCCGCCAGGGTTTTTCAAGGGTGAATTTTACTTTGGGAGGTTTACGAGGCCCCAACCATTCAGCCATTTAGTCGGCTTGTGACCATTCCTTTTTTTTTTTTCCGGACTTGTGTTTTCTTCGATTTCGTGGCCACCTAAACAACTTGTGTTCGGGATCATTCTCTTTTCATTTTTATAAATATCTTCAATTTATCAAAAAAATTACTTAAGACCTTCATCGGAACCACTTTATGTGTTCTAGAGGTGTTAGACAGGGTGACCCCTTGTCCCCTTTGCTTTTTACATTGCGGAGGAAGTTCTAAGCAAATTTCTTGAGGCAACGGTGTCCCATAATCAGCTCGCACCGTTTGTCGTGCCAAAATGTATTGTTTTCCCTGCCGGTTCTCTACGGATGACATAGTTATTATGTGTGAGACTTCTTTGGCTAATGCGTCTATTCTTCTCCAAATCATCACAGTTTATGCTAATATTTTGGGGCAAGCCTTCAATCCTCGAAAATCGAACAGATTTTTGATAAGATTATTATGAAGTTTAGAAGATGCAATGAGATGGCTCTTTCACTTGCTGGGAGGGTTTGCTTGGTTAATTATGTGATTACTAGTTCCTAGGTACATACTATGATGATTTACAAGTGCTCCGAGATCTTTGCTTAAGCAAATGGAGAAAGCCATGCGTGATTTTATTTGGATTTGGTGATGTCAACTCTAAGGGTTATGTGGTGGTCGAGTTGGGTTATTTGTTGTATGCCTTGGGTAGAAGGCGTTCTTGGGGATCGATCTATTTTTGTGGCAAATAGTGATTATTCGAAACCCAGGATGAAAAGTTATGACGTTAGAATCGGTAATTTTTGATTCTCGAAAACATTATTTGCTCTCGATGACTTTCGTTGTACATTTTTACCATCTTCTATTTGGCAGGATTAGGGCCATTGAGGACAGTTTGGCGGAGTCATTACGGATCCACGGGAATAATTCGAGAGGTCTTATTTTGGATTGACAACTGGTTGGGATACTACATTGCCGATAGAATTGGAATCCCTCATGAGTACATGTACCTCTTCGGGCAACGTATTTACGATTACTTCTAGAACGATTCATGGCATTTCACATTCTCTTTTGTTGAGACTTATTTAGATCTTGTCCAGGATATTGTATGTTTTCCTATTGCCCCTTTCTCAAAGGACACACGGATTTGGATGCACTATACTGATAGGGAGATTACTTCGAAAGCTACATATTCTCGTCTTCGTCTTTCATCTCCTATGGTCAATTAGGGTACATGGATTTGGTCCCCATACATACTGGAAAGGTGTTTGATTGTGGCTTGGCATGCTATTCACAATCGATTGGCGGTCTTAGATTTGTGAAATTGGGGTTTTATCGGCCCCTCATCGTGGCCTTTGTTGTGCTCATCTTGAATCCACTAATCACTTGTTTATCTCTTGTGTCTTTGCGGGGCTCTTTGGCGCTGATTTTTAGCACCTTTGATGTTCACTTTTATATTGCTCACGATTAAAATGAATTCTTGGTGCACTTGATGTCTTTTTCATTTTAGTGAGCGGAGTCTCTTTTTTTTATGGCGAGCAGCCGCATTATCTTGCATCTGGTTTATTTGGCATATCCAGAATGATTTGGCTTTCAATGATAAGACTTGGATGGTGGACGCTGATATTGTCCAACTTCGGGTTCTCATTGTTAAATCTTCATCTTTAGATCAGGGTTGCATGGATAATGATCAAAGGGATCTTTTCATCCTTCAGAGACTTCACGTTCCTGGTCGGGCAAGAAAAGCTCCGAAAATTGGGCTGGTCGATTGGAAAAAGCCCCTTCTTGGATGGTCAAGGTGAATACGGATGGTAGCGCTTCGGGAGCACCGGTAAGTATCGCGGCATTTGGGGTCTTCCAGGATTGCAGAGGCTTCTATCGGGGTTCTTTTTTGGAGCGAGTGTGATGCCGCTTATGCTTTTGAGGCGTTAGTTGGTGGTGGCAATGTGGGCAATTCATGATGCATTTGTTAAGGGTTGGACTCATCTTTGGCTAGAGTCGGATTCGAGATGGAATTAGTGGTTTCGCATATTTATTGTAAATGCAATCGAGTGGCGAGACCTACATAGTAAGAAATCACAATCGGCGTCTTGGTGGGGCGTTCCTCCGAGGATATCGTGTCCCTTCTCACGGAAGATTATGTTGGACAATCAACGTATATAGATTTGTTAGATACGTCCTGGTGTTTATTTTTTTATCTTTGGACGTTTATTTTTATGGGGGTACTCTTTTTTTCTGCTAGGGGTTTTTCCCGAGAAGGGTGGATTTTACCTTGGGAGGTTTTAACAAGGCCCCAATCATTTAGCTACATGGTCGGCTTGTGATCAATATGCTTTTCATTATGGTTTACTTTTTGACTCTTTCCTTTCGCTACCTGGTCGGCTTGTGATGGAAGATTCATTCAAAAATAGCTTTATTGTGTTGAAATGGCGCATAGCTATTAGTATTTATGGGGTGATGATGTCAAGTCTGAATGATGCCTATTGATATTGTTGTCTTTGCTTGTCGATCGATTGCTTTACAAAAATGTGCTTTACCGAATGGCTTATTTGGGTTTTGAGAGGGTTTGGGTGTAGGCTCGCTTAAGTTTGATGTGTTGGGAAGATGATCTCTCTGTGTGTTGTCATGTTTCAAATCTCTCCTTATGACTTCATACTTTGCACGAGGACAAGCAAAGTTCTTAGTTGGATATGGTTTGATAAGTATCTTTTCATGTATGTTTTCCTTGTGTATTTTAGTTTATTTTAGGTTGTTTTGTTATTAGTTTCGTAGGTTTTCTGGGTCATACATGGTTCATATTATTGTGAGGTGTTGTTATTGGTGCGGAGTTGATTCTTTGGAGCCGCTTTTGGTGAATCTTGACTACGGATTCATGTCATAACATAAGTCGGATTAGTTGGATGCAAAGACACTCAAAATCCAAGCCACACTCATCAAATAGGAGTCTTTTCGATAGAACATGGCCAAATCATGTTGGAAAAATATGGTTGTGTCAAAGAAGAGCAAAACGGGGCAAAAATGGGGCCATGTTGTACAAAACACGAGTAGGTTGTGTTGGAAAATGTGGCCATGTTCGGGCCTCCTTGAGAAAACACGGCCTGGCCATGTTGGACTACATGGTCATGTTGCGACCCTTGCCTGATGCGGTTTTGACGTAACTTTACTCCTTTGGCGGTTCTGAAAGGGACTTTTGGGTGAAATAGATGAAAAGCCAACACTGGGGCATGTAAATATAACCATTGGTATCATAATTCATCATCTTAGATCATCTGGATCGATTCTAGAGTGGATTTTCTCATAAACAACATATTGATCTTGGGGTTTTCATCTTGGATCTTGCACAAGGAAGAGGTGCTAAGGCTCAAGGTTTGAAGATCACTCAGAGAGGATGACATACGCTACCACTTCATCATTACACATCCTTCAGTAGGTCTCGTTTTTGTTTTGAGAAACTTAACTTCAAGTAATCAAGTTGATTTTGAGAGTAACTTCTTGTTTATTTGAAAATAATATTCGAATTAAGGTTATACCTAATATATTTTTATAAGAGTCGAAATAATATATATTTTTAATAAGTGGGAGTAGTGGTTGGAGGGGAGGAGATAAATTTCAAATAAACTAAAAGATACCACTTGAGCTACAAGCTAATGGTAAGAATCGAAATAATATATAAAGAAAGGAAAAATCCTGGTCACAAGCCGACGAGGTAGCGCAATGTTTGGGGCCTCTTTAAAAACCTACCAAGGTAAAACCCACCCTTGTGGAAAAACCCATAGTAGGAAAAGAGTACCGAGGAGAGAAGATAAATCCATACGACCAAAACAAAAGAGCATAACACAATACTAGCTAACAAATCTATCTGCGTCACGACCGAGCATAGTCATCGGTGAGAAGAGAGTTGATATCCACCGGGGCGTCCCACCAAGCGAGTCACACGACGAAGTTCATGCGGGAAAGCGAGAAAGAGAGTAAAACGCCATTGACTAATCGACGCATACGGGATGGAACCACTCAGCGCGAAGAAGGTCAACCACATATGTAGAATCGATTCCGACCAAATATTCATCCAACCTTTGTGAAAAGCATAGGAAGCGTGCGCATTGCCGCAAAGTTACGCCTCGAATGCAAAGCACGTGTGTCTTTGCTCCACGAAACACCCACGAAAAAACCCGCGATATGTACAGTAAACGCCCGGCTGGCATGTCGTCTGGAGCACGGTTGCACAACCATCTCGTATTGACCTTAATCCGGCCCCAGGAAGGGGAAGGGACCAAGGCACTTTGGGATAATACGAGGAACCTTAGGAGGACGGCCCTCAACCTTAAGCGGTGTAGACGAAGTAAATCCTCCGAGTAATACGCATGCACCCTTTATCCAACGAAGCGACTCAATGATCATGGCTCTCAATTGAATCAATACCGCCTCCGTAGTCCATTGCTTGTCATTTAAAATCACGTTGTTTACGATATGCGGAGAAGCCAAATGCAAGAAACAATTTGCCACCCTCCGGAGAAAAGCAACTGCGCCTTTGAAATGAAATTCCATTAGGTGAACCGAGAAATTCATTGAAACTATAAACATTACGAAAAGTCACAAGACAAAGGAGTCCGCAATTCGAGTCCCAGAGGGCTCACGAAAAATGACAAGAGACAAAAATGTGATCAATTGATTCCGCATGAGAGAAAAAGAGGCTGCAGGCTGATGGGACCAATAAAGCCTTTCGGATGGCGAACATCCATAAGCGCCAAACGTCCATAGATAGCCCTCCGGACCACGATTGTGCGCCTATTCGAATATGGGGGACCAGGTCCATGAGCCCCATTTAACCACGGGAAGGCGGTCGTAAAGATGCATATGCGAATTTCGAAGACACCGTCCCATCCTAGAATGAATCCAAACTCTCTTATCCAAAGAATCCGGAGCAATCGGGCAATGGACAATATCTCGAACAATGTCCAAATAAGCCTCCACAAACGACATAGTGAGGTGCCAAGTGTTGTCAAAAAGAAGTCCGAGATAGTATTTTGAAAGTTAGCCCAAAAGTCATGCGGAATCCCAATCGATCGCAATGGTGTACCCAAGCCAGTTATCCGTCCAAAAGTTAACCAAAGAGCGCCTGCCCAGGTAGGAGAAAGGCAAGAAGAAGCATCTAACCGAACCATTATCCATCAAGAAATGTCTACGGAGAGTATGATAGACCACCGAATCCAAAGTGAGAAGCTTCCAACCCATCTTCTTGGTAAACGCTCGGTTTGCCAAAATGATAGACCGACGCCCAGACCCCCCTCGTTCTTAGGGGTGCAACAACGTGTCCAATTTAACCACAATAGATCCGCCGATTAATATTACCGAGTCCAAAAGAAATTACGCATAGCCTTCTCCAATTTGCTTGAGCAACATGATAGGCCATTTGTAGCGAGCATCTTTGTGAACAAGGAGCGACAATGATAGAGTTAACCAAACAGATCGACCAGCCAGGGAAAGCGAAGAACCTTTCTAGCGTTTAAATTTAACCATGATCTTATCAAACAAAGGCGTAACACACCTGTTTAGGGGCACCTTTAAATATGGAACGCCAAGATAGGTAGTTAGATATGATCCGTTCGATAAACCCATGATCGTCGAATGCGATGCTAATATCTTTGCAAAACTCGAGCCCCAAAAAATACCTTTGATTTGGCGGGGTTGAAAACCTGGCCTAAAAGAGAAGGGTAGTGGCTAAGTGTATCAAAGGTATAACGTGCATTGCTAGAGGTTGCCGCAAAAAGAATAACAATATCATCTCGCATAAAGCATAGAGGATGGGAAGACGATATTACGGAGCCACGAAGGGCATGAGGGCTTGGGACGACACGGGCGGGAAATAAGCTTCCCAAGGACTTCTTCATCAATACAAAAGAGAAGAGGGTCACCCCGACGAACCCCTCTCGTGCAAGCAAAATAACCCATTTGGAGAGCTATTAAGAAGAATCAAAATACGAGTCGAGTTAAAAATAATGAGAGATCCACTGACAAATTTCTCGGAGAAGTGAATCGCCCAACACATATAGAAGAAAATCCAAGTCAAAGGCCTTACGAATATCAATTTTCAGAATCATGTTGTTGTCATTCCGATTGTGAAGAACATTGAAGCCCTCCGACACCAAAGCAATACAATCATGAATGTGATGACTGGAATAAAACCAAACTGGGTAGGAGACAAAATGCACTGACGATGCAACCAAACCGAGTAGCCAGGATCTTAGTGATAATTTTGAAGATGAAATTGCTCATGACAATAGGCTGAAATTATCCACGATATTCGCATCCTTGCATTCGAATAAGAACCATAAAGTGGAATTGAGTCCATGTACAATAGTAGTGACATTAGTAGCAATAATATCCCAATAGTTCGATTAAAAGAACCATTGAAGCCATCCGAACTCGAGGAAGGCGTCGAGACCGAGATTAAAAGTTGCATCTCGAATCTCTAAATCCGATGGGAGGGATGTTAAGCGATCGTTCTCCACATCCAACACCTTTGGATTAATTACTTGATCGATCAAAGAGAAATCAAGAATCAAACCAGAAGGAGCCATGAATAAGTCCTCAAAGAACTGAATAATGTGACTACGAATGACAGATAGGTCGTCGAAAGCATACCATTAATCATCGACCGTGAATACCAGCCCGAGCGGCCTTAGTCGACAACAACGGTGAAAAATGAAGTGTTGCGATCTCCATCAACCAACCAAGCAGCCCTAGATTTCGGCGAAGAAACTCATTGACATTGGAGTGCACGATTAAGAGAGCTCGAGCTTCAAGCTCCGATCGTGGCGAGCAAGACTATACCCAAGAGTTTCAATGTCCGATGAATCTATCTCAACTTCTCTAACTTATCATCCACCCCACCATTAACATCCCCAAATACCTCGGAGTTCCCGGAACAAAGCATAGGATGCAACCTTTTTAATTTAATCATCAATCGAATCAAGGGATTGGTGCCCGCAGATTGGAATCCCATGAAGAAGCAATAACCGATCGGAAACCAGGGTGATTAGTCCACATACGTTGAAAACAAAATGGAGATGGACCCTTATGAGTTGTGGTCGCACAAGCCGGACAAAAGAGGATGATGATCCGAGCAAGTGCAAGGAAGAACAAAAACTTGACCCGAGTGCCAAAGATTAACAAAGCGGGGGATGGCTATAACTCAATCAAGTCGAGCTTGGATGAGAGTCGATGAGGGGTACGCACCAAGTGAAGAATTTACCGTGGGAATAGCCATCAACCCCGCATTATCATAGAAATCCCGAAAATCCTGGCAAGAAGCCATTGAGGCGACTCCGACCATGACGCTCATGATTCCCAAGAATAGCATTAAAATCGCCCATCAAAACCGGATCATCACAACCCGAGCAATAATATCCGACAAAAGTTGTCTACGAATTACATGATTACAAATTGCATGAAGAAACCCCACATGAAATAGGGAATTGGAGAACTGAACCTTAAGGATAATGCATTGATCGAAATAAGAACTGTTGAAGAACCGAGATGTCCGTGCATCTAAAAATTCGGATATCGACCTCCCTATTGCTCGAAAGTTCTGCGCCATAAGCGTAAACCAAGACGGTCCAATAAGAATCCGAGATAGATCGCAAATCAACTTTAGGTTTCTGCGATAGCAACCAAGGAAGGTTTGTGGTGATTCTGAGCTTCTTAAGAATATTGCGGAAAGCAACATTCCCTATCCCCGAATAATCCAATAAAAGCAATTCATTGAGAAGATGTGGGGGGTGCTCGAGTAGGCGACCGGAATGTGAGGCGTAGAAGTATCACCCCAGAAATAATATCATCCTCTGCATAATCCGCCCACCGCTTCTAAGCAGCCATGTTTAAATTATTTGACCCAGAGTTATCCTCTTTGATTTCCAACTGGTGAGCAACCGGCACGGGACCCTACTTAACCGATTGAAGTAATTTGTGTTTTGCTTCAACAGAATTTGCTCGGATAGCCCTGTACAATGGAAGAATTGGTTTTTCCAGCGGATACTGCACTGTGAGAGGCTTATGATGCATATCCGAGGCGGGGAATGAGTGATCACTCCGAAGCACCGGAGGTCTAGGGACGTGTGAACGAGTAAGCACGGGAGGAGGCATATCTTCCGAAGTATTATTATTTGCATCCTCAGAATTCAACACAGAAAAAGAATTATCCAGAACAATACCTGAGGAAACTGTGACGATGGCACAAGAAGGAGAACCCGGTCGCATAGGCAAGGACGTATTATCCACTGAGTTGTCAACAACTTTGCCCTTGTCCGAAGAATGATTAGCCGGACGACAAACCCGACGGAACCAGGAATGACCCCGTTGAGAAAAGGGATGTCCCCTGTGGCTCCCGCAAATTGAAATTATTTCCAAATCTTTGACGTCGTTTGTCGAATGTCCCGTAATACCACATGTTCCACGAGAATAAAGGAGCTTTTCATACCCTATAGAAGCGAACGAACGAAAAGTGACACTTTCTTTCCACCATAATGTGATCTGAAGAGGTTTAGCAAGGTCCACATCCACCAAAACACGGACGAATGTCCAAGAGATCCAAAACAAAGACTGTTCATCAACCTGCACTAGTGTGCCAATGGCCTTGGCCAATCCCATAATGTAACTGGGGTCCCAGTATCGATACTCAACTCAAATATTCTCACCTAAACCAAAGCAGTCGAAGTATTAACCTTGTAGGGGTTGAATCCGGGACCCAAGGAGACAATCGAATGGTACCAGGATTTAGAGACCAAGTGACCCTAGCCTGGGCACGGGAGCGGTCAGAAGTGTTGGCAAATTTAACACGAAATAACCTTTGCCCAACATTATCAACTTCCAATCTATATTAACCCCCCATAATTCAGAAAGCCTTTTGCGAAGAGGCATAAGAGGCCAAGGTTTATTACCTTTGTTGAGCATAACACGACCAATAAGAGCAAATTGAAATTCCGCAAGGCACTGTTGGTACACATTTCTCTCCAGCAAACCTGCAAACCAAGGAGAATATTATCTCTCTCTAGAATTTCTTCTTCGCACACCAATGATCGTCGGTGCTGCTCCGCTCACCTCCTCCGATCGCTTATCGCTCCATGGCGGAGCGGCCCCTTTACGGTTACACAACAAACTTCGATCCTCCACCAAGGCCTGCACAACGCGATCGTGACATCGCTAAGCCAACTCAGTCGCTGCCCGTCGTCGTCTTCTCCGATGATATGGCAGCAGGTAACCATCGTACGTCACTGCTAACGGGCTCACTAGGGTCTCCTACCTCTACTCCTCCAACGATGCAAGACCCTAGGGTTTCTGGGAATAACCCTCTCGCTCCAAAAAATTCTGTCGCGAGCGATACCATCTTCTCCGGCGATGGCAAAGTTGTAGACACAAGTAGCGGCCACGGGATCGACCTCTCTCTCACTACTGCTCATTACAACAACTTCTATGGCATCCATTGAACTTTCTTATGTCGACGAAGACTCAAGCACGGACAACCCCATCCACCGGAGCCCTCCTTATCGCCCATGTCGGCCGCTTCATCCTCGCGTCCTTTGTTCCAGGAAATAAGGGAGCGCCCCTCCTACTATGCATGGTCCTGCTGCTAGGGGCCTACTATTACCCCATGGCTGCCATCTACCATGGCGGTGCCAGCCCCTCTTTGTCCCATGAGGGGTTGGCGGGTTCTCTACCTCCCGGGCGGCCCCTTCCCGGGGGGTGATGTCCCCGGGCCACGATCTCCCATCCTCGGTGGTCTTCCTCCGCATGCTTCCCACGGGCCCACATCCTTTCTCGATCACATGAATGATCCTCAAATGGCTGGAATATCTCCGACAACGACATCCAATTATGAAACGATCTGCGACATTCGGCTCATAACACTAATGCTCAACCCAAGTTTGGCAGTCTTTTGCTAAAATTGTTTTAGGTACACATCACGGCGTGGATTCAACTACGCATGCACAAGGTAATTTCAAAACATTTTCCCATGCGGTTTTCGGTAAATCCAATCCTATCCCTAAGCCGGTTAGAAAGGGGATTATTACTCAATTACTATTAATGAAAACGTGTATCAACAACGTCTCGCCGAATTCTCTTATTCGTTAATTGGTAGGGTTATTTTGGGAAAAGGAAACAAACCATGGGCGACAATGCTTTTGCATAAACGCCTATCTGAATTATGGGGTATTAATATCGATCGAAACTAATCCCCTTGGGTAAGGGATTTTTCGTGTTAAGTTTTCTAATGCGCGAGATCGTGCTCGAGCTCATGTTTGTATTAAGTGGGCGCTCAACCAGGGGACAATTCGGCTCTCTCCATGGGTCCGGATTTCAACCCATACAAAGTGCACACATCGATAGCAAGTGTTTGGGTTCGAATCTATGAGCTTGGTTTGGAATATCGGGATCCTAATACCATCTTGGGAATAGCCAGTGCGATTGGGAACCCGATACGAATAGACCATCGATCGTTGGATGGTTCCCTGGGTCATTTCATCCAGGTCTTGGTGGATATTGATCTGTCTAAGCCCTTGGAGGATCACATTATGGTTGAACGGGTGGGTCAGTGCTCATTCGTGTCAGTTACATATGAAAAATTGCCGGAATTTTGTTCAAAGTGTGGTATTACGGGACACTCGACGGCATCTTGTCGTTTCATTCCAGCAGAGAAACCTACTATGGAAAGGCGAGTCTCTCCAGATCAGGGACGTGCAGGGACATCAGCGGGACGTCAGAACTCGGTACAGCGGGGACATTCATGGGTTCGTAAAATTTATCGTCCTGTGCAGCAGGACAAGGGCAAGGCCGTTGATGACTCAATGGGAAATACGGCCTCGACTACGCGCGCTGGATCCCCTCCCCGCGCAATTTTCACGTACTCTACGGATATCCACCTTGGTAACACATTTGAGGCGCTTGGCTCAGACGACTCCCAGGATCCGCACCCCACAGATTTCCAGCCTGATTATCCAGCTACAGAGTGTTTCCCCAAGGCCACTACTTCCAACACCAGCACGGTTTCCACCATTATGCCTATTACGGTTCAGTATCCTTTGGGAAAGCCAATTCGAGCTCTCAGCCGCGCCTTCCGGGACAGCTCCTTGGACTTGGCGAAATCTAGAATTCTCCAGAGTGTGGCGTCGGGTACGTCGCCACCGGTCCACGAAATAACTATCGAACAGGAGTATACAGAGCCACATGAAATGAACATTACAGCATCCAAGAGATGGGCAGATTATGCAGACGAAGTTGGTAATTCTCAATCGTCAGACTCCACAACACACCACACGCCTGTTTTTATCGTGCGATCGACACGGGCGCCACCTCCCTCGCCTTCTCCATGAATTGCATCTTCTGGAATATCCGAGGGATTGGGAACATTGCATCTCGTAATGTTCTTAAGGCTTTATGTCACAAACATAAACCTTCTATTTTAGCCATTTGTGAACCTAAGGTGGACATTTCATTCATTTCGGATTCTTACTGGAGTAGCTTGGGGCTCAGGTTCGCTGCTCAGAACTTCAGGGTGAACGGTCGCCCAGATATTTGGGTCCTATGCGATGCGAGTATTTCTGTCCATAATCAGGTTTGGTCTTCTTCTCAGTGTATTATTTTGCAAATTCAATTTGGTTCTATGGTTTTCCATGTTGGTTTTGCTCATGGTTTGTGTGATCATGTTGCTCGTCGTGCCCTTTGGTTGAGCCGAGGAATTTGGGTCTTCTTGATCTGCCGCTTATTGGGGATTTCAATCTTTGTGTTGGGACATCATGAGCGTTCCGGGCACGGTACTTTATCCCAGGCTTCTTGTAAAGACTTGAGGATTTCTTGGAGGATGCGGGGTTGTTTCTTTGTCCGACTTCGAGGAATTTGTTTACTTGGTGCTCCCCCATAGGCCTCTAGCTCTTCTTCGGCTAAACCTGGATCGAGCCCTGGCAATGGTCAATTTTTCGCTCTTTGGCAAGTTGTTAAGGGTTTTGTCCTTCCGCGTATTGGTTTAGATCACCATCCCATTTTGGTTTCGTGTTCTTCATCCATTTCAAGGGCCCGTCTCCTTTTCAGTTCCAATGCATGTGGATTCATCATGCTTCTTTTCGGGGTATTGTCACTACCTCTTGGGCGCTCCGTGCGCATTGCTTAACCCTTTGCAAAGCATGTCATGTGGAAGCTCAAAAGGTTGAGA
This sequence comes from Rehmannia glutinosa, assembly GCA_016081115.2. Lineage (NCBI taxonomy): Eukaryota > Viridiplantae > Streptophyta > Magnoliopsida > Lamiales > Orobanchaceae > Rehmannia > Rehmannia glutinosa. The sequence continues at coordinate 503,974 of JABTTQ020002874.1, forward strand.
CAGACGATTAAGGTATGGAATAAGGAGGTATTTGGGGATGTTAATCGTCAGGTGGATTATCGAGATGGAAAGGGTCGGGACAGATTCAAGCAGATATTGAATCCAGGGTTTCACGGAGGAACTCGGGAAAGGGAATTAGAGGCGCAGAGGAGCTTTCGCACGTTGCTCATGCGATCTGAATTTCTTCAAGTGAAAGCTCGCTCTGCTGGTTAAAAGATGGGGACCAAACACGGCATTTTTTCATTGTCGTTGCCAGATTAGAAATAAGCGCTCGGGGATTCAGGGTGATGGTTGATGGTACATACACAAAGGATCCAGGTGGCTCTTGGAAATCACATTATTTCATTTTATACGGATCTTTTTGCGGATACAGGCATACCAATTCGAATTACACTCTGGTTGACTAGCCGATTTCACCTACTATTACCACAATCGATAATGCGCTCTTGACGGCCATTCCTGAGTCCGAGGTTAAAGAGGGCGAGTGTTTGATATGGGTTTGGATAGTGCTCCGGGACCGGACAGTTTCACCGGGAGGTTCTATCGGCATTTTTGGGACGTGGTGTTAGATGAGGTGTCACGGCCTCCTTTTCGGGCGGGATCAACGCCGATTTCATGGCACTCATCCCAAAGACCAAGGAGGCTAATGCGGTGGAGGATTTTCGACCGATCGTCATGAGTAACTTTCTTTTTAAGATTATCACGAAGATTTTGGCTACTCGTTTGGGCTCCATCATTTCTTCTTACTTGTCTCCGACTCGGTTTGGATTTATTAAAGGCGAGATTCATGATCGTATCGTGTTGGTTTCGGAAGGGTTTAATATTTTTGGGCGGAATGACATCAACATGGTCTTAAAAATTGATATCCTCAAGGCTTTTGATACGGTTAATTGGGGTTTTTCGATTCACGTGTTGTGTCACTTTGGTTTCTCCAAGTGTTCATTCACCGGATAGAGATTATCCTTCATTCTTCCGCATTTCAGTCCTTCCGAATGGGTCGCTTTGTGGGTTATTTCTCTTGTTTTCGAGGGGTTAGGCGGGGGATCGATATCACCCCCGTGGTTATATGGGGAACGATGTGAGATCTACACAGATCACAAGAGTTTAAAGTACTTGTTCACACAAAAAGAACTAAATATGCGACAACGTCGATGGTTGGAAATAATGAAGGACTACGATTGTGTGATCAACTATCATCCTGGTAAAGCCAATGTTGTAGCGATCGTTGAGCCAAAAATCAATACAAAGTAATGCAATTACGATTCACATTCATAAACCGAGTTAATGGATCTTCATAAAATGAACGCATAAAGGTTGTATCATTAGGGTTCGTTGCTAAGCTAAGTTAGCAGCGTTAACACTCCGACCGACGCTACTTGATCGAATTCAATAGGAACAACACGGTGATGATTACTATGCCAAAATGAAGAAAGATATTGCCTCGAAGTGTCTTCGATTTAAAAATATCCGAGAGTGGAGTACTACAATTTAAAGAACAATTATATGTACCCAATAGGGACAATCTCCGAGAGAATGTTCTAGCGAGAAGCGCATTCAATGCCATATTCTCGTACATCCAGGAGCTACTAAAATGTACGGATATTTGAAGATACATTATTGGTGGCCAAGCATGAAAAGGGATATCGCGTCAATACGTGGAACAATGTTTAACTTTGTCAACAAATAAAGACAGAACACAAAAGGCCTGGAACATTGCAACCTCGCCTATTCCGAATGGAAATGGGAAAGGATCACCATGGATTTTGTGACGAGTTTGCCCAAAGCTGTCGGGGGGACACGATGCTATTTGGGTGATCATTGATAGATTAACCAAATCCACTCATTTTATTCCTATTTGTTCTACCTATTCCATGGACCGATACGCACAACTTTATATACGGAAGTGGTTAGACTTCATGCTTGAATTAGCCAAATTTTTAACTTCTCCTGCACAAATGAAATTAAGAGGACACAATAATTTTGTAAAGCAATTAAATTTCTTCTTATGGGCTTGAACATAAATACGGTTGGGGTAGAAAGGATATAATGGAATAGTTGGCTGCAAAACTATTATTCTATAATTGGAGTGTTAAAGATGCATATATTGGGGTAATTTACTTAAAAGTGGAACAAGAATTAAGATTCTTTAGTTTATGAAAATTATAGGTTTAATAAAATAATAATGATAGTATTTTAAATTAGTTGGGTGTATTTGATTGAATTGGTTTTCTATTAAACTCTAAATACTGTTAATTATAATGCCTATAGGATTATGCCTAATATTAAAAGATATAATATGGGGTGAGAACATATCATATCAACAGTTCTAAAATAAATTCAGTATATGAAATGAGAGTATCAAAGGGAAATAGTTAGTTTAAGAATTTGAATTCCAAAGTTTGATTGATCTTTGGGTTATACTAAAACTCATGTGTTTTTATAAAGTTAACATATTGAACATATCGATTTAAAAAATGGAAAGCGATGCCTTATTTTTACGGGTTGTCTTATACCCAAAGTCGGGAGGAAACACAATTTTAAAATTTTCAAGTAGGATATCCACCGTGAGAACTAGAGGTGAGAGTAGTGATGGGGATAGAAACCGAGGAAGGGAGACACCTATTCTAACTAGTGACCGAGATAATGTCGTTAATAGACTTACAAAACTCATCCAAAGAACAATCGAACAAATACAACAACTCATCCATTAAAGGGATATAATCAAGAACAAAGAGTGGAAATGAAAAGACCACGCCAAAGGATAGATCAAGTCGAGATAGTGAGAGAAAGGTTAGAAATCTAAATTCACCAATCTTTGACGATGCGTGAGATCTCACAACAGTGAAGATTAGTTGCAAACTCTAGAGAATATGTTCCAAAGTACAATAGGGTTCCAAGAGAAGAGAGTTTTCCAAGTTCAGTGGAAACCGAACTTTCAACCGTGTCACGGACAATAACAATGGGAACAAGTTAAGCGCCAAAGAACTTACCGAGTAAGGCACCAATAACACTACTTTTTTCCCTAGGTGCAAGACTCGACACACTAGAAGATGCTTGGTAAATACTAGGAGATATTTGACGTGTGGGATGCGGGTCATTTTGGTAAGGTGTACCTAAATAGTGCAAATCCTATAGGATAACAACATGTATTAGCTAAAGCATTTACTATCACGGAAAGCGGACGCAAAGGCGAACCAATTAGTGGTTATAGGTAAACTTCTTATCTTTGACACCCCAACATTCGTACTATTTGATTCAGGAGTGTCACATTCATTTGCATCCACCGAGTATGTGAGGAGATTGGGTAGGATACCTGATGTAGTTGAAGTGGGTTACAATGTAACAATTCCTTGGGAGATTCTAAACAAACAAATCAAATTTTAAAAGCTTGTGCTATTCCAATCGAAAATAGAGAACTTTATGCTGATCTAATAATGTTAGCCATGAATGACTACGATATCATTTTGGGTATGGATTGATTATCAAAGTATGGTGCTATAATCGATTGTCGAGAAAAGACAAGATAACCTTTCGACCCCAAGGGAATGTTCCATTCACCTTCGTTGGAATCACGACACATTTTAGATTTCCAATAATATCAGCACTAAAAGCACAATGTTTACTGGACGCTGGCTGTGAAGGATACCTGGTAAGTGTCATGAGCATCGACGAACAACACCAACCAACCCTTGATGAAGTTCCAATAGTGAGAGAGTATCCCATTGTATTTCCGGATGATCTTCCGGATTACCACCGATCGCGAGATCGAGTTTGTTATTTACCTAATTCCGGGAAGTCTCCAATCTCTAAAGCCCCATATCGCATGGCTCCATTGGAACCGAAAGAACTAAAGACACAATTGTAGGAGTTGCTAGATAAAGGCTTCATTAGACCTAGCTTCTCGCCACACGGGGTGCGCCCGGTCCTATTCGTGCGAAAGAAGGATGGTACGATGAGATTGTGTATCGACTACCGAGAATTGAACAAAGTCACAATTTAGAATAAATACCCGCTACCTCGAATCGATGATTTGTTCGATCAACTTCAAGGTGCAGCAGTATTTTTGAAGAACGACTTGCGATCCGGGTACCATCAAGCGAAAATAAAAGAAGATGATATACCCAAGACAACCTTCAAAGACAAGGTATGGGCATTATGAATATTTGGTGATGCCATTTGGGTTAACGAATGCCCCGGTTGTTTTCATGGACTTGATGAATCGGGTATTTAGAGACTTTCTAGATAAATTCATTATTGTGTTTATCGATGACATCTTGATTTACTCTAGAACAAAATAGAGCACGGTGAACACCGAGAATAGTATTAGTGTTCTTGAAAGAAAAGGAATTATATGCTAAATTCAAGAAATGTGAATTTTGGTTAGATCGAGTAGTGTTCTTGGGACATGTTGTGTTCGAGCAGGAATCTTGGTTGATCCAAGTAAAGAAGAGGCTATCAACAATTGGCCACAATCTACAAATCCCGAAGTACGTAGTTTTTTGGGTTTAGCTGGCTATTATCGTCGGTTTGTGGAAGGATTCTCCAAGATTGCTTCGCCTCTAACACAATTGACTAGAAAGAGTGTCTCATTCAAATGGACGGAAGCATGCGAACAAAGCTTTCCAGAACTAAAGAAGTTTTTGGCCCTTCGGTTTGTGTTCTTTGTAGGGAGTCGGGGGAATCGGTCGATCACTTATTTGTTTCTTGTGCTTTTGCGGGGCATCTATGGCGTTGGATCTTCCGAGCTTTCACGTGCACCCCTTCCAGGCTTACGGTTTCAATGAACTGTTGGTACGACTTATGGCTTTTCATTTTAGTGACCAGGCCGCTTTCCTTTGGCGTGTGGCAATATTATCCTGCGTCTGGCTTCTTTGGCACATCCGCAATGAGCTGATTTTCAACAACAAAATCTGGACTCCGGAGGCGGCACTCATTCACCTACTGACTACTCATTGTTGAATCAAGCATCTTTGGACCGGGATGCATGAAGAATGATCAGCAGGACCTATTTATCTGCGTGGTTTAAGAGTTCCGGAAGGGTCGGGCATGCTCAAGATTGTGGAGGTCCGATGGCAAAACCCCTCCGGGTTGGATCAAGGTTAATACGAATGGCAGCACTTCATGGGCGCCGGCAATCTAACAGCCTCCGGTGTCTTAGGAATTGTAGAGGATTCTTTCAAGGATGCTTCATCCATCACTATGGTTCAGGGTACGCATTTGAGGCTGAATTGGTTGTAGCAATGTGGGCGATTCATTACGCATTTGCAAAAGGATGGACACAACTTTGGCTGGAATCGTATTCAATGTATGTGGTGAACCTGCTGGAGAAGAGAACGATGGAGGTCCCATGGCGCCATCTTAGCTATTGGCGCCATACCTTGCATCTGCTCAATGACATTGATATTGTAGTCTCTCATATCTTTCGTGAAGGCAATCGGGTGGCGGACATGCCGAGCAAGAAGATGGAGAGTGGCGCTGGTGGGCGCCCCGCCCACAAACCTTCTTCACTACCTCACTAATGATTATGTTGGCCAATCCACTTATAGGTTTGTTACTTAATGCGCCACCGCTCCAGGTTTCTTTTTTGGCGCCTATTTTCCGGGGGGGGTTCTTTTTCCTTCCAAGGGTTTTTTCCCAAAGGTGGGTTTTACCTTGAAGGTTTTAACGAGGCCCCAACCATTCACCATTTGGTCGGCTTGTGACCACTTCGTTTTTTGGTTGTTGACATTATTTCCGGCTTTCATTTGGCTACGATCCGCTGTGATCGGGATTAGTCTTTTTCATTTTTAATACATATATTCGCACTTATTAAAAAAAAAAACTCTCAATAACATATCCAAGTTGCGAGGTAAGTAAAAATCCATTTACAACTATAATGCATGAACATAGTATGGTTTAAATTGATTATATTATATGTGATTGTGTGATGAAGGTCATCCCGTAGTTACAACTCAAGGAAATAAAGAACCGATGATGATTCATGGAGGGCCAATCACGAGAGCAAGAGCTAAACAAATTAAGCAAGCTTTGATGACTCTTGTTGCTGAAATTAAAGAAAATGTGCAAGGAGCTCAATACAAGGCCAAGTAATGAATGTTATTCAAGTTGTTGGGCAGAATGCATCAAATAAGTTGGGCTCAAGCATGGAACTGAATTGAAGACTTAATTTGGAGTTTATGAGCCATGATTTTCGTCCAACACCTCAAGCCCAAGAGGAGTGATGTTTCATTTTGCTTAAAATGGTCAATTTTCAGCATTTTGTTAGTCAAAGTGTCTTAGTTAAGTTAATCAAGTATGATTATTCAATAAAGTAAGTCTAGTAGTCATTTTCCAAGTCTAGAAAGGTTGTCTAGTCTAGTAATCATTTTCCAAGTCTAGTAAAGGTGGTCTAGAGTGTCTCTTCACATGGGGAATCATTTTCTATGTTGTAAGACTAAAAAGGGGTCAAGAATGTCTCTTCAAATCCCATGAAAAGCCAATTCGGGATTAACATTGAAGCATCATATTGTAACTATAAAAGCATGGCAGCCCATGTAAGAATGGACAATTGATTGATATATTGAAATTGGCATTTGCCTTTGTGAGTTGAAATTCTCTTTGTAGAGTTTTCAATTGTTTAAGAACTTATCAAGATACTTGAGCAATATCTTGTGGTGTTCACCATACCAAGTGATACGGATTGTACGAAGGACCCATTGAACATATCGATTCAAGAACCCAACGTATACAAGTAGGCGGCGGATATTCCGGATCGATGATCTAGTTTGATCTTACCTAGAGCTTTATAACCTTGACCCGTTGGCTATATGATCAGCCAAGAACCTTGGTATGGTGAACACCACAAGATATTGCTCAAGTATCTTGATAAGTTCTTAAACAATTGAAAACTCTACAAAGAGAATTTCAACTCACAAAGTCAAATGCCAATTTCAATATATCAATCAATTCTCCATTCTTACATGGGCTGCCATGCTTTTATAGTTACAATATGATGCTTCAATGTTAATCCCGAATTGGCTTTTCATGGGATTTGAAGAGACATTCTTGACCCCTTTTTCTAGTCTTACAACATAGAAAATGACTCCCCATGTGAAGAGACACTCTAGACCACCTTTACTAGACTTGGAAAATGATTACTAGACTAGACAACCTTTCTAGACTTGGAAAATGACTACTAGACTTACTTTATTGAATAATCATACTTGATTAACTTAACTAAGACACTTTGACTAACAAAATGCTGAAAATTGACCATTTTAAGCAAAATGAAACATCACTCCTCTTGGGCTTGAGGTGTTGGACGAAAATCATGGCTCATAAACTCCAAATTAAGTCTTCAATTCAGTTCCATGCTTGAGCCCAACTTATTTGATGCATTCTGGCCCAACAACTTGAATAACATTCATTACTTGGCCTTGTATTGAGCTCCCTTGCACATTTTCTTTAATTTCAGCAACAAGAGTCATCAAAGCTTGCTTAATTTGTTTAGCTCTTGCTCTCGTGATTGGCCCTCCATGAATCATCATCGGTTCTTTATTTCCTTGAGTTGTAACTACGGGATGACCTTCATCATTCCCTTCTTCTTCGAAAGGATTCATCCTCGAATCTGATTCTGCATTAAAAGGAGATAGATCAGACACATTAAAAGTAGCACTCACATTATACTCACCTGGAAGATCAATCTTGTAGGCATTGTCATTGATCTTTGCAATCACTTGAAATGGCCCATCACCCTTGGTTGTAGCTTGGACTTTCGCTTTGTTGGAAACCTTTCTTTTCTCAAATGCAGCCACACCCAATCTCCTGGTTCAAATATTACTTGCTTTCGACCTTTGTTGGCTTGTTTAACATATCGCTCGGTTTGCTTCTCAATATTAAGTTTCACCTTTTCATGCAACTTCTTTACCAATTCCGCCTTAGCTTTTCCATCAAGACTTGCTTGCTCTTCAACAGGGATAGGAACAAGATCAAGTGGACTCAATGGATTAAATCCATAAACAACTTCAAAAGGAGTAAAGTTAGTAGCAGAATGCACACTCCTATTATATGCAAACTCAACAAATGGCAAACAATCTTCCCAATTCTTTAAGTTCTTTTGAATCAAAGTTCAAGAAGTTGAGACAAAGTTCTATTTACTACTTCAGTTTGCCCATCAGTTTGTGGGTGGCAAGTAGTAGAAAATAGAAGTTTAGTTCCCAATTTGCTCCATAACACACGCCAAAAGTGACTTAAAAATTTTGCATCTCTATCACTCACAATTGTTCTTGGAACTCCATGCAAACGCACAATTTCTCTAAAGAACAAATTAGCAACATGAGTAGCATCATCACTTTTATGACAAGGAATGAAATGTGCCATTTTAGAAAATCTATCAACAACCACAAACACAGAATCTCTACCCTTACTTGTTCTAGGTAAACCCAAAACAAAGTCCATAGATATGTCCACCCAAGGTTCATTTGGAATAGGTAAAGGTTTATACATTCCATGAGGTTGTGATTTTGATTTAGCATGTTTACAAGTTATGCACTTTTCACAAATTCTTTCAACATCAACACGCATACAAGGCCAAAAGAAATGATCACGTAGGACTTCCAAGGTTTTATGCACACCAAAGTGTCCCATTAAACCTCCCCATGCGCTTCTCTAACAAGTAACTCTCGAATAGAACATTTGGGGATGCAAAGTTTGTTTTCACGAAATAAGTATCCTTCATGTTTATAGAACTTTCCAAATGCAGCATGCTCACAAGCTATATAAATAGAAGAGAAATCAGAATCATTGTCATACATTTCCTTTGTTGACTCAAAACCAAGAAGCTTAGAACCCAATGTAGTGATTAAGGCATGCCTCCGAGATAATGCATCAACTACAATGTTTTCTTTCCCCTTTTTATATTTAATCACGTAAGGAAATGATTCAATGAACTCCACCCATTTGATATGTCGCTTGTTCAACTTACCTTGGCCCTTGAGATATTTTAAAGACTCATGATCAGTATGAATCACAAACTCCTTTGGCCACAAGTAGTGCTGCCAAGTTTCCAATGCTCTCACCAAAGCATAGAGCTCTTTATCATACGTCGGATAGTTCAATTGTGCTCCTTTCAACTTCTCGCTAAAGTAAGCAATTGGTCTTCCCTCCCGCATCAAAAACAGCACCTACACCCACTCCGGATGCATCACATTCAAGCTCAAATGATTTATCAAAATTAGGTAATGCAAGAATAGGTGCAGTAGTTAGTTTTTCTTTAAGGAGTTCAAATGCATGTTGCTGTTTTTCTCCCCAATTAAAATCAACTTCCTTTTTGATTATTTCATTCAATGGTGCAGCAATGGTGCTAAAATTCTTTACAAACTTCCTATAGAAGCTTGCAAGACCATGAAAACTTCTCACTTCAAAGCAATGCTTTTAGGAATTGGCCAATCTAAGATAGCATTGACTTTTTCCTTTTCCATTTCAATTCCATTAGCACTTACTACAAATCCAAGAAAAACAACTTTGTCCATGCAAAAAAAACACTTTTTCAGATTAGCATGCAAAGACTCTCTTCTTAAAGTGTTTAACACTTCTCGCACATGATCAAGATGTTCCTCTAAGCTTTTGCTATAGATAAGGATGTCATCAAAATAAACTACAACAAACTTGCCGATAAAGTTACGCAAAATATGGTTCATTAATCTCATGAAAGTGCTTGGAGCATTAGTTAAACCAAAAGGCATTACTAACCACTCATATAAACCATACTTTGTTTTAAAGGCAGTTTTCCATTCATCACCTTCTTTAATTCGAATTAGATGATATCCACTCTTTAAATCAATTTTAGTGAAGACTACAGCACCATGTAATTCATCAAGCATATCATCTAACCTAGGAATAGGATAACGATACTTTTACAGTGATTTTATTGATGGCACGGCAATCAGACACATTCTCCACGCTCCGTCTTTTTTGGTACCACGATCACCGGTACGGCACAAGGACTCATGCTTTCTCTAATTTTACCCTTTGTCAACAACTCCTCCACTTGCATTTGAATTTCTTTTGTCTCTTAGGGTTGGCTCAGTATGCTGGTCGGTTTGGAAGCACCGCTCCCGGGATGAAATCAATTTGATGTTCAATTCCTCTTAGTGGCGGCAATCCATTTTGGCTCTTCTTAGGAAAGACATCATTATATTCTGCAAAAGAGAAATAAAAAGAACTTGGCAAAGATGGTGTTAGCTCATTAGTGTTCAAATAGGACTCCTTGAACACCATTACTAACACACTCTTTTCTTCAACTAATGCCCTTTTTAACTCACTTGCTTTTGCATAGAAATTCAGCCTTTTTTGCCCTCTACCTTTTCTCCCTCATTCACACTCAATTCATTCCTCTTATTATTATCTCCACTCTTTTTTTTTTTTCACTCGAATTTTGCCCCTCTTCCTTACTTTTTTTTTTTCTCTCGGCCTCTCGTATTTTTCTTGCTTGGGACATTTTGATTTGATCTTCTTGCACTTGTTGTGCGAGTCAAAGAAACAAGCTGGATATTTTTATTATGATGCTTGAGTGTGCATCGATTAAGAAACCATCATACGTCACCCTTCTATCGAATTGCCATGGTCTCCCCAATAGAATATGGCTAGCATGCATTGGTACCACATCACATAGAACATCATCCTTGTAATTGCCAATTGAAATCGATACCAAAACTTGCTTAGTCACACGAATTTCTCCACAATCATTAAGCCATTGCAGCTTGTATGGATTGGGGTGCTTGCGTGGTAGCTAAATTCAGTTTTTCCACCATTTCACAACTAGCAACATTAGCACAACTCCCTCCATCAACAATTAACATTTTCAAGGTGTTTAGTTCAAGGTAAGGTGTGCATGTTAATTGTTGATGGAGGGAGTTGTGCTAATGTTGCTAGTTGTGAAATGGTGGAAAAACTGAATTTAGCTACCACGAAGCACCCCAATCCATACAAGCTGCAATGGCTTAATGATTGTGGAGAAATTCGTGTGACTAAGCAAGTTTTGGTATCATTTTCAATTGGCAATTACAAGGATGATGTTCTATGTGATGTGGTACCAATGCACGCTAGCCATATTCTATTGGGGAGACCATGGCAATTCGATAGAAGGGTGACGTATGATGGTTTTCTTAATCGATGCACACTCAAGCATCATAATAAAAATATCCAGCTTGTTTCTTTGACTCCACAACAAGTGCAAGAAGATCAAATCAAAATGTCCCAAGCAAGAAAAATACGAGAGGCCGAGAGAAAAAAAAAAAGAGTAAGGAAGAGGGGCAAAATTCGAGTGAAAAAAGAGTGGAGATAATAATAAGAGGAATGAATTGAGTGTGAATGAGGGAGAAAAGGTATAGGGCAAAAAAGGCTGAATTTCTATGCAAAAGCAAGTGAGTTAAAAAGGGCATTAGTTGAAGAAAAGAGTGTGTTAGTAATGGTGTTTAAGGAGTCCTATTTGAACACTAATGAGCTAACACCATCTTTGCCAAGTTCTTTTATTTCTCTTTGCAGAATATAATGATGTCTTTCCGGAAGACGAGCCAAATGGATTGCCGCCACTAAGAGGAATTGAACATCAAATTGATTTCATCCCCTGAGCGGTGCTTCCAAACCGACCAGCATACTGAGCCAACCCGGAAGAGCCAATTCTGGTTATGCTACCGCTCCGCAGGTCACTATTTGCCGGCGATTCGGGCCCACACGCACCGTATGCGGCCATAACTTCGTCTTTTTCTCCATCCTCATCTTCCAATGTTGTCATACATCCCCCGAGTACTTGTTTACATCCGAACCGGTCCTCAACCTTTCATTTGTCCGACACCGCTAATGTGTTGGGACTCGTTCCAGAATCGGCTTATCTCAATGTGCAACATACTCCGGCCTCCACCCCTACATGCCCTCCCAATAATGTTGTTCAAATGGCCGGAAGCACCTCTGCAATGGCCTCCCCTAGTGAATCGAACCCTCGAATCTCGGACCATTACGCTCACTTTAATTTGAGGAACACGTTCGCTAAAGTTGTTTCAGGCAACCCCTACACCATGGATTCAGCTCCTCTCCAGGCCCCAGGTAATATTACCTCATTTTCCAATTTGGTTTCTGGTAATACACATTCTATCCCTAAACCTGTTAGGAAAGGGGATTATTATTCAGTTACTATTGACGAAAATGTTTACCAACAACGTCTTGCTGAATTTTCGTATTCTTTGATCGGGCGGGTTATTTTGGGGAAAGGTAATAAGCCATGGGCTACTATGCTTCTGCACAAAAAACTTTCTGAGCTTTGGGGTATTAAGAATAACTGGAAACTAATTCCCTTGGGCAAGGGATTTTTTTGTGTGAAATTGTCTAATGCGCAGGATCGCACTCGTGCTCAATTTCGCACCACTTGGGCGCTTAACCCGGGAACTATTCGTCTCACTCCTTGGGTTCCGGATTTCAATCCTTATAAGGTGCAAACCTCGGTGGCCAGCGTTTGGGTACGCATCTTCGAGCTCAGTTTGGAATATTGGGACCCCAAGAACATTATGGGGATTGCCAGTGCTATTGGAAATCCATTGCAAATTGATCAGCGTCATTTGGATGGTTCTCTGGGGCATTTCGTTCGGGTTTTGGTTGATATTGATCTTTCTAAGCCGTTGGAGGATCACATTATGGTGGAACGCATTGTCGGTGCTCCTTTGTGTCAATCGGTTATGAGAAACTCCTTGAGTTTTGTTCGAGATGTGGCATTACGGGACATTCGACAGCCTCTTGTCGTCTTAATAATGCGGGCTATCCGGATACAGAAAGGCGTGCTTCTCCTGACCAGGGACGCCCCCGGGCGCCAACTACTCGTCCTAGTTCTGCGAGAGAGAGGGCGATCCGAGCGCGCAAGGTTTATCGTCTGTGCGGGAGACAAGGGTAAGGGAATTGATGACTCGATGGGAAAAATGGGTTCGACTATGCATGCTGGTTCTCCTACCCGCGCAATAGTCACTTGCTCTACGGATATCCACCTTAATAACACCTTTGCGGCTCTTGGTTCAGTCGACTCCCAGGATCAGCATTCCGCAGATTGCCAGGCCGATTATCCTGCTATGGAGTCATCTCCCAAGGCTACTACTTCCAAAACCGCACACGGTCTCCACTATTATGCCTATTACGATTCAAGTATCCTTGGGGAAGCCTATTCGAGCCCTAAGCCGTGCCTTAGGGATAGATCCTTGGACTCGCCTAAATCTAGAATTCTCCCAGGAGTGTTACGTCGGGTCCGTCGCTTGATTCATGACATTACTATTGAAGGAGAGCCAAGAACCACATGAGATGAACTTTGCGGCTTCCAAGAGATGGGCGGATTATGCGGATGAAATGGGTAACTCTCAATCGCCGACTCGCAACGCACCACATGCCGATTTCCGTGCGATCGACGACACGGGCACCACATTCCCCGCCGTCTCAATGAATTGCATCTTCTCGGAATATCCGGGGATTGGGACCACCTTTGCATCTCGTAATGTTCTTAAGGCTTTATGTCACAAACATAAACCTTCTATTTTAGCCATTTGCGAACCTAAGGTGGACATTTCATCCATTTCGCATTCTTACTGGAGTAGCTTGGGTCTCAGGTTTGTTGCTCAAAGCTTCCGGGCGAACGGGCGCCCGGATATTTGGGTCCTATGCGATGCGAGTATTTCTGTCCATAATCAGGTTTGGTCTTCTTCTCAGTGTATTATTTTGCAAGTTCAAACTGGCTCTATGGTTTTCCATGTTGGTTTTGCTCATGGCTTGTGTGATCATGTTGCTCGTCGTGCCCTATGGTTGGATGTGAGGAATTTGGGTCTTCTTGATTTGTCGTTTATTGGGGATTTCAATCTTTGTGTTGGGACATCATGAGCGTTCTGGCAGTAGTACCTTATCCCAGGCTTCTTGTCAGGATTTCAGGGACTTCTTGGAGGATGTAGGTTTATTTGCGGTGCCGACTACGGGGAATTCATTTACTTGGTGCTCCCCCCGAAGGCCTCTATCTCTCCTTCAGGCTAAGTTGGATCGAGCCCTAGCAACCGGTCAATTCTTCTCTTTTTGGCAAGTTGTTAAGGGTTTAGTTCTTCCTCGCATTGGCTCCGATCACCACCCTATTTTGGTCTCTTGTTCTAATCCCACTATCAGGGGTCCGTCTCCTTTTCGTTTTCAACGCATGTGGATTCATCACGACTCTTTCGGGAATATTATGACTACCTCTTGGCGATCCCGTGCGCACGCCTAATCCATTGCAACGCGTCATGTGGAAACTCAAGAGATTGCGACATACGATTAAGGTTTGGAATAAGGAAGTTTTTGGGGATGTAAATCGTCGGGTGGATTATCGATGGAAAGGGTTCGTCGATTTAGCGGATATTGAATCGACGGTTTCACTTTGAGGCTCGCAAGCATATGGAGTTGGAGGCGCGATCGGCGGGCGCTGTCTCGCACGTTGCTTATGCAAAATGAGAATTCCTTCAGCAGTAAATCACGATCAGATTGGTTAAAGGATGGAGATCGTAACACAACTTTTTTCCATCGCATTTGTCATTCGCAATGGGCGCTCACACGGATACAAGGTTTGATGGTTGATGGTAGTTATATAGAGGACCCGGTGGCACTTGGGAATCACATTATCTCCTTCTATACGGACCTCTTCGCGGACAGGGCAAACCACTTCGGACTACACTTTGGTCGATCATCTTATTTCTCCGATAGTCAAGCATGGTTGATAATGCCCTTTTGACGGCAATTCCTTGAGATCAAAGTGAAAGAGGCGACATTTGATATGGGTTTGGACAGTGCCCCCAGGCCCGAGATGGTTTCGATGGGAGATTTTATCATCATTTTTGGGATATCATTTACGAGGAGGTGGTGGCTGCCATCCGACATTTTTTCATCATGGCTTCCTTCCCGGTGGGGTCTCGAATGCGTTTTATGGCACTCATCCCAAAAACCAAGGAAGCTAATGCGGTGGAAGACTTTAGACCGATCGTGATGAGCAATTTCCTTTTTAAGATTATTACCAAGATTGCAGCGCGACGCTTGGTGGGCTCGATCATCTCTTCTTACTTGTCGCCTACCCGGTTTGGCTTTATCGGGCGGCAGATCCATGATTGTATTGCGTTGGTCTCGGAGGGGTTCAATATTTTACAGGTCGTAATGATGTCAATATGATCTTAAAGATTGACATCAGGAAGGCATTTGATACTGATTAATCGGGGCTTCTTGATTCACGTGTTACGCCGCTTTGGTTTCTCCGAAGTGTTCATTCACCGGATTGAGATCATCCTTGATCTTCGAAATTTGATCCTATTTGAATGGGTCGCCAATGGGTTATTTCTCTTGCTTTCGAGGCGTTCGACAGGGAGATCCGTTATCTCCTCTCGCTATTTTGCATCGCGGAGGATGTTCGAGTAGATTGGTCGTGGACGCGCGGTTAACAAGAATCTACTTGACCTTTTCGAGCGCCTAATCGGTGGTTTCCCTCATCCATTATGTATGCGAGATGACATTGTGATTATGTGTGGGGCATCCTCGGCGATTGCACGTGCCATTATTCGATACTTAACCTCTATGCGGACATGTCGGGTCGATTTTCAATCCTAATAAATCTAAAGTTTTTTTTGGAGGCCGGGTTTCCAATCATGTGCGAGGTCGTATTCGGACGATTAGTGGGATGCATATGGGCGCTTTCCTACAATCTACTTGGGCGCCCCCATCTTCAAGGGTGCGCCCAAAGTGGCCACCTTCAATCCATTTTCGACAAGATTATTTTCAAGTTCGGGAAGGTGGAAAGGCTCGCTCTGTCTACAACATCCTCCGTAAGCGTTTCTTGGCTCGATGGATCTCCACGCCGTTCTTTCATCCCCTCTTCCATCCGGAGAGGGATTCGCCTATGATCTCGGGTTTCTTGGAGGATGTCATTTGGATTAGGGATGCAATTCCGGAGTTCGATCTCTTTGGATAATTGGTTGGGTTACATCATTGCTTTGATAGGATTGGGATTCCGAGGAGTACAGGCACTTATTTCGACATCGCATCTCGGATTATTTTTATGATGGGACATGGCACTTTACTTTCTCATTCATTGATGCTTATTTGGATATGGTCCGAGATATTGTTAGAGTCCCCATCGCTCCAAAGATCGTCGGATACACGGGTGTGGCTTCACTCACGATGATGGTTGTATCACTTGAAATCTGCCTACACATTTTGCGTCCTCTCGCCCCAACGGTTCATTGGGGTTCCCGGATTTGGTCTCCTCACATTCCGAAAGCGTTCGATTGTGGCTTGGCGGGCTATCCACAATCGTCTTGCGGTTTAGACGTTCTGCGTTCGCGTGGCTCCTTCACAGGACCCTCGGTTTTGCGGTCTTTGTTGTGCTAACAATGAATGCATTGATCATTTATTTGTCTCTTGTGGTTTTGCAGAGGCCCTATGGCAATGGATTTTTGATGCCTTTAATATCAATTACTTTAGGGCTTATAGCTTTAATGAATTTAGTGCGTTTGATGCGTTTTCATTTCGGTGATCGGTGGGCTTTCTTTGGCACGCCGGCTGTTCTTTCGGTATTTGGCTCATCGGGAAATCGAAATGACTTGACCTTCAACAACAAGACTTGACACTTTGGAGGCGGCCATCCTACGCCTTCGTGTCCTAGTCGAGTCATCTTCCTTGGACAGAGGTTGCATGCACAATGATCAACAGGACCTCTTCATTCTCCGTAGACTTCGTGTTCGGGTGCCCTAGACAGGCCCGAAGATTGTGCGAGTCACTTGGCGCGTAAAACCTTTGCGGGATGGATCAAAGTTAACACAGACGGTAGCGCTACGGGGCACCGGAAATCTCACGACTTACGGTGTCTTTCGCAATGTAGGGGTTTTTTTCGCGGGTGCTTCGTGGAACGATGTGGTTTTGGTTTTGCTTTTGAGGCGGAACTTACAGCGGCTATGCGGGCCATCCAATACGCGTCCTCGAAGGGTTGGAACCAACTATGGGCGGAGTCGGACTCGGTGTATGTGGTAGAGTTGCTGCGTAAGAAATCCATTGGTGTTCCTTGGCGCCATTTGAGTATGTGGAGATACACTCTCCACCTTCTTTCTCAAATGGATTTTGTGGTCTCGCACATCTTTAGGGAAGGAAACCGTGTAGCGGATATTCTAAGCAAGTCGTCGCGGTGGATACGTGGTGGGGTTCGCCCCGGCGTCCATTATCCGATCCCTCACTCAGGATTATGTTGGCCAATCAATTATAGGTTTGTCCCTTAGTGCGTTGCATTTTCAATCTTTGTCGGCTTTTGGGCGCTTTTATCATGGGGGTACTCTTTTTTCCTTCCGGGGTTTTTCCCACATAGGTGGGTTTTACCTTGGAAGGTTTTAACGAGGCCCCAACCATTCACCATATGGTCGGCTTGTGACCATTTCGTTATTTTCTTTTGTCTTTGTTAATGGCTTTACTTTGGTTACCTGATCACTGTGATCGAGAATACTCTTTTTCATTTTTATATATATATTATCGCATTTATTTAATTAAACACTTTAAGAAGAGAGTCTTTGCATGCTAATCTGAAAAAATGTTCTTTTTGCATGGACAAAGTTGTTTTTCTTGGATTTGTAGTAAGTGCTAATGGAATTGAAATGGAAAAGGAAAAAGTCAATGCTATCTTAGATTGGCCAATTCCTAAAAGCATTGCTAAAGTGAGAAGTTTTCATGGTCTTGCAAGCTTCTATAGGAAGTTTGTAAAGAATTTTAGCACCATTTCTGCACCATTGAATGAAATAATCAAAAGGAAGTTGGTTTTCATTGGGGAGAAAAACAGCAACATGCATTTGAACTCCTTAAAGAAAAACTAACTCTGCACCTATTCTTGCATTACCTAATTTTGATAAATCATTTGAGCTTTAATGCGATGCATCCGGAGTGGGTGTAGGTGTTGTTTTGATGCAGGAGGGAAGACCAATTGCTTACTTTAGCGAGAAGTTGAAAGGAGCACAATTGAACTATCCGACGTATGATAAAGAGCTCTATGCTTTGGTGAGAGCATTGGAAACTTGGCAGCACTACTTGTGGCCAAAGGAGTTTGTGATTCATACGATCATGAGTCTTTAAAATATCTCAAGGGCCAAGGTAAGTTGAACAAGCGACATATCAAATGGGTGGAGTTCATTGAATCATTTCCTTACGTGATTAAATATAAAAGGGGAAAGAAAACATTGTAGTTGATGCATTATCTCGGAGG
Source organism: Rehmannia glutinosa (assembly GCA_016081115.2). Taxonomy (NCBI): domain Eukaryota; kingdom Viridiplantae; phylum Streptophyta; class Magnoliopsida; order Lamiales; family Orobanchaceae; genus Rehmannia; species Rehmannia glutinosa. The sequence goes on from JABTTQ020002874.1 coordinate 522,227, forward strand.
CATGCCTTAATCACTACATTGGGTTCTAAGCTTCTTGGTTTTGAGTCAACAAAGGAAATGTATGACAATGATTCTGATTTCTCTTCTATTTATATAGCTTGTGAGCATCTTTGCATTTGGAAAGTTCTATAAACATGAAGGATACTTATTTCGTGAAAACAAACTTTGCATCCCCAAATGTTCTATTCGAGAGTTACTTGTTAGAGAAGCGCATGGGGAGGTTTAATGGGACACTTTGGTGTGCATAAAACCTTGGAAGTCCTACGTGATCATTTCTTTTGGCCTTGTATGCGTGTTGATGTTGAAAGAATTTGTGAAAAGTGCATAACTTGTAAACATGCTAAATCAAAATCACAACCTCATGGAATGTATAAACCTTTACCTATTCCAAATGAACCTTGGGTGGACATATCTATGGACTTTGTTTTGGGTTTACCTAGAACAAGTAAGGGTAGAGATTCTGTGTTTGTGGTTGTTGATAGATTTTCTAAAATGGCACATTTCATTCCTTGTCATAAAAGTGATGATGCTACTCATGTTGCTAATTTGTTCTTTAGAGAAATTGTGCGTTTGCATGGAGTTCCAAGAACAATTGTGAGTGATAGAGATGCAAAATTTTTAAGTCACTTTTGGCGTGTGTTATGGAGCAAATTGGGAACTAAACTTCTATTTTCTACTACTTGCCACCCACAAACCGATGGGCAAACTGAAGTAGTAAATAGAACTTTGTCTCAACTTCTTGAACTTTGATTCAAAAAGAACTTAAAGAATTGGGAAGATTGTTTGCCATTTGTTGAGTTTGCATATAATAGGAGTGTGCATTCTGCTACTAACTTTACTCCTTTTGAAGTTGTTTATGGATTTAATCCATTGAGTCCACTTGATCTTGTTCCTATCCTGTTGAAGAGCAAGCAAGTCTTGATGGAAAAGCTAAGGCGAATTGGTAAAGAAGTTGCATGAAAAGGTGAAACTTAATATTGAGAAGCAAACCGAGCGATATGTTAAACAAGCCAACAAAGGTCGAAAGCAAGTAATATTTGAACCAGGAGATTGGGTGTGGCTGCATTTGAGAAAAGAAAGGTTTCCAACAAAGCGAAAGTCCAAGCTACAACCAAGGGGTGATGGGCCATTTCAAGTGATTGCAAAGATCAATGACAATGCCTACAAGATTGATCTTCCGGTGAGTATAATGTGAGTGCTACTTTTAATGTGTCGATCTATCTCCTTTTAATGCGAGAATCAGATTCGAGGATGAATCCTTTCGAAGAAGAAGGGAATGATGAAGGTCATCCCGCAGTTACAACTCAAGGAAATAAAGAACCGATGATGATTCATGGAGGGCCAATCACGAGAGCAAGAGCTAAACAAATTAAGCAAGCTTTGATGACTCTTGTTGCTGAAATTAAAGAAAATGTGCAAGGAGCTCAATACAAGGCCAAGTAATGAATGTTATTCAAGTTGTTGGGCCAGAATGCATCAAATAAGTTGGGCTCAAGCATGGAACTGAATTGAAGACTTAATTTGGAGTTTATGAGCCATGATTTTCGTCCAACACCTCAAGCCCAAGAGGAGTGATGTTTCATTTTGCTTAAAATGGTCAATTTTCAGCATTTTGTTAGTCAAAGTGTCTTAGTTAAGTTAATCAAGTATGATTATTCAATAAAGTAAGTCTAGTAGTCATTTTCCAAGTCTAGAAAGGTTGTCTAGTCTAGTAATCATTTTCCAAGTCTAGTAAAGGTGGTCTAGAGTGTCTCTTCACATGGGGGAATCATTTTCTATGTTGTAAGACTAGAAAAAGGGGTCAAGAATGTCTCTTCAAATCCCATGAAAAGCCAATTCGGGATTAACATTGAAGCATCATATTGTAACTATAAAAGCATGGCAGCCCATGTAAGAATGGACAATTGATTGATATATTGAAATTGGCATTTGCCTTTGTGAGTTGAAATTCTCTTTGTAGAGTTTTCAATTGTTTAAGAACTTATCAAGATACTTGAGCAATATCTTGTGGTGTTCAGCATACCAAGGTTCTTGGCTGATCATATAGCCAACGGGTCAAGGTTATAAAGCTCTAGGTAAGATCAAACTAGATCATCGATCCGGAATATCCGCCGCCTACTTGTATACGTTGGGTTCTTGAATCGATATGTTCAATGGGTCCTCGTACAATCCGTATCTTTGTGGTACCTTGTTGAATATACGTGGATATTATATATTGCATAATTGGCTTGTATGATGTTGCAATATGGTGCTTAGTGAGCCATTAAACATGTCATTCACAATATTTGCGTATGATATATATTTAGGTATAGCAAGAGGGGTACTTCTGGTGAACACATAGCTAGATGGGAGATGGGCTCTCGGTGGATCACGGGAGGATGGATTATTTGTGGGTATCTATGTTATGACCTTGCGGGGTGGGATACTTCTTGGCGGACATAAGGGACGCAAGTAGAGTTCCCGTGGTTGGGTCGCGGGAGGATGGTCCACACGTAACATCATAACCATATTATTGGCCATTTGATTATAGGCGTGTGCGAGAACTAGTAGTTGGGTCGGGGCCCAAATGAAAGAAAATGATTTTGAACAACGTATTTTGATTCATGGATTTACATTTTAGCGTTACATGTTGGAAAAGCATTATTATTCCTTTGGCATGCATGATTTTTACTTGTTGAGCTTTAGCTCATGTAGTTCATGCATTGCGGTGAGCATGAGAATACATGAGTCCCCGACTTACTATGCGATCTTTGAAGCTTCTTCGAGGTTTTGAGGAACATGGATATGGATGACGACTGTCGGGCTTGTTTTTGGGTTCATTTTGGTTTGGCCGGTTGTGTTATATGTAGGAACTCGTACTTTATATAACTTTTGAAACTCTATTGTAAAAATATGTAAATAGTATCTTTGGTTTGAGTTTTGAGTTTGTATATCTAGTCATCGTGTTTATGTACAAACAAGGTTTTTTTTTTTTTTGAATAAATTCGAATATATATAAAAAATGAAAAATAGAGTAATCGATCACAAGCCGATCGGGTAACCAAGAGTAAGCTTGAAAATAATGTCATAAATAACAGAAAGTGATCACAAGCCGACCAAATGGTGAATGGTTGGGGCCTCTTTAAAACCTACCAAGGTAAAACCCACCCTTGTGGGGAAAACCTTTGGCGGGAAAAAGAGTACCCTCCAAAAAAGAATAGGCGCCCAAAATGGGAAAAGAAACACGAAGCCGGGGACGCACTAGCTAACAAACCTATAGTTGGATTGGCCAACATAGTCATCGGTGAGATAATGTACGAGCTCCTCAGGCGGGATGCCCCACCATGTACCGTAGTCCGTCTTCTTGCTCAACATGTATACGCTACTCGATTGCCTTCCCAAAAAAAAATGAGAGACCACAAAGTCCATATGCGCGAGGAGATGCGGGGTGTATCGCCAAGCACTTAGTGGCACCAAGATACCTCAACCGATCTCTTATCCAGCAAGTTCACCACATACATCGAATCCGCCTCCAACCAAAGTTGTGTCCAACCTCTCATAAAAGCATAGTGAATCACCCGCACATCGCAACCAATTCAGCTTCAAACGCATATCCCGAACCACAAGGTTCATAAAATATCCCGAAAGAAACCTCTACAATTTGAAACACCCCTAAAGCTGTCGGATCGCCGGCGCCTCAGAAGAACAACCGTCCGTATTCACCTTAATCCATCCCAGGAGTGGTTTTGCCAATTAACTTCCACAATCTTGAGCATGTCTAGGCCGCCCAGGAACTCGCAGCCTACGCAGATGAGAAGGTCTTGTTGGTCGTTGTGCATGCATCCCCAATCCAATGAAGCCGATTCACCGATGAGAAGCCGAAGATGAATAATAGCCTCCTCCTCTGTCCAGGTTTTCTTTGTGGAAAACCAACTCATTCCCGGATAGGCCAAATGAGCCGGATGCGGGGAAAGGATCGCCACCCTCCATAGAAAAGTAACAAGTTCACTAAAATAAAAGTTCATTAGCCGCACAAAAATTCATTAAAACTATGAGCCTCAAATGGGTGTACGTTAAAGGAGTCAAAAATCCATCGCCAGAGAGCCCCTCGCAAAGACACAAGAGACAAATAAATGGTCAACCGATTCTCGCAAAGGCACTATAGAGAGCGCAAATGGCGAGGGGCGAAAGCTCCTGGTGAACACATAGCTAGATGAGAGATGGGCTCTCGGTGGATCACGGGAGGATGGATTATTTGTGGGTATCTATGTTATGACCTTGCGGGGTGGGATACTTCTTGGCGGACATAAGGGACGCAAGTAGAGTTCCCGTGGTTGGGTCGCGGGAGGATGGTCCACACGTAACATCATAACCATATTATTGGCCATTTGATTATAGCTGTATGCGAGAACTAGTAGTTGGGTCGGGGGCCCAAATGAAAGAAAATGATTTTGAACAACGTATTTTGATTCATGGATTTACATTTTAGCGTTACATGTTGGAAAAGCATTATTATTCCTTTGGCATGCATGATTTTTACTTGTTGAGCTTTAGCTCATGTAGTTCATGCATTGCGGTGAGCATGAGAATACATGAGTCCCCGACTTACTATGCGATCTTTGAAGCTTCTTCAGGTTTTGAGGAACATGGATATGGATGACGACACACTGTCGGGCTTGTTTTTGGGTTCATTTTGGTTTGGCTTCGGTTGTGTTATATGTAGGAACTCGTACTTTATATAACTTTTGAAACTCTATTGTAAAAATATGTAAATAGTATCTTTGGTTTGAGTTTTGAGTTTGTATATCTAGTCATCGTGTTTATGTACAAACAAGGTTTTTTTTTTTGAATAAATTCGAATATATATAAAAAAATGAAAAATAGAGTAATCGATCACAAGCTGATCGAGGTAACCAAGAGTAAGCTTTGAAAATAATGTCATAAATAACAGAAAGTGATCACAAGCCGACCAAATGGTGAATGGTTGGGGCCTCTTTAAAACCTACCAAGGTAAAACCCACCCTTGTGGGGAAAACCTTTAGCGAGGAAAAAGAGTACCCTCCAAAAAAGAATAAAGCGCCCAAAATGGGAAAAGAAACACGAAGCCGGGACGCACTAGCTAACAAACCTATAGTTGGATTGGCCAACATAGTCATCGAGTGAGATAATGTACGAGCTCCTTAGGCGGGATGCCCCACCATGTACCGTAGTCCGTCTTCTTGCTCAACATGTCTGCTACTCGATTGCCTTCCCAAAAAATATGAGAGACCACAAAGTCCATATGCGCGAGAAGATGCAGGGTGTATCGCCAAGCACTTAGTGGCACCAAGATACCTCAACCGATCTCTTATCCGGCAAGTTCACCACATACATCGAATCCGCCTCCAACCAAAGTTGTGTCCAACCTCTCATAAAAGCATAGTGAATCACCCGCATTCGCAACCAATTCAGCTTCAAACGCATATCCCGAACCACAAGGTTCATAAAATAACCCAGAAAGAAACCTCTACAATTTCGAAACACCCCTAAAGCTGTCGGATCGCGGCGCCTCAGAAGAACAACCGTCCGTATTCACCTTAATCCATCCCAGGAGTGGTTTTTGCCAATTAACTTCCATAATCTTGGAGCATGTCTAGGCCGCCAGGAACTCGCGGCCTACGCAGATGAGAAGGTCTTGTTGGTCGTTGTGCATGCATCCCCAATCCAATGAAGCCGATTCACCGATGAGAAGCCGAAGATGAATAATAGCCTCCTCCTCTGTCCGAGGTTTTTTGTGGAAAACCAACTCATTCGGATATGCCAAATGAGCCAGGATGCGGGGAAAGGATCGCCACCCTCCATAGAAAAGTAACAAGTTCACTGAAATGAATGTTCATTAGCCGCACCAGAAATTCATTAAAACTATGAGCCTCAAATGGGTGTACGTTAAAGGAGTAAAAAATCCATCGCCAGAGAGCCCCTGCAAAGACACAAGAGACAAATAAATGGTCAACCAATTCTGCAAAGGCACTACAGAGAGCGCAAACCGAGGGGCCAGTAAAGCTCCCCTTGGCCCATAATAAGTCCAATACGGCCAATCAGTTGTAGATGGCCCGCCACACCACCACCGATCACCGCTCAGGGATGTGTTGCGACCAAATCCAAGAACCCCACTTGACCACTTTGGATAGTGGTGACAAACATGATCATATGCCGCTTTCGGACGTAACCAAGCCATCCTCGTAAATCAGCCGGATACGTGTATCCGCCGAGTCGGGAGCAATAGGGATTCACACGATGGCGGACAGGTCCAAATAAGTCTCCACAAATGAGAATGTGAAGTGCTAGGACCCGTCATAAAAGTAATCTGAAATACGATGCTGAAATAAGTATACGTATTCCTATGGAATGCCAATTACATCCGCTATAGAGTAGCCCAACCGGTTATCAATCCAAAATAATACCTCGGAATTAGTGCCGGGATCCAACGAGTCATCCAAGCAAGTCGAAATTAAAGGTTTAATCCCAACCCGGACATAAGAAGGAATGAACGGCCTCCGAATCCCCCATCGGATGCCAAATAGCACCGCCACGAGTGTGTAGATCACCGAGTCCGAGTTCATGACCTTCCAGCCCAATTTCATCAAGAAAGTCGTGTTAGCCGCCACAATCGATCGAACGCCCAAACCCCTTCCGTCCTAGGCGTGCAACACCGATTCAACTAACCACCACCGACCCCTTTGAACTAACATCACCAGTCCAAATGAAGTTATGCATGGCCCTTTCCATTTGCTTGAGCAAAGTGCGGGGCCATTTGTAAATCATCATTGTGTGCACAAACGGACTAGTAATCACCGAATTAAACAGCAAACTCGACCAGCAAGAGAAAGAGAGCTACCTTTCCATCGTCGAATTTGAGGATGTCCTTATCAAAGATGGGCTGTAAATCGCAACCTTATGGGCACCCTTGAAAATTAGTGCGCCTAGATATACGATGGGAAACATCCGCATAAAGATTGAGAATTTGAAGAAGGATACTTGGCGTTGGGTGAAGAAGCCCCACACATAATAACAATATCGTCGGCGTATATAAGATGGATGATGAGAAAATAATAAGTGCGGGCGCGAAGAACGGAGCTATCCGATTTTGATCAATCGCAACTTCAATAAATTTGCTAAGAACTTCCTCCACAATGCAAAATAGTAACGGGGATAAAGGATCGCCTTGTCCGACCCCTCTAAAACAAGGAAAGTACCCACTGGCATCCCATTTAGAAGCGGCGATATTCGGACAATCAAGAATAACATCCACCAGTGAATAAAGATCCGTGAGAAACCAAAGCGGCGCAAAACGTGTAGTAAGAAATCCCATTTCAATGTATCAAACACTTTGCGGATATCAATCTTCAAGATCATATTCGCATAGGATCAACCATGGAAGACATTGAACCCTTCAGAGACCATGGCAATACAATCGTGAATCTCCTCCTCGGAATGAACCCGAATCTGCGTAGGAGATAAATAGGCAGCAATAATCGAACCCAAACGTGTAGCCAATATCTTAGTAATAATCTTGAGCAGAAAATTACTCATAACAATCAGCGAAAGTTCTCAATAACATTAACATCTTTAGTCTTTGGGATTAGCGCCATGAAGCTAGCGTTCAAACCCAAAGCGGGGACGAGCTAGTGAAGAAAAACTGACGCATTGCGGTGATCACCTCGGACAGAGATGACATCCCGAAATGGCGATAAAAAATCCCACTAAAATCGCTCCTGGTCCTGGAGAACTATCCGAATCCATATCAAAAATCGCTTCCTTAATCTTTAAATCCGAAGGAATGACCGTCAAGCTTGCATTATCACGCCCCTACCCTGGGGAAATTACGATCAATTAAAGTATAATCCGCAATGGTACCCCGGTGTCCGCAAAGAGCTCCTTATAAAAAGAAATAATGTGATTCCCAAGAACCCTGTATTATCGGTGTAACTGTCATTCACCAGAAGACCCTGAATACCTCGTCGTCGCTGCGAATCTGGCTAGAACGATGAAAAATGCCGTATTACGATCCCCATCCGTAAGCCAAGCCGAGAGCGACTTTTGCTTAAGGAATTCAGATTGTAATAGCAATGTCCCGAGAAAGTATCTTTTGGGCGTCCAACTCTTTGTCCCGAAGAGCATTTGTATAGCCTAAAGTCCAAATGTCTGTTTGAATCGACGAACTTGCTCCATCGATACTCCACCCTACGATTAACGTCCCCAAAGACATCTCTGTTCCATACCTTAATAACTCGGGCGCAACCTTTTGAGCTTCCACATGACACGCAATAGAGGGTTGGGCGTGCCACAAGGAGAAACCCAAGAAGTGGTAACCAAATCGTGGAAAGTGTCATGAAAAACCCACATGCGCTAAAAACGAAACGGAACTGGTCCCCTACAAATGGAAGAAGAACAAGAAACCAAAATGGGGTGGTGGTCGGATCCAATACGTGGAAGAACTAAGCCCTTCACAACTTGCCAAAAAGAGAAAAATTGACAAGTTGCTAGGGCTTGGTCTAACTTTGCCTGAAGTAAGGATAGAGGCCTTCGGGGAGCACCAAGTAAATGAATTCCCGTAGTCCAGATTGCAAACAAACCAGCATCCTCCAAGTAATCCCTAAAATCCGAAAAGAGGCTTGGGATAAAGTACTTTGCCGGAGCGCTCATGATGTCCCAATACCGCGTTAAAATCCCCAATGAGCAGCAAATCAAGTAAGACCCAAATTCCTCAAATCCAACCAAAGCGCACGCGAGCAATATGATCACACAAACCATGAGCAAAACCAACATGAAAAACCATAGAACCAAATGAACTTGCAAAACAATACATTGAGTAGAAGACCAACCCTAATTAAGGACAGAGATACGGCGTCACGGAAGACCCAAATATCAAGACGTCCATTTGCCCGAAAGCTCGAGCCACGAAGGTCAAGCCCAAACTATTCCAATAAGAATCCGAAATCAATGAAATGTCCACCTTCGGTTCACAAATAGCCAAAATAGAAGGCTTATGCTTTTGACATAAAGCCTTAAGAACATTGCGGATGCAATGTTCCCAATCCCGGATGTTCTAGAAGATGCAATTCGGTGAGGCGTTAGGGGGGCACCGTGATGACCTCACGCGGTGAAAACAGGAGTGTGATGTCTTGCGCAGAATCGACGACCGTGAATTGGCCACTTCATCCGCATAATCTGCCCATTGCTTTGAAGTCGCAAAATCTAACTCATTCGATCCTGGACGATCCGGCTCAATGTTAATGTCATGAATTCTGGTGATGAACCCTTAGTGACACTGGATTAACTTGATTTAGCAAATTCCAGGGAGTTGTCCCGAATACACGACTCGAGCCGAATAGGCTTCTCCAATGGATCTTGCACCGTAAGAGGTAGAATAGTGGAAACGGGGCTGATGTTGGAGGTAGAGGCCTTGGGGACCGGTTCCCTTCTTTGGATAATCGGACCGAGAGTCTGCCGACGGTTGATTGGGGTTGTCATCAAGCAAGGGCCTCAAAAGTGTTACTCATATGTATATCAGAAGGGCAAGTGACTATTGCACATGTAGGGGATCCTGCTCACATAGCCGAACCCATATTTCCCATTGAGTGATCAACGGCCTTGCCCTTGTCTTCTTGCCGCACAGACGATAAACTTTACGAACCCCGGAACGACCCCGTTGACCGAGTTCTAACATGGCGCTGGAGCCCGGAACGTCCATTTTCGGGAGGGGCGCTATTAATGTCCGAGTTACTGCGCGAGTAACACAACAAGAAACCGTTGAATGTCCTGTCACGCACTTCGAACAAAATTCAGGTAATTTCTCATAACTTATGAAACAAAGGAACATCGCCCACTCGTTCCACCATGATGTGATCCTCCAATGGTTTTGACAAATCAATATCCACTAACACCCAAATGAAATGCCCCAGAGACCCGTCAAGTGATCGATGATCAATTTGTATCGGATTTCCAATCGCCTGACTGGCTATCCCAAGATTTTATGAGGATCGTACTCCAAAGCGAGCTTGAAGATGCGAACCCAAGCACTAGCCTCCGAAGTGTGTACCTTGTACAGTTGAAATCGGGACCCATGGAGAGAGCCGAATAGTTCCCGGATTGAGCGCCCAATTGATACGTAGTTGAGCTCGAGCCCGATCTGCGCATTAAAAAACTTGACACAAAAAAATCCCTTACCCAAGGGTATTAGCTTCCAATCATTTTTAATACCCCATAAATCTGATAGGTGTTTATGTAGAAGCATAGTCGCCCATGGTTTATTACCCTTGCCTAAAATCACCCTTCCAATCTGATACGGATTGTACGAAGGACCCATTGAACATATCGATTCAAGAACCCAACGTATACAAGTAGGCGCGGATATTCCGGATCGATGATCTAGTTTGATCTTACCTAGAGCTTTATAACCTTGACCCGTTGGCTATATGATCAGCCAAGAACCTTGGTATGGTGAACACCACAAGATATTGCTCAAGTATCTTGATAAGTTCTTAAACAATTGAAAACTCTACAAAGAGAATTTCAACTCACAAAGGCAAATGCCAATTTCAATATATCAATCAATTGTCCATTCTTACATGGGCTGCCATGCTTTTATAGTTACAATATGATGCTTCAATGTTAATCCCGAATTGGCTTTTCATGGGATTTGAAGAGACATTCTTGACCACTTTTTCTAGTCTTACAACATAGAAAATGACTCCCCATGTGAAGAGACACTCTAGACCACCTTTACTAGACTTGGAAAATGATTACTAGACTAGACAACCTTTCTAGACTTGGAAAATGACTACTAGACTTACTTTATTGAATAATCATACTTGATTAACTTAACTAAGACACTTTGACTAACAAAATGCTGAAAATTGACCATTTTAAGCAAAATGAAACATCACTCCTCTTGGGCTTGAGGTGTTGGACGAAAATCATGGCTCATAAACTCCAAATTAAGTCTTCAATTCAGTTCCATGCTTGAGCCCAACTTATTTGATGCATTCTGGCCCAACAACTTGAATAACATTCATTACTTGGCCTTGTATTGAGCTCCTTGCACATTTTGTTTAATTTCAGCAACAAGAGTCATCAAAGCTTGCTTAATTTGTTTAGCTCTTGCTCTCGTGATTGGCCCTCCATGAATCATCATCGGTTCTTTATTTCCTTGAGTTGTAACTACGGGATGACCTTCATCATTCCCTTCTTCTTGAAAGGATTCATCCTCGAATCTGATTCTGCATTAAAAGGAGATAGATCAGACACATTAAAAGTAGCACTCACATTATACTCACCTGGAAGATCAATCTTGTAGGCATTGTCATTGATCTTTGCAATCACTTGAAATGGCCCATCACCCCTTGGTTGTAGCTTGGACTTTCGCTTTGTTGGAAACCTTTCTTTTCTCAAATGCAGCCACACCCAATCTCCTGGTTCAAATATTACTTGCTTTCGACCTTTGTTGGCTTGTTTAACATATCGCTCGGTTTGCTTCTCAATATTAAGTTTCACCTTTTCATGCAACTTCTTTACCAATTCTCGCTTAGCTTTTCCATCAAGACTTGCTTGCTCTTCAACAGGGGATAGGAACAAGATCAAGTGGACTCAATGGATTAAATCCATAAACAACTTCAAAAGGAGTAAAGTTAGTAGCAGAATGCACACTCTATTATATGCAAACTCAACAAATGGCAAACAATCTTCCCAATTCTTTAAGTTCTTTTGAATCAAAGTTCGAAGTAGTTGAGACAAAGTTCTATTTACTACTTCAGTTTGCCCATCAGTTTGTGGGTGGCAAGTAGTAGAAAATAGAAGTTTAGTTCCCAATTTGCTCCATAACACACGCCAAAAGTGACTTAAAAATTTTGCATCTCTATCACTCACAATTGTTCTTGGAACTCCATGCAAACGCACAATTTCTCTAAAGAACAAATCAGCAACATGAGTAGCATCATCACTTTTATGACAAGGAATGAAATGTGCCATTTTAGAAAATCTATCAACAACCACAAACACAGAATCTCTACCCTTACTTGTTCTAGGTAAACCCAAAACAAAGTCCATAGATATGTCCACCCAAGGTTCATTTGGAATAGGTAAAGGTTTATACATTCCATGAGGTTGTGATTTTGATTTAGCATGTTTACAAGTTATGCACTTTTCACAAATTCTTTCAACATCAACACGCATACAAGGCCAAAAGAAATGATCACGTAGGACTTCCAAGGTTTTATGCACACCAAAGTGTCCCATTAAACCTCCCCATGCGCTCTCTCTAACAAGTAACTCTCGAATAGAACATTTGGGGATACAAAGTTTGTTTTCACGAAATAAGTATCCTTCATGTTTATAGAACTTTCCAAATGCAGCATGCTCACAAGCTATATAAATAGAAGAGAAATCAGAATCATTGTCATACATTTCCTTTATTGACTCAAAACCAAGAAGCTTAGAACCCAAGGTAGTGATTAAGGCATGCCTCCGAGATAATGCATCAGCTACAATGTTTTCTTTCCCCTTTTTATATTTAATCACGTAAGGAAATGATTCAATGAACTCCACCCATTTGATATGTCGCTTGTTCAACTTACCTTGGCCCTTGAGATATTTTAAAGACTCATGATCGAGTATGAATCACAAACTCCTTTGGCCACAAGTAGTGCTGCCAAGTTTCCAATGCTCTCACCAAAGCATAGAGCTCTTTATCATACGTCGGATAGTTCAATTGTGCTCCTTTCAACTTCTCGCTAAAGTAAGCAATTGGTCTTCCCTCCCGCATCAAAACAACACCTACACCCACTCCGGATGCATCACATTCAAGCTCAAATGATTTATCAAAATTAGGTAATGCAAGAATAGGTGCAGAGTTAGTTTTTCTTTAAGGAGTTCAAATGCATGTTGCTGTTTTTCTCCCCAATGAAAACCAACTTCCTTTTGATTATTTCATTCAATGGTGCAGCAATGGTGCTAAAATTCTTTACAAACTTCCTATAGAAGCTTGCAAGACCATGAAAACTTCTCACTTCAGCAATGCTTTTAGGAATTGGCCAATCTAAGATAGCATTGACTTTTTCCTTTTCCATTTCAATTCCATTAGCACTTACTACAAATCCAAGAAAAACAACTTTGTCCATGCAAAAAGAACACTTTTTCAGATTAGCATGCAAAGACTCTCTTCTTAAAGTGTTTAACACTTCTCGCACATGATCAAGATGTTCCTCTAAGCTTTTGCTATAGATAAGGATGTCATCAAAATAAACTACAACAAACTTGCCGATAAAGTTACGCAAAATATGGTTCATTAATCTCATGAAAGTGCTTGGAGCATTAGTTAAACCAAAAGGCATTACTAACCACTCATATAAACCATACTTTGTTTTAAAGGCAGTTTTCCATTCATCACCTTCTTTAATTCGAATTTGATGATATCCACTCTTTAAATCAATTTTAGTGAAGACTACAGCACCATGTAATTCATCAAGCATATCATCTAACCTAGGAATAGGATAACGATACTTTACAGTGATTTTATTGATGGCACGGCAATCTGTACACATTCTCCACGCTCCGTCTTTTTTTGGTACCACGATCACTGGTACGGCACAAGGACTCATGCTTTCTCTAATTTTACCCTTTGTCAACAACTCCTCCACTTGCATTTGAATTTCTTTTGTCTCTTCCGGGTTGGCTCTGTATCTTTGGTCGGTTTGGAAGCACCGCTCCGGGATGAAATCAATTTGATGTTCAATTCCTCTTAGTGGCGGCAATCCATTTGGCTCTTCTTAGGAAAGACATCATTATATTCCTGCAAAAGAGAAATAAAAGAACTTGGCAAAGATGGTGTTAGCTCATTAGTGTTCAAATAGGACTCCTTAAACACCATTACTAACACACTCTTTTCTTCAACTAATGCCCTTTTTAACTCACTTGCTTTTGCATAGAAATTCAGCCTTTTTTTGCCCTCTACCTTTTCTCCCTCATTCACACTCAATTCATTCCTCTTATTATTATCTCCACTCTTTTTTTCACTCGAATTTTGCCCCTCTTCCTTACTCTTTTTTTTCTCTCGGCCTCTCGTATTTTTCTTGCTTGGGACATTTTGATTTGATCTTCTTGCACTTGTTGTGGAGTCAAAGAAACAAGCTGGATATTTTTATTATGATGCTTGAGTGTGCATCGATTAAGAAAACCATCATACGTCACCCTTCTATCGAATTGCCATGGTCTCCCAATAGAATATGGCTAGCGTGCATTGGTACCACATCACATAGAACATCATCCTTGTAATTGCCAATTGAAAATGATACCAAAACTTGCTTAGTCACACGAATTTCTCCACAATCATTAAGCCATTGCAGCTTGTATGGATTGGGGTGCTTCGTGGGTAGCTAAATTCAGTTTTTCCACCATTTCACAACTAGCAACATTAGCACAACTCCCTCCATCAACAATTAACATGCACACCTTACCTTGAACTAAACACCTTGTGTGGAAGATGTTCTCCCTTTGTTGTTCAGCTTCTTCCATCTTTTGTCCGCATGTTTAGAGCTCTTCTAACAACCAAAAGCTCTCCATGTTCGGGTATGGTCTCTTCAAGTTGTTCCTCTTCATGTTCACTTTCAGATTCTATCTCTCCATTATCCTTCACGAGCATCACTCTCTTGTTTGGACATTGAGATGCAATATGTCCAAACCCTTGACAACGAAAACATTTGATATCTCGATTTCGAGAATTGGAGTTGAGACCCTTTCCTTATCAACCTCATTGTACTTGGTTTTGAACGCCTCAATTTGAGTTTTAGAGGTTGTTCCAACACTTGCTTTCAACATTCCTTCTTTCATCTTGTTGGAAGACTGAAAATTCGATACGTAGCTCTTTTGAAATGAACCCTTCTTCTTGAGTTGCCTTTCCACCTTTATGGCTGTATGCACCATGTCTTCAAGCTCCACATAGTGTTGTAATTCCACTATGTTAGCAATCTCCCTATTCAGCCCGCTTAGGAATCTTGCCATGGTAGCCTCCCTATCTTCATCAATATTGGCCCTAATCATTGAAATCTCCATCTCCTTGTAATACTCATCCTTTGATCTACTACTACCTTGAGTCATTGTTTGGAGTTTTTGATACAAGTCACGAAAATAATGAGATGGTACAAATCTCCTACGCATGGTTGTCTTCATTTCAGCCCAAGTAGTGATCGATCTTTCTCCGTAACGCTTCGATTTGTGGTTAATTGATCCCACCAAACTAATGCATAGTCGGTGAACTCAATTGCAGCAAGCTTTACCTTCTTTTCCTCGGAGTAATTGTGGCATTCGAAGATAAGATCCACCTTTCTCTCCCACTCCAAATATGCTTCGGGATCACTTCTTCCATGGAATGCGGGGATATTCAATTTGATGTTCCCTAAATCCCGATCAACTTCATTATTTTGCCTTCTCCCACCTCGTCTATTTGCATGGTGTTGTGGCTCCATTTCTTCTTCTTCCTCAGATTCCCACTCCTCATTACGTCTCCATTGATTTGGTTGAGGAATCTCACGCCTCCTAGCTGCTGGTTGTTCAAGCCTCTCCAAACGATCCGTTATATTTTCAAGAATTGCTGTAAATCTTGCAAATTGTTGTTGCATAGCCTCAATAGTGAAATCTTTTTCTCCAACCTTGCTGTCCAAGTATCCTCCATGATATATTCCTCACAAAACACTCGTGTATCACTCAAGATGATTCACTCAATTGGCTTTTACCTCCCCTCTAATGATCTCACCACTCAATGCCTTTTTCCACTCAAATTCTCATATGTAGGCTCAATAAGAATAAGAACAAATCAAGACAAGCAATTCCAAGTCACGTTCAACAAATGATATGCCGTGTACAAAAAGAACAATAAGTATTTTTCTAAGAAACAAGATACAATTTTCTTTTGGTGGCTTTAGGATCTAACAACAAGATTTTTTTTTTTTTGTTTTTGTATATACTTCTCAAGATTGAATGGAGATGGAATTCAGAATTTTTTTTTTTTTTTTTTTTCGTTTTTTTTTTTTGAAACTAGAAGATAGAATATGGATAAAATGATAGGAAATCGATCAATACCAGATTGCTCGATACCAAACGATACGGATTGTACGAAGGACCCATTGAACATATCGATTCAAGAACCCAACGTATACAAGTAGGCGGTGGATATTCCGGATCGATGATCTAGTTTGATCTTACCTAGAGCTTTATAACCTTGACCCGTTGGCTATATGATCAGCCAAGAACCTTGGTATGGTGAACACCACAAGATATTGCTCAAGTATCTTGATAAGTTCTTAATCAATTGAAAACTCTACAAAGAGAATTTCAACTCACAAAGGCAAATGCCAATTTCAATATATCAATCAATTGTCCATTCTTACATGGGCTGCCATGCTTTTATAGTTACAATATGATGCTTCAATGTTAATCCCGAATTGGCTTTTCATGGGATTTGAAGAGACATTCTTGACCACTTTTTCTAGTCTTACAACATAGAAAATGACTCCCCCATGTGAAGAGACACTCTAGACCACCTTTACTAGACTTGGAAAATGATTACTAGACTAGACAACCTTTCTAGACTTGGAAAATGACTACTAGACTTACTTTATTGAATAATCATACTTGATTAACTTAACTAAGACACTTTGACTAACAAAATGCTGAAAATTGACCATTTTAAGCAAAATGAAACATCACTCCTCTTGGGCTTGAGGTGTTGGACGAAAATCATGGCTCATAAACTCCAAATTAAGTCTTCAATTCAGTTCCATGCTTGAGCCCAGCTTATTTGATGCATTCTGGCCCAACAACTTGAATAACATTCATTACTTGGCCTTGTATTGAGCTCCCTTGCACATTTTCTTTAATTTCAGCAACAAGAGTCATCAAAGCTTGCTTAATTTGTTTAGCTCTTGCTCTCGTGATTGGCCCTCCATGAATCATCATCGGTTCTTTATTTCCTTGAGTTGTAACTACGGGATGACCTTCATCATAATCAAAGAAAACGAAAATTCGGCGAGGCGTTGTTGATAAACGTTTTCATCAATCGTGAACTGAATAGTAATCTCCCTTTCTAACAGGTTTAGGGATAGAATAGGATTTACCGAAACAACATGCGAAAATGTGGTGAAATTACCTTGGGCCTTGAGTTGGGTCCATCTCGTGGTTAGTACCTGGAAAAATTTAGCAAAAGAATGGCCAAAATTGGGTTGAGCATTAGTGTTATGAACCAAATGTCGAGGGCTCGATTCATAAATGGAGGTCGTTGGGGAGAACTTCCGGCAATCGAGGAGCATCCTTGGAAGCAAGATACGGGGCGGTGGCTGTGGAAGGGATCCCGGGCGGACGGCGTCGAGGCCTAGGGGTCATCACCCCCCGGGAGGGGCGTCCCTGGATGTGAGGACTACCGTCGGCCCCTCATAAGCATTAAGCACACATGGAGGGCAAGCACCCCCATGGTAGATGGCAGCCATGCGGGCAAAAATTACAGAATCATGAGGATGCATCATCATCGGTGTGCGTGATTCCACCGCTGCAAGTGAAGAGATATCGGGTTGTGCGACCACGATGTTCATGGATGTGAGGGAGGTGCAAAATTCGAAGTACATCCGTACCAGGGAGGCTCCGCCATGGGAGCAGCTGAAGAAGATGACCAGAAAGTAAACAGAGGGTCAGCCGGTGGTCGTGAGTTTTAGAGAGAGAATTTTTTTTCATAAAGGCCGAGAGACTTTCTTTTCCACTACAATAATTGAGAAAAGGTATTTGCCTTATGTACAAACAGGGTTGACTGGCCTTTTGCCTCTAAATTATAAAATCTTCATTACAGTGTACAAGATTTTCGTTGATCGCCTGTTATTAAATTTACATAAGGAAAAGGGGAAAAAATAATTACACGTTTAAATAGAGTTTGTGGTCGAGTTTTACCATTTATTATTTTCTAATAGTAGCAATAGGGGTGGGCGTGACAGAGTGGTATCAGAGCTCGGCTACAGGTTCTATAGACTATCCATGTACATGAACTCAAAACTTGTGGAGTGCAGCAATGCCAATAAGTTTTATTTTAATGTCAGATTCATTTTATGTTTCATAAAATTATATTGGCCATGTGTTATTAGGTTATCCTAAGACAAGTGTTTGGTCATGGTGAGAACTAGAGGTGAGAGTAGTGGTAGGGATAGAAACCAAGGAGGGGAGACACCTATACCAACTGGTGATCGAGATAATGTCATAAATCGACTTACAGAGCTTATCCAGCGACAATCTGAACTAATTCAACAACTCATCCATCGAGAGGGATATAGTGGAAAACAAAGAGCGAGAAATGAATCAACCACACAAAATGGGGATCAAATCGAGATAGTAGGGAAAGGTTAGGAAGCTAAATCATCCAACTTTTGAAGATGCAGTAGATCCTACCGCTGCAGAAGACTGGTTGAGGACTTTAGACAACATGTTTCAGTACAGTAGGGTCCCAGAAGAAGAAAAAGTAATGTGTGCTTCGTTTATGCTTCGTGGAAGTGGGGGACATTGGTGGGATACGATGAGGAGCATAGAAGATATTACGACAATGAACTGGGAAAGATTTAAAGAACTATTCAGAAATAAGTACTTCATGGCTCCTGTTCGTGTGATGAAGATGGACGAGTTCATACAACTACGCTAGGGAACTATGATTGTTGGGGACTATATTCGCAAATTTGAAGAATTATCCCGGTTTTCCACTCATATGGTCAGCACTGATGCACTAAAAGTAGAGAGATTCCTTGAAGGCCTGAGGCCGGAACTATATAGAGATGTCAGCATGGCAGGAATTCAAGGAGTAACCTATTCACAGGTTGCTGAGAGAGCACTGGTGGCTGAACATGCCGAATTAAGGATTTTTCGTGCTCATGATGCTCGACGTTAATTCAAACAAGGACAAAGACAAAGATGGGTTGGAAGCCCGAAGAAGAGAGTTTTCCAAGTTCAGCAACAACAGAAACCTAACTTTCAACCACGCCAAGGACAACAACAGTGAGAACAAATTAAGCGCCAAAGAGTCGATCGAGGGTAGGGCACCTATACCACTACCTTTTATCATAAGTGCAAGACTCAACATCGGGAATTGTCTGGTGGAGACTAGAAGATGTTTACGAGTGGAATGATGGGACATCTTGCTAATAAATGCCCAAATAATTTGAATGCTTCGACAAAAGAAAGTGCCAGCAAAGCATTTACTATCACTAGAGCAGACGCAGAGGCGAACCCATTAGTGGTTACATGTAAACTTCTTATCTTTGACACCCCAACATTAGTATTATTTGATTCGGGAGCGACACATTCATTTGCATCCACTGAGTATGTGAGGAGACTGGGTAGGACACCTGATGTAGCTAAAGTGGGATACAATGTAACAATTCCCTCGGGTGATTTCAAACAGACTAATCATGTTTTGAGAGCTTGTTCTATCCCAATTGAAAATAGGGAACTTTACGCTGATCTAATTATATTAGACATGAATGACTATGATATCATATTGGGTATGGATTGATTGTCGAAGTATGGTGTAACAATCGATTGTCAGAAAAAGACAGTGACCTTTCGACCCCCAGGAGAAGATTCATTTACTTTCGTTGGAATCAGTACCCATTTTAGATTTCCAATGATATCATCACTAAAGGCACAACGTTTGTTGGACGCTGGCTGTGAAGGATACCTAGTAAGTGTCATGAGCATTGACGAACAATACCAACCAACCTTTAATGAAGTTCCAATAGTGAGAGAATATCGCGATGTATTTCCAGATGATCTTCTTGGATTACCACCCTACCGTGAGATCGAGTTTGTTACTGACCTACTTCCAGGAACATATCCAATCTCTAAAGCTCCATACCGCATGGCTCCATCTGGATTGAAAGAATTAAAGATCCAATTACAGGAGTTGCTAGATAAAGGTTTCATTAGACCTAGCTTCTCGCCATGGGGTGCTACGTGCGAAAGAAGGATGGTACGATGAGATTGTGTATCGACTACCTGAATTAAGAACAAATACCCATTACCTCGAATTGATGATTTGTTCGATCAACTTCAAGGTGCAGCAATATTTTTAAAGATCGACATGCGATCGGGGTACCATCAACTGAAAATAAAAGAAGATGATATACCCAAGACAACCTTTAGCATGAGGTATGGACACCATGAATTCCTGGTGATGCCGTTTGGGTTAACGAATGCCCCAACCGCTTTCATGAACTTGATGAATTGGGTATTTAAAGATTTTCTAGATAAGATCTAGTGAGACCAGAAAAAGTCGGCTTGGGAACCATCTAGTGTGTTCGATTTACACCTTCCAAAGTGTGTGCTAACGGTATGCAATTTTCCTCCTCCCTTAACATAATCGACGGCTGCCCCCTTCAACTTCCCGATTGTCCTTTTCGGCATGAATAAGCTGGTTTCCTTTTCGGATTCCTTTGTTGGTCTAACATCTAACTATGTGCCCCATAATCCTCGTAATTCAACTAATACATCGGTTCGCGATTTGGGCATGGAAACAATGCCAAAACCAAACATGGTTAAGCGCTCGATGAGATCTCCATCGCCATCGGACGTTTCTAATCGATTGTTGTGGACAAGATGAATTCTCACCCTAGTTCTTCACATGTGGGTTATCATATGTTTTGCCTTCGAATTTCATTCCCCGCTCTACAGTTTCTACGGTTGATCGAATTGCCTCCTAGGGTTTTGAATTGGTGCCAGAATCTATCTATTTGGATGCACTACAGAAGTCATCTTGCACAACAGCCTTCCTTGTTGAAGAACACACTGCTATGAAGCAAGGGGTCGGGCCCCCTCACACATGGAGTTGCTCCTCCTTATGCCCCCATGCTCCCAATGCACATGGGGGTGTCGCCCACGATCTACTCCTCAGGGGGGACGGCCAAGTGGCAGCGGCGCCCTATGGGCGCCACGCCCGGGGGTGATGACCCCGGGCTTCGTTTGCAATATGCCGGCATCCATTTCCGCATGCTCCTCCAAAGATGCCGCCAGGTCATTTGGAAGTTCTTCTACAATGATGTGCAATCCTTCATCGTTTTCCCATATTGTTTGGTAAGATTCAATCCATGCTACGGATTATACTCTTCCCAGGCCCAAGTTAATCCTGCATCTTTTTCCCATATTATTTCGGTAAGATTCAATCTATCCCTAAACCGGTTAGGAAAGGGGATTATTATTCGGTCACTATTGGTGAAAATGTTTACCAACAACATGTTCGAGTTCTCTCACTCGTTGATTAGAAGGGTTCTTTTTGGGAAAAGGTAAAAAACCATGGGGTCATTAAAAATGAATGGAAACTAATCCCCTTGGGTAAATGATATTTTTGTGTTAAATTTTTAATGCGCAGGATCGAGCTCGCGCTCAACTACGTCTCAATTGGGCTCTTAATCAGGGCACTATTTGGCTCTCTCCTTGGGTCCCGATTTCAATCCATACAAGGTGCGATTCGGTTGCTAGTGTTTGGGTCAGATCTTCAAGCCCGATCGGAATACTTTGGGATCCTAATACTATCTTGGGATCGTCGGTGCGATTGGTAATCGATCCAAATTGATCAGCGCTCGTTTGATGGATCTCTTGGACATTTCATTCGGGTCTTTGGTAGATATTGATCTCGCAAAACCATTGGAGGATGACATAATGGTGGAACGGGTTGGCTTTGAGTGTTTATTTGTGTCGGTTAGCTACGAGAAACTCCCCGAGTTTTGTTCTAAGTGCAATGTTACGAGACACTCGACAACCTCTTGCCGTCTATCTTCTACGGGAACCTCGGATAAGGAAAGACGTCCCAGTCCTACCTCGGGATGTTCCAAGGCTCCAACGGGGCATCCAAATTCAGCTCAAAGAGGACGTTCCAGAGTTCGCAAAGTTTATCGTCTGTGCGGTGGAGAACAAGGGCAAGGTCGTTGATGACTCAATGGGAAATACAGGTTCGAATATGCGAGGGCTCCCTTCCTGCGCCATAGTCGCTTGCCCCTCTTGACATACACCTTGGTAATACTTTTGAGGCACTTGCTTCGATGACCTCCTAGAGCCACGATCCCACGGATCCCCCTCCGATTTACCCACTCGACATCCGGTTCCAAAGGCTCATTCTTCCAACACCGATTACGTCTCTACAAATCTACTACTTACGATTCAACATCCGTTGGAAAAACCTATCCGTGCTCTTAGTCGCGCCTTCCGAGACGATTCGTGGATTCGCCAAATCCGATTGCTTGAGTGTTGCTCAAGGTCCCTCCTGGCTGTTCATGACATCATTATTGAGTTAGATCACCGGGGCCTAATGAGTTAGATTTTGCGGCTTCAAAATGATGGGCGGATTATCTTTGATGAGGTTGCTAATGCCCAATCATCGGATTCTACGACACACCACACTCCTGTTTTTACCGTGCGTTCGACACGGGCGCTCCACCCCTCCGTCTCAATGAATTGCATCTTCGGAATATCCAGGGGGATTGGGAACATTGCTTCTCGTAATGTTCTTAAGGCGTTATGTCGAAACATAAACCTTCTATTTTGGCTATCTCGTGAGCCTAAAGTGGGCATTTCTTTGATTCCGACTTCCTATTGGAGTAGTGCGGGATTGAGTTTCGTGGCTCGAATTTTTGGGCTAATGGACGGGCTGATATTTGGGTATTTTGTGATTCGGGCATTTCATTTTTGCATCAAGTTTGGTCTTCTTCTCGGTGTATTGTTCTGCGAGTTCAATTGAATTCTATGATTTTTCATATTGGTTTTGCTCATGGTTTATGTGATCATATTGCTCGGCGCACAATTTGGTTGGATTTGAGAATTTTGGGTCTTGATGACTTACACGACGATTAGGGATTTTAATGTTGTTTGGGTCATCATGAGCGCTCGGCAGCAGTGGGACTTTATCCCATGCATTTTGTCGATTTCGGGGACTTTTTGGAAGATCTTTGGTTTGTTTGTGGTGCGGACTACGGGAACTCGTTTACTTGGTGCCCCCAAACACCTCTTTCACTTCTCCAGGCTAAGTTGGATTGATCCCAGCAACGTGTCGATTCTTTCTCTTTGGCAAGTTGTTAATTGTTTGCTTCGCCTCGCATTAGCTCGGATCATCACACCATTTTGGTTTTTTACTGTCTTCTATTTGCGCAGGGGTTCGGTTCCATTTTGTTTCAGCATATGTGGGTTTATCATGATTCATTTCGAGATCTGGTTACTTCTTCTTGGGTTCTTCCATGTGCCACGCCCAACCCACTATTGTGCGTCATGTGGAAGCTCAAAGGTTGTATCGAGGTTATTAAGGTTTGGAATAGAGATGGTTTTGGAGATGTTAATCGTCGGGTTGAGAGTCGATGGAGAAAGTTTGGCGATTGATCGGATATTGAGACCTCTGGTTTTTATGTTTGCACGTCGGGACTTAGAACTCGACGCCTGAAGGAGTTATCTCACACGCTTTTATTACAATATGAATTCCTTAAGCGTAAAGCCCGCTCGGCATGGCTTAAGGATGGGGATCGTAATACTACTTTTTTCATCGCGCATTTTGCATTCGCGTAATTGCTCGGGATCCAGGGCACGATGATCGATGGTAATTTCTCCGATGATCCACTGTTCTTGGAAATCATATTATATCCTTCTATAAGGAGCTATTCGCGATTCAGGGGTAGCCCCGGATTACACTATGGTTGATCAGGTTATTTCTCCTATTGTGGGGGCTTGAGATAACCCCATGTTGATGCTTATTCCTTCGGATTCGGAGATTAAGGAAGCAATTTTTGATATGGGCTCGAGCAGTTCTCCTGGCCCGGACGGCTTTAAGGGATGTTTTATCGTCATTTTCGGGATGTTATCCTGCAGAAGTGGCGCCGCTGTCCGTTTTTTCTTTATCAGCTCATACCTACCATCGGGGTTGAACGCTAGTTTTATGATGCTCATTCCAAAGACTAAGGATGCTGATACTATTGAGAACTTCCGGCTGATTGTGATGAGTAATTTTCTTTTTAAGATTATTACCAAGATATTGGCTACTCATTTGGGATCGATTATTTCAGCATATTTTGTCTCCTACGCAGTTTGGGTTTATTCCGGGGAGGCGATTCACGATTGTATTGCTATGGTTTTCGAAGGTTTCAATGTTTTGCATGGATGGAATGATGCTAATATGATCTTGAAGATTGATATCCGTAAGGCGTTTGAAGTGGGGATTCTTCTTGCACGTTCTGCGCTGTTTGGTTTCTCGGAGATTTTCATTCATTGGGTTAATGTCATTCTTCGGTCTTCCGCATTTCATTTTTACAGGATGCCTCGTCGG
This sequence comes from Rehmannia glutinosa, assembly GCA_016081115.2. Classification (NCBI taxonomy): domain Eukaryota; kingdom Viridiplantae; phylum Streptophyta; class Magnoliopsida; order Lamiales; family Orobanchaceae; genus Rehmannia; species Rehmannia glutinosa. Next base: position 546,564 of record JABTTQ020002874.1, read on the forward strand.
GTACTTTTCCTATTTTAGAGGTGTTAGGCGGGGAGATCCTCTATCCCCGTTACTATTTTGCATCGCGGAGGAGGTCTTGAGCAAATTCATCGAGGTCGTGGTTACTCGAGAATCGTTAGGGCGTTCATAGCGCCTAGGCATATCATTTTTCCTTCATCCATTCTTTACGCCGATGACAAAGTGTGATTATGAGTGGGGCATCTTCAACTAACGTTCGTATCCTCGCTTTAGATACTCACCTTATATACTGATATCTTGGGTCAAGCTTTCAATCGTCGGAAATCTAAGGTTTACTTGGATCTCGGGTCTCAAATCGTGTGCGGGGTGTGTGCAGACTATTATGGGCATCCAGCCCGGGGCCTTCCCTACGACTTTTTGGGTGCCCCGATATTTAAGGGCGCCCCTAAAGCAGATTTTACAGCCGGTCTTCGATAAGGTTATTCTCAAATTCAGAAGATGGAAAGGTACTTCCCTATCTCTAGCTGGTCGTGTTTGCCTTGTTAATTCGGTGATTACCAGCTCGTTTGTGCACATAATGATGGTTTACAAATGGCCTCGATCCTTGCTTAAGCAAATGGAAAGGGCCATGCGTAATTTTATTTGGACCGGGATGTCAAATATAAAGGTTCGGTAGTCGTTAATTGAGCGGTGTTGCACGCCTAGGGCCGAAGGGGTTTGGCCGTGCGGTCCATTGTTGCGGCTAATCTTGCATTTTTATGAAACGGGTTGGAAGGTTATGCGGACTCGGTGATTTTCAAAACCCTAAGGAAGTGTTACTTGACGGCGGACGGGGCTCTTCGTAGGTCATTTATCCCTTCTTCTATTTGGGCCGGGATTAGGCCTGCATATTGCTTGAATGATTTTCGTTGGATCCTGGGTGCAATTCTAAGATTTTATATTGGCTTGACAACCGAGTTGAATAAACCCTAATATGCTCCTAAATTTTCGGAAGTTGAATGTCATCTCTTTCATCTAATCTATCCAGGCCATCTTGCTTATCGCTATTTGGCGACCCATTGTTGTTATCATCATGAACTCGTCGGATGCATTTCAGGGTTTAACATTAAATTTCTTACCTCCTCACGTTTGTCTTCAACATCCCCTCCCATCACGATCGTCCTCAATGGCTGATGCACATCCGATCTTTGTTGTTGTTTCGCGGGATCCCAGGCTATTGTATCCTCTCTCTGGCCTGTCACGAGTCCCCTGCTAATTTTGTGCCTCGAAAGTGAACCGGGCTCACCCACCATACAGCCCTTCGTGAGATTGGTTCCACCTGAGGTTTATATGCCGTCCAAGACCGCCGTTGTATCCCCTTTGTTGGAAGTTAGGGCGGCTCTCAAAGATCCAAGCCCGCTGCTTTGCTCTTGGAGTTATCTCCCCATGCTCGCGCTAATTATGGGGGACCCCCTTGGGTGCTATTATGGGGGCCGACTACAACATCTTCCTTCAAGACCACCCCTCCCGTGGGGTGATGACCCCGGGCCTCTGTCGCCATCCTCGAGCAATCCTCATGCATGTCCTCCCACGAAAGCTACTCGGATGGCGGGAAGCTCATATGCCCACGCATCGAACACTTGAATTTTGGCTCATAACACTAATACCTATATTAATTTGGGTAATTCTTTCACGAAAGTGGTTTGAGGTAATAACAATTCGTTGGATTCTATTTTACCCCAGGCCCTAGGTAACACTCCTTCATTTTCTCATATGGTTTTTGGTAAGATACATTCAATCCCTAAGCCGAGTTAGGAAAGGGGATTATTATTCGTTACTATCGATGAAAATGTGTACCAACAAAGAACTTGCCGAGTTTTCTTATTCTTTGATTGGGAGAGTTATTTTGGGAAAAGGTAACAAGCCATGGCCTACTATGCTTCGCATAAAAGGCTATCCGGGCTATGGGGCATTACAAATGATTGGAAACTAATTCACTTGGGCAAGGGATATTTTGGTGTCAAATTTTTCATGCGTAGGATCGTGCTCGTGCTCAACTACGTATCAATTGGGCACTTGACCCGGTACTATTCGGCTTTCTCCATGGATCCCGGACTTTAATCCTTACAAGGTGCACATACGTGGCTAGTGTTTGGGTCCGCATCTTTCATTTCGGTTTGGAAATGCGGGATCCCAATACCATCTTGGGATCGCAGTGCTTATTGGTAATCCGATCCAAATTGATCGGCGATCATTGGATGGATATCTAGGGCACTTCATTCATGTATTGGTTGATATCGATCTCTCAAAACAATTGGAGGATCACATTATGGTGGAAAGGGTTGGTCAATGTTCGTTCGTGTCGGTCACCTATGAGAAACTCCCGGACTTTTTCTCTAGGTGTAATGTTATGGGACATTCGGTTGCTTCTTGTCGTTTCAAGGCCACTAGAACCTCGACTACGGATAGGCGTGCGATCTACTTCAGGACATTCTAGGCCCGGAAGGGACGTCGAATTCAGCTCAAAGAGGATGTTCCGGGGTTCGTAAGTTTATCGTCTGTGAAGCGGGACAAGGGCAATGCCATTGATGACTCAATGGGAAATATGGATTCGACTATGCGACTGGCTCACCTTCTTGTGTCATAGTCGATTGCCATCTTGACATACATCTTTGTAATGCATTTGAAGTGCTTGCTTTGGAGGACGCCCGAGAGCAGCAGCCCACGGTTCCTCTCAGATTTACCCACTTGACATCCAGGTTCCAAAGGCCCCATCTTTCACCACTAGTTCCTTCTCTACAAATTTGCCGCTTATGATTCAACATTCGTTGGAGAAACCTATCCGTGTTCTTAGCGCGCCTTAGGGATAGCTCGTAGATTCGGCCAAAAACTAGATTGCTTTGAGTGTTATTCAGGGCCCCTCTCCGGCAATTCATGACATCACTATTGAGACAGATCACCCGGGGCCCAATGAGTTAGATTTTGCGACTTCAAAACGCGGGCGATTATCTTTGATGAGGTTGCTAATGCCCAATCGCTGGATTTCTGCGACACACCACACGCCTATCTTTTTGTGCCTTCGACACGGGCGGCTCCACCACCTCTGTCTCAATGAATTTCATATTCGGAATATCCGGGGATTGGGAACATTGCTTCTCGTAATGTTCTTAAGGCATTATGTCGAAGCACAAACCCTCTATTTTGGGTATCGTGAGCCTAAAGTGGACATTTCTTTGATTTCGGCTTCCTATTGGAGTAGTCGGGACTGAGTTTTGTGGCTCACAATTTTTGAGTTAATGGTCGGGCTGATATTTGGGTTTTTCGCGATCCAGGGCATTTCTTCCCGGATGTGTTGTTTTGCGAGTTCAATTCAGTTCTATGACTTTTCATATTGGTTTTACTCATGGTTTATGTGATCATATTGCTCGCCGAATGCTTTGGTTTGATTTGAGAAATTTGGGTCTTGATGATCTACCGATGATTGGGGTTTCAACGAGTTTTGGGTCATCATGAGCTCTCGGGCGGTGGGATTTTATCCAGGCCTCTTGTCGATTTCGGGGGCTTTTTGGAAGATCTTTGGTTTGTTTTGCGGTGCCGACTATGGGGAACTCGTTTACTTGGTGCTCCTCCGCATGCCTCCTTCACTTCTCCAGGCTAAGTTGGATCGAGCCCCAGCAACGTGTCGAATTTTCTCTCTTTGGCAAATTGTTAAGGGTTTGGTTACGCCTCACATTGGCTCGAGATCATCACCCCATTTTGGTTTCTTGCTCGTCTTCTATTTGCGGGGGTCCGGCTCTGTTTCGTTTCAGCGTATGTGGGTTTATCATGATTCATTTCGAGATCTGGTTACTTCTTCTTGGATCCTTCCATGTGCCACGCCCAACCCCTATTGTTCATCATGTTTTCGAGAGATGTTAATCGTCAAGGTTGAGAGTCGGATGGAGAAAGTTCGGCGGATTCGGCGAGATATTGAGACCTCTGGTTTTATAGCTGCATGTCGGGACTTAAAGTTTGACACCCAGAAGGAATTGTCTCACACGCTTTTATTACAATCTGAATTCCTTAAGCAGAAAGCCCGTTCAGCCTGGCTTAAGGATGGGGATCGTAATACAACATTTATTCATCGACGCTGCTAGATTCGCATTGGATGCTCGGGGATCCAGGGCCTGATGATCGATGGTAATTTCTCAAATGATCCAGCAGTTCGTGGTAATCATGTTATATCCTTCTATAAGGAGCTATTTGCCGATTCAGGGGATAGCCTTTTGGATTACTCTATGGTTGATTAGGTTATTTCTCCTATTGTGGGGGCTTCGGATAACGCCAGATTGATGGCTATTCCTTCGGATTCGGAGATTAAGGAAGCAGTTATTGATATGGGTTCAAACTGTTCTCCTGGCCCGGACGGCTTTAATGGGACATTTTATCGTCACTTCTGGGATGTTATTTCAGCATAGGTGGGCGCTGCTGTCCGTTTTTTCTTTATCAGCTCATCCCTACCTTCGGGGTTGAACGCTAGTTTTATGGCGCTCATTCCAAAGACCAATGATGCTAATACTATTGAGAACTTTCGGCCGATTGTGATGAGTAATTTTATTTTCAAGATTTTACCAAGATCTTGGCTACTCGTTTGGGCTCGATCATTTCGCTTATTTGTCTCCTCGTAGTTCGGGTTTATTCCAGGAGGCAGATTCACGATTGTATCACTATGGTTTCGAAGGATTCAATGTGTTGCATGGTCGGAATGATGCTAATATGATCTTGAAGATTGATATCCGCAAGGTGTTTGACACGTTAAAATGGGGATTCTTACTGCACGTTCTGCATCGGTTTGGTTTCTCGAGAGATTTTCTTTCACTGGGTTGACGTTATTCTTTGGTTTTCCAAAATTTCGGTTTTTCTTGAATGGGACGCCTATCGGTTACTTTTCCTATTTTAGAGGTGTTAGGCGGGGGATCCTTTATCCCCGTTACTATTTTGCATTGCGAGAGGAGTTGAGTAAATTCATCGAGGCCGCGGTTAATCGAATCGATTAGGGCCGTTCATCGCGCTAGACATATCATTTTCCTTCGTCCATTCTTTACGCTGATGACATTGTTATTATGAGTGGGGCATCTTGGCTAACACCCGTATCTTGCTTGGATACTCACTTTATATGCGGATATCTCGGGTCAAGCTTTCAACCTCGGAAATCAAAGGTTTACTTGAACACGGGTCTCAAATCATGTGCGGGGCGGGTTTAGTCAATTATGGGCATCCAACTCGGGGCCTTCCCTACGACTTATTTGGGCGCCCGATATTTAAGGAGATGGAAAGGTTATTTTCAAATTCGAGAAGATGGAAAGGTACTTCCCATTCTCTATCTGGTCGTGTTTGCCTTGTTAATGTCGTGATTACCAGTTCGTTGGTGCACACAATGATGGTTTACAAATGGACTCAATCCTTGCTTAAGCAAATGGAAAGGGCCATGCATGATTTTATTTGGTGCGGAGCGGTGGCGGATCTAGGATTTTGAAAATGGGGTACGATATTTATTAAAAATGAAAACACATAAATATTGTTTAATAGTTAAAGTCGTACAACAAAAAATTGTTTAAAATTTTACGATTTTTTTTTTTTGAGGGGAAAATTTTACAAAAGTTGATTGTGTGACAACAATGAAAAACTAATTCTCATATATAAAAGAACTATTGTTTTTATTGTATACTTATAAAAGAACTAATTAGAGTAATTAAGAAAATAAGAGACAACAAAACATAGTTTTGATATGGATTACGATAGTTCTCCAGGCCGGACAGCTTCAATGGGACATTCTATCGTCATACGGGATGTCATCTCGTAGGAGGTGATCGTGGATTGTCCGTTACTTCTTCATTAGCTCGTCCCTACCTTTAGGTTTGAACGCTAGCTTTATGGTGCTCATCCCAAAGACTAAGGATGCTAATACAATTGAGAACTTTCGCGCCGATTGTTATGAGTAATTTCTTTTCAAGATTATTACTAAGATCTTGGCTACAGCGTTTGGGTTCGATTATTTACGCCTTTGTCTCCTCGTAGTTCGGGTTTATTAAGGTAGGCGGATCCACGATTGCATTGCAATTGTTTCCAAAGCTTTAAATGTTTTGCATGGGCAGAATGATGATAATATGATCTTCAAGATTGATATCCGCAAGACATTTGACACTTTAAATTGGGGTTTTTTACTTCATGTCTTGCGTTGGTTTGGTTTCTCGGAGACTTTCATTCATTGGATTGCGTTATCCTTCGGTCCTCCGGGATCTCGATTCTTTGAATGGGATGCTGCAGGTACTTCGCATGTTTTGAGGAGTTCGACAGGGTGATCCGCTTTCCCATTACTATTTTGCATCGCGGAGGAGGTTACGAGCAAATTCATTGAGTCCGCGGTTGCTCAATCGGCTTGGACCGTTTGTGGTGCCTAGGGATGTTATTTTCCCATCCTCCATTCGTTATCTTGATGACATTGTTATTATCTGTGGAGCCTCTTATGCTAATGCTCTTATCCTTGACTCCTCACCTCTTATGCTCATTTCTCGGGTCAGGCTTTCAACCCTTGAAAATCTAAAGTTTACTTTGGTTCTGATTTCGAATTATGTGTGTGGGCGTGTTCGAGACTATCATGGGTATACGATCTGGGGTCTTCCGACAGTTTATTTAGGAGCCCCGATCTTCAAAGGTGCCCCCAAAGCTGCAGACTTACAACCCATCTTCAATAAGGTACTTCTTATATTTCGAAGATGGAAAGGAATCTCTTTGTCTCTTGCTGGTCGAGTTTGCCTGGTTAACTCGGTGATTACCAATTCGTTTGTGCACATGATGATGATTTACAAATGGCCTCGATCCTTGCTCAAACAAATGGAAAGAACCATGTGAAACTTTATTTGGACTCGGGATGTTAATTCTAAGGGTTAGTGGTGATTAATTGGAGTCATTGTTGCACGCCTCGTTCGAAGGGGGCTTGGGCGTCGGATCCATTCTTTGTGGCTAACATTGATTTCTTGATGAAGTTGGCACGGAAAGTTATGAACTCGATTCTGTGATTTTCAAAACTCTTAGAAGCGGTTCTTGACTACGGATGGTCCGCCACGTAGGTCTTTCATCCCCCGTCCATTTGGAATAGGATTAAGCTCGCATCGCGGATTACTTGGATGACTCTTGTTGGATCACGGGGGAATTCTCGAGGTATTATTCTAGATTGACAAGCTGGTTTGGGATACTCTATTGCGCACAATTGGTATTCCTCAAGAGTCTGAGATATTTATTTATTAAGCATTTGAATTACTTCTATGATGAGTCTTGTCACTTCACTTTCGCATTTGTTGAGACTTATCCGGATCTGGTCCAGGGATATTGTTCGTGTCCCCATCACTCCTTCTTCGCGGGATGAACACATTTGGCTGAATTTTAACGATGGGAATGTTACCTCTAAAGCGGCTTATTCTTATATTCGTCCTCACTCCCCCGACGGTCAAGCTGGGGTTCTTGGATTTGGTCTCTTAACATCCCGAGCACGCTGGTCGGTGGTGGTATGGCGTGCCATTCAATCGGCTCGCACTCTTGGACTTATTGCGTCTGGGGAGTTTCATTGGACCCTCGATGCTGTGTTCTTTGTTGTTCCTCTGAGAATCGGTTGATCATTTATTTGTTTCTTGTGTCTTCGCAAAGGCTCTTTGGCGTTGGATTTTCGGTTCTTTTAACGTTCACCTCTTTGCGGCTTATAGCTTTAATGAATTTTTGGTGCGCTTAATGGAATTTCGTTTTAGTGAACATGTTGCTTTCTTATGGCGTGTGGCTGCTCATGTCTGCATTTGGCTCATTTGGCATATCCAGGAATGAGTTGGTCTTCATAATAAAATATGGACGGTGGATGCGGCAATCCAACATCTTCGTGTTCTTATCATTGAATCTACTTCTTTAGACAGGGGGATGCATGAACAATGATCAACACGGCCTCTTCATACTTTGTAGATTGCGGGTCCCAAGGCGGTCAGAGAATCTCCAAAGATTGTGGAAGTTAATTGGTAGAAACCCCTTACGGGCTAGATAAAGGTGAATACGGACGGTAGTGCTTCTACAGGCGCCGGGAAGTCTTACGACCGGGCGTCTTCGAGAATTGCGAGAGGCTTTTTTCTGGGCTATTTTGTTGAGCGTTGCGGCACGGGATATGCGTTTGAGGCGGAGCTTATGACAGCTATGTGGGCTGTGCATTATGCTTTTGCTAAGGGCTGGGTTAAACTTTGGCTTGAGTCGGATTCTATTTTTGTGGTAAACTTGCTTCATAAGAGGTCTATGGATGTTCCTTGACGTCATCTTAGTAAGTGGCGTTACACTCTTCATCTGCTTTCACATATGGATCGGTGGTCTCACATATCTATCGGGAAGGTAATCGTGTGGCAGACATCCTGAGTAAGCGATCAGACGATGGGTCTTGGTGGGGCATCCCGCCGACGGAGATTGTGCAGTTTCTCAGTAAAGACTATGTGGGTCAGTCCAACTTTAGGTTTGTCAATTAATGCGTCCTAGTTTTTTTTTTTTTCCCATTTCTGGACGCCTTCTTTCTTTATGGGGTACTCTTTTTCCTTCCAAGGGTTTTCCCCACAAGGGTGGGTTTTACCTTGGGAGGTTTTAACGGAGCCCCAACCATTCAACAATTTGGTCGGCTTGTGACCATTTCATTTTTATTTCGACAATGCTTGGGCTTACTTTTGGTTACCGATCGACTGTGATCGGGACAACTCTATTTTCCTTTTATATATATATTGAATTTATTCAAAAAAATGAATTTTCATTTTAGTGAGCAGTAGCTTTCTTATGGCGAGTGGCGGTCTGTCCGCATACGGCTCATTTGGCATGTCCGGAATGAGTTAGTTTTTCACAACAAATTATGGATGGTGGATGTGGCTATTCTTCATCTTCGAGTTCTTATCATTGAATCATCTTCATTAGATCGGGGCTGCATGCACAATGACCAAAAAGACCTTCTCATCCTTCGTAGGCTGCGGGTTCCTGGGCGGGCTAGACAAACCCCGAAGTTCATGGAAGTTAATTGGCAAAAACCTCTTCCAGGATGGATCAAGGTGAATACGGACGACAGTGCAATGGGGGCGCCTGGAAACCTAACTACTTCTGGGGTCTTCAGAAATTGCAGAGGTTTCTTACGGGGGTGTTTTGTGAATAGTTGTGGTGCGGGTTATGCGTTCGAAGCTGAGTTGGTGGTGGATGATGTGGGCGATCCATTATGCATTTAGTAAGGGATGGACATAACTTTGGCTAGTGTCGGATTCGATTTATGTGGTGAACTTGATTGATAAGAGATCCGTGGAGGTCCCATGGCGCCACCTTAGCAAGTGGCGTTACACTCTTCACCTGATCTCCCAGATGGATTTGGTGGTTTCACACATTTTTCGGGAAGGCAATCGGGTGGCAAACAGGCTGAGTAAGAAGACGAAATATGGGACATGGTGGGGCGTACGGCCTGAAGATCTTGCGCCTTTTCTCACTGATGTCTATGTTGGTCAGTCCATCTATAGGTTTGTTAGCTAATGCGTCGGGATTCTTTTTTGTTTGTTTGGACTCCTTTTTTTCTATTATGGGGGTACTCTTTTTCCTACCAAGGATTTTTTCCACAAGGATGGGTTTACCTTGGGAGGTTTTAACGAGGCCCCAACCATTTGACCATTTGGTCGGCTTGTGACCATTTCGATTTTATTTCGTTCTTTTTTTCAGGCTTACTTTTTTGGCTACGATCACTGTGATTAGGATGACTCTCTTTTTCATTTATATATATATTCCAATTCATTTAAAAATTTCGCTTGACAACTGGCTTGGTTACTCTATAGCGAGACAAAATCGGTATTCTACATGAGTTCGAGGCATTTATTTGGGCATCACATTTCGGACTACTTCTATGAGGAGTCATGGCACTTCACCTTCTCATTTGTGGATGCTTACTTGGATCAGTCCGGGATATTGTGCGAGTCCCCATCGCACATTCGACGAGGGACACGCAGATCCGGCTTAATTACGATGATGGTAAGGTTACATCGGGCGGCGTATTCTCATATTCGTCCCCATGCTCCGTAGTTAAATGGGGTTCTTGGATTTGGTCGCAACATATTCCGGAGCGGCGATCGGTGGTAGCGTGGCAGCCTATACACAATCAATTGGCGTCTTGGACTTATTACGTCTGGGGAGTTTCATTGGCCCCTCGGTTTGTGCTCTTTGTTGTGCATCCGCTGAATCAATTGACCATCTGTTTGTCTCTTGTGTATTTGTAGGGCTCTTTGGCGATGGATTTTTGGTTCATTTGACGTTCACCTATTTATGGCTCATAACTTTAATGAATTCTTGGTGCATTTAATGAATTTTCATTTTAGCACTCTCTTCTCTCTCCCGATTTTCGATCGGCCTTCCCTCTCCAATGCCTCCGGCATCACCGCCGTAGTCACCAACATGGTCTCCTCGGATTCATTTTCGGCTTCACTTCAAACTTCATGCACGACCTCGATCATCCTCAACGTCGTTCATGTTCAATGATCGTACCTCCGAGCGACACATCGAAATTCATCGGTCGGAAAATGGGGCCCTATTGGCACAAAGATATGTGTCGTTTTCTTGTTACGATTTGCCATTGAACTTTGTCCCACACAAGTCCACGTCGCGTCGAGACCTCGTCTCCTTGCGCGTCCGTTGGCCTGGTTCGCCCGGAAGTGTACTTGCGGTGAACATCCTCTCCTCCCGGTCCCGTGGTGCGCCTCCTCTTGGGGCGGTAGTTAAGGAGGCACGCCCCCTCCATGCTTGCGGTGGGGGCCAATCTTTACCCCCATGGTTGCCCATCACCATGGGGGCGGCCCCTCTATGTGTTCCAATGGGGGGGCGGCCACTAATCCTTCCGAGCCGCCCCCTCCCGGGGGATTGATGACCCCTGGGCCACGATCTGCTATCCTCGAGCCATCCTCCGCATGCACCCCACGAATGCATTTTTTTGGTGGAAGCTCCCCCATGGGCTCCCCATGAATCGAACCTCGACTTTCGGTTCATAACCCTCATATCCACTTGGGTAATTCTTTTGCAAAAGTGGTTTGGGAAATCCCCATCCTTTGGATTCTACTTTTCCACGAGGCCACGAGGTAATATTGCTTCATTTTCTAATATGGTTTTACGGTAAACGCATTCTATCCCTAAACCGATTAGGAAAGGGATTATTATTCTGTTATTACTATTGTGAAAATGTTTACCAACAACGCCTTGCTGAGTTTTCTTATTCTTTGATCGGGCGGGTTATTTTGGGCAAAGGTAACAAGCCATGGCCTACTATGCTCTTGCATAAGAGGCTATCCGAGCTATGGGGTATTAAGAATGATTGGAAACTAATTCCCTTGGGCAAGGGATACTTTTGTGTTAAATTGTTTCATGCGCAGGATAGAGCTCGTGCTCAACTCCGTATCAATTGGGCGCTTAATCTGGGTACTATTTGCCTCTCTCCATGGGTCCTGGATTTCAACCCTTATAAGGTGCACACTTCTGTGGCCAGTGTTTAGGTCCGCATCTTCGAGCTCAGTTTGGAATACTGTGATCCCAATACCATCCTGTGGAACGCCAATGCTATTGGAAATCCGTTACAAATTGATCAGTGATCGCTTGATGGATCTCTAGGACATTTCGTTGGGGTGCTGGTTGAAATTGATCTTGCAAAGCCTTTGGAGGACCACATTATGGTGGAACAAGTTGGCCAGTGTTCCTTTGTGCCGATGTAAGTTATGAGAAACTCCCGAGTTTTGCTCGAGGTGTAATGTTACGGGACACTCGATGGCTTCTTTGTCTTAATACCGAGGGAAACTCGATTAAGGAAAGGCACATGTCTCTCGACAATGGACACTCCAGGGGCCTCAAAGAACGCATCCGAATTCGTTCCACGAGGATGCTCCAGGGGTTCGAAAAAGTTTATCATCTGTGCGGCGCAGACAAGGGCAAGGCCGTTGATGACTCAATGGGAAATACGAGGTTCGGCTATACGTGCGGGCTCCCTACGTGCAATAGTCACTTGCCCTACGGATATCCACCTAGGTAATACTTTTGCGGCACTTGGTTCGGACGATACCCCCGATCAACCATCCACAGATTCTTATGAAGATTATCCAGCTCGGGAGCCAGCCCCTATAGCCCCTACTTCCAACATCGGCTTAGTCTTCACTATTGTGCCTATTACGGTTCAACATCCATTGGGAAAGCCTATCCGTGCCCTTAACAGTGCATTCCGGGACAGCTCCCTAGACTTGGTTAAGTCCAAGTTACTTCAGAGTGTTCCTACGGGTCCATCGCCTCCAATCCATGACATTACAATTGAATCGGGTCGCCCAGGGCCAAATGAGATGGATTTTGCGGCTTCAAAGAGATGGGCGATTATGCGAGATGAAGTGGCTAATTCTTAATCGTCGATTCGACATCACACCACACTCCTGTTTTTACCGTGCGATCGTCACGGGCGCCACCCCCACCATCTCAATGAATTGCATCTTCTGGAACATCTGGGGGATTGGGAACATTGCCTCTCGCAATGTTCTTAAGGCTTTATGTCAAAAACATAAACCTTATATTTTAGCTATTTGTGAGCCTGTGGACATTTTATTGATTTCGGATTCTTATTGGAATAGTTTGGGTCTTACCTTCGTGGCTCGAGCTTTCGGGCAAATGGACGAGCTGATATTTGTTGATGCTAGTATCTCATGTCCTTAATCAGTTTGGTCTTCTTCTCAATGTCTTGTTCTCGCAAGTTCAATTTGGTTTTATGGTTTTTCATGTTGGTTTTGCTCATGGTTTATGTGATCATATTGCTCGGCGTACGCTTTGGTTGGATTTGAGGAATTTGGGTTTCGATAATCTCGATGCTTATTGGGGATTTTAACGCGGTTTTGGGTCATCATGAGCGTTCGGGCGTGGTACTCTTTCCCAGGCCTCTTGTCGGGACTTCGGGGATTTTTTGGAGGATGTTGGTTTGTTCCTGTGCGGACTACGGAAAGGCGTTCACTTTGTGCTCCCCTCGCGCGCCTCTTTCCTTTCTTCGAGGCGAAAGTGGATCGAGCCTTAGCAACATGTCGATGTTTCTCTATTTGGCAAGTTGTTAAGGGCTTGGTTCTTCCTCGTATTAGTTCGGACCACCACCCCATTTTGGTTTCTTGTTCTTCCTCCGTCCTCGGGAGGCCGGCCTTTTCTGTTTTCATCGTATGTGGATTCATCATGAGTCTTTCCAGGGACATTATTCTTCCTCTTGGGCACTCCCATGCGCGTCGCCTAACCATTTGTTGCGCGTCATGTGGAAGCTCAAGAGGCTACGATGAACTATTAAGGTTTGGAATAGTGACGTCTTTGGGGATGTTAATCGTCGGTGGATAATCGATGGAGAAAGTTCGTCGATTCAAGCGGATATTGAGTCCAGGGTTTTTGGGCGCATCGTGACATGGAACTTGATGCTCAAAATGCTTTGTCTCGCACGTTGTTATTACGATCTGAATTCTGAAGTAGAAAGCCCGCTCGGCTTGGTTGAAGGACGGGGACCATAACACAGCGTTTTTCCATCGCCATTGTCGATTCGTAGCGGACTTTGGGGATCCGGGGATCGATGGTTTATGGTAGCTACGAGATGACCTTTTGTTCTTGGTAATCATATTATCTCCTTCTATACAAACCTCTTGGCCGACATAGGGCTCACCGATTCGGACTATACTTTGGTTGATCAGGTTATATCTATGGTTGGTACGACGGATAACGCTCTTTTGACGGCTATTCCTTGGTCGAGAGATTAAGGACGCGGCTTTTGATATGGGTTTGGATAGTTCTGGGGATAGGGGTTTCAATGGTAGGTTTTATCAGCACTTTTGGGATGTCATTTCCGAGGATGTGGTGGCGGCAGTCCGATCTTTTCTTGTTACTGCATCCTTTCCGGCAGGTTTGAATGCTAGCTTTATGGTGCTCATCCCAAAGACTAAGGACGCGAACATTATTGAGAACTTTAGGCCGATTGTGATGAGTAATTTTTTTCAAGATCATCACCAAGATTTTGGCAACTTATGCGGGATCTATCATTTCTACCTACTTGTCTCCTACACAGATTGGATTTATCCCGGGCAGGCAGATTCACGATTACAGCTTTGATTTCGGAAAGTTTCAATGTTTTGCCGGGTCAGAATGATGCCAATATGATTTTAAAAATTGATATCCGCAAGGCATTTGATCTTTGTTGATTGTCCTTATATACGTTTTCTGTTGCTTTGGTTTTTTGAAGTGTTTGTTCCTTTGGATTGAAGTTATCCTTCAATCTTCTAGATTTCGATCCTTTTGAATGGATCGCATGTGGGTTACTTCTCCTATTTTCGAGGGGTTAGGCAGGCGATCCGTTATCACCATTCTTGTTTTGCATTGCGGAGGATGTTCTAAGCCGATTTATTGACAAAGCGATTACCTAGAATCAGCTTTAGCCATTCAGGGCGCTTAAGCGAGATCAATTTTCCTTCATCTATCATGTACGTGGATGATATTGTGATTATGTGCAGGGCATCATTGGCGAACGCACGCTCTATTATTGATTCTCACGCTTTATGCGGATATCTCGGGTCAGGCCTTCAACCTCACAAATCCAAAGTTTATTTTGGTACCGGTCTCTAATCATGTGCGTGGCCATATTCAGACGATTACGGTATTCATATTGGAGCCTTCCCAATGGTCTACTTAGGCACCCCCATCTTCAAGGGGCGCTTAAGGTGGCGGACTTACAACCGATTTTTTGATAAGATTATTCTCAAGTTCGAGGAAGGTGGAAAAGGACTTCTTTATCTATTGCGGGTTGCAGACCGCTTGGTGGTCGGTGATTACCAGGCCATGCGTAATTTCACCTGGTGCAGTGATGTCAACTCTAAAAGGGTCGGTGGTGGTTAATTGGGAATTTGTTGGGGTGAAGGTTAACTAGGTGTGCGCTCTATTGTGGTTACCAATAATGCGTTCCTTATGAAGCTGGGTTGGAAGGTTATGACTTCAAACTCTTTGATCTACAATACCCTCAGAAAATGCTTTTTGACCTCGGATGGATCTCTCCATCGTTCGTATATCCCCTCTTCCATTTGGACCAGGATTCGGCCTTGCATTATGAGTTTCTTAGAGGACTCTCGTTGGAACCCCGGGTGTAATTCTGCAGTC
The DNA here is from genome assembly GCA_016081115.2 of Rehmannia glutinosa. NCBI lineage: Eukaryota > Viridiplantae > Streptophyta > Magnoliopsida > Lamiales > Orobanchaceae > Rehmannia > Rehmannia glutinosa. The sequence continues at coordinate 561,708 of JABTTQ020002874.1, forward strand.
TTATTTTGGCTTGATAACTGGTTGGGATATACCATTGCCGACAGGATTGGTATCCCATAGGGATACCAGCATTTATTTCAAAGATCGCATCTCGGATTATTTTTATGACGGGTCTTGGCACTTCACTTTCGCTTCCATTGAGGCATACTTGGATCTGGTCCGGGATATTGTTAGAGTCCCCATCGCCGGGTTCGAAGGATATGCGCGTTTGGTTGCATTCGAGGATGGGATTATCACATCAAAATCGTCTTACTCTTACATGCGCCCCCACTCTCCGGTTGTCCAACGGGGTTCCGGATTTGGTCACCTCATATTCGGAATGACGTTCGATTGTGGCATGGAGAGCCATCCACAATTTGGCGAGTTTTAGATTTACTACGCCCTAGGGGTTCTTTCATTGGCCCCTCGGTTTGCGGTCTTTGTTGTGCACTTGAATCTGTTGATCATTTGTTCGTCTCTTGTGTTTTTGCGGGGAGCCCTTTGGCGATGGATCTTTGACTCTTTGATGTCCAGAAATTTTATGGCTTATAGCTTTAATAAATTCATGGTGCGTTTAATGAGTTTTCATTTGATGAGCGGTGGCTTTCTTATGGCGAGTGGCGGTCTTTATCCGCATTTGGCTTATCGGCGATTCACATGATAACGACCTCACTTTCAATAACAAGACATGGACGGTGGATGCGGCGACCCTCCGCCTTCGCGAGCTGATTTTGGAATCTTCTTCCTTAGATCGGGGTTGCATGCATAATGATCAACATGACCTATTCATCTGCGGAGACTTCGTGTTCTGAGCTTCAAGACAGGCCGAAGATCATACGAGTTAATTGGCAAAAACCCTTACCGGGCTGGATCAAAGTCAACATGGACGGGTGATACGGATTGTACGAAGGACCCATTGAACATATCGATTCAAGAACCCAACATATACAAGTAGGCAGCGGATATTCCAGATCGATGATCTAGTTTGATCTTACCTAGAGCTTTATAACCTTGACCCGTTGGCTATATGATCGCCAAGAACCTTGGTATGGTGAACACCACAAGATATTGCTCAAGTATCTTGATAAGTTCTTAAACAATTGAAAACTCTACAAAGAGAATTTCAACTCACAAAGGCAAATGCCAATTTCAATATATCAATCAATTGTCCATTCTTACATGGGCTGCCATGCTTTTATAGTTACAATATGATGCTTCAATGTTAATCCCGAATTGGCTTTTCATGGGATTTGAAGAGACATTCTTGACCCCTTTTTCTAGTCTTACAACATAGAAAATGACTCCCCCATGTGAAGAGACACTCTAGACCATCTTTACTAGACTTGGAAAATGATTACTAGACTAGACAACCTTTCTAGACTTGGAAAATGACTACTAGACTTACTTTATTGAATAATCATACTTGATTAACTTAACTAAGACACTTTGACTAACAAAATGCTGAAAATTGACAATTTTAAGCAAAATGAAACATCACTCCTCTTGGGCTTGAGGTGTTGGACGAAAATCATGGCTCATAAACTCCAAATTAAGTCTTCAATTCAGTTCCATGCTTGAGCCCAACTTATTTGATGCATTCTGGCCCAACAACTTGAATAACATTCATTACTTGGCCTTGTATTGAGCTCCCTTGCACATTTTCTTTAATTTCAGCAACAAGAGTCATCAAAGCTTGCTTAATTTGTTTAGCTCTTGCTCTCGTGATTGGCCCTCCATGAATCATCATCGGTTCTTTATTTCCTTGAGTTGTAACTACGGGATGACCTTCATCATTCCCTTCTTCTTCGAAAGGATTCGTCCTCGAATCTGATTCTGCATTAAAAGGAGATAGATCAGACACATTAAAAGTAGCACTCACATTATACTCACCTGGAAGATCAATCTTGTAGGCATTGTCATTGATCTTTGCAATCACTTGAAATGGCCCATCACCCCTTGGTTGTAGCTTGGACTTTCGCTTTGTTGGAAACCTTTCTTTTCTCAAATGCAGCCACACCCAATCTCCTGGTTCAAATATTACTTGCTTTCGACCTTTGTTGGCTTGTTTAACATATCGCTCGGTTTGCTTCTCAATATTAAGTTTCACCTTTTCATGCAACTTCTTTACCAATTCTGCCTTAGCTTTTCCATCAAGACTTGCTTGCTCTTCAACAGGGATAGGAACAAGATCAAGTGGACTCAATGGATTAAATCCATAAACAACTTCAAAAGGAGTAAAGTTAGTAGCAGAATGCACACTCCTATTATATGCAAACTCAACAAATGGCAAACAATCTTCCCAATTCTTTAAGTTCTTTTGAATCAAAGTTCGAAGTAGTTGAGACAAAGTTCTATTTACTACTTCAGTTTGCCCATCAGTTTGTGGGTGGCAAGTAGTAGAAAATAGAAGTTTAGTTCCCAATTTGCTCCATAACACACGCCAAAAGTGACTTAAAAATTTTGCATCTCTATCACTCACAATTGTTCTTGGAACTCCATGCAAACGCACAATTTCTCTAAAGAACAAATCAGCAACATGAGTAGCATCATCACTTTTATGACAAGGAATGAAATGTGCCATTTTAGAAAATCTATCAACAACCACAAACACAGAATCTCTACCCTTACTTGTTCTAGGTAAACCCAAAACAAAGTCCATAGATATGTCCACCCAAGGTTCATTTGGAATAGGTAAAGGTTTATACATTCCATGAGGTTGTGATTTTGATTTAGCATGTTTACAAGTTATGCACTTTTCACAAATTCTTTCAACATCAACACGCATACAAGGCCAAAAGAAATGATCACGTAGGACTTCCAAGGTTTTATGCACACCAAAGTGTCCCATTAAACCTCCCCATGCGCTTCTCTAACAAGTAACTCTCGAATAGAACATTTGGGGATGCAAAGTTTGTTTTCACGAAATAAGTATCCTTCATGTTTATAGAACTTTCCAAATGCAGCATGCTCACAAGCTATATAAATAGAAGAGAAATCAGAATCATTGTCATACATTTCCTTTATTGACTCAAAACCAAGAAGCTTAGAACCCAATGTAGTGATTAAGGCATGCCTCCGAGATAATGCATCAGCTACAATGTTTTCTTTCCCCTTTTTATATTTAATCACGTAAGGAAATGATTCAATGAACTCCACCCATTTGATATGTCGCTTGTTCAACTTACCTTGGCCCTTGAGATATTTTAAAGACTCATGATCAGTATGAATCACAAACTCCTTTGGCCACAAGTAGTGCTGCCAAGTTTCCAATGCTCTCACCAAAGCATAGAGCTCTTTATCATACGTCGGATAGTTCAATTGTGCTCCTTTCAACTTCTCGCTAAAGTAAGCAATTGGTCTTCCCTCCTGCATCAAAAAGCACCTACACCCACTCCGGATGCATCACATTCAAGCTCAAATGATTTATCAAAATTAGGTAATGCAAGAATAGGTGCAGTAGTTAGTTTTTCTTTAAGGAGTTCAAATGCATGTTGCTGTTTTTCTCCCAATGAAAACCAACTTCCTTTTTGATTATTTCATTCAATGGTGCAGCAATGGTGCTAAAATTCTTTACAAACTTCCTATAGAAGCTTGCAAGACCATGAAAACTTCTCACTTCAGCAATGCTTTTAGGAATTGGCCAATCTAAGATAGCATTGACTTTTTTCTTTTCCATTTCAATTCCATTAGCACTTACTACAAATCCAAGAAAAACAACTTTGTCCATGCAAAAAGAACACTTTTTCAGATTAGCATGCAAAGACTCTCTTCTTAAAGTGTTTAACACTTCTCGCACATGATCAAGATGTTCCTCTAAGCTTTTGCTATAGATAAGGATGTCATCAAAATAAACTACAACAAACTTGCCGATAAAGTTACGCAAAATATGGTTCATTAATCTCATGAAAGTGCTTGGAGCATTAGTTAAACCAAAAGGCATTACTAACCACTCATATAAACCATACTTTGTTTTAAAGGCGAGTTTTCCATTCATCACCTTCTTTAATTCGAATTTGATGATATCCACTCTTTAAATCAATTTTAGTGAAGACTACAGCACCATGTAATTCATCAAGCATATCATCTAACCTAGGAATAGGATAACGATACTTTACGGTGATTTTATTGATGGCATGGCAATCTGTACACATTCTCCACGCTCCGTCTTTTTTTGGTACCACGATCACGTACGGCACGAGGACTCATGCTTTCTCTAATTTTACCCTTTGTCAACAACTCTTCCACTTGCATTTGAATTTCTTTTGTCTCTTCCGGGTTGGCTCTGTATGCTGGTCGGTTTGGAAGCACCGCTCTCGGGGATGAAATCAATTTGATGTTCAATTCCTCTTAGTGGCGGCAATCCATTTGGCTCTTCTTAGGAGGAAAGACATCATTATATTCTGCAAAAGAGAAATAAAAGAACTTGGCAAAGATGGTGTTAGCTCATTAGTGTTCAAATAGGACTCCTTAAACACCATTACTAACACACTCTTTTCTTCAACTAATGCCCTTTTTAACTCACTTGCTTTTGCATAGAAATTCAGCCTTTTTTGCCCTCTACCTTTTCTCCCTCATTCACACTCAATTCATTCCTCTTATTATTATCTCCACTCTTTTTTCACTCGAATTTTGCCCCTCTTCCTTACTCTTTTTTTTTTTTCTCTCGGCCTCTCGTATTTTTCTTGCTTGGGACATTTTGATTTGATCTTCTTGCACTTGTTGTGGAGTCAATGAAACAAGCTGGATATTTTTATTATGATGCTTGAGTGTGCATCGATTAAGAAAACCATCATACGTCACCCTTCTATCGAATTGCCATGGTCTCCCCAATAGAATATGGCTAGCATGCATTGGTACCACATCACATAGAACATCATCCTTGTAATTGCCAATTGAAAATGATACCAAAACTTGCTTAGTCACACGAATTTCTCCACAATCATTAAGCCATTGCAGCTTGTATGGATTGGGGTGCTTTCGTGGTAGCTAAATTCAGTTTTTCCACCATTTCACAACTAGCAACATTAGCACAACTCCCTCCATCAACAATTAACATGCACACCTTACCTTGAACTAAACACCTTGTGTGGAAGATGTTCTCCCTTTGTTGTTCAGCTTCTTCCATCTTTGTTTGCATGTTTAGAGCTCTTCTAACAACCAAAAGCTCTCCATGTTCGGGTATGGTCTCTTCAAGTTGTTCCTCTTCATGTTCACTTTCAGATTCTATCTCTCCATTATCCTTCACGAGCATCACTCTCTTGTTTGGACATTGAGATGCAATATGTCCAAACCCTTGACAACGAAAACATTTGATATCTCGATTTCGAGAATTGGAGTTGAGACCCTTTCCCTTATCAACCTCATTGTACTTGGTTTTGAACGCCTCAATTTGAGTTTTAGAGGTTGTTCCAACACTTGCTTTCAACATTCCTTCTTTCATCTTGTTGGAAGACTGAAAATTCGATACGTAGCTCTTTTGAAATGAACCCTTCTTCTTGAGTTGCCTTTCCACCTTTATGGCTGTATGCACCATGTCTTCAAGCTCCACATAGTGTTGTAATTCCACTATGTTAGCAATCTCCCTATTCAGCCCGCTTAGGAATCTTGCCATGGTAGCCTCCTATCTTCATCAATATTGGCCCTAATCATTGAAATCTCCATCTCCTTGTAATACTCATCCACTGATCTACTACCTTGAGTCATTGTTTGGAGTTTTTGATACAAGTCACGAAAATAATGAGATGGTACAAATCTCCTACGCATGGTTGTTTTCATTTCAGCCCAAGTAGTGATCGATCTTTCTCCGTAACGCCTTCGATTTGTGGTTAATTGATCCCACCAAACTAATGCATAGTCGGTGAACTCAATTGCAGCAAGCTTTACCTTCTTTTCCTCGGAGTAATTGTGGCGATCGAAAATAAGATCCACCTTTCTCTCCCACTCCAAATATGCTTCGGGATCACTTCTTCCATGGAATGCGGGGATATTCAATTTGATGTTCCCTAAATCCCGATCAACTTCATTATTTTGCCTTCTCCCACCTCGTCTATTTGCATGGTGTTGTGGCTCCATTTCTTCTTCTTCCTCGATTCCCACTCCTCATTATGTCTCCATTGATTTGGTTGAGGAATCTCACGCCTCCTAGCTGCTGGTTGTTCAAGCCTCTCCAAACGATCCGTTATATTTTCAAGAATTGCTGTAAATCTTGCAAATTGTTGTTGCATAGCCTCAATAGTGAAATCTTTTTCTCCAACCTTGCTGCCCAAGTATCCTCCATGATATATTCCTCACAAAACACTCGTGTATCACTCAAGATGATTCACTCAATTGGCTTTTACCTCCCCTCTAATGATCTCACTACTCAATGCCTTTTTCCACTCAAATTCTCATATGTAGGCTCAATAAGAATAAGAACAAATCAAGACAAGCAATTCCAACTCACGTTCAACAAATGATATGCCCGTGTACAAAAAGAACAATAAGTATTTTTCTATGAAACAAGATACAATTTTCTTTTGGTGGTGGAGTCTTTAGGATCTAACAACAAGATTTTTTTTTTTTGTTTTTGTATATACTTCTCAAGATTGAATGGAGATGGAATCAGAAATTTTTTTGTTTTTCTTTTTCGTTTTTTTTTTTCTCTTTTTTTTTTTTTTTGAAACTAGAAGATAGAATATGGATAAAATGATAGGAAATCAGATCAATACCAGATTGCTCGATGCCAAACTGATACGGATTGTACGAAGGACCCATTGAACATATCGATTCAAGAACCCAACGTATACAAGTAGGCGGCGGATATTCCGGATCGATGATCTAGTTTGATCTTACCTAGAGCTTTATAACCTTGACCCGTTGGCTATATGATCAGCCAAGAACCTTGGTATGGTGAACACCACAAGATATTGCTCAAGTATCTTGATAAGTTCTTAAACAATTGAAAACTCTACAAAGAGAATTTCAACTCACAAAGGCAAATGCCAATTTCAATATATCAATCAATTGTCCATTCTTACATGGGCTGCCATGCTTTTATAGTTACAATATGATGCTTCAATGTTAATCCCGAATTGGCTTTTCATGGGATTTGAAGAGACATTCTTGACCCCTTTTTCTAGTCTTACAACGTAGAAAATGACTCCCCATGTGAAGAGACACTCTAGACCATCTTTACTAGACTTGGAAAATGATTACTAGACTAGACAACCTTTCTAGACTTGGAAAATGACTACTAGACTTACTTTATTGAATAATCATACTTGATTAACTTAACTAAGACACTTTGACTAACAAAATGCTGAAAATTGACAATTTTAAGCAAAATGAAACATCACTCCTCTTGGGCTTGAGGTGTTGGACGAAAATCATGGCTCATAAACTCCAAATTAAGTCTTCAATTCAGTTCCATGCTTGAGCCCAACTTATTTGATGCATTCTGGCCCAACAACTTGAATAACATTCATTACTTGGCCTTGTATTGAGCTCCCTTGCACATTTTCTTTAATTTCAGCAACAAGAGTCATCAAAGCTTGCTTAATTTGTTTAGCTCTTGCTCTCGTGATTGGCCCTCCATGAATCATCATCGGTTCTTTATTTCCTTGAGTTGTAACTACGGGATGACCTTCATCAACGGGAGTGCTTCCGGGCGCTGGATGTCTTATCGCCTCAGGGTTTTCCGAAACCACAGAGGCTTCTTTCGTTGCGGTTCAAGCTTCGCGTTTGAGGTAGAATTGATGGCGGCTATGTGGGCAATTCATTACGCTTTTGCGAAGGGCTGAACTAAGCTTTGGCTGGAGTTAGATTCGGTTTATGTGGTGGAGTTGTTGTAGAAGAGATTAGAGGGGGTACCGTGGCGCCATCTTAGCAAGTGGCGCTACACTATGCACCTTCTTTCTTAGATGGATTTGGTGGTCTCACACATTTTTCGGGAGGGCAATCGGGTGGCAGACATACTTAGCAAGATTCTGCATGCTGCGACTTGGTGGGGAGCTCCCCCAGTGGATATTGTTTCGTCTCTTACACAGGACTATGTTGGCCAATCCAACTATAGGTTTGTTAGCTAGAGCGTCCTGCTTCTGGTTTCTTTTCCCATTTTGGACGCTTATTCTTCATGGGGGTACTCTTTTTCCTGCCAAGGGTTTTCCCCACAAGGGTGTGTTTTACCTTCGGAGGTTTTAACGAGGCCCCAACCATTCAACCATCTGGTCGGCTTGTGACCATTTTGTTTTCATTTATGATTATGTTTTCGAGGCTTACTTTTGGTTACTCGATCGCCTGTGATCAGGACAACACTTTTTTCATTTTTATATATATTTTCGCACTTATTAAAAAAATGAATTTTCATTTTAGTGAGCAGGTAGCTTTCTTATGGCGAGTGGGCATCTGGCTCATTTGTCATATCCGAAATGAGTTGGTTTTTCACAACAAATTCTGGACAGTGGATGCGGCTATTCTTCATCTCCGAGTTCTTATCATTGAATCATCTTCATTAGATCGGGGCTGCATGCACAATGACCAAAAAGACCTTCTCATTCTTTGCAGGCTGCAGGTTCTGGGTGGGCTAGACAAGTGTAACGGCCCGCCTTCCGGATCGGATGTCCCCACAAACCAACACGAGTCTTTCGGTAGCGCTTTGTCTCACTCATGCACCCCGAGAGCGACTTCCCGGGGGATCACCCATCATGACATTGCTCCGGGCCAAGCACGCTTAACATCGGAGTTTTTACATGATGAGCACCGAGAAAAAAAGATGCATCTTGTTGATATGATTAGTACCTATCAAATCATTTAAGCTCTCCTCAACTATATAGTCTCATACCTACACACTCTCTCGAATCTCCTCTTATTCGGGTGTGGGATCAATTCATTCATGTCCCCTCCACCTAGAAGCTGCCGGAGTGCTCCTTGTCCGTGCCTTCTTGCACGGCGATCACTCCCGCCCTCTTCGGCCCCGGGCGTCACAACAAGCCCCGAAGATCATGGAGTTAATTGGGAAAAACCCCTTCCAGGATAAATCAAGGTGGATACAGACGGTAGCGCAACGGGGGCGCCGGGAAACCTAATCGCTGCTTCGAGGTCTTGAGAAATTGCGAGAGGTTTCTTTCAGGGATGCTTTGTGAATAGTTGTGGTGCAGGTTATGCTTTCGAAGCCGAGTTGGTGGCAGCGATGTGGGAGATCCATTATGCATTTAGTAAGGGATGGACACAACTTTGGCTGGAGTCGGATTCGATTTATGTGGTGAACTTGATTGATAAGAGATCCGTGGAGGTCCCATGGCGCCACCTTAGAAAGTGGCGTTACGCTCTTCATCTGATCTCCCAGATGGATTTGGTGGTTTTTCATACTTTTTGGGAAGGCAATCGGGGGCGAGGCAGTGAAGTAAGAAGATGGACTATGGGACTTGGAGGGGGCGTCCCTTTGAAGATCTTGCGCCTTTTCTCACTAATGACAATGTTGGTCAGTCCAATTATAGGTTTGTGAGCTAATGCGTCCGGGATTCTATTTTGTTTGTTCGGACGCCTTTTTTCTATTATGGGGGGTACTCTTTTTCCTGCCAAGGGATTTTCCCACAAGGGTGGGTTTTACCTTGGGAGGTTTTAACGAGGCCCCAACCATTCAGCCATTTGGTCGACTTTTGATCATTTCGATTTTGTTTCATACTTTTTTCAGGCTTACTTCTTTGGCTACCTGATCAGCCTGTGATCAGGATGACTTTCTTTTTTCATTTATATATATATATATATATATATATATGTATTCTAATTCATTTGTGTCAATGAATTGCATCAGATCTTCTGGAACATCCGGGGGATTGGGAATGTTGCATCTCGCAATGTTCTTAAGGTTTTATGTCAAAAGCATAAACCTTCTATTTTGGCGATCTGTGAGCCCAAGGTGGACATTTCTTCGATTTCAGATTCTTATTGGAATAGCTTGGGTTTAACATTTGTGGCTCAGACATTTTGGGACAATGGACGTGCTGATATTTGGGTATTTCGCGATGCTGGTATATCTGTCCTTAATCAGGTTTGGTGTTCTGCACAATGCATTGTTTTGCAAGTTCAATTTGGTTCTATGTTTTTTCATGTTGCTTTCGCTCATGGTTTCTGTGATCACATTGCACGGGCGTGCGCTTTTTTTGGAATTGAGGAATTTGGGTCTTCTTGATCTCTTTGATTATTGGGGATTTTAACGCGGTATTGGGACATCATGAACGTTCTGGCAGTGGTAATTTATCCCAAGCCTCTTGTCAGGATTTTAGGGATTTCTTGGAGGATGCTGGTTTGTTTGCGGTGCAGACTACGGGGAACTCCTTTACTTGGTGTTCCCCCCGAAGGCCTCTATCCTTACTTCAAGCTAATTTGGACCGTGCCCTAGCAACTAGTCATTTTTTCTCTTTTTGGCAAGTTGTCAAGGGCGTAGTCCTTCCACGCAGTGGATCCGACCATCACCCCATTTGGGTGTCTTGTTCTTCTTCCATTACCAGGGTCCGGTTCGTTTCGTTTCAGTGCATGTGGGTTTCCCATGCCACCTTCCGCGATTTGGTCACCGCAGGTTTCTCCTTGCATGTCGCCCAATCCTCTGTTGTGTGTCATGCGGAAGCTCAAAAATCTTTGCGACGGGAGATTAAAGGCTGGAACAAAGATGTCTTTGGGGATGTTAATCGTAGGGTGGAACATCGGATGTAGCAAGTTCGTCCAGATTGGCGAGACATTGAGATCTCGGGCTATCAAATTTGCGCTCAGGGATAAAAAAGCTGGATGCCCAAACGATGGTCTCTCGTTAATCGCTATCACAATCTGAATTCCTTAAGCAAAAAGCGCGTTCGGCTTGGCTTAGGGATGAGGATCGTAATACGGCATTTTTCATCGTCATAGCCGATTTGAATAGCAGACGCTTACGAGGATTGAGGTCTTGGTGGGACGGCGATTACACTAATGATACAACGGTTCTTGGTGATCACATTATTTCTTTCTATAAGAAGCTCTTCACGGACAATGGAGGTTCAACTTCGGATTATACTTTGGTGGATCAGGTCATTACCTCCAGGGTTAAGGCGCGAGATAATGCAAGCTTAACAACTATTCCTTCGGATTCGAGAGATTAAGGCGATTTTTAATATGGATTCGGATAGCTCTCAGGACCAGGCGGTTTCAATGGGATTTTTATCGCCACTTACGGGATGTCATTTCCGTCGAGGTGATTCTGCTGTTCGTTTTTCTTTATTAGCTCGCCCCTACCTTTGGGCTTAAACGCTAGCTTCATGGCGCTCATCCCAAAGACTAAGGATGCTAATGTGATTGAGAACTTCCGCCCGATCGTTATGAGCAATTTTCTGTTCAAAATCATTACGAAGATTTTAGCTACTCGTTTGGGTTTGATCATAGCCACATATTTATCTCTCGGCGTAGTTTGGGTTTGTTAGGAAAAGGCGATTCACGATTGTATTGCCATGGTTTTGAAGGGTTCAATATCTTGCGGTCGCATGGATTCGAATATGATCTTGAAGATTGATATCCGTAAGGCGTTTGATACATTGAAGTGGGGATTCTTACTACACGTTTAGCGCCGCTTTTGATTCAGCCTGGGGCATTTCCCACCATATACCTTGGTGCGCCAATCTTCAAGGGTGCCCCTAAGGTTGCAGATTTACAGCCCATCTTTGATAAGATTATCCTCAAGTTTAGGAGATGGAAAGGTTCATCGCTTTCCCTTGCTGGTAGAGTTTGTCTTGTTAATTCGGTGATCACTAGTTCTTTGGTGCACACTATGATGGTTTACAAATGGCCCGGCACCTTGCTCAAGCAAATGGAAAGGGTCATGCGTAATTTCATTTGGATTGGGGATGTGAATACGAAGGGTACGGTGGTGGTGAATAGGAACAAGTGTTGCACGCCTAGAAATGAAGGAGGTCTGGGAGTTCGATCGATTGTGGCGGCTAACACAGCATTCTTGATGAAATTGGGCTGGAAGGTCATGAACTCGGATTCGTTGATCTTTAAAACCCTAAGGCGTCCTTACTTGACAGAGGAGGATGGGGTGGTTGGAGGTCATTTATTCCTTCTTTAACTGGGGTGGGATTAAACCCGCATTTCAACTTGTTTAGATGACTCTCGTTGGATCCAGGGGCTAATTCGAGGTATTATTTTGGATTGATAAGCTGCCTGGGTTATTCAATAGCAGGCATGCATTGGCATCCAGAGGATTATAGATACTTATTTCATCAGCGCAACAAGAACTACTTTTATGACGGGTCCTGGCACATCACCTTCTCATTCATGGAGGCTTATTTGGATCTGGTTTGTACTATTGTACGCATCCCTATTGCGCAGATTCAAGGGATACACGTGTTTGGTTAAACTCGGATGATAGTTTGGTCACTTCGAGAAAAGTCGCTTATAATCATCCGCAACCCCACTACCCAAGAAGATCAAGTGGGGTTCTTGGATTTGGTCGCCACATATCCCGAACGGCGATCGGTGGTGGCGTGGCGGGCTATCCACAATCGATTGGATGTCTTGGATTCATTACGAGCTAGGGAAAGTTTCTTGGACCTCGGTTTGCACTCTTTGTCATAGATCTGCGTTAATCGGTTGACCATCTATTTGTCTCTTGTGTCTTTGCGGGAGCTCTCGGCGATGGATTTTGATTCATTCAACGTGCCCCCTTTTGAGTAAGCTGCGAGTTCTGGAAGGACTAGATAGGCACCAAAGACAGTGGAAGTTAAGCGGCAAAAACCCCTCCTGGGTTGGATCAAGGTAAATATGAATGGCGGTGCATCGGTGGTGCGGGCAATCTCACTACTTCGGGTCTTAGGAACTATAGAGGTTTCTTTCGGGGATGTTTTGTTCACCACTGTGGTTCAGGCTATGTGTTTGAAGCTAAATTGGTCGCAGCAATGTGGGCGATTCAGTATGCTTTTGCTAAGGGCTGGACACATATTTGGCTGGAGTCGGATTCGATGTATGTGGTGAATTTGCTAGAGAAGAGATCCACTAAGGTCCCATGGTGCCACCTTAGTCATTGGGATCACACACTTCATCTTCTGGCGCACATGGATCTCGTTGTTTCACATATTTTTTGGGAAGGAAATCGGGTTGCAGACATGCTGAGCAAGAAGATGGAGTACGGCACATGGTGGGGCTTCCTGCCCACAGAGCTTGTACACTATCTTACGGATGACTATGTTGGCCAATCCAACTCTAGGTTTGTTACTTAGGGCGTCACCGCTTCAGGTTTCCTTTACTATTTTTTGGATGCCTTTCGTTTTCCTCCGGGGTACTCTTTTTTTTTTTTCTTCTAAGGGTTTTCCCTCAAGGGTGGGTTTTACCTTGGGAGGTTTTAACGAGGCCCCAACCATTGACCACATGGTCGGCTTGTGACCATTTTGTTTTTGATAATATTTCCGGGGAACCATTTCGCTTTTGACATTATTTCCACTTATATTTGGTTACCACGATCAGTGTGAGCAAGACAACTCTATTTTCATTTTTATCATATTTCGCATTTATTCAAAAAAATATTCTAATTCATTTAAAAAAGATTTTCTGGATAAATTCGTTATTGTCTATATCGATGATATCTTGATCTACTTGAGAACGAAAGAGGAGCACGCTGAACATTTGAGAATGGTATTAGAGGTTTTGAAAGAAAAACAATTATACACCAAATTTAAGAAATGTGAATTTGGCTAGATCAAGTAGTATTCTTAGGACATGTGTCCGAGCGGGGATCTCGGTTGATCCAAGTAAAGTCGAGGCTATCAATAATTGGCCACAACCTACGAATCCTTGAAGTATGTAGTTTTCTAAGATTAGCCGGCTAGTATCGCCGATTTGTGGAAGGATTCTCAAAGATTGCTTCGCCTTTAACACAATTGACCGAAAGAGTGTCTCATTCAAATGGACGGAAGCCCAACAAAGCTTTCGAGGAACTGAAGAAGAGATTGACTTCAAGCACCTATTCTATCAATTACATCAGTCTTGAAGGATTTGTAGTTTATAGTGACGATTCGAAAAATGGTCCAGGATGCGTATTGATGCAAAAGCGGTAAGGTGATTGCTTATGCGTCTAGGCAGGTTAAAGGATTATGAAAAGAACTACCCTACGCATGATTTATAGAGCTTGTTGCGGTGGTATTTGCGCTTAAAATATGGAGGCATTACCTATACGGGAACGATGCGAGATCTACACGGATCACAAGAGTTTAAAGTACTTCACGCAAAAGGAATTAAATATGCGATAACGACGGTGATTGGAACTAGTAAAGGACTACGATTGTGTGAGTAAATTATCACCCGGTAAAGCCAATGTTGTAGCAGCGCATTGAGGAAATCAATACAAAGCAATGCAATTGCGAATCACATCTCAAACAAGGGTTAATGGATATCCGGAAAATAAACATAGAGGTTGTATCATTAGGGTCCGTTGAAGCTAAATTAGCAGTGTTAACACTCCGACCTACGCTACTTAATCGAGTTCAACGGGGAACAACAGGGTGATGATTATTATGCCAAAATGAAGAAAGATATTGCCTCCGGAGTGTCTTTCGATTTCAAAATATCTCGAGGATGGAGTACTTGATTTAAAGAATGATTATACGTGCCCAACAGGAAAATCTCCGAGAGAATGATGCGGAAGAAGCGCATTCAACGCCATATTCTCGTACATCCGGGAGCTACCAAAATGTACAGAGATTTGAAGATGAATTTCTAGTGGCCAGGCATGAAAAGGGATATCGCACAATACGTGGAACAATGTTTAACTTTGTCAACAAATAAAGCGAACACAAAACGCCCGAATTTGGAACATTGCAACCCTGCCTTTATTCGAATGAAAATGTGAAAGGATCACCATGGATTTTGTGACAGTTTGCCCAAAACTGTCAAGGGACACGATCTTTATTTGGGTGATCATAGATAGATTAACTAAATCCGCTCATTTCATTCCCATTTGTTCTACCTATTCTATGGACCGATTTGCTCAACTTTATATACGGGAAGTGGTTAGACTTCATGGTGTGCCACTATCCATTTTTCAGATAGAGACTCTAGATTTTTATCTACTTTATGGAGAAACTACATAAGGCATTAGGAACACGACTATAATTCAGTACTGCTTATCACCCTCAAATGGACGGACAATCAGAACGAACGATACAAACTTTAGAAGATATGGTTAGAGCTTGTGTTCTAGATTTTCATGGACAGTGAAGTAAACATCTACCTTTGATAGAATTCTCGTACAACAACAGCTACCAAGCAACAATTGGGATGGCCCCCTATGAAGCATTGTACGGTAGAAAGTGTAGATCGTCGATACACTAGGACGAGATTGGTGAAAGGAAGCTTTTAGGCCCAGATATGGTTCGAGAAATGACAGAGGTTATGACACAAATTCGACAAAGGATGGAAACTGCTCAGAGTCGACAGAAAAGCTACTCCGATCAAAGAAGAAGAATGTTTGAATTTTCTGTAGGAGATCAAGTGTTTCTTAAGGTGGCACCAATGAAAGGAGTAATGCGATTTGGAAAGAAAGAAAAGCTCAGTCCTAGGTACATTGGTCCGTTTCATATTATTGAAAGAATCGGTGATGTTGCCTATAGACTCGACTTACCCGCGTCAATGGCTCAAGTGCATAATGTTTTTCACGTATCCATGTTGAGAAAATACATTTCAAACCCATCTCATGTTTTGAAACGCGGATCAATAGAATTAAAGAGATACCTGTGGAGATATTGCTACGAGAAGTAAAGAAACTCAGAATAAGGAAATCCCATTAGTAAAAGTACTTTGGCGGAGTCAATCAGAGAAGAAGCTACATGGGAAAGAGAAGACGGGATGAGGGTTAAATATCCCGATTTATTTCGGTAAGTAAAATTTCGAGGGGAAATTTTTATAAGGAGGGGAGGATGTAATACCCAAGCATCTCACTACTCACTAGGCCAATATAGTTTCCATGCTATCTACATAACATTTGCATGGATATTGACATCGCATGACGACTTCATATTATATAGCATTTTAAATAAAAACATTTTTACATGATATTAGTTCTTAGCTTCTGATTGGTTGATCGTGTATTCAAACAACAGGGTTAGGTGTTAAACTATTAAATATCAGTAGCTTACGCGTGGTAACATTTGGAAGTATAAGATTTATAAAGTTACACGTGATAAATTTAGAGGTAAAAGATGTCATCCATGTGTGTATCGGATTTTAATTGTGTGAATATCTCAACCAAAGGGATTAATTAAAATGATACATAAAAGAAAGTCTAATACTAAGGTAATATAAATTAAGTGATAATCAAAATATTACTTAAGAAAAATAGTTTTGTTAATGAAAAGATAATAATAGTAGGAAAAGTAGGTAAAATCATAATTAAGAAATAAGGAAACTCTTTAAGTATGTATTTAAAATATATATATATATATATATATATATATATAAACGAGAGCATGCACTAAAACCTAAGAATGATCTCATCGCCGTCTCGCCGATCACCTTCCTCCGATCAACTCGAATTCACGAACATGGACGCGTACCTTTTCCTTGAGATCGGACTGCCTTACAATACGATCAATGATACGAACGTAGATGCCCCACAACAACCCCTAGGGTTATGATCTGTCGATATATTTCCACATCCTTCGTTCTCTCACTCGATCACGCGATTTATGTCCTCCAACGTCATCACACGACCAATCCATCATGGATGCACGGATTGATGACCTATGCAAAATACATATACCATTAATCCAATACCTAGGGTTAATGACAGGGTTTTACACATAAACCCTAATTCGAACGCCCCCACAGGCCACCCTCAAATCTCTGTGATAAACCCTAATTCTATGGGTTCCAAAACAAGTGTGAATTCGACTTTCCCCACATGCATGATGTTCCACGCCCAATCCAGGGTTTCGTCATCTCAGACGGGGACAAACCTGTGCATGGGAATAAACCTATGAACTTCACCCAAGCGTTTACAACGGAAGAGACACGCCCAGTGAAAAAAGGGGATTATTTCTCGGTAACTATCGATGAACACATCTACCAACAGAGGACGGCTGACCTGCGTAATACCTTGATTGGTAGGCTTCTTTTGCCAAAAGGGTTTAAGCCATTGTCTTTGATAGAGTTAAAATCAAAACTGACGAATTTCTGGAAGATTGCGGATGCATGGAGGCTGATCCACTTAGGGAAGGGATATTACAATCTTCAATTTACGAACATGGAGGATCAAAATTGGATTTTTTCTAAAACTTCATGGAATGCAACTTGACTCTCTATACGGTTAATGAATTGGATACAAGACTTCAACCCTTATAGGGTTACCACATCAATGGCACAGTTTGGATCCGTATTTATGAATTAGGTTTTGAATATTGGCACCCTCGCTGATTAATAACATAGCTAGTGCGGTGGGAACTCCGATACAAATAGATGAATGGTCCATGAATGGAGAAGTCGGTCACTTCATTCGAGTTCTCGTTGAAATAGATTTGAAGAAAACCTTGCAAGAATTTATAATGATAGAAAGAGTGGGACATTGCTCTTTCATGTCGCTAAGCTACGAAAATCTTCCAGAATTTTGCGCTCACTGTCGAATAGTGGGGCACAATGTTAACCGATGCAGACATTACAAGACCAAGGAAGTCCACCCTCCAAACGAGCACATGCACAAGATGGACAGTCCAGTGAGAGGGCGATCTGTGGATAGAGAACGCACGGTTCATAATAAAGGTAAAGGGGTGGAAACGGAAACATGGGTCCAAGTGAAAAAACGGGGAGCTCGGTCTTTGGAGGTAACTTCACCTCAGTACATTACAGTGCAAAACTCATTTAATATGCTACAGGATAACGAGGATGCTGAGCAAGCATCGAGTTTAGAGAAATCGAAGGAGATGGAAACAAACAAGATCAGTATGGTGCATGAGGCTCAGCCGGAACGGTTTATTACTTCGCATGTTGAAAATCATGATCGACGGATAATGTTGGTTGGCCCAAGTCAGACGGACAAAATTAATGACACTGGGATGTTAAATGATAAGGGGAAGGATCAAGTGCACAAAGCAATCAAAGAGGTAGCACGCAGCAAGCCTATCAGCAACTATAAGATTACTTCCACGAATCCTAAGGAGAGCTTTAAGGCAATGGCGGCGGCTGCCAGAAAGAGATGGGCGGATTTGGAGGAAGAAGAACAACTAGGTAATGCTTTCCTTGAAAATATTGACTCAGATACGCACGTGGTGCGTCCCCCTTCCCCTAATTTTTCATGAATTGCTTGTTTTGGAATGCTAGAGGTCTTGGTAACGAGCCCTCTAGGTTCATGCTTAGGGATTTATGTCGCGTACATAAACCGGATATTGTTTCTATTGTGGAGCCGAAAGTTCATTTTTGTACTATTAGTTCTTCATATTGGATTGCTATTAATCTCACTTTTGTCATGAGAAAATTTCGTGCAAATGGAATTCAGGATATTTGGGTTTTTGTTCGTAATAATAATATGCGGTGCAATCTCATTGGGCCTCGATCAGCTTGTGGTTTGCAAAGTGGGGACTCAGAATTTGCAATTGTATATGGGATATGTGCACGCTCAGTGCTCGTATATTGCTAGAAGGCAACTATGGTTGGATGTGCAGGCTCTGGGGGCAGATAACATGGTTATTTTGGGAGATTTTAACGCCATTCTTGGAGCACATGAAAGGCAGTGTGGAGCTCGAATCCATGCTACTTCGTGCGGGAATTCAATAAGTTTATTGATGACAATAATTTCAATCGGTACCCATGGTTGGCAATGACTTCACCGGGAATTTTTCGTCCTTGAGGGGTTAATCCAGGCTAAGTTGGATAGGATTTTGGCTACTACCACGAGTTCATGAATATGTGGCATACTATTGGCGGATTTGTGGGCCTCGGACATTGCTCGACCATAACCCTATTGTATTGCGATGCAATTTTTCTCGCCTCCCACGGTAGCTCTGTTTTGATTCCAATCAATGTGGCTCCAACATGAAGGTTTTCAAAAGGTGGTGGCTGACTCTTGGGGATGGATTGCACGATCCGCAATCCGATGGCTCGTGTTATGCAAAAATTAAAAAGATTACGGCCTATTCTCCGGCATTAGAATCACTCGGTCTTTGGGGATATCCATCGGCCAGGTTGCGCTTGATTCAAAAACAGGCTCACGGGATATACAATCTAACATCTCCACTTTTGGGTATTCGATAGCATTATTCAACAGGAATTACGATTTACATACGGACCTTAACAAAGCTGTTAAGCAGACAATATGAGCCGAGACAGAAAATCCGCACACAATGGTTGCAAGATGGGGATCGTAACAATCTTTGAATTGTTTCATCAAAAACTCCGTGCAAAAGAGGTCTAAAAGCTATATTACTCACATGGTGGTTAATGGCCAATTGACGGATGATCGACACATTAAAACCATGTTCTTGATTAAGGATGGAAGGTTATGACCTCGGATTATGTGGTTTTCTAGGTTCTCTGCAAACGCTATTTGACATCGGATGGTTCTTTATGTAGATCATTTCTTCCGTCTTTGATCCGGACTAGGATTAGGCCTTGTATTGTGGTATTCGGATGAGTCTCGTTGGATCCTTCGGAGTAATGCGATGTATTATTTTGGATGGATAAGCGGCTATTGCATTTACGATAGAATTGGTATCCCGCATGCGTATAGATATCTATTAATGCAGCGTATTTACGATTACTTCTACGACGAATCTTGGCATTTCACATTCTCATTCATTGAGGCTTATTTGGATCTTGTTCGGGACATTGTTCGTGTTCCCATCGCACCATCCTCGAAGGACACGCGGGTCTGGATGTACTCTGACAATAGGACTATTACCTCGAAGACGGCATATTCGCATATTCGGCCCCATTCCCCTATGGTCCATTGGGGTGCTTGGATTTAGTCTCCTCACAATATGGAATGCCGATCGATTGTGTCTGGAGGGCTATTAACAATCATTTGGCATCTTAGATTTATTATGTCCTACGGGGGTGTTTCATTGGCCCCTCAGCATGTGGGCTTTGTTGTGCTTCTGCTGAATCTGTTGATCATTTATTTGTCCCTTGTGTCGTTGCAGGGGCTCTTTGGCGTTGGATTTTTGGGGGTTTTAGTTTTCATCTATTTACGGGCCCATAGCTTTAACGAATTCCTTGTGCGATTAATGACTTACCATTTCAGCGATCAGGTTGCTTTTTTATGGCGCGTGGCAGCGATATCTGCATCGGCTCATTTGGCATATTTGCGAGGATTTGGTTTTTAATGATAAAATCTGGATGGTGGATACGGTGATTACCCAACTCTGGGTCCTTATTGTTGAATCGTCTTCTTTAGATCAGGGCTCCATGGACAATGATCAGAAAGACCTTTTCATCCTCAGGCGACTTGGCGTCCGACGGGCGGACAAGGTCCCGAGATTGTGCAAGTTAATTGGCAAATACCCCTTCCGGTGTGGATTGAGGTGAATACGGATGGTAGCGCCTCGGGCGCGGGTAACCTTCAGTTCGGGGTCTTCCGAAACTATAGAGGCTTCTTTCGGGGTTGCTTTGTGGGTATTTGTGGTCTTTGGATTTGCATTTGAGGCCGAGTTGGTGGCGACTATGTGGGCCATCCATCACGCTTTTGCTAAGGGTGGACTCAACTTTGGCTCGAGTCGGACTCGGTGTATGTTGTGGACTTGCTTCACAAGAGGTCCATCGATGTGGAGACTTACTCTTCATTTGCACTCACAGAAGGATCACGGTGGTTTCACATATCTATCGCGAAAGGCAATCGAGTGGCGGATCTTCGAGCAAGAGGTCGCAATCGGCGACTTGGTGGAGTGTCCCTCCTACGGATATTATACCTTTTCTCGGGGAAGATTATGTTGATCAATCTAATTATAGATTTGTTAGATAGTGCGTCCTGGTCCTTTGTTATTTATTTTTGGGCGCTTCTTTTACGGGGTACTCTTTTTTCTGCCAAAGGTTTTTCCGCAAGGGTGAATTTTACTTTGGGAGGTTTTACGAGGCCCCAACCATTCAACCATTTAGTCGGCTTGTGACCATTCCTTTTTTTTTTTTTTTTCGGACTTGCGTTTTCTTGATTTCGTTGGCCACCTAACAGCTTTGTGTTCGGGATCATTCTCTTTTCATTTTTATAAATATCTTCAATTTATCAAAAAATTACTTAAGACCTTCATCGGAACCACTTTATGTGTTCTAGAGGTGTTAGACAGGGTGACCCCTTATCCCCTTTGCTTTTTTACATTGCGGAGGAAGTTCTGAGCAAATTTCTTGAGGCAGTGGTGTCCCATAATCAGCTTGCACCGTTTGTCGTGCCAAAATGTATTGTTTTCCCTGCTTCGGTTCTCTACGCGGATGACATAGTTATTATGTGTGAGACTTCTTTGGCTAATGCGTCTATTCTTCTCCAAATCATCACGAGTTTATGCTAATATTTTGGGGCAAGCCTTCAATCCTCGAAAATCGAACAGATTTTTGATAAGATTATTATGAAGTTTAGAAGATGCAACGAGATGGCTCTTTCACTTGCTGGGAGGGTTTGCTTGGTTAATTATGTGATTACTAGTTCCTTGGTACATACTATGATGATTTACAAGTGGCCGAGATCTTTGCTTAAGCAAATGGAGAAAGCCATGCGTGATTTTATTTAATTTGGTGATGTCAACTCTAAGGGTTATGTGGTGGTCGAGTTGGGTTCGATCTATTTTTTTGTTGTATGCCTTGGGTAGAAGGCGTTCTTGGGATCGATCTATTTTGTAATCGAGTTGGGATAATTGAGAGGTCTTATTTTGGATTGACAAGCTGGTTGGGATACTACATTGCCGATAAATTGGAATCCCTCATGAGTACATGTACCTCTTGACAACGTATTTACGATTACTTCTAGAACGATTCTGGCATTTCACATTCTCTTTGTTGAGACTTATTTAGATCTTGTCCAGGATATTGTATGTTTTCCTATTGCCCCTTTCTCAAAGGACACACGGATTTGGATGCACTCTCTTGATAGGGAGATTACTTGAAAAGCTACATATTCTCGTCTTCGTCTTTCATCTCATATGGTCAATTAGGGTACATGGATTTGGTCCCCATACATCTTGGAAAGGTGTTTGATTGTGGCTTGGCATGCTATTCACAATCGATTGGCGGTCTTAGATTGTTGTGAAATTGGGGTTTTATCGGCCCCTAAATGCGTGGCCTTTGTTGTGCTCATCGTCGAATCCACTAATCACTTGTTTATCTCTTGTGTCTTTGCGGGGTCTCTTTGGCGCTGATTTTTTAGCACCTTTGATGTTCACTTTTATATTGCTCATGAGTTAAAATGAATTCTTGGTGCACTTGATGTCTTTTCATTTTAGTGAGCAGTCTCTTTTTTTATGGCGGCGGCCGCATTATCTTGCATACGGTTTGGCATATCGAGAATGATTTGGCTTTCAATGATAAGACTTGGATGGTGGCCGATATTGTCCAACCGGGTTCTCATTGTTAAATCTTCATCTTTAGATCGGGGTTGTATGGATAATGATCAAAGGGATTTTTTCATCCTTCGGAGACTTCACGTTCTGGTCAAAAGAAAAGCTCCTAAAATTGTCTTTGGTCGATTGGAAAAAGCCCCTTCTTGGATGGTCAAGGTGAATACGGATGGTAGCGCCGGGAGCACGGAAAGTATCATGGCATTTGGGGTCTTCGAGATTGCGAGAGGCTTCTATCGGGGGTTCTTTTTTGGAGCAGTGTGATGCCGCTTATGCTTTTGAGGCGAGTTGGCGGTGGCAATGTGGGCAATTCATGATGCATTTGTTAAGGGTTGGACTCATCTTTGGCTAGAGTCGGATTCCCGGATGGAATTTGGTGGTTTCGCATATTTATTGTAAATGCAATCGAGTGGCGGACCTACTGAGTAAGAAATCACAATCGGCGTCTTGGTGGGCGTTCCTCCGAGGATATCGTGTCCCTTCTCACGGAAGATTATGTTGGACAATCAACGTATATAGATTTGTTAGATACGTCTGGTGTTTATTTTTATCTTTCGGGGCGTTTATTTTTATGGGGGTACTCTTTTTCTGCTAGGGGTTTTCCGAAGGGTGGATTTTACCTTGGGAGGTTTTAACAAGGCCCCAATCATTTAGCTACATGGTGGCTTGTGATCAATATGCTTTTCATTATGGTTTACTTTTTGACTCTTTCCTTTCGCTACCTGGTCGGCTTGTGATGGAAGATTCATTCAAAAATAGCTTTATTGTGTTGAAATGGCGCATAGCTATTAGTATTTATGGGGTGATGATGTCAAGTCAAGTCTGAATGATGCCTATTGATATTGTTGTCTTTGCTTGTCGATCGATTGCTTTACAAAAATGTGCTTTACCGAATGGCTTATTTGGGTTTGAGAGGGTTTGGGTGTAGGTGCTTAAGTTTGATGTGTTGGGAAGATGATCTCTTTGTGTGTTGTCATGTTTCAAATCTCTCCTTATGACTTTATACTTTGCACGAGGACAAGCAAAGTTCTTAGTTGGATATGGTTTGATAAGTATCTTTTCATGTATGTTTTCCTTGTGTATTTTAGTTTATTTTAGGTTGTTTTGTTATTAGTTTCGTAGGTTTTCTGGGTCATACATGGTTCATATTATTGTGAGGTGTTGTTATTGGTGCAGGTTGATTCTTTGGAGCTGCTTTTGGTGAATTCTTGACTACGGATTCATGTCATAACATAAGTCGGATTAGTTGGATGCAAAGACACTCAAAATCAAGCCACACTCATCAAATAGAGTCTTTACGATAGAACATGGCCAAATCATGTTGGAAAAATATGGTTGTGTCAAAGAAGAAGCGAGCGGGGGGGCAAAAATGGGGCCATGTTGTACAAAACACGAGTAGGTTGTGTTGGAAAATGTGGCCATGTTCGGGCCTCCTTGAGAAAACACGGCCTGGCCATGTTGGACTACATGGTCATGTTGCGACCCTTGCCTGATGCGGTTTTGACGTAACTTTACTCCTTTGGCGGTTCTGAAAGGGACTTTTGGGTGAAATAGATGAAAAGGCAACACTGGGGCATGTAAATATAACCATTGGTATCATAATTCATCATCTTAGATCATCCTGGATCGATTCTAGAGTGGATTTTCTCATAAACAACATATTGATCTTGGGGTTTTCATCTTGGATCTTGCACAAGGAAGAGGTGCTAAGGCTCGGTTTGAAGATCACTCGAGAGAGGATGACATACGCTACCACTTCATCATTACACATCCTTGATGAGTCTCGTTTTTGTTTGAGAAACTTAACTTCAAGTAATCAAGTTGATTTTGAGAGTAACTTCTTGTTTATTTGAAAATAATATTCGAATTAAGGTCATACCTAATATATTTTTTATAAGTCGAAATAATATATATTTTTAATAAGCTGGGAGTAGTGGTTGGAGGAGGAGATAAATTTCAAATAAACTAAAAGATACCACTTGAGCTACAAGCTAATGGTAAGAATCGAAATAATATATAAAGAAAGGAAAAATCCTGGTCACAAGCCGACCAGGGTAGCGCGCAATGTTTGGGGCCTCTTTAAAAACCTACCAAGGTAAAACCCACCTTGTGGAAAAACCCCGGAGTAGGAAAAGAGTACCCGAGGAGAAGATAAATCCATACGACCAAAACAAAAGAGCATAACACAATACTAGCTAACAAATCTATCTGCGTCACGGCCAGACATAGTCATCGGTGAGAAAGAGTTGATATCCTTTGGGGGCGTCCTGGCGAGTCACACGCCGAAGTTCATCCGGGAAGCGAGAAAGAGAGTAAAAAACGCCGTTGACTAATCGACGCCACGGGATGGAACCACTCGGCGCGAAGAAGGTCAACCACATACGTAGAATCGATTCGGCCAAATATTCATCCAACCTTTGTGAAAAGCATAGGAAAGCGTGCGCATTGCCGCAAAGTTCTCGCCTCGAATGCAAAGCTTGTGTCACCTTTGCTCCACGAAACACCCACGAAAAAACCCGCGATACGTACGGTAAACGCCCGCGCCGGCTAATATGTCGTCCGGAGCATCGGTTGCACAACCATGCGTATTGACCTTAATCCGGCCCGAGGAAGGGGAAGGGACCAAGCCTTCGGGATAATCGAGGAACCAGGAGGACGCCCCTCAACCTTAAGCGGTGTAGATGAAGTAAATCCTCCGAGTATTCTGCATGCACCCTTTATCCAGCAAAGCGGACTCAATGATCATGGCTCTCAACCGAATAAATCGCCTCCGTAGTCCATTGCTTGTCATTGAAAATCACGTTGTTTCGATATGCGGAAGAAGCCAAATGCAAGAAACAAGCGCCACCCTCCGAGAGAAAAGCAACTGCACCTTTGAAATGAAATTCCATTAGGTGAACGGAAATTCATTGAAACTATAAACATTACGAAAAGTCACGCAAAGGAGTCCGCAATTCGGTCCCGAGAGGGCTCACGAAAAATGACAAGAGACAAAAATGTGATCAATTGATTCCGCATGAGAGAAACAGAGCTGAGGCAGTGGGACCAATAAAGCCTTTCGGATGGCGAACATCCATAAATGCCAAGCGTCCATAGATAGCCCTCCGGACCACGATTGTGCGCTATTCGAATATGGGGGGACCGGTCCATGAGCCCCATTTAACCACGGGGAAGGCGTCGTAAAGATGCATATGCGAATTTCAAGACACCGTCCCATCCCAGAATGAATCCAAACTCTCTTATCCAAAGAATCAGGAGCAATCGAGCAATGGACAATAACTCGAACAATGTCCAAATAAGCCTCCACAAACGACATAGTGAGGTGCCAAGTGTTGTCAAAAAAGAAATCCGAGATAGTATTTTGAAAGTTAGCCCAAAAGTCATGCGGAATCCCAATCGATGCAATGGTGTACCAAGCGATTATCCGTCCAAAAGTTAACCAAAGAGCGCACGCCCAGGTAGAGAAAGGCAAGAAGAAGCATCTAACCGAACCATTATCCATCAAGAAATGTCTACGGAGAGTATGATAGACCACGAATCAAAGTGAGAAGCTTCCAACCCATCTTCTTGGTAAACGCTCGGTTTGCCAAAATGATGGACCGAACGCCCTTGACCCCCATCGTTCTTAGGGGTGCAACAACGTGTCCAATTTAACCACAATAGATCGCCGATTAATATTACAGTCCAAATGAAATTACGCATAGCCTTTCTCCACCTGCTTGAGCAACATGATAGGCCATTTGTAGCGAGCATCGTGAACCAAGGAGCGACAATGATAGAGTTAACCAAACAGTCATCGACCAGCCAGGAAAGCGAAGAACCTTTCTAGCGTTTAAATTTAACCATGATCTTATCAAACAAAGGCGTAACACACCTGTTTAGGGGCACCTTTAAATATGGAACGCCAAGATAGGTAGTTAGATATGATCCGTCGATAAACCCATGATCGTCGAATGCGATGCTAATATCTTTGCGAAACCCGAGCCCCAAAAATACCTTTGATTTGGCGGGGTTGAAAACCTGGCCTAAAAGAGAAGCGTGAGTGGCTAAGTGTATCAAGGTATAACGTGCATTGCTAGAGGTTGCCCGCAAAAAGAATAACAATATCATCCGCATAAAGCATAGAGGATGGGAAGACGATATTACGCGGAGCCACGAAGGGCATGAGGGCTTGGGGCGACACCAGGCGGAAATAAGCTTCCCAAGGACTTCTTCATCAATACAAAAAGAAGAGGGTCACCCTGACGAACCCCTCTCGTGCAAGCAAAATAACCATTTGGAGAGCTATTAAGAAGAATCGAAATACGAGTTGAGTTAAAAATATGAGAGATCCACGACAAATTTCTCGGAAGAAGCCGAATCGCCAACACATATAGAAGAAAATCCAAGTCAAAGGCCTTACGAATATCAATTTTCAGAATCATGTTGTTGTCATTCCGATTGTGAAGAACATTGAAGCCCTCGACACCAAAGCAATACAATCATGAATGTGACGGCACGGAATAAAACCAAACTGGGTAGGAGACAAAATGCACCTAACGATGCAACCAAACCGAGTAGCCAGGATCTTAGTGATAATTTTGAAGATGAAATTGCTCATGACAATAGGCCTGAAATTATCCATGATATTTCAGCATCCTTGCATTCGAATAAGAACCATAAATTTGGAATTAAGTCCATGTACAATAGTAGTGACATTAGTAGCAATAATATCCCAATAGTTCGATTAAAAGAACCATTGAAGCCATCGAACTCGAGGAATCAGAGACCGAGATTAAAAGTTGCATCTCGAATCTCTAAATCCGATGGGAGGGATGTTAAGCGTCGTTCTCCACATCAACACCCTTTGGATTAATTAATTGATCGATCAAAGAGAAATCAAGAATCAAACCGAGAAGGAGCC
Source organism: Rehmannia glutinosa (assembly GCA_016081115.2). Taxonomy (NCBI): domain Eukaryota; kingdom Viridiplantae; phylum Streptophyta; class Magnoliopsida; order Lamiales; family Orobanchaceae; genus Rehmannia; species Rehmannia glutinosa. The sequence continues at coordinate 589,110 of JABTTQ020002874.1, forward strand.
ATGAATAAGTCCTCAAAGAACTGAATAATGTGACTACGAATGACGAGATAGGTCGTCGAAAGCATACCATTAATCATCGGTATGAATACCAGCCGTGCGGCCTTAACCGACAACAACGGTGAAAAATGAAGTGTTGCGATCTCCATCAACCAACCAAGCGACCCTAGATTTGCGAAGAAACTCAGTTGACATTGGAGTGCCGATTAAAAGAGCTACGAGCTTCAAGCTCTGATCGTGGCGAGCAAGACTATACCCAAGAGTTTCAATGTCCGATGAATCTATCTCAACTTCTCTAACTTATCATCCACCCCACCATTAACATCCCCAAATACCTCGGAGTTCCCGAGAACAAAGCATAGGATGCAACCTTTTTAATTTAATCATCAATCGAATCAAGGGATTGGTGCCCGCGATTGGAATCCCATGAAGAAGCAATAAACCGATTTGAAACAGGGTGATTAGTCCACATCGTTGAAAACAAAATGGAGATGGACCCTTATGAGTTGTGGTCGCACAAGAAAAGAGGATGATGATCGAGCAAGTGCAAGGAAGAACAAAAACTTCACCCGAGTGCAAAGATTAACAAAGCGGGGAGGGCTATAACTCAATCAAGTCGAGCTTGGATGAGTCGATGAGGCGAATGTCTGCACCAAGTGAAGAATTTACCGTGGGAATAGCCATCAACCCTGCATTATCATAGAAATCCGAAAATCCTGGCAAGAAGCCATTGAGGCAACTCACGACCAGACGCTCATGATTCCCAAGAATAGCATTAAAATCGCCCATCAAAACCAGATCATCACAACCCCGAGCAATAATATCCGACCAAAGTTGTCTCACGAATTACATGATTACAAATTGCATGAAGAAACCCCACATGAAAGAGGGAATTGGAGAACTGAACCTTAAGGATAATGCATTGATCAAAATAAGAACTTTGTTGAAGAAGCGAGATGTCCGTGCATCTAAAAATTCAGATATCGACCTCCCTATTGCTCAAAGTTCTGCGCCATAAGCGTAAACCAAGACTGGTCCAATAAGAATCCGAGATTTTAAATCAACTTTGGGTTTGCGATAGCAACAAGGAAGGTTTGTGGTGATTCTGAGCTTCTTAAGAATATTGCGGGAAAGCAACATTCCCTATCCCCGAATAATCCAATAAAAGCAATTCATTGAGAAGATGTGGGGGTGCTCAGGTAGCGACCGGAATGAGGCGTAAGTATCACCCCGAAATAATATCATCCTCTGCATAATCTGCCCACCGCTTCTAAGCAGCCATGTTTAAATTATTTGACCCAGAGTTATCTCTTTGATTTCCAACGGGTGAGCAACCGACACGGGACCCTACTTAACCGATTGAAGTAATTTGTGTTTTGCTTCATGAATTTGCTCGAGATAGCCTGTACAATGGAAGAATTAGTTTTCAGTGAGGATCTTTTGTTGTGAGAGGCTTATGATGCATATCAAGGCGGGAATGAGTGATCACTCAAAAGCAGGAGGTCTAGGGACGTGTGAACGAGTAACCACGGGAGGAGGCATATCTTCCAAGTATGATTATTTGCATCCTCAGAATTCAACACGGAAAAAGAATTATCGAACAATACGAGGAAAGCGTAGCGATGGCACAAGAAGGAGAACCGGTGCATAGGCAGGGCGTATTATCCGCGAGTTGTCAACAACTTTTCCCTTGTCAGAAGAATGATTAGCCAGGACGACAAACCAGCGGAACCAGGAATGACCCGTTGAGAAAAGGGATGTCCCCTGTGGTGCAAATTGAAATTATTTCCAAATCTTTGGCGTGTTGCCGAATGTCGTAATACCACATGTTCCACAGAATAAAGGAGCTTTTCATACCCTATAGAAGCGAACGAAAGTGACACTTTCTTTCCACCATAATGTGATCTGAAGAGGTTTAGCAAGGTCCACATCCACCAAAACACGGACGAATGTCAGAGATCAAAACAAAGACCGTTCATCAACTTTGCACTAGTGTGCCAATGGCCTTAGCCAATCCCATAATGTAACCGGGGTCCCGGTATTCGATACTCAACTCAAATATTCTCACCTAAACCAAAGTAGTCGAAGTATTAACCTTGTAGGGGTTGAATCAGGGACCCAAAGAGACAATCGAATGGTACCGGATTTAGAGACCAAGTGACCCTAGCCTAAGCACGAGAGCGGTCGAGAAGTGTTGGCAAATTTAACACGAAATGACCTTTGCCCAACATTATCAACTTCCAATACGTATTAACCCCATAATTGAAAGCCTTTTGCGAAGAGGCATAAGAGACCAAGGTTTATTACCTTTGTTGAGCATAACCACGACCAATAAGAGCAAATTGAAATTCCTTGTGAGCCTTTGTTGGTACACATTTCTCTCGAACACCGCAAACCAAGGAGAATATTATCTCTCTCTAGAATTTCTTCTTTGCACACCAATGATCGTCGGTCTTTGCTCGCTCACCTCCTCGTCGCCTTCGCCGGTGCTCCATGGCGGGCGGCCCCTTTCTGGTTACACAACAAACTTCAATCCTCCACCAAGGCACACAACGCGATCGTGACATCGCTAAGCCAACTCGGCCGCTGCCGTCGTCGTCTTCTCCGGTGATATGGGCGGAGGTAACCATCGTACGTCACTTCTAACGGGCTCACTAGGGTCTCCTACCTCTACTCCTCCAACAATGCAAGACCCACAGGGTTTAAGGAATAACCCTCTCGCTCCAAAAAGTGCATGCCGCGAGCGATACCATCTTCTCGGCGATGGCAAAGTTGCGGAGACACAAGCGCCCACGGGATCGACCTCTCTCTCCTCTTTGCTCATTACATCAACTTCTATGGCATCCCATTGAACTTTCTTATGTCGCCCGAGACTCAAGCACGGACAACCCCATCCCCGGAGCCTCCTTCTTTGCCCATGCTTTTGCTTCATCCTCGCGTCCTGTTTGTTCCCGGAAATAAGGGGCGCCCCTCTACTATGCATGGTCCTGCTTTGCTGGGGGGCCTACTATTACCCCACGGGCATTTGCCATCTACCATGGCGGTGCCAGCCTCTCTTTGTCCCATGAGGGGTTGGCGGGTCTCTACCTCCCGGCGCCCCTTCCCGGGTGATGTCCCCGGGCCATAGTCTCCCATCCTCGGGTCTTCCTCGCATGCTTCCCCAAGGCCCACATCCTTTCTCGATCACATGAATGATCCTCAAATGGCTGGAATATCTCGGAAACAACGACATCCAATTATGAAAGCGATCTGCGACATTCGGCTCATAACACTAATGCTCTTGATTTTGGCGGTCTTTTGCTAAAATTGTTTTAGGTACACATCACGACGTGGATTCAACTACGCATGCACAAGGTAATTTCAAAACATTTTCCCATGCGGTTTGGTAAATCAATCCTATCCCTAAGCTAGGTTAGAAAGGGGGATTATTACTCAATTACTATTAATGAAAACGTGTATCAACAACGTCTCGCTTGAATTCTCTTATTCGTTAATTGGTAGGGTTATTTTGGGAAAAGGAAACAAACCATGGGCGACAATGCTTTTGCATAAACGCCTATCGAATTATGGGGTATTATCTTTCGAAACTAATCCCCTTGGGTAAGGGATTTTTAAGTGTGTTAAGATTTTCTAATGCGGGATCGTGCTCGAGCTCATGTTTGTATTAATTGGGCGCTCAATCAGGGGACAATTCGGCTCTCTCCATGGGTCCGGATTTCAACCCATACAAAGTGCACATCGATAGCAAGTGTTTGGGTTCGAATCTATGAGCTTGGTTTGGAATCGGGATCCTAATACCATCTTGGGAATAGCGGTGCGATTGGGAGCCCGATACAAATAGACCATCGATCGTTGGATGGTTCCCTGGGTCATTTCGCCGGGGTCTTGGTGGATATTGATCTGTCTAAGCCTCTTGGAGGATCACATTATGGTTGAACGGGTGGGTCGGTGCTCATTCGTGTCGATTACATATGAAAAATTGCGGAATTTTGTTCAAAGTGTGGTATTACGGGACACTACCGGCGGTATCTTGCCCGTTTCATTCCAGAGGAGAGAAACCTACTATGGAAAGGCGATCTCTCCGGATCGGGGACGTGCGGGGACATCATTGGGGCGTCGGAACTTCGTGCAGTGGGGACATTCATGGGTTCGTAAAATTTATCGTCTGTGCGGCAAAGGCAAACGAGGGCAAGGCCATTGATGACTCAATGGGAAATACGGCCTCATTGCCTTGTGGCTTGGATCCCCTCCCCGCGCAATTTTCACTTACTCTACGGATATCCACCTTGGTAACACATTTGAGGCGCTTGGCTCGAGGCGACTCCCGGAGATCCGCACCCCGCCGATTTCGCCCTAATTATCCGACTACGGAGTCTTTCCCCTGGCCACTACTTTCAACAAACACGGTTTCCACCATTATGCCTATTGAGTTCAAGTATCCTTTGGGAAAGCCAATTCGAGCTCTCGGCCGCGCCTTAAGGACAACTCCTTGGACTCGCGAAATCTAGAATTCTCCAGTGTGGCGTCGAGTGCGTCGCCGCCGGTCCACGAAATAACTATCGAGCAGGGTATACGAGCCACATGAAATGAACATTGCGGCATCCAAGAGATGGGCGGATTATGCATACGGAGTTGGTAATTCTCAATCGTCGAGACTCCACAACACACCACACGCCTGTTTTTATCGTGCGATCAACACGGCGCCACCTCCTCACCTTCTCCATGAATTGCATCTTACGGAATATCAGGGATTGGGAACATTGCGTCTCGTAATGTTCTTAAGGCTTTATGTCACAAACATAAACCTTATATTTTAGCCATTTGTGAACATAAGGTGGACATTTCATTCATTTTGATTCTTCTTGGAGTAGCTTGGGGCTCAGGTTATTGCTCCAGAACTTAGGGTGAGCGAGTCGCCCGAGATATTTGGGTCTATGCGATCACGGTATTTCTGTCCATAATCGAGGTTTGGTCTTCTTCTCGGTGTATTATTTTGCAAATTCAATTTGGTTCTATGGTTTTTCCATGTTGGTTTTGCTCATGGTTTGTGTGATCATGTTGCTCGTCGTGCCCTTTGGTTGGAGCCGAGGAATTTGGGTCTTCGATCTGCCGCTTATTGGGGATTTCAATCTTTGTGTTGGGACATCATGAGCGTTACGGCACGGGTACTTTATCCCGAGGCTTCTTGTAAAGACTTCAGGGGGATTTCTTGGAGGATGCAAAGGTTATTTCTTTGTCGACTTCGAGGAATTTGTTTACTTGGTGCTCCCCATAGGCCTCTAGCTCTTCTTGAGGCTAAACCTGGATTGAGCCACGGCAAGCTGGTCAATTTTTCGCTCTTTGGCAAGTTGTTAAGAGGTTTAGTCCTTCAGCGTATTGGTTTAGATCACCATCCCATTTTGGTTTCGTGTTCTTCATCCATTTCAAGGGCCCAAAATCTCCTTTTCGGTTCAATGCATGTGGATTCATCATGCTTCTTTAGGAGGTATTGTCACTACCTCTTGGCGCTCCGTGCGCATTGCTTAACCTGCGGCGTGTCATGTGTGGAAGCTCAAAAGGTTGGGGAGAGCGATTAAGGTATGGAATAAGGAGGTATTTGGGGATGTTAATCGTCGAGGTGGATTATCGGATGGAAAGGGTCGAGGCGATTCAGCGAGATATTGAATCAGGGTTTCACGGAGGAACTCGAGGAAAGGGAATTAGAGGCGTAGAGGAGCTTCTCGCACGTTGCTCATGCGTCTGAATTTCTTGTGGCTTCGCTCTGCTGGTTAAAAGATGGGGACCGCAACACGGCATTCTTTCATTGTGTTGCCAGGATTAGAAATGGCGCTCGGGATTCTGGGTGATGGTTGATGGTACATACACAAAGGATCCGGTGGCTCTTGGAAATCACATTATTTCATTTTATACGGATCTTTTTGCGGATACGGGGCATACCAATTCGAATTACACTCTGGTTGACTAGTGATTTCACCTACTATTACCACAATCGATAATGCGCTCTTGTGGCCATTCTTTGGTCAGGGTTAAAAGCGAGTGTTTGATATGGGTTTGGATAGTGCTCCGGGCCAGGGACAGTTTCAGGAGGTTCTATCGGACCCATTTTGGGGCGTGGTGTTAGATGAGGTGTCGCAGCCTCCTTTTCGGGCGGGGCGAACGCCCGATTTCATGGCACTCATCCCAAAGACCAAGGAGGCTAATGCGGTGGAGGATTTTCGACCCGATCGTCATGAGTAACTTTCTTTTTAAGATTATCACGAAGATTTTGGCTACTCGTTTGGGCTCCATCATTTCTTCTTACTTGTCTCCGACTCGGTTTGGATTTATTCGAGGCGGGCGATTCATGGACCATGTATCGCGTTGGTTTCGGAAGGGTTTAATATTTTGGGCGGAATGACATCAACATGGTCTTAAAAATTGATATCCTCAAGGCTTTTGATACGGTTAATTGGGGTTTCGATTCACGTGTTGTGTCACTTAGGTTTCTCGAAAGTGTTCATTCACTGGATAGAGATTATCCTTCATTCTTCAGAATTTGATCCTACGAATGGGTCTTTGTGGGTTATTTCTCTTGTTTTTCGAGGGGTTAGGCGGGGGATCGATATCACCCCGTGGTTATATGGGGAGCGATGTGAGATCTACACGGATCACAAGAGTTTAAAGTACTTGCTCACACAAAAAGAACTAAATATCACGACAAGCGTCGATGGTTGAAATAATGAAGGACTACGATTACGTGATCAACTATCATCCTAGTAAAGCCAATGTTGTAGCGGATCGTTGGCGAAAATCAATACAAAAGTAATGCAATTACGATTCACATTCATAAACCGAGTTAATGGATCTTCATAAAATGAGCGTATAGGTTGTATCATTAGGGTTCGTTGAAGCTAAGTTAGCAAAGCATTAACACTCCGACCGACACTACTTGATCGAATTCAATAGGAACAACACGGTGATGATTACTATGCCAAAAATGAAGAAAGATATTGCCTCGAAGTGTCTTCCGATTTAAAAATATCTGAGAGTGGAGTACTACAATTTAAAAACGATTATATGTACCCAACAAGGACAATCTCGAGAGAATGTTCTAGCGAGCGCATTCAATGCCATTCTACGTACATCCGGGGAGCTACTAAAATGCGAGATATTTGAAGATACATTTGCGGTGGCCAAGCATGAAAAGGGATATCGCTGTCGTGGAACAATGTTTAACTTTGTCAACAAATAAAGCGAGAACACAAAAGGCCCATTTGGAACATTGCAACCTCTGCCTATTCGAATGGAAATGGGAAAGGATCACCATGGATTTTGTGACGAGGTTTGCCCAAAACTCAGGGGGGACACGATGCTATTTGGGTGATCATTGATAGATTAACCAAATCCACTCATTTTATTCCTATTTGTTCTACCTATTCCATGGACCACATCATAAAAACTTTATATACGAGGAAGTGGTTAGACTTCATGCTTGAATTAAGCCAAATTTTTAACTTCTCTGCACAAATGAATTTAAGAGGACACGTAATTTTGTAAAGCAATTAAATTTCTTCTTATGGGCTTGAACATAAATACGGTTGGGAGTAGAAAGGATATAATGGAATAGTTGGCTGCACAACTATTATTCTATAATTGGAGTGTTAAAGATGCATATATTGGGTAATTTACTTAAAAGTGGAACAAGAATTAAGATTCTTTAGTTTATGAAAATTATAGGTTTAATAAAATAATAATGATAGTATTTTAAATTAGTTGGGTGTATTTGATTGAATTGGTTTTCTATTAAACTCTAAATACTGTTAATTATAATGCCTATAGGATTATGCCTAATATTCAAAAGATATAATATGGGGTGAGAACATATCATATCAAGTTCTAAAATAAATTGAGTATATGAAATGAGAGTATCAAAGGGATCTAGTTAGTTTAAGAATTTGAATTCCAAAGTTTGATTGATCTTGGGTTATACTAAAACTCATAGGTTTTTATAAAGTTAACATATTGAACATATCGATTTAAAAATGGAAAGCGATGCCTTATTTTTACGGGTTGTCTTATACCTAAAGTCGGGAGGAAACACAATTTTAAAATTTTCAGTAGGATATCCACCTGTGAGAACTAGAGGTGAGAGTAGTGGTGGGGATAGAAACCGAGGAAGGAGACACCTATTCTAACTAGTGAGGCGAGATAATGTCGTTAATAGACTTACAAAACTCATCCAAAGTAACAATCGAACAAATACAACAACTCATCCATTAAAGGGATATAAATCGAAGAAGAACAAAGAGTGGAAATGAAAAGACCACGCCAAAGGATAGATCAAGTCGAGATAGTGAGAGAAGGTTCGAAATCTAAATTCACCAATCTTTGACGATGCGTGAGATCTCACAACAATTTGAAGATTAGTTGCAAACTCTAGAGAATATGTTCAGTACAATAGGGTTCCAAGAGAAGAGAGTTTTCCAAGTTCATTGCGAAACCTTGAACTTTCAACCGTGTCACGGACAATAACAATGGGAACAAGTTAAGCGCCAAAGAACTTACGAGTAAAGGCACCAATAACACTACTTTTTTTTTCCCTAGGTGCAAGACTCGACACACTAGAAGATGCTTGGTAAATACTAGGAGATATTTGACGTGTGGGATGCGGGTCATTTTGGTAAGGTGTACCTAAATAGTGCAAATCTATAGGATAACAACATGTATTAGCTAAAGCATTTACTATCACAGGGAAGGGACGCAAAAAGGCGAACCAATTAGTGGTTATAGGTAAACTTCTTATCTTTGACACCCCAACATTCGTACTATTTGATTGAGTGTCACATTCATTTTTGCATCCACTGAGTATGTGAGGAGATTGGGTAGGATACCTGATGTAGTTGAAGTGGGTTACAATGTAACAATTCCTTGGGAGATTCTAAACAAACAAATCAAATTTTAAAAGCTTGTGCTATTCCAATCGAAAATAGAGAACTTTATCTTTGATCTAATAATGTTAGCCATGAATGACTACGATATCATTTTGGGTATGGATTGATTATCAAAGTATGGTGCTATAATCGATTGTTTAAAAAAAACGATAACCTTTCGACCCCAAGGAATGTTCCATTCACCTTCGTTGGAATCACGACACATTTTTAGATTTCCAATAATATCGGCACTAAAAGTACAACGTTTACTAGACGGATGTGAAGGATGCCTGGTAAGTGTCATGAGCATCGGCGAACAACACCAACCAACCCTTTGATGAAGTTCCAATAGTGAGAGAGTATCCCATTGTATTTAGGATGATCTTCCCGGATTACCACCGATCGCGAGATCGAGTTTGTTATTTACCTAATTCGGGGAAGTCTCCAATCTCTAAAGCCCCATATCGCATGGCTCCATTGGGCCCAGAAAGAACTAAAGACACAATTGTAGGAGTTGCTAGATAAAGGCTTCATTAGACCTAAGCTTCTCGCCACGAAGTGCGCCCGGTCTATTCGTGCGAAGAAGGAGGATGGTACGATGAGATTGTGTATCGACTCACGAAAATTGAACAAATTCACAATTTAGAATAAATACCCGCTACCTCGAATCGATGATTTGTTCGATCAACTTCAAGGTGCGGCATATTTTACCGAAGAAACGACTTGCGATCCGGGTACCATCAAGCGAAAATAAAAGAAGATGATATACCCCAAGACAACCTTCAGCACAAGGTATGGGCATTATGAATATTTGGTGATGCCATTTGGGTTAACGAATGCCCGATTGTTTTCATGGACTTGATGAATCGGGTATTTAGAGACTTTCTAGATAAATTCATTATTGTGTTTATCGATGACATCTTGATTTACTCTAGAACAAAATAGAGCACGGTGAACACACGAGAATAGTATTAGTGTTCTTGAAGAAAAGGAATTATATGCTAAATTCAAGAAATGTGAATTTTGGTTAGATCGAGTAGTGTTCTTGGGACATGTTGTGTTCGGAACGCAGGAATCTTGGTTGATCCAAGTAAAGAAGAGGCTATCAACAATTGGCCACAATCTACAAATCCTGAGTAAGACGTAGTTTTGGGTTTAGGCAGCTGTATCGTCGGTTTGTGGAAGGATTCTCCAAGATTGCTTTGCCTCTAACACAATTGACTAGAAAGAGTGTCTCATTCAAATGGGATGAAGCATCGAACAAAGCTTTCAAGAACTAAAGAAGAGATTGACTTGACATCTATTCAATCAATTCCATCAGTCTTGGTGGTTTTGTAGCTTACGATGACGTGTCAAAGAATGGCCTAGGATACGTATTGATGCAAAATGGTAAGGTGATTGCGTGTGCGTCTAGACAATTGAAGGACTATGAAAAAGAACTACCCAACGCATGATTTAGAGCTTCTTTGAGGGTATTTTGCACTTAAGATATTGACACATTACCTATATGGGAACGATGTGAGATCTACACGAGATCACAAGAGTTTAAAGTACTTGTTCACACAAAAAGAACTAAATATGCGACAACGTCGATAGTTTGGAAATAATGAAGGACTACGATTGTGTGATCAACTATCATCTGGTAAAGCCAATGTTGTAGCGAATCGTTGAGGCGAAAATCAATACAAAGTAATACAATTACGATTCACATTCATAAACCGAGTTAATGGATCTTGAGAAAATGAGCGCATGAGGTTGTATCATTAGGGTTCGTTGAAGCTAAGTTAGCGGCGTTACCACTCGGAGCCGACGCTACTTGATCGAATTCAATAGGAACAACACGGTGATGATTACTATGCCAAAATGAAGAAAGATATTGCCTCGGAAGTGTCTTCGATTTAAAAATATCGAGAGTGGAGTACTACGATTTAAAGAAGCGATTATATGTACCCAGGACAATCTCCGAGAGAATGTTCTAGCGGAGCGCATTCAACGCCATATTCGTACCTCCGGGAGCTACTAAAATGTACGAGATATTTGAAGATACATGCGGTGGCCAAGCATGAAAAGGGATATCGCGCAATCACGTGGAACAATGTTTAAACGTCCCTTCGAAATAAAGGCGAGAACACAAAAGGCCCGGTTGGAACATTGCAACCCTCGCCTATTCGAATGGAAATGGAAAGGATCACCATGGATTTTTGTGAGGTTTGCCCAAAGCGTCTGGGGGGACACGATGTTATTTGGGTGATCATTGATAGATTAACCAAATCCACTCATTTTATTCCTATTTGTTTACCCTATTCCATGGACCGATACACACAACTTTATATACGAGGAAGTGGTTAGACTTCATGCTTGAATTAGCCAAATTTTTAACTTCTCTGCCTGAAATGAAATTTTAGAGGACACGATGATTTTGTAAAGCAATTAGATTTCTTCTTATGGGCTTGAACATAAATATGGTTGGGGTAGAAAGGATATAATGGAATAGTTGGCTGCAAAACTATTATTCTATAATTGGAGTGTTAAAGATGCATATATTGGGGTAATTTACTTAAAAGTGGAACAAGAATTAAGATTCTTTTGTTTATGAAGATTATAGGTTTAATAAAATAATAATGAGTATTTTAAATTAGTTGGGTGTATTTGATTGAATTGGTTTACGTTAAACTCTAAATCTTGTTAATTATAATGCCTATAGGATTATGCCTAATATTCAAAGATATAATATGGGGTGAGAACATATCATATCAACGGTTCTAAATAAATTCGTATATGAAATGAGAGTATCTATGGGATACGGTTAGTTAAAATTTGAATTCCAAAGTTTGATTGATATTGAGTTATACTAAAACTCATGGGTTTTTATAAAGTTAATATATTGAATATATCGATTTAAAAAACAGAAGCTCAAGCCTTATTTTTAAAGGTTGTCTTATACCTAAAGTTAGGGAGGAAAGACAATTTTAAAATTTTCAGTAGGGATATCCCACTGTGAAAAGGTAAGTAAAAATCCATCTCCAAGCGTGTAATGCATGAACATAGTATTGTTTGAATTGATTATATGTGAATGTGGTATCTTGTTGAATATACGTGGATATTATATGTTGCATAATTGGCTTGTATGATGTTGCAATATGATGCTTAGTGAGCCATTGAACATGCCATTCACAACATTTGCATGTGCATGCATATTACAAAGGATGTTCGCATACACGAAAATATTTTACGAAAGAAAATGGTTGTTTGTTGACCTTTGCTAGTGCAGAGACACCTAGACGTGCTTGTGATATATGTTTAGGTATAGCAAGTGGGATACTTCTGGTGAACATGAGCTAGATTGGAGATGGTCTCTTGGTGGGTCACAAGAGAATGGTCCATTTGTGAGTACCTATATATGGCCTGTAGTGGGATACTTCTTGGCGGACACAAGGGATGCAAGTAGGGGACCCTTGGTTGGGCAGCGGGAGGATGATACACACGTAAATCTATCTTGATATTATTGGCCATTTGATTATTGTTGTGTGCAAAGCTCTTTTAGGTCGTAGTAGTTGGGTGGGGGCCCAAATGAAAGAAAATGATTTTGAATAAAATTACTTTGACTCACGGATTTTACACGTTAGCATTACATGTTGGAAAAGCATCACTATTCCTTTGGACATGCATGATTTTTACTTGTTGAGCTTTAGCTCATGTAGTTCATGCATTGCGGTGAGCATAGGAATGCACGAGCTTTTGGCTTCTTGTGCGATCTTTGGAGTTCCTTCCAGGTTTTCGGGATCATGGATATGGATGACGACCTGTTGGGCTATGTTGATGGGTCACCTTTCCCTTTTTGGTCTGTATTATATTTTGGTTTAGGGTTGTACCCTCTTTTGAAAACTCTTATGTAAATATGTTCAAGTAAATAATGGGTGATGTGGGTTATGTGTTTGGTCACATGGATGTACATTGTGTTTAATAATGGGTTTGTTACATCTTTGCTTGTGGATATGGGTTGTCATTTTCTTACAAGAAAGTGATCTTGCTTGTTCGTTGTTAGATATCACGAGAAAAAAAAAATGTCTGACTATATAGGGTTTACGTTGTCAAATTTCACTTTTTATATTGCTTAGTAATGTAATAGTAGGGGTGGGCATGACAATGAGTGATATCGAGCCGACTACGGGTTCTATAGACTATCCATGTACATGAACTCAAAACTCGTGGAGCACGGCAATGCCGGTAAGTTTTATTTTATTGTCTCATGCATTTTATGTTTGAGAAAATTATTATATTGGCCATTTGTTATTAGGTTATCCTAAAGACAATGTCTCGGTTATGGTGAGAACTAGAGGTGAGAGTAGTGGTGGGGATAGAAACCGAGGAAGAAAGACACCTATTCTAACTAGTGGTTGAGATAATGTCGGTAATAGACTTATAAAACTCATCCGGCGAAATACACGAACAAATACAACAACTCATCCATTAAAGGATATAATTGAAGGACAAGAGTGGAAATGAAAAGACCACGCCAAAGGATAGATCAAGTCGAGATAGTGAGGGAAAGGTTAAAAATCTAAATTTACCAATCTTTGATGATGCGGCATATCTCACGGCTGACTGAAGATTAGTTGCAAACTCAGAGAATATGTTCGGACAACGGGGTTCAAAGGCTGGACACAACTTTGGTTGAGTCGGACTCAATGTATGTGGTGAACTTGCTGGAGAAAGATCGGGAAGTCCCGTGGTGCCATCTTAGCTCTTCGGGCGCCACACACTCCACCTCTCGAGCACACATGGATCTCGTAGTCTCACATATTTTTCGGGAAGGCAATCGAGTTGCGGACATCTTTGAGCAAAAAAGACGGAGTCACGGCACATGGTGGGCGTCCTCCCACGGAGCTCCTTCACTACCTCACGGATGACTACGTTGGCCAATCCAACTATAAGGTTGTTATTTAGTGCGCCACCGAGGTTTCTTTTCCCATTTTTGGCGCCTACTCTTTTCTGGGGTACTCTTTTTTTTTTTGAATCGAAATATAATATAAAAGAAAAGGAAAATCTTGGTCACAAGCCGACCCGGTAAGCGCAATGTTTGGGCCTCGTTAAAAACCTACCAAGGTAAAACCCACCCTTGTGGGAAACCCTGATGAGGAAAAGAGTACCGGCGAGATAAAATAAATCCATACAACCATAGTGAGAACACCAAACCCAAAACCCAGCTAACAAATCTATCTGCGTTAAATGACATAATCATCGAAGTGGCGGTGAAATGATGCCTCGGGGCGTCCCCCGGCCGAATCACAATTGTACTTCTTTGAGATGATGTAGCCCGATTACCCTCACGATAAATGTGGGAAACCCACCTTTGTTCCTAAAAACACCCATGAAAGAACCACGATAGGTGCGGTAGACTCCTGCGGCGTGATCGACTCCGGGAGCACCCATAGCACAACCATGAGTATTAACCTTGATCCGGCCCAGGAGGAAGAGACCAAGGCACCGAGATGACCGGGAGCCTGGGAAGCGACCCTTAACCCTAAGTCGGTGAAGCGAAGAAGAACCTCTGGTATTCTCGTATGCACCCTTTATCCGGTGGGCGGACTCCGTGATCATAGCCCTCTTGAATCAATGTCGCATCCGTAGTCATTACTTTGTCATTAAAAATAACATCATTTGATGTGCCAAATAAGCCAAATACAAGAGTGACCACAACCCTCCATAGAAATGCAATCACAAGACTTGAAGTGAAAATCCATCAAGTGAACCAAGTTCATTGAACTATAGACATTACGAAAATCCCCTGACAAAAGTGTTAGCAATCCATTTCCATATGGTGCCTGCAAAAATGACAAGAAACAAAGATGTGATCAATCGATTCGAAGAAGAAAGCGATCTTGTCCAATTAACCCCTTTGGGCGATGGACATCCAAAACCAGGCGTCCATAAATCACCCGCCAAACCACAATCGTGCGCCTCTACGGAATATGAGTGGACTAGATCCAAGATCCCTATTTCACCATAGGAAGCGAAGGCGAATAGATGCATAAGCGGTCTTGGATGAAGCTGTCCGTCCATAGGCCGTGTCCACACGCTATCGAGGAGTCGAGCAATCGGACGAACAATATCCCAAACAATTTCGAGATAAGCCTCACAAAAGATATGGTAAAGGTGCCATTTATTATCAAAGAAGAAATCGAGATAGGATTAGGTACATTGAGCCCGAAAATCATGTGGAATACCAATCCGATCGACAATAGTGTAACCAAGCCAATTATCCGTCCATAAATTTCTTGTAGAATGACACCCAAGAACCCATCTCCGAATCAGCCCCGGCAATCCTCTACACTCCGGACGCAAACCCGTCAATGGATCCCATATTTACACTGATAGAGTTAATGGTTATTTTGTATGGGATGTTGATCCATCCATGTGTGATCGAGAATGTTCTTGTGGAGAAATAAAACTACGATGAAGAAGAGTAAATATAGAGAGGAAGCGAGAAGAAAGAAATCCACAAAGGCGACCATGTTGCAGGCCAAATGATAAACCCGACCCTCGGATTGGAGTGGGAGCCCTTACCATGTTACGAGAAAGGGTTATTTGTCCTTCAATAGGAAAGATGCAGGTGTCGGAAACAAGTTAAAACACTCTCCTCCAGCTCCTCTATTGTCAACCTTGTTTCATGTTCGAGATATGAAGCGAGTTTCCACCTTTAGAACGGAAGGTTGACACTCAATAAGTATTACGTCCAAGCCTTTTGTGCAAAGCACTACGTGGAACATGACGGACAAATAAAAGGGTCCTACTCTGTAGAGGAAGTGTTAAATTGACGGGGCGGCCAACGCTTGTACCCAAAACAATTCTCTGCAGGCGATAGACTCTAAGGTCTCAGATTCTCACAATAGTACAACCCTAGCCAGTCCAATTTAATACTGTAGAGAATAAACTCCAGACAGATATATGAAAAGCTGAAAGATAATATCAATCGGCTGGACACAGATGTGACTTAATACG